>OY540801.1:4089007-5289007 GCA_961205885.1 Ptychoptera albimana | reverse complement strand
ATAAATATATTTGTAGACTTTAAACATAAATTAATAAAGAGAGTGAGATAAAAAAACAGCTGATGTAATTTTGACGTATTTAAATAGGGAAGAAAAATACAAAACAAAGTGAAATTAAGAATTTTTTTTTTCTTCTTCTTCTGTATATAATAAAAAAAAACAAAAGAAATTCTCATTTATTTTTTTTGTTATTACTGATAAATTAATTTATTTTCCTTATCTCTATTAATATTTATTTATTTATTTAAGATACAAGTCAAAAGAAATTTAAAGATTTGTTGTAATTTATTTATTTTTTTTTTATGTTGTAAAACTTTTTTTTTAGTTTTCGTTTTTTGTTTTTATGAAATTAGTTGAATTTGGTTTTCTTTTCTTAATAAATGTGAAAAAAGTTTATCATTTCTGTAGATTTATATTTTTTTTAATACAAATCAAGATGAATTGTGGTTTTGAAGCGTATTTAGGACATGATAGTTCTATTGAACCAGATGATATACCAAAAACAAATGACCCAGTTTGGATACTTGGAAAGAAATTCAATGCAATTCAGGGTTTGTGATTTTTTTTTTTTGTTTTTGTTTTGTTGATTTGACAAATTTTGTTTTTTTTATTTTGCAGAACTTGATTTAATACGTCGTGATGTTCAGTCAAGGTTGTGGTGTACATATAGGCGCGCCTTTGTTGCAATTGGTACAACACAGTTAACAACAGATAAAGGATGGGGTTGCATGCTGCGCTGTGGCCAAATGGTTTTAGCACAGGCATTAATTGATTTACATTTAGGAAGGGAATGGTTTTGGACACCAGAAACAAGGTATACCGAATTTATTTCAACAAAAATTCATATCCAGATACGATTTTTATATTGAAATTAAATCTTCAGAGATCCAACATATTTAAAAATAGTAAATAGATTTGAGGATTCAAAGAAAAGTCCATTCTCAATACACCAAATAGCATTAATGGGTGACGCAGAAGATAAAAAAGTTGGTGAATGGTTTGGACCGAATACAATCGCACAAGTATTAAAACGTCTCGTTAAATACGATGATTGGTGTTCTTTGTCAATACATGTTGCTCTGGATAACACCATAGTTGTCGATGACATACGTAAGCTATGACTCATTTCTTAATTAATTATTCTTTGTTCTTAAATAGAAATTTTCATTTATTTACTTTTCTTTTAGTTGATTTATGCTTAAATAACGATACATGGCAACCATTACTCCTTATAATACCATTGCGTTTGGGTCTGACTCAGATAAACAACATTTATATAAACACAATAAAGCAATGCTTTGAATTAAGCAATATAATTGGTATAATCGGTGGTAAACCGAATCAAGCGTTATATTTCATTGGCTATGTAGGTGATCAAATATTATATTTAGATCCGCACACAACACAAAAATCGGGGAATATCGATAATAAAATATCACAAATAGAAATTGATATGGATAAAACGTATCATCAGAAATATGTATCAAGGATTAATTTCTTATCTATTGATCCATCATTAGCATTGGTTTGTTTACCAACATTTATCTAACCTGCATATAATTTAATTTAATTCTCTTGTTATTTATTTCCAGTGTTTTTCATGTCGTACCCGCACCGAATTTAATGAATTATGCAGTAATTTAGAAGTAATTTGTAGTAACTCGGAACAACATTTATTTGAAATAATTAAAGTACGTCCAAAGGAATGGATACCACAGTATAGAAAAAAACAGGAAAATGATTTTAATAAAGAAATTGATATAAAAGAAGGTAAATGCTTTTTATTTATTACCAACAAGATGTTTAATTAATTCTCTTTACTTTTTTTAATAGAATTTGAAGTAACAGAATTTGAAGAAAAACAACAATTCGATGGTGATTCAGAAGATGATTATGTTATCATTGATTGATATTAAATTTATTAAAAAAAATCAAATATTTGTATAAAAAAAAAAAAAAAATGTAATTTAATTTGCGCTTTATTTGTGTTTTTTTGTTGTTCTTCTTGTTTGTTGTTTTTATATTTACTTTTACACATTTATCTACCTTGCAATCGTATAATATTGAATAAAAAAAAATTAAATTACAAAACACTAATTAATTAATAAGTTTTGTAAGAAATAAAGAAAAAAAGTTTATCTCACTCTCTCTCTATTAAAAATAATCCTTTGCTAAAACTAATCTCTTATTATTAATTAATTAATCTACCTCCAATTAGAAATTATTTATTTATCTTAACCTATCATAGCTTCTATTCGTTTATAGTAATCTAATTGAATTATTTCATTATAATCCAGCTAAGTAATAAGGATGGAAAAATTAATTTTTACTTTAGTACACACATTCCCATTGTTTAAATTGTGCCTTTTAATTTGTTAATTAATTAAATAAATAATACCCATGGCTTAATAATAATTAATTTTATTATTTATATGTAAAAAGAGGTTTAAAAAAAAAAACCAAGCTAAATCTATCTAATCAATAAAATTACATAATTGGCTTAAGCAAACACAAGATTTTATAATGTAAAAACAAAAAAAAAATTAAAAGAAAATGCAAAAATAAAAAAACGATTTATTATTTCCTATTTACACATTTATTTATTTAATAATAATAATAATAATTAAATATTATTTAATAACATTGAAAAACGATTATTTAAATCATAAAATTTATCACAATCATCTTCTACATCACATTCATTTATCTTCACTTCTTTAATAACATTTATTCCTGTTGTCTTTGATTTATTTTTATTGTTTTTCCTTTTATTAAGTTCTTTATCTAGTTGTTTCGTTGTATTACTACTGCTGCTGGTGCTGCCTTTACATTTATTTGATTCAATAAATTGATTATTTTTCTTATCAATATTTGTTAATCTGGCAAAGAAGTTATATAAAATGGTATAAATCGTATAGAATTGTTTATCCTGTAACAAATGTGTTTTTATATAACTATTTATATTTAAACGATTCTTTAATATTGTATAAACATTATAGATGAATAATCCATTATAGTAATTCCCAATTAGAATCCGTTTAAATGGTTTATTTAGCATTGTATTCAACGTATTGATATTATAGATAACTGATTGTAACTCAGCGTTTATATGCAGCAGAGTATTCGTTGTATTGTTATTACAATTCTTATTCATTAATAATTTATTACTGTAATTAGCTTTCTGGAACAATTTCAGCAAATTCTTTATCGTTAAAATGTAATTATCCGTTTTCAATTGCTTTGTCATCGTCTTAAACGTTTTCTTATTTAAAATCAACTCATTTGCATCTTCGTTATCGTCAGACACATTTTTCTCCGTCACTATCTCCCGTTTAACCCCTGATAAACGTTCCAACGTTGTTTTATAATTCTTCTTAAATAAATTCTCATCACGTAAATACTGTATCCGTTTATCAATTATATTTAAATACATAAACGAGATGATTACAGCAATTAAATTTATTTTATTCACGTATTTTGATTTTTTCAACCAAATTATTATGCAAAGAAAGTATAATTGCATCTGTTTTGGTAATAAAAGGATCGCTTTGAAGATCTCATCGATATTACCAATGTCACCTAAGATTAATTTAAAATATTCCAGATTTTTATCCTTATCAAATGCTGGAAGTTCTTTACTTTCCAACTTTTTATACATGACATTAGTTTTGTTTGTCACACGGGTCAAGTAAACCAATTCGTTTGGAACATTCGGATGGTTTAGTATCGAAAACATAGAGAGTAAATAATTGATGGATATATTATTGGAGTCTGGTAATAAAAAATTCTCAATTTGTGGCGCATTAACGTACATTTTTAAATGGACTAGATCAACACAAAACCGAGAAAGTTCACAATTATTATAGAGCTTTACAAACCAATCAGGAAAATTACAAATTTTCTCATTGGTTCTTTGAAAATCTTTTGTATTAACAGCCGTATAATCTGTATCAGCGTTGTCACCGCCTTCGTTATTACTTTCTTCTTGTCTTTCTTCGTTTACTGATTCATTTTCATCTTCTTCACAATTGTCTTCATCGTTTAAAGTAACTTCTTTCAATTGTATGCTTAAATTCTCGTCGTCGTCATCATCATTCTCACTACATATTTGTTCAGCATCATCTATGCTTTGTTCTTTATTCGTTAAATTGTCTTCATTATTCTCTGAATTACAATCATTCTCACTGACATCAGTTTCAAAATCAATTTCACCCTCTTCACCACATTCCGAATCTGTTTCAATATCTGTGCCATTACTATCACTGTTCGCAAAATGTTCGTCATCTATTTCATCCTCATCCACTTGAATATCATCTTCAGTTAATTGGAAATAATCAAAAGCTTCTGAAACACTTGAATTATAATTACTCATTGCCACATTCATTTGTTTGTTAATAAATTCCCGCTGCTCAACTTTGCTGTTTAGCATAATTTTCTTAACAGCAGACTCATATGTGTGGTGCTTGAGCCACCTTAAAATTGTTTCAATACGCTTCTGTTGTCCTGACAAACGTTTTCCATGGATCTTCTTTAGTTGCGAATAGAATTTACCAAATATACGACGTTCAATATAATCGTTACCAATTAATGCTGCGAATAAAGGAAACATTTCCTTCTTTAACGAGCCATGCTCAACTAAGTTTTCAATCATGTACATGGAACAATCTATGTAATAATAACTCTCAGCAATATTTGAATCATTTTTCGCTAGATTATTTATATTTATTTGTTTATTGATCCTGGTTTTTCGGTATACTCTAATATCGCTATTATTGTCACTGTAAACAATCTTCTTGTAACACTTCAGCGTTAACGTTATCGATGGGATATATTTAACGTTGTAAATGTAAAAGTCAGAGTCATAACTTAAAACCGGACAGTTTAGCTTTTTTGCAAGTATTGCAATCTCATTATCTGCTTCAAATAAACACCGCATTATCTTAATATTCAGAAATTTACAAACATCCACAAATACTTCGCGTAACATTAACGGAAAGTATGTGCTCGACATGTTTGGATTTAATTGTTTAATCAATGCGATTTTACCACGGGTACGTTCGCATACAGTACGTAATTTTTTCCTTTCATATCCACCATCCATAAGTACATATGGTGTAACATTACATTGTTTTAATAAATTAAAAAACTTAATGCAATACTGATAATATTGATCATAATCACCACCAAATGCTGAATTACTATTACTATCCCATTTATATAAATTCAATGCTAAACTGTCACCATCGATAACGATATTACAATCATGTAATTCATACGGTTTTAAATATTTTTCAGCATTTTTAGCTATATATGTTGTTAAACCACGTACACCCATACTTTTATTATTTATATTTTAATTAAATTAAACAAAAAATTTATAATTAATAAATAAATTATAAAAAAAACGACAACAAGAAACAGAAAAATCAAATAAAAATGTGCTATGTGTTATGTTGGTAGAACTGTATTTTGACAGTACAAATCTTTATTTACATTTTAAATAAAACTACTTAGCAATTGCTGCGACATCTATATTTGACAGGATACTTATTTTTAATTTATTAAATTAATTATCTTTTTAATTTGCTGCATTTTTTTTTTAATTATAGAAATAACTAATTAAATAATTATTATTATTTAATAATTAATAAATGATTAAATTTAAAACAGAAAAAATTAAATAAGTAGTATACGAGGAACCATAGCACATGCAAACTTAAGACCGTTACTTGTAAATAACATAAAAAGTTTTTCTCTTCATTTTAAATAAATTTTTTTATTCAATTTTTTACATATAAATTTCATTTGTATTAAGGCTAATGCAAAGAAACAAACAAACTATAATATTAATTAGAATTTTTAAATAATAATAATAATAATAATAATAATAATATTTAATAATATATAATAACTGTTTTAATCAAAATTAATTTATTATGTCTTGTATGTATTTTTGCATTTTTTATTCTCTCATAATTCTTTTTTTCATCTTATAATTGCAAAAAACGAAATTTTTTTAATTAATTAATTATTAATTATTAACTACATCTAAAGCATGATTTTTTTTTTTTTTTAAATTAATTAATTAATTATTTATTTATTTCATTTTATATATACATAAATTTAACAAAATTTTATCAAAGTTTATTTGCTTTTAATTATTATTTAAGATAAATGGTTTTTACTGAGTATAAATATTAAATTTGTTCATCCCATCATCATTTATAATAAATAAATAAATCAAAAAAGAACAAAAAATTATTTATGTTAAATATTTATCCATTAATCCATTATTATTTTATTTATAAATATATTTATAATTTGTTAAAACAGCATAATTATACGATAAAACGTAAAAATTTAAATTAAAAAAAGAACAAAAAATTATTTTCTTCATTTTTTATTATTTATTATTATAAATTAACAGGAGAAATATATATATATTATTTTAAATATGTTCTATTTTTTAATTAATTATTTATTTATTCTTCTTCTTCAAATGATTAGATTTACGATAATAATAAAAAAAATGAAGAAAGAATTCCTTATCATCATCATCATTACTAATATTATTATTATTATTATAATTATAAGGGTAGTAAATGGTTCCAGACTATATTTATATGATAAAAAGAAAGGAGAAAAAAAAATGTACAAAAAAATTGTTTTTATTTAACTGGACATTTAGCAAAAAATGAAAACGAAAATTAAAAGAAAAATTGATTAAACAAAAACATTTGGAATGTTTTTGATTTTGCTTAAATAGAATAAAGAAAGAAAACACAAAATACAAAAATACATAAAACGTCCAGACTACCCCACAATAGAATAAAAATTTCGTCTTCATTGTTGTTCCAATTTCGAAAAGTAATTCTCTAATTCATTGTTTCTTGTTATTGCAATGACGTTGAGTCATTTTTTTTAATTACTTGCTGATATAAAGGAATGTTATTTTTATTTGAATCATTCGCTGATTGTAGCATTGTTTGTGATGTTATATGCTGTGCTGGCATACCAGGTAAACCGATTCCTATAACATGTGATGATTGTGGTGGTAGCATAGCACCGACATTATTAGCTAATTGCTGCATATGTATAGGCGATGAGTGCTGTTGCTGTTGTTGAATTTGTTGTTGAGGTAATGTATGTGTTTGATGCATTTGATTATTTATTTGTTGCTGTTGCTGAGGTGGAGGTGCTGGTGTTTGCATTATATGACTCTGTGGCATCATTTGTTGTTGTGGTTGTTGCTGATGTTGAGGTTGTCCCATTTGATTATTTAAAATCATATTTGTTGGCATATTACCCAGATTTTGTGTGTTCATAGAAGGAAACATATTTGATGGTTGAGGTTGATGTTGCTGTTGTGGTTGCATTTGTTGTTGTGTGACAACTGGTAAACTCTGTTGGCCATAATGTTGCATTGTTTGTCCAATATTCGATTGATTCTGTTGAATACCACTTGGCATATTTGTTTGCTGTTGATTTGATAAATGATGACCATTTTGTAATTGCTGGGGTATTGTATGCTGTTGTTGTTGTTGTGGTTGCTGCTGCTGTGGTACACCCATTTGATAATTATGCATAACTTGTTGTGGCATTGGAGGTGGTGGTGGTCCCATTAATCCACCAGGTAACATTGAACCTTTGAAAGAAATTTAAATTATTACTTGAACTTTACCACGTTAAATTCTAATAATAACCTTGTGGTGGAATTCCTTGTAATGAATTAACATTTGCTTGCATAGGTCCAGCTGCGCCTGGCAGCTGTCCCGGTAATTGATAGATATTTGGTAAATTTTGATATAATGGGCCCATAGATTGTAATCCACCACCATAACCTACGTGACCATACATTGACTAAAAGATACAAATTATAAGCATGCGAAATAATTAATAAATAAAAATAACATTTATTTACTGCAGGTTGCTGTTGTTGTTGTGGAAAATTCATAAATCCACCAGGTCGATCTGAATCACGCATTAATGTATGATATAAATTAATAGCATCGACTAAATCACTACTTAATTGTGTTAATTGAGCATGTTTTCTGTCGACACGCTCTAGTTCAGCATCTATCAATGGCCCCATCAGATTTACTTGTGCTTCTAAATTTAACATTTCTTCAGTATCCTAAAAACAAAATAAAATTCAAATATTTGATTATGAATTGACTGTCAAATTAATTTAAAAAATAAATTAAACCTGTGATGGCTCCTCTGGATCAGCTTCGTGTAATAAATGCAATAATCGATCAATTTTCTCTTCGTTTATTTCTTGTATAATCACATTTTCTTTAGTTGCTTTATTCTTTTCATTATCGTTATCAATATCATTAAATTGGACAGCCTTTTTATTTTTATCATTACTCAATAGATCTGTTTCAATATTTAAATCTGCGGTTACAAAATTTGATGGAAACAATCCTTCACCACGTTTATTATAACCTTTCCACCAGTTTGGATCTGAGTCATCGATAACGTGAATAATTTCACCAGTTTTAAATGTTAATTCGTTGTCTTCAGCCGCCTCAAAGTCATATAAAGCTCGTACTTTACGAGGCTCAGCGAAATTTGTAGAGGAGGATGTACTAGAGGTTATTGATGATGAAATCGTCGCTAAAGATGGAGATATACCACTCGCCAATGCGGCACCAGTTATTGACATGGAGGGATATAATGATGTTGTAGTCTGTAAAACATAAAATCAATACATAATTAATTTTTTTATTACATTTTTCTACATGATTCATTTTTTTTTTAAAGCATACATTTAAATTTGCTTGTGATTTAACTTGTCCACCCTTATCTTTAAGTGATAATTCTATGGCTTTCGCAATATCCTCTTCTTCTTGTTGACTAGAAACAACATTTGGATCTTTACTATAAACTGGTTGTACTTTTGGGACCTTTAGCCAGAATAAATCAAATAATTTCATTTAACATTTTCACATATAATCACAATCAAATATACTTACAGCTGGTATTGTATCCACAAAATCTTGTCCTTCACTCTTTAACTTATGATATAAAGAAGGTATTAAATTTAATTGTGGATCTGTTTTAAAATCACCATCGGACCATTTTTTTAATAAGGAACGTAATTTCTTAAAATAAAAATTAGAAAAAAATAATTCATCAAAAAAAACTTATAGGCAAATTAGATAAAAATAATTTTATAATATATTTACAGCTGCTAATTGTGGTTGACTTTTCGAAACTAGTTTCTTGTATTCATTTTCAAAATCTCTTGATGCAATTTCTAGGTGAAAATTTTTACCACAATTATTAACACAGGCATCCAATAACTAAAAAAAAAAAATGTTTTTTAATGCATGTATGGTAAGTCGTTACCGGTTATAAATACTTACTGTTATTGCTTGTACAACAACATGAGGATCATAATGATTTAAACGTTTAACAATTGATTTTAAACACTCTTTAGCATTAGCTGAATTTTGTCCAACTTTATCACATATATCCATTATAATACCCCATTGTTCTGATGTATTTTTTTCACTCGTTGCTTTTTCTATAAATAGATAAAAATAATTATATGGATTATATGTTTTATATTTATCAATAATTTAAACTAAATTATGACTAATCTATTAAATGGACAATGTCAAAGGTTAATAATCTTCTTTCTGATAATTTTATAATAAAAAAAAAAAAAGAAAAAAGTAAATCTATTTGCATATAATTAAATTTAGTATTATTTGTATTATGCTATATGTTTTTATTATTTTTAATACGCAAATACACACACCATTAACATTATAATTTAATTAAACATTTTTTTTTTGCAGTGAACAATAATGAGAGCAGCAGTAACAAACAGAAAATTAAAAAAAGAAAACTTTTAAGAAAAAAAAAAAATCACCCTGTAAAATGTCAAAATTGTACAAAGACTCTCATCATAAATACAATAAAGTATCTTTAATTATTGAATACACTCTTTTTATTATTTATTTAAGCAAAAAGGACATTAATTAATTGTAAATTTATTAGTAAATTTATATTTTTCTTACCAACGTCAGCGTCAAAAGGCGACGATGCACCGAACAAACCCATTTTAATTATTTATTTTTAATAATAAAAAAAAAATAATAATAAAGTAAAGAAAAAAAAACTTTCTTATTCTCTATTTCTCAACAAAAAACAATAAATAATTTTCCTTTATGTAAATATACTTAGAATTTAGGTATTAGGGGTTTTTATTAATTATAAATTTTACATTAGATGTACTTAAATTATAATTTACAAATTGATTAAAAACAAAATAGCACTTTTATGTAGTTAATAACAAGATCAAGATGACTAATATATTAGTGACATTTTCATTTCAATTTTCACACTGAACTAACTTTTTTATTGTAACACTGTAAATTTAAATAAAAATTTATATCGTTATTTTCAATTTATCGAAATAGTTTTTATTTTGTATAAAATTGATTTATTAATTTTAATGTATTTATAATTGTATTTTAACACATTATATCTCTATAAAAAAACCATAAAAAATTAAAGTGAATACACATTTCTAGAATTAATTATTATTTTTTTGTACATATTTTATATCGATGCACAATCGGGTAACATTAAATTAAAAATTTAGGAATACCTGATCATATGTGAGTGACATATTTTTAGTAAATATAGCTGTCAAAAAATTAATCCATTAATTAAATATACAAAAAGAGATTATAGTTTAAGTACCGGGTAGAAAATGGAAATTAGGAGATAAATCTTCCTTATAATCTTGTGCAATAGAAGCAATATATCATAGCAAAATATAAACATATAAATTTCATTTTACTTAAATATTTAATTACATTAATTATAGTTTCATTTAACAATAAATAATTTGGCAATGACTTTTGTTAAAGATCCATGTGGTATAGTTTGTGTTGTTGTTACATACTTGGCGGTAATTTACGCAGATTATGTAGTTACAAGATGGATTATTTTACAAACAATGCAAAATAGGTATATAAATAAATAAAGTTTCATAAATAACCTGTAAAAAATATTTTCTTTTATTACCGAAATTCAATAGTTTCTGGGCCCCAATCCATGTTGTTTTGTTCAATACAATTGTCTTTCTTTTGGGCATGGCACATATGAAGGCTGTTTTATCAGACCCAGGAACTGTGCCACTGCCACAAAGTAGACTAGATTTTTCTGATATGCACTCTAATGATAGAAATGATTACGATCGAGAAGAGTGGACTGTTTGTACAAGATGTGAAACATATAGGCCACCAAGAGCACATCATTGTCGTATTTGTAAGAGGTGTATCAGGTAAGTAATAATATTATTAATTGTACAAAAGTACATAATTTAATAAATATATATTTAAGACGAATGGATCATCACTGCCCATGGATAAATAATTGTGTTGGAGAAAGAAATCAAAAATATTTTCTACAATTTTTAATATATGTTGGGGCGTTATCCATTTATTCAATATTATTAATAGTTATATCCTGGATTTCGCCATGTGAGAATTGTTCAAATGATGTTGCAGAAACCCAAACACGAATGTAATAAGAAAATTTAGCTTTTATTGCCTAAAAATTAATTAATTTATTTTTATTTGATTTTTATTTAAGGCTTCATAGTATTTTATTGTTGCTTGAATCAGCATTGTTTGGTTTATTTGTGGTTGCAATAATGGTTGATCAGATGCATGCAATTTTGTATGATGAAACTTCAATTGAGAATTCACAACAAAAGGAAACATACAAATCGCATCGTCCTAAATTATCATTAATGTCTGAGGTATGTGGCAGAGGACATCCTATGTTATGGATGCTACCCTGTTCTGGTATAAATAAAAAATATGATACGCCTTTATTAAGTCACGATGTTTAAATGAAGAAAGACGGTTTTAATCTCTTCCTTTTTATAATTAATTTTCTTTCCTTTTTTTTGTATATAATTATTAATTATTAAAGCATAATGTCGTTAATTTAATTATTTTATAATTTAATAATATAGTTTATATAATTTATCAAATGATATTAGTTAATTTAAGTTTTAAAAAAATGCAATTCTTTTAGATTAATTATATACGTAAATGGAAAAAAAAAACACAATCAAATATTTATTAATTTAATGTAATAAAGTATATAATTAATTATTTTATTATGATTTTGTAAATTAAATGTACTATTCTATCTTATTTATTATTAACAACAATGACTTAATGCAAACAATTTCCTTTTATTATTATTAAGTAATATAATTAAGTAATTAACACAGCATATAATATAAAGTAAAACACAAATTCTGATAAGAAACAAATCATTACTTCGATTTTTCAGGGTATCCTCTTAATATCGTATATACTATGTGTTGTTAAAATTTTTTTTTTCTATTTTTTTCTTTTTGAAGAGAATTACAAAAAAAAAAAAATTTGACACAATTTATAAATTCTATTGTTGAATATAAATGATTTCAGAATAATAAATATTTTTATAAAAATAAAAAATTATTTAAAATCCAATTTTAAAAATAGAAAACAAACCACATAGATAAACAAAACATAAATATTTTTATAAATGTACATAATTATCATTAAACACACACACACACCTTACAGAACATGATATATTATAATTTTATCTATAATAATAATAATAATAACAATAATAATACTACAAAATCAAATTTAAATCAAAAATAATAATTAATTTTTGCGCACGCATTTTCTTTTATTATTAATAATTATGTGTTAAAAATAAATATTGCATAGCATTTTCTTTTTTTTTTTAATTAATTAATTTATTTATTAGTTAGCATTCAATGTATAAAAAAAAAAAAAAAACAATTAGATAATGTAAAAAAGGAAAGAAATTTTATTGTAAAATTCCAAAGTTATATATTTTCTTGTCATAATTTAATTTATATTAATAATAATAATATGAATAATAATAATATGAATAATAATAATAATAAAAAAAAAATGTCCTTGCTCATAATGTGTTGTAAAACAATCAAAAAAGAATAACATATATAAATGTGTATCCTAATTAAAATCTTTTATATTTATATAAAAGGAGATGATGAATAAACTATTTTTTTTTCTTTTCTTCTTGAAATAAAGATTTAAAATATTTGATAAATGTAGAACCAAAATTAGTATAATATAAATGGAAATTCCTTCTTTTTTTTTTTTTTTTTTGATGGCTTTATTCATTTAAATATGTACAAAATGATTTTTTTTTTTTTTTTTATATAATTTCTATACTTTTTGTATTATTTATTCATTTAATAATTATTATTTACAAATCTTAATAAAGAGAAAAAAAAAGAACATTTTGTACTTCTTAAATATAAAATTATAAATCAAACAATGGAGTTTTATTCTTCCTCATCATCCTCATCCATTTCATTATCATTATAACTTGATTTATCCAATTGATCATCTAATTCACGTTTAAATAATTCTTTAAATGCATCATACTCTTCTAATGTAACAAAGGCAATTTTAATTGCAAATCTTTTATCACTGGTATCAGTTATTTGTGATAATTTTGGATTATTATTAACAATATTTTTCTCTGGTTTTAAACTTTTTAATTTAAATAAACCTAAACGTTCAAGAAATACGTGTCTACATTTTATATTAAATATTGTATTACTCATTGCTGATGAATTTATTATTTCATTTATATCTGTACGCATTTTACGTTCTAAATATTCAATTTTCTCATTGATTATACTTTCTTTATCATAAATTATATTTGGTGAATTCATTAATAATTTCCATAAATTATTTCTTTTCTCTGTATAACTTAATAAAAAACCGATTTTTGTTAATAAATGTTTTTCATCGGTTACTTTTAATAATTGTGGATATTTTTCAATTAATAATATTGTTTTTGTACCCCCAAATTGACATGAACGCCAACAATTTAAACTATTTTCTATTTTATCGGATGTTATTGTTAAGATATCTGGATAATTTGCGATAACATAGGGAAATCTATCTGATTTAAAACCTTGATTAATTAATGTTGTAAATGTTTTTTGCCATACATGCGGTGGATATTGACATGCTTCTGGAACTATTTTTATTATTTCTTCAATATTTTTTATATTTATTCCGGTTGTTTCAGCTGCTAAATTTTTTATCTATGAATAAAAATGAATTATAATTTTTGCTGAACGAATTATTTTTAAGAAATATTTACAAAATTATTTGTTTGATGCGATGAAAATAGCTTATAATTACGATAGTTTAATAATTTATTCATTTTATATAAATAATAATTAATCCAGTTGTGTTTTATTGTCTATATTTTGATTTCACTTTGACTTATGTTTTTATGGTTATAAAACTGGGTTTACAATATGAAAGATAAAAAAAAAAAATTGTTAGTAATTTATAAAATAATTTTTTTTTATTTTATAATATATCTTTATCTTTATTAATAAAATACATAGAAAATCAATCACAAATTTATTTAACTTTATCATGAAAATAATCAATCATTTCAGCGAAATCTTTAAATCCTGATAATTTTTTTGCTTCCTCTTTTTCAAGCCAACAAAAATCTTCATGCTCATCCGATATAATTGGATTTTGTTCGGGAATTTTTAATTGAGCCAACCAATAAATAACAGTTTTTGGAGTACCTTTAACATTATAATTTAATGTTTTCGACAAATCTTTATAAATAATTAAATTTTCTTCAGTATATCTAGAATAAAAATGTTATGAAATAACTTTAACCTTGATAAAAAAAAAAGAATTATTTTTACCCGGCTTCTTCTTTGGTTTCACGAAGTGCTGTAGTAAAATCATCCTCACCAGGATCTACATGACCTAGAAAATATAACGTATAATACTTTAATAATAAATTAAAAAAAATAAAACTCTGATATACCTTTTGGTGGAGTCCAGTGATGACTTCCATAAGACGCTTTCATTAATAGATATTCAATTTTTTCATTAATTTTACGATAAACTAAAAAACCGGCTGCTCGTTTTATCATTTTGTATTGTTATGTTATTTTAATTAATAATTTATTTGTTTTCAATTATGTTAATTGATATTAATCAAATCAATGTATAACTTTGTTTATATAAATATATATATATATGATGATCAGTAAAATACAACAAAAAAAAATAATGAGAAAAAAAAAACCGAAAATAAATTGGTAGCAGTCTTGTGCTGCTACCTATTTTTGACAAGCATAGAAATGACAGTATTTTGTGACATTGAAATTCATTTTTTTTTTTGTCAAATTCAATGCTTCTTCTAAGCTATTGTAAAAACATAAACCGACATAACCTAATTTGTTATGCGATAGAAATTAATTTTAAATAAAATAGTTTTTTTTGTGTTAAGTAATAAAATGTTTTTTAATAATCTAAAACAATTATCTATGTTTAAATTGGTTTCATTATCTGGAATCAAAAGTTATCCAACATTGTATTCAACATTTGCTGTTAAAGATTTTTTATACAATGCACAAGGAGACACAGGAACAATTATACACAAGTTTATAAAGTATATTGCATTAAATAATAATAATGATTCAATGGTTAAAGATAAAGTAAAGTATCCACAATTTTATCCAGTGTTAAATGAAAAATATTTCTCAAATGAATTAAAAAAAGTCGATAATAATCAAATAAAAAAATTAATCAATTATACATATACGTATAAAACGAATGCTGATTTAAATAAATTTGTTTATGTTATAAATGAAATTGATAATTTATGTGTATCCCGATTAAACAAATTAACATTTAATGAAATATTAGATATATTGTATTATTTTTATTTCCTGACACCAAATAAAATTACCAAGTTGGAATTCTACCAGAGAAGTATTGAAAAATTAGTAACAAATATAAATTCAAAATTAAACAAAAATGATTACATAAAAATGATTTTTTTTATTGGTTTATTAAAGAATAATTATAATAAAATTGATGTATTTAAAATATTTGATGATAATTTATTGAATAAATTTTTACCATCATTAAATTTAATAGAATTTGCAATATTATGTAATGCAGCATTTAAAACCAGTACTGTTATCAAAAATAATAAATTTCTCCAACGTTTAAATGAAGAGATAATAAATTGCAACGATCCATTGCTATTAGTTAATTTTGTTAAATCATCAAGACATAACAGAATACAATCAGATGCTATCACAAATAAATTATCAGAATTAATAACGAGTGACCAAATAAATAATTTTAATCTAAAGAGTATGGTGCACTTATTTGCATATTATGCAGAAACTGATGATAATAATAAAATAATTGCGACAACATTAATTCAGAATTGTTTAAGAGAAATAGCTGAATTAAATAGTAAACACAAGGAATTAAGACCAAAGGAAGTGTCTGGATTTTTATGGGCATGTGGCTTTCTCAATTTAAAAACATATTTAACAAGTAATGACTTTGTATTGATTAAAAATATTATAATCGATAATATAAATAATAATCATTATAAATATAATCAAAATGAATTAATTGATGCATTATTTTCATTATTTTTATGTAATTATTATGATGCAAACTTAATAAGTATTGTTGCTAATAGTAACTTGTTAAGTTATAATTACAAACATGATAGAACAAAGCTGCAAACAAAGAAAGAATTAGTATTAACTTGTATGAAAATCTTTGCCAATGATAAAATACAATTTCGATGCAATAATGCACCAAATTATTTAATTAAAAATCGTCCAAATTTACTTCTGATTGAGAATATAATAAATTCCGACGAGTATAAGGATAAATATAATATAAAGAAAGCAAATTGTGTATTACAAATTGATTATTTAAATATAGCTGGAATTGAAATTGATAATAATAATAAAAAATATTATTTGGAAATATTGGACAATACAAATACTTTAATAGATAAGATAACACCAAATGGATTATTAGGATTAAAATTTAATTTACTTAAGAAACAAAATTGTGATTTTTATGTTATTAATGCAAATGATTGTAAAGATGAGGATGTTATTATACAAGTGAATAATATTTTAGATAATATTAAAGAAAATATAGTAAAAGTTGATTATGTAGAAAATTAATACTGCAAAATTAAATAAATTTCTGAAATACTGTAGAAACTATAAAAACAATAAAAATTGTAGCTTTAAATAAATAATCAAAAAAAAGTTTTATCCAATAAAGATATAAATTATATAATTTCAGAACAACAAGCATTTTCTTTCATTTCTTCCACCTCATTTAGTTTTTCATCAGGTACAATTTCATTGAATAATAAATTTTGCTCTATTAGTTGGACAATAGATTTTTGTACAACAGCAAGAATACCATTCATTGTATCATCAGATGAAAAGGGACGATCTATTGGTGGCACATGGATAAATAATGCTCTGTTCTTATCAATATCCAATGATTTCAAAAATATGTAACCACATAAATAATTTCCAACATCTGTCGAACAATGAAACATCTTATCACAATACTCTTCAACTTCTAAGTTTAATTCGTTTGTCATCCTTGCAACATCTAAATTGGTGTTCAACATTGCACAATCAGGATTATTTATTAATTTGGCTTTGGAGCATGATAAACATTTCTTTAAAACATCAGGACGTGAAAAGTTAGAATTGTATGCAAATTTTTCAAGTCTTATATGTTTTGCTTTACCATGGACTCCACAGTGAATTACTAGCTAAAATATTATTTTAATTTTAGGACCTTTTTGATTTTGAATCATAGTAATTAAGTTACCAGTGGATTTTTCTCCCAAATATCTTTGACTACCTTATCTACTTCGTTGTAGATAACAGGGACTTCTAATTTTTTAATCATGTATACATTCTGACGGACTTTAATTTCGTCTGGTAATAACTTTACCGCTTCCCAACTTGCATTCAATCTTTCATGACCAACAAACGGTCCAAACCCAGTAACAATAATTAAATTATTATTTGACATGTTAATTTTATAGCAATAATGAATAATTAATTAGTGAATTAAAAAATAATTTTACTTTTTTGACAGATTTTCATTGTTTAAAAAACTTTTATGTAGGAGTTGAATTTTCGAAATTCTAATAAGGTTATGTCAAACACATTAAAAAAATATAAATATAGAAAATACTGATTTCTTAAAAGATTCAAATATATTTGTTTTGTATGTTTTACAGAATTAAAGTTAAGATGACATAGTACGTAATGTAAGAATTATCCAATGAAGTTCATCACTACTAAATGCAGTATAATATGGGCAAATATAAAATCAGCAAACCCTCTTTCTGGTGATATGCCATAGAATTGAGCTTTATTCTGTGGATTTGCTTGGAGTCTTAAACACACTGAAATAAAATTATAATAATAAATTAAAACTGCTTTTATTAAATTATTTTCAAAAACACATACCTCCTAAAACAAAGCAACTGACTGTTGATATAAATCCAGAGAGGAATGAATTGAATGGAAATGTACCAACTAAACAACAGTAAGCAAACTGTATTATTCCAGTTAAAACAATGTACAATAAATAGGAATCAATGAGTTTTAGTTTCTTTGGTGTATGATTAACATATTCATCGTAAAATTTAGCCAATACTCCATTTAAGTTACTCATTTTGTTTGGTATTTTATTTTATTATGCCGGTAATTATAAATCTTCACTTCTAAAATCTTGTACACGTCAAGCCGAATGTCAAACAAAAACAAGACACGTCTATTAACGAAATGTTTTTTCTTTTAATTTCGAAAGCACAAAACGATAAGTATTGCCTGTTTATGTAATTTACACCTAATTTTTAAAATTAATTTACAGTGTTTGTTACAAACAGCTGTCAATTTGACAGATTAAAAATCAACAAATTGTTTAAAGATAAAGATTTGTGTATTTATTTATTATATTTATCATATATAAACATCTAAATTATTTGCTAATTACACTATTTTACGTAATTGTCAATATTGAAAACTATCTACTTATTTTTAACATAAAAAAAATCATTGTGCAATTTGTAAGAAAATAATAATAAAATACATTGTGTATTACGGCAATCAAAAACCCACCCATATAATTTTATTCTATCTTAGTCATTACATTGTGATATCCTTTGTACAACAATTAACTTAAACAAAAAAAAAAAAAAAATTCCATTGCATAAAAATGGAAGAAGCAACAGCTTTAACTAATATGCAGGTATTTATTATATCCAATAACTTTTAAATTAATTATTAATTTATTTTTTATTTTTTGTACAGTGAATGAGAAATAAGAAAAAGCAGGATTTACTTTAATTATTAATATATTTTTTATATGTTTATCTTTTTTTTTTTGTATCCTTTAAAAAGAAAGAACGTTTGTAAGTTTTATTTATTTATTATTTTTTACATCTTTTTTTTTGTTATTTTTGTAATAATAAATGGCACAAGGTTTTTTTTGTATTATTAATCTAATTATTTTTATATTATTTTGTTGATTTTCTATCCTAATAACCTTAATTATAATAATGTAGAATGGGAATATTACAAGTTTATTATTATTATTATTATCATTTGTATTTACAATATGTTACTAACATTTACATTGACAGAATTTTCAATAATATTATTTTAATCAATATTTATTAGAAAATCAATATTATTTGCTTTTACCAAAAATAAAACAAAAAAAATTATTTTTTTCTATCGATTTTCCTTTTATGAGATTATAAACGATTTTAGTATGAAACAGATATCCGGACAAAGAACTTTTATTAAGCAACAAGTAGTTTATTTATTTATTTTCTTTTTATTATTATTATTTACATATTAACAAGTGGTTTCATGCTTTTGTTTAATTAAAACCAGCTTAGAAATTATCACATAGTGTGATAAGATTCTTTAAAAAAAGTTTAAAATTTGTTTAATACAAAATTATTTGTGTTATTAGTTAGACAAATGTGAATTGTTGTTAATTTGGTTGTGGAATATCATATTTTGGTTTTTTTTCTTTTTTTATTTATTAATATTCAATAAAAAATATGAATTTTCTATTAAAGGAAAATAAAAAAATGAACTCTGAAAGGCAACCTTTACTAGGGAATATTGAGATTGCGGAAAGTGCTGATAATAGAACAATAGCACGACCGGATATAAGAAACTCACCAGAAAATACTTTAGTTGATGTACAAAGTGAAGAAAATGGTAAGACTATATAAAAAAAATTATTATTTCAGTTGTAAACTTAATAAAATTTATTTATTGATTTGAATTAGTTGGATCTAAAGAAATTTTAACATCGAATGACATTTATAATCCTTCATTACATCGTACATTGGAGCATCCAACATCAAACTTGGATACATTAATTCATTTATTGAAAGGCAATATTGGAACTGGTATACTGGCTATGCCAGATGCATTTCGTAACTCTGGATTATATGTTGGGCTATTTGGTACATTAATAATGGGTGCTATATGTACGCATTGCATGCATATGCTAGTTAAATGTTCACATGAATTGTGTAAAAGGTTAAAAGTGCCATCGTTAAGTTTTTCTGATGTTGTGTACGGATCATTTGAAACAGGTCCTCATGGTATCAGACGTTATTCAAATTTAGCAAGGTAAAAACACATTAAAGCATCATTCAAAAGTTTTTTTTTAATATGCATTAAACCTTTTATTACAGGAATTTAATAAATATATTTTTATGTATAACACAACTGGGTTTTTGTTGTGTTTACTTTTTATTTGTTGCTGTCAATTTACAGGAAGTAATTGCACATTATTTTGTTAAAATTGATGTGAGATTATATTTAATTATAATCCTTATACCAATGATTCTAATTAATTTGATAAAAAATTTAAAATATTTAACACCTATATCGTTAATTGCATCCGTTTTAACGGTTGTTGGTCTGTATTATGGATTTATTCTTAAATATTATTCCACAAAGGTCAATTAAATTTTTTTTTGTCACTTATAGGTCTTGTAATAACGTTTTACTATATGTTACAAGATTTACCACGCACAGATACAGTAAAGCCATATGCAACATGGGCAACATTACCATTATATTTTGGTACAGCAATTTATGCATTTGAAGGAATTGGCGTTGTTTTGCCATTAGAAAATAACATGAAAACACCGGAAAATTTCGGTGGTATAAGTGGCGTTTTAAATACTGGGATGATAATTGTCGCTTGTTTGTATACAGCTGTTGGGTTTTTCGGTTACTTAAAATATGGAGACAGTGTACATGGAAGTGTTACACTAGATCTACCGAATACATTGTAATTTATAATAAATTATATTAAAAAATAAAATTTGTACAAATATTTCTCATTTTTAGACTGGCACAATCAGTAAGGTTGATGATGGCAATTGCAATATTTTTATCGTATGGTTTACAGTTTTATGTACCTGTTAATATTATTGGACCATGGATAAGAAATCAAATTTACACTGAAAATGGTCAACGTATTGTTGACTATAGTTTAAGAATTGGATTAGTTGTATTTACTTGTAAGTATTATCAAAAAAAAAAAAAAAATCTACTTCTCTTTATTAATAAAAAAAATTAATTTATCAACAGTTATATTAGCGGCTATTATACCAAATCTTGGTAGTATTATTTCATTAGTTGGTGCTGTCAGTAGTTCTACATTAGCATTAATATTTCCACCATTAATTGAAATTGTTACATTTTGGCCAAATGGTGGCTTAGGTAAAAATTATTGGATTTTATGGAAAGATATATTTATAATGATATTTGGAATATTCGGTTTTATATTTGGTACATATGCAAGTGTTGAACAAATTCTATATCCACCAGACGGTCCAATGCATTAGACAAACAAAAAAATAATAAAAAAAACCATAATCGGCTACATCATTATACGATAAATGATAATACATTTTTATTTTATAATAATATTGATATTCACACATGATTCATTCCACTTAATTGTAGTTTATTAAAGTTATAATTGTTATATTTTAAAATGAAGAAGAAGAAGAAGAAGAAAAAAAAATTATATATATATAAATGTAGTCTTCCTAAATATCATATAGTAATTTTAATAATTCATATTTTGCTGCAATAATTTGTTTGTATTGAATTCATTTAAATTTCAAATTGAATTTTTTTTTTATTTTCTAATGGTGCATCATTATGTTTCTTTTAAATCTATATATGTAAACTACAAGTATTACTATGTTATTAAGCATATAATTATTCAAAAATAAATATATTTAACCATCAGTATAAAAAACTCTATTAAAACGTGAATCTCTAATAAATCTTTATTGAAGTATCCTTATTTCTATTTACATAAACCTTGTTTATTTTTTTTTTTTTTAAACGTAATTTTAAATTATTGATATGAATTATGATAAGAAATAAAAAAATATATGTAGTGTGTGATACAATAAAATGACAATAAATAAATTAAGATGACAATAATAATTATAGAATAAATAAATAAAAAGAAATATATTATATATTAATTGTTAAAAATAAAAAAGAATTGATTTTACCAACAAATATTTTTCTCTGACAATATAAAATTTAATGTTTTCTGTGTTATAAGTCTAAAATGAAATAAATAAAAATATTAAATGAATATAAATAATGTAAAAAAAAAAATGTTTTATTTACCTCATTGTATGTGTGGGCACTGATGATACATACAATATCAATATCAGATTATCACCATCAATTAATGAATGACATTTATGGTAATCTGTACACCAATATGATTCCGTTGATATTATATTTGTTCTATTATCATAAACTATTCCACCCACTGCACCATCAATATTACTTTCGTTATCGGTTTGGGTTTTTCTATCGTTTTTTATATACTTATCAACTAAATCGACACCTTGATGATAAAACGTTCGTAATATATCTAAACGATGACTACCTGATGTTATACCTCGTTTACCTGTTGTCTGTTGAATATTACGAGACATCACGTATTTTGAATGTTGTTTATTAATTACTAGTAGCCTGAAATTTGGGGAAAAACCAAATTATGCTATAAATTACTTTATAATAATTATTAAACAAACCCAAGAATATTAACGTCAAATTGGATTGAGTTGGGAAAGTTTCGAGGGTAACATTGTTCCGCTAATGCTAATATATCATAATCGTTTTTCCATATTTTTTTTGTTAGATTATCAATGTCATAATACGATGGTTCAGCACCACATAAAGCACAAATTGTTATTGAATTTATAATCGGGATTGAGACAAAACGATAAGCAATCTATTGAAAATGAAATTAATTAAATTTTCTTTAGGAATAAACAAAATATTCTAATTGACTTACATTTGGACTTTTTATTGGTAAATATACAGCAATATCTTTTTGGTTATTCCCAATTGTGGTTATTATAGAAAGTAATAATTTTCTATCGATAACATCCAGATCCCACCATGCTTCTGTACCTACAGCAATTTTATAACGAATCAGTACACAACAAAATGGTGATCCTAATTGTTCACTGAATTCCTGCAATCGTGTCAACATTTCTCTGTTCTCTGAACATAATATAGAATCAGAGAAATTAAGTAACTCAGAATCGGTTTGGTCGAGTAATTCATCAACAATAGGATAACAAATCTACAATAGAATGAATTTTATTTAAAAATTAAGTTTTCGAACAGATCAAAATACTTTTAAATCTCTTTTAAGACGTTCAATATTTCTAGGATTTTTTAACTCATTTAGTCCAACGCAAACTACCATTGCATTAAATATTAATTCCAGCAATAATTCTAATACTTTTTCAGATAAATTCTTCGTAGATCCAATTAATATAATACTAAATTGCAAATAAATATATTAAATGTAACATGGAAAGGAATATTCTAATTTATTTGATTCAAACCTGTCTTCATATTCTTTCCATGCAATTAAGCCATTCTCCATACATGTTTTCTGTAATTGAACACCTTGTGATTTACAAAATATATGGACACCATTTAGTGATCCAATTGCAGAGTATGATAACTAAAATTAAATACAAAATTTAAAGCCAAAAAATCATTTATTTGCCTGCATTTCGACTTACATTTTCACAATCACCTTTCTTCCTTATAAAAATAGGTAAACCGCCGCTTGATGTTAAGCAAATAATCTGTGTGCCCATTATTATTTATTTTTACAACGTTTTAATCAAATAATAATGTCTTTTATCAACCGTTTTATTACTTCCTTTAATGATTTAAAATTAAGTAACTTGCGCAAGCGCAGCTTGTTTTCTTTGCACTTTTTTCAAATGACATACATGTCAGGTGTTTACATTTTTGTTTTCCCTTGAATCGGTTAATTTTTGTTTAACAATAAAAATATAACGAATTAACGCACGGTTAATGTTATACCAAATTATGTTTCCCCCAGCTTAACTCCACTTTACCAATTTTGTTAAACTGGAATTTTGTATACATATTCACGAAACAAAGATATTTTGTGCTCTTTAGAAAATTCTCAGAAAATATGTAAGTAAAAAATGCAACAATGCAAACAAAAGCCTGAAGAAAAAAAAAGCCGTATACTATAGTCAGCTCGTTTGTTTTTACTGAGTACGAATGAAATAAAATTGTTGTGTTGAATTTGTTGGTCTTGTTGCTCCAGTAGAAAACAGTACACTGTAAAATAAAATTTTCTTGAAGAAAACGGCATTCCTATATAAAATTCAATTGATTCGGAATATTCGTTAAAAGCGGACGTATTTTCGTATTTGTTTTGATTTTTTTTTTGTTTTATTATTATTATTATTTTTGTTTTCTTTTTTTTTTTATAATTATGTTTAAAAAATATTTAAGACGCTAACTGTTGTTTAAAGTGTGTGTTTTTTATAATTTGTGAAAATAAAATTAATTATCATTTTGATTGTTGAAGTGCATTTATGTATTAACTTTGGTTTATCTTAATTCAAAATACAATCAGTTTTATTCAGTAGAAATATGATATTGAATTGAAATCTATATAAAAAAAAAATTAATTAATTAATCAATTTCAATGTTTTAATAATTTAATGTGTTTGTGTATTGCAGTTGTAGCATTGAAAAAGCAAAAAAATAAATAATTTATCATCTGTCTCGTAGGTAACAAAACATAAGACGAAAAATAAGTCATTGTGTTGCGATTTTTTTTTTTTTTTTGTTACGTTTGTGTTAGTTCTCCCATGTTTAAATAAACATTTATGTTAAAACATTTAATTATAAAGATAATTAAATAATAATAATAAAGGTAGTAATTGGATTATCCAAAAGTAATACTTAGGAAGCCACATAATATATGTATTTGGAAAAAGGATTATTTACAAATTATAATAAAAAATTATCCCAAAACCATTGGAATTTTCTCCCATAATTAACTCTAAAAAAATTGCATACAAGGAATTCCATGATGTAAGTATAAAAAATGTATTTTATAAATAAATAAATAATTATGCGTTAATGTTAATGTTTGTTAAATAATTAATTATCTTCTTTTAAGACATGACTGTATTTAAAAAAAATTAAAGGGGAAATGTTTGAATAACAATAGAAGAAAAAAAAAAAAAAATTAATTGAAGATAGAACAAAAGATTGCATAAATAATTTTAATTTGCAATCTGTGGGAATTTATTAGATAATTATAGAAGAAAATAAAAAATCGTCATTTTATATAACTTGGACATTGTATTTTTCCTTGTATTATGCTATTATTGTTGCATTGTTTTACTTCGTTGTTTTTTATTTTATTTTAATTAATTTCTTACCAAGCATGTAATAGGAATTTTTTATGTAAAAAATATTTCTTGATTGTTTTAAATAATGCTTTTTTTTTTTGTAGCATAAATATTGGATTTTTCTTTAAATACAGAAATATGTGTTATTTTTAGAACTTTTAATCAAATTTATTGTACTTAAGTTATGTTCTAATTTCACTGACATTTACTTGTGTCTAATGGGAATAATAAAAGCCAACAAATGTTATTTTGCCATGAAGAATACAATTTTTTCTGTTAGTAGAATATTAAAATCACGATTTATTATTATTAATAATATTAATTTTTATTTATAACGAAAACATTTATCATTGACTTGTATGGGTTTTTTTTTTTTTTTTCGTTTTATGTGTCTTCAAAAATATGTTTTAATAAGTATAAACTGGATTAAAAATATTATTAAGTCACGTTTGCCCAACAAATGGACAGCAGAGAATTGTGAAAAATTATTTTTTTTTATGTTTTTAAATAATGAACCACTCTGTGTCACCAAGTTTTTTTTTTTAATAATTAATAAAAAATATAAAATACGGATGTTAATAAACAAGAACCTTTTTCTTCTTAATAATATTTTTTATTTGTTTTTGATACAAATGCGCCTGAAGCGTCTTTAACAATACATTTAAAAAAAAACGGAATTTTTCTATATGAATGAATTGGTTTGTGCGGTTGGTTACGACGTATATATAGTCATCATGAGCTTAACTTAAGTCTTGTATGTTGACGTTATTGCATCGTCGTCACTGATTTTTTTTTTTAAGACTTGACCCTGTTTTTTTTTTATTTATTTTACTTCATCTGATCTTTGGCTGTTTTATTTTCTGTATTTTATGTTTTATTTCATTGTTGATTTCATATAAATTTGTTTAAATAATATGGTATAAGGTTATGTTTTACAATAAATTTTCAATAATTTCATCAATTTTTTTTTTTTTTATAATTAATAATGAAATTATAGTAATAATGTTAGCTGCTCTTCATAATACCTAACGCGTTAATTTATTCTGAATACGTTGAAATTCCGCATCGATGAAATCATGTAAAATAACATAATTCTTAATTTTTTTTTTATATTTAAATATCAGAAATTACTGATGAAATCTTTTCTGAAATAATAATAATAATACGTTGATTGTTGTTTAATTTTTTTTAAGTTTAAATAGAGGAAAGGTTTGGTGAACCACACACAAAATAAAAATAAAAAAAATCAATAAATTAAAATCTAATTTACGCACATGAATTAATTAATTAAATAAATAAATAAATAAATATGATAATGTCAACGAAAAAAAAAAAAAAAAAAATAATAATAATAATAAACGTTGAAAAGTGATTCGCTGGCAAGTTGAGTATATTAATGGTGACAATAAATTTTATTTTATAATTTTTTTTTATCAATAATAAATATAATTATTTATTAAGTATTTTTCTTAATACGTTTAAGCGTAGGTTTCTAATTGTTTTTCATTATAAAATAATTTTTTTTTTTTTTTGTTTATATTAATTTATGCTAATAACACATTTATTTGTTTAAAATTTATGTAATATATATAATCTTAATGTGTTTTTTTTTTTTTGCAAACTATTTGTGATAAGTATTATCTAATGTAATAAATTTATTATTTTTATAATATAAGACGAACGAACATTATGTTAAGGCCCTAACATCCAGAAGTCTTAACTAAAACCATAACGTTTAACGTATTAATTTAAAATAAATATTTAATGTTGTTTTATTAATTAATTATATAAATGAATTTTTATTTGAAATACAAAAAAAAAAAAACAAGAAATGCAAATTTTTATATAATTACTAAACATAAATTTATCTTTATCGTATCGACATTTTTTTTTTTTTTTTTTTCGCTTTGGAATTTTCTTTGTTTCTTACGTTTTAAACGTGTTCAAGATATTTAATAAAAATTAAAAACTTGGCTACTTATGGTTATTTCTTATTAATCAGAAAATAATTTTGAACAAACAACGAAGAAAAATGCCATCAAAAATATGATTTTATTGAAAATTAAATAAATAAATAAAAAAAAAGTAAAACTATGTGAAAGTAGTAAATAAAAAAAAATCTCTGTTTAGTTTTTATTATTATTTTTTAATTATTAAAAGAAAGTTAATATTTGTTTTCGTTTCTTTATTTCTTTTAATTAATTATTAACATTATTTTTGATCAGTCAAGTGTCAAAAACGCGAGCAATTTTTTACTTTGTATTATTATTATAAAGTGGTTTTTCCGGGTAAAACTGGCTTTTTATGTTACAGTAAATGCTTTTTACTCAAGTGCATTTAGAAGACGAAGAAAAAAAAATTTAATTTATTTCCTTAACACAAAAATTGTTTTTTTTTTTTTTAGCAATACTTATCTGTGAATATTTTTTATTTTTTTTTTGTAGCAGCTTCAGTGATAAGAAGTTTGTTTAAAAAAAATATTATCAAAGAAGTGGTGTGTATCCTGTTTGTTGATAATTAAAATAACACATCTTTGATAAAATATCACTAACCTCTCTTTATAAATTTTGTAAGTTTTTTTTTTTGGTGGTGGTTCGCAATGTGTTATCGTAAAGTTTTGTTTTTAAACAGAAATGTAGAAGATAAGTGATTATAAGAAATAATTGTGGTGGTTAATGGATAAAAACAAGTAATAATACCATAAAGAAAAATATTAATATAATTTATTCATAGTAAATAATAATAACAAAAAAACATTTTCAATTAATTTTAATAACATCTTGTTACATTGTTTTAACGTTAAGAAATGTTGCAACATTTCCTAATGTAATTTCCATTACTTTAAATTTTCCTTTCCTGTTTTTTTCTTTTTTTTTAATACAAACATGGATACTTCGTTGTTATAGGCAATTATTTATGTTAGTTATGTTGCCAATTGTTTGTGTTTATTTAAAAAAAAAAAATTTTTGTATGTTAATAATGAAATCATAAATCGCATGAAAGTGAAATTATTACAGGAAATCTGGAAATCGTTTACTTTTGCATTAATTGTTGATATGGTTAATGACGATATAGCGTTTTTTTTTTTTTTTGCAATGAAATACGAAATATTTATTTAAATAATTATGTTTTTCTTTTACTATTAACTATTCAATAAAGACGTGAATATTATGAATGAATCATTTTTATTGTTAATACTCATTGTTTACTTATTTTTGTTTGGTAATTATTTAATATTTGGTTATAAAACAACTTTTTAATAGTAACACAAAAAAGCCCAGGTAAAAGCTATTAACAATGAATTTATAATTTAATTTTGAATACCAATATATAACACAAATATTGTTTTGAAAAGAAGTTTTTTCAACCTTAAAACAATTATGCAGAAATTTTGTTTTATTCTCATAATAATAAAAAGAAAGAAAAATTTAATTAATATTCTGGCAAAAAAAAAAAAAAAAAAAAATGTATTGTTTATTCGCTGAAGACGTTTTACTATCGTTTTTTTATACCTTATTTGTAGATAAAACATTACAATTGAATAGAATAATTATATTTTTTAATAATATTGTTGATGGTTTGTTTTTCTTTTTTTTTTTAATTATGTAATTAATAATTTAAAAAAAAAAATTTTTAATGCATTTTCTGCATTAAAAATATTAAATGTGTTTGTTAAATAAATTTATTTTATTATTAAAAAAAAAAAAAATTGTATGTTTATCGTTTATAATAAATATTTTAATGTTTTTATTTAAAAATTATACTAAACAAACTATACTAAACGTGTTGTTAGTATTTTATGTTTTCGCTAAATAAACAATTTTTGTTTTCATATAAAATTATTTGTTATCTATTTTTGGTTTAATTTTTTTACCATCCAACAAATTTAAATTAAATTATATAGTAATCAGTAATGTAGTTAATTTAATTAACTATAATAATTAAATTAATTTTTAAATGAGATTAAAACGCGATTCTATATACTAATTATTATTAATTTTATTCTTGTCTATTTTCTTATCATTTTTACTTTGTATAATAATTAGTTTTTAATTAGAAATAGATATAACAACGTTTTACGTTGCTTTAGTCTGACGTCCTAATAGTAAAAACACTGAATTTCCATTCATTATCCCAGTTTATTTATGATTTTATTTATGCAGGTGTGGTAATCGTAGTGAATCTTTAATAAAAAAAATCACTTTAAGTCACTAAATTTGAATTAGGTTAAATCTAGCCAATTTGAACACTAAAAATTCAGTCTAAAATAATTATGAGAGCATTACTATTAAGTTCTTAATTCATATTTTATAACCCATCAATAAAGCTTATCCCAAATATTAATTGCGCTACCTGCAATCTTAATTAAATATCTTTAAATAAAAAATTATATTTATCAAGTAAATTAGTTATAATTTGGTTTATTTTATTTCATTTATGATGGGTGTTTGAATAACATATAGAAAGAAAAGAAAAAACCAACCAAGAACCTCTTGTACTACAAAATAAAATTGTGTTATAAAGATAAAAGCATGTCGAAACGATAAACCAAGTTAAAGCTTTATAAAAAAAAAAGAAAAAAAAAACCAAATAGAAAAATTAAACATAAACGTAAGAAACGTGTAGAAAACAAAAAAATTAAATAATTTTTAATAGAAAGGAAAGAAACGAAAAATAAATAAAAAAAAAACATTTTTTTGTGTGTGCTGTTGGTTAAAGAACCGTAGACATGTTTTAAAAATTAATTTTTATTTTTTTTTATGTATTCAAAAGGCACATTTGTTCATAGAATATAAAAAAAAATGTGTGAAGAGAATTATATTTATTTTTTAATGCTAACCAATGGTGCTGTATGTTGGCTTTTTTTTTATGTTAAAGTGTATTGTGTTGAATTTTAAGGCTGAAGCGTTTTCATTTTTCAAAAGCAAAATCTTTTGTAATTACATTTTATATAATAATAATAATAATACCATGAAGGCTGTAAATTGTTAACGAAAAAACTAAAAAAAAAAAAAAAATGTCATGTCTTGTACATTAGAGATGGGTTTTTGTGTTTTTAAATCTAAATGATTTTACACTAAAATGCGACACAAGTTTAACACATCAACAACAAATCTTATCTCACATGCAAAAATTAATTCTTATGCATATAAATTAGTTTAATTTTGAATAATAATTTTTATTCATGGTATTAGTTTATACCACCAGCATCATTTTTTTTTTATTAATATTTCTGGTTGTTGTTTTTCGTTCTTATACTTTTTTTTTTTTTTGTTGAAAATGTTGTAAAGGAAATATTAAAAATAATATTTTGATTATAATAATAAAAGCATAAATCAATAATAATATTTATTACGATCAATGAACTTTTATATATTTAACCACTAAAAATTTATTTTATTTTATTTATTTAAATTTTGTTATTGTGAGATTCAGTTGACTTTTTATAACAAATCTACTATTTGTATTTATTTCTTTTTATTTTATTGATCTTGTTGAACTTGTATTTACTTAAATATACATTTTAAATCGTTTAAATAAATAAAGAAAGCTTAAGTAATAATGTGAAATGGTTAAAGTAAGACCTTTTTTTGTTGTTGTTGTTTAACAGTAAAAATTTAAGTATGTACGTTTTATTCCTTAGTTTTTAAATTGAAATTAGTTAATTTATAGTTGGGTGAACGAGTTAATAATATTATTTATAATTAATATAAATTATGTATATTAGCATATATTTATGATAAGGAAATATCTGTTATCGTTTTAAATTGAATAAATGTTTTTTTTTACCTTTTCAATTAATCAATGTTGTGTCAATATTATTATCGTATGCACACATTTTGAGTAATGATAATAAATAAAAAAAAAAATACATTTCCTATTTGGTTAAAAATCATTTAATATTTAAATAAACAAATTTTTTTTTTATTTGATGTAGTTCAAGTACAAATAATCATAGCGAAATTAAGCGCAATATATATTTATATAGTAGTGACCTTTAAATATTTAAAATAATTAAGTAATGTACGTTTCATAATTGTTGTGTGTTTCATAAATAGTATTAAACGAAAAAAAAAAAGCTTTAAGATACTATTTAAGGAATTTGTATGCCTATAAATATGGATTTTTTTTTTCATCGTCTTCTTATTTTTGTTTGTGTCTTAAAAATAATAAAAAAAAAAAAAAAAACTATATTTTTGGCTTCTCTTTTCGGTATCAGTTTTTATTTAATAAATAAATTAAATGAAATAATAAAACACAAAATAAATGTATGACATAAATGTAATCAACTTCGTTTAAGGTTATATATATATATATATATATATATGATGGAACAGACATGCCGACGCATTATAAAAATATATTTATTTATTATATAAACATTAGCGTATAGTTTATCTGTTTTTATGTAAAGAAACATTTTTATCAATTTTTTTTTTGTGACCATAAACTGCACATGGCAATCAGTATTTGCAATAATAAACATAAATAAATCTATAAAACGAAGTTAAAAAAAAAAAATTTCCCTTTTTTGTTTTGTTTGTTTGTTGGAAATTTTTAAAATCAGATGTTTATTTTTGCATGCATTTTGTAGTTGTACAAATAATTTATGCTTCTTGCTTATTGATTATATGTATTTAATATTCCATGTGTGGATCATAAAAGTTTTGTTAAACAAAGTATTTCTATGTTTTTATTTTCTCACTTTTTCTATTTGATAATAATATTGGATAAGTAAAATGTCTCTTGGAATTTCAAACTTCAGGGTTATGTCTTAAGTTTTTTTTTTTTTTTTTTCTGGTATAACATTTACATACGTTTATATGTTAAACACGTATTATGTATTTATTAATATTTAAATTTGTTTATATGACAAATATATTTATAGAGAAAATTCCAAACACTTTTTAATATTAAAATTCCCTCTTCGCAACACACATTTAGTTGTGTCTCTGTAACTTTTTTTTCTTCTTTTTTTATGTTTTTTTGTGATTGCAAATATTTATTTAAACATGAAAGTATCTTCTGAAAATCCAGTGAAAAGAGACAAGATTGGAATTTATTAAAAAAAAAAATTAAAAACAAATTTCATTAGAATTACTTTTCTAAACGATAATTAAGTATTCTTATCATGTTGTACGTTTAAATAAACCATAAAAATTTAATAAAAGAAGAAAGCAAAGCTAAGAAAAATTCTATTTTTTTTTTTATTCTAAAAGAACTAAGAATTGTTGTAATTACGCTGAATGAACATTTAATAATTAAATAAATAAAAATTAAAAATCAAAAATTTACATAAAGCAGTTACTCGTCACAGTTATGAGTCAATAATTATTATGATTTATGTATTTACTCTAAAGGTGAATAATATTTATTGAGACAGATACACAGAAGAGCAAAAAATTCATTCAAAATTTTATTTAAAAAAAATTCCAACGTTTTTTTGGTTTTTTTTTTTCATTGGAATAATTTTTAGTTTTGCCTCTTTATTAAAGACAGTAAATGTGTATAAAGTTTAAACAATACATTGTCACCAATATTCAAATTAAATGTGATAATAAAAAAAACCAAAAAAACGTTTAAAACACTTGACTGACTCATACATAAATATTTTAAGTTATTTTTTTTTTTTGCTATAATATTAAAAAAAAATTCGCTATGAATTTATTGTTTTTATTTACATAGTAACCGGAATTAATATAAACATCTTATAAAACCGGATAAAATAATTTAATTTATTTTTGAGAAACAGAAAAAACGTCTTGTTATAGAATTTTGTTGGGCGAACGATTATCACTTCTCAACTGAATTTGATTAAAATTATTAATTCTTCGTCTATCACCTTTATGATGACATTTTTATTTGTTGTTTTATTGGCGTTTTTTTTTTTTTTTTTTGTAAAGAAATTAAACTGCGTACGAATTGCTTAAAATATTTCAGTAAATGCAATAAGAAATAAATTTTTTTTTTTTATTTTTTGTTGTAACCTAAATAAAATTATTTTTGTGTGTTACACACACACACACAAACACACATTGTACAACGGAATTACATTTGTAATTTCTTTAACAATACGTTTTAAGTGACTAATCTTTTCTTATTTCATTTCATTGAAATTAATCAAGAAAACACGTTATTGGAATTTATATATAATTTAACGTATGCGTCAATTTTGTTTTTATATATTTTATAAATCGTATTTATTGTGGTTATGTTTATGATTTAAGCCACAACAAGTGTTTATTTATTTGATTTTATTTAGTATATTCAACGGTTTTCTTTGTAGTAGCTGTTAAGCGTCTATCAATCTATCTATTAGTTTTATTAATGAATAGAAAAAAGAAAAATAATAATATAGGTCGATTGTAGCCTAGCTGCATAACAAATGTTAAGTAATGTTAATGCTGTTGCTTCGTTATTATTAAATTCGAATAATACGCTTTAAAGATTATTATATTAAAAAAAATAAAAATAAATAAATAAAAATATTTTTTGCAATTTTAAAATAAATAAGAAGGTCGCCGGTAATATAATTTGCATATTATTATTCTTATTTAATTATATTATTAAACCTTTAAACAGTTAATAAATATCTATATGTATGCTCCTTTCTGTTTTTTTTGCTTAATTTAAATACCAATCAGTGCACGTTAAAACGATTTATTTCATGAAATAAAAGTTAACACATATGTTTTGTACAAGAACAACAAATATTATTAAAGTGAAATGTTTTATTTATATTTATCAGAAGTGTGTGTATAAAACAACTGGTTAACGATTAAATTATTAAAAATATGATTAAAAGTGTTTAATTTTGTTTCATTGTTTTTTGTGTGTAGTATTACTTCTTTCTTTAATTAATAATTAATAAATGTAACAGAAATACAGTTTGTGTCATCATTTTAATTACTTCATATCTTGTGGTCTTGCGTGAAATAAAAATTTATTATTTTTAAGCGTGAAATAAAGTTTATAACTTGCTTAGTAATTGTTTAGTCGATTAAATTATTGCATTAATTTTAATATTTCTTTACAGTCTGTAGAAAACATTAAAATTATTATTTACATATAAATGATAGGGTTTTTTTTTTTTTTTTCGTTATTTATAGTTTGTAAAATGAGTTCCCATCTTATGTTTTTTGTTAAATTAATTATAACAGAAGTTGTAATAATTCTAATTTTTTAATGTTTTAAAACAAGTAATTTACATACAAGTTATTAGCTGAAGTAGCATAGTAATTGTAATATAATATTATTGTATATTTTATACGAAATATTAGCATAATTATATTAATCATCTAATAACAAAACTAGCGACAAAACTTCTAGCATACAATTGTTTAGATAAAAACAAATAAAAAAGGTTATGTGAAATTATGATTTAAAAAATTGAAAAACTACAAAAGAAGCATAACAGGAAAAACAGTAAATGACATGACAATGTTGTAATTTTTTTTTTGTCTGTATTTTTTTTTTTTTTTATGATATTTAATATTACATTTAATTTATCATCTTCGTCTGTCAGTGTAATTTAAAGTTTTTACACAAATATTATTTATTTTACAAACAAAACAAACAAAAATAAAAAAAAAAAGAAACGAAACGAAATGGTAATTAGATAACTTTTAATGACATTTTGCTTATTAACGTGATTTTAATTACATCAACATGTGAATTTTACAGTTGAATAACAATAATATTATGTTTTAGTTTTAAAGGGTAAATAATTATTCATTTTTGGCTACAACTTATGTAATTTTTGGTTGGAATTTTAATTAATAAATTTTTTTTTTTTTATTCATAAAAGAAATTATTATTTTATTAACTTAAGATAAATTAAATTCGCTGAATAATTTTAATAAATTAAGTTAAATAAATATTATCATCGTAAAAAGAAAAAACTTTCAATTATATAAAAACAACAAAAAAAAAAGAAAAAAAAAAAAAAACTGAAACAGTCACAAACTAATTAACGATTTGTACATTAATTGATTTAATATTTCCTTGTCTTATGTTGGGAAATATTCTATAAAAGATGTCTTTCTATTTACTTTATGCATTATTATATAATTTATTGTGTTTTTTTATTATTTTTTTGCAATAAATAATTCTAAACTACTCTCATAACCTAAATAGAAAATATGTAAATTATTGTTGTTATGCTTCTAATACAGTTGCATAGTTTAAATGTTAAATCGAAAAATATTTTATATTATTTAAAGCGACAAAACTGTACATTAAATATACACCTGCTGCATTTTCTCATATATATTTTGGTTCCGCCACAATAAATGCTATTTTATTTTTTTTAATATACCGAAAATTGATGCTGACGACGCCAAAGTGTTTTTTAGTTTTATTTATTTATTTTTTTGTAATTATTTTTTAATGTTGTAAGTGGTTATTGTTGCTGCTGTTGTTACTACTGCCACTGCTACGCTACAAAAGTTTTTATTATTATGATTATGATTATTAATCTCATCCAATGTTGTTATTGTAACATTTTTACAAAAATCATACAACAAAATTCTATTATAAATTCATTACTGTGATTATCTCATCAAATAATTGTTTACGCTACAATATTTAATTGTAATTTTAAGGCTTTATAGGTTTTAATACTTATTTAAAATAATTTTTTTTTTTTTTTTCGGTATTTTGTCGTTATTATTCCTGTAATTAAATTATTTTTTTAATTTTTTTTTCCTTCTCTAAATTGAATGTATTAATGTTGAAGCATTTAATGTCAATGTACGCCAAGGTAATAATTTTGCTGTAAAGTAATTAATATTCTTATTCGAATTATGATTTATTATTATTATTTACGTTTATTATTATTATTTTAAATAACTATTGGGGCAAAGTTGACGGAGAGTTTTTTTTACACAAAATTGCATTACTAACAACGAACTAAATGTAAATAAATTATAATTTTAACTGTTATTTCTCGAGTAGAATAATTAATTAAATTTTTTTTTTTTTATACACATTTTTATTATTGAAATTTATAGTTTATTTTGTGTTTTTTTTTTTTAACGTACCATAAAGTATTTATTTATTAAAATTTTTATATAAATAAATTCACTTCCGTGCAGATTATTCGACCATAGCGCCGCTACACACCGGTTGAGTTTTTTTTTTTTCTTTTTTTATTGTTTGTAATTTTTCTGATTATTTTTTTAAAAGTTTGTTGCTTGTTTTTTAATTTTTTCGCTTTAATTATGATATTATTTTTTGTGGTTAATGAGATGTTCCGAATGAATGTAGGAAAAGGGTGATGATGTGACAGATACGCATGATAAAATAAAAATGCTCTACTCGCTGAATTTTTCTGTTACAAAGAAATTTTTATTTAAACACTAAAAAAATTTTTTAGTCTTTTCTAACGTGATTTTTAATTTATTCATGTTTTTTATGTTTTGAAGATCAATCAGCCATCAGCGATAAGAAAAAAAAAATGCATTTTTTGTTTATAGAATAAATAAATATTTGGTCTTAAATCTATAAAAGATAATAAAAATCTCATCAAAAGAATAACATAGCTCTGGCTCTTTTATTGGTTGTTTAAATTTTTTTTTTTATTTATTATGTTGCGTGTCCAATGTAATGTTATTGCTGTAGTAACAACACTCCTGTCCTGATTCTATATTATTTGGTTGTTGTTGATCTGCTGCTGTTATTTACATTACTAGTGACATGCAAGACAACAAACAATATTTCTAACATTCTATGAATTAAAACCAAAAAAAAAAAAAAATTAATATAAAGGAACGAACAAACAAAATAGAAAAAAAAAATTTTAACACATTTTTATGCGTTTTATTCGTAGAATTTTATTAAACGGAAGTAATGAAAAGAAAAAAATGTTTTCTTTCTTTATTTCTTTCTTCTTCTTATTAATTTTATTGACAATTTTATTATATTGATTACGGTAAAAAAAAAATAAAAAATATTATTTAAAACAAAACATTTATTTCTTTGATCAAAAAATATTATTTTAATAATAATAAATAGGCCAATAAACACATAATTAAAAAAGAGAGATAGAGAGAGAGAGCAAAAAAAAAAAGTCTGGTTTTATTTTCTATGTTACAATTACTTGGCTATATAAAGTTGGTAATGTGTCCAAAAATAAAAATATAAAAATTAACTTATGTGTTAAAAGCTTAAACATTTTATTTATGGTTTTTAAGTAACAATAAAATGCATACACTCTTTGTTGTTATGTACGTTTACATATATGTATATATGTATATTGTGTAATTGCTTTTGTTAGAAAACGAAATTTATTTACTCTGAGGTCAATTGTAAAAGTGACTCAATGTAAGTAAAAAACCTCTTGTTAACTAGAATTACAATATAAATAATTTATGCTGGATACTCGATCATTTTAAGTAGTGTTGAAGGCACTAAATGAAATATTCTACAAAGGGGGTCTTTTAAGGGTTAACGGAATGATTTTTATTTAACGATTGGTTTAAACAAATTTTAAAAATAGGGAAATAAATTCAATGAATGAATAGTTCATATCGTATTTCTATTATATTGAATGACATAAGCATAATTCATTTTAAGAAAAAAAAAAAAGAAAGAAAAATCATAAAGAAACATTAACATTAACATAATTTTTCTTTCATTTTAATTCTAATTTGAATTTGAATTTTAATTTAATTGAAAATGTAATCTTCGTACCCAAATTAAATTAAATTTTTTGGTTTTTTTTTTTTTAGATATCAAAACAACAAATGATTGGAAATATTTGGACTAGAAATTAATTAATTAATTAATTAATAAGAAATAAATAACAAAACTATTTAAGGTAAATTAATTTTTATTTTATTACTATTAGTGTGCTTATACAGTTATAAGATCTATAAAAGATGTTTGCTCTTAATATAAATGTAGGCACGACGATGTTTCTGTTCATATTTCTTGTGTAATAAAAGAAATTTTTTTTTTAATCATAAAAGCGCATTTATTATGCTAAGGTGAAACAAAGAGCATAAAGGTTTCTTTTCTTATTTCTTTATTACATTACGACCTATTTTTTATTGTGCGTTTTTTCTTTTTTAAATAATTTCTTTTATTCATCATCCCTATTATAATTTAAATTACATTTTTTTATTTATTATAATGCAACGAATTATCTCCTTATTTCTTTTTAAACACAAAAAAAAAAATCGAATTAAAGGTAAATTTAGGGTTAAGAGCGCAACAGATGTACAGATTGTTGTTTTTCGGTTGTATTTATTTAAAATATTAATGGATTTATATAGATATAATAGTGGTACCTGTATTTATACAAAAGAGGGATAGAGGAATAGTAAATTAAAAATTTAATTTTTAATGTAAGAAACAATGACTCAACATACATTACATTAAAAAAATAAAATATATATATATATTAATACTTATATGTAGGTCACGTGCAATTTTAACTAAAAACAAATCAATAATCCACTATAAAACTACCTGACTCACAAGTGATTTGCATTTTTATTTGTTTGCTAAATTGAATATCTATATCTATTGTATTTACATAGAATATGTATGTTCCGTAAAATGTTATTATATAAAAGTGTTAATTAAATTTATGGCTTCTAGAAGAATGATAAAATAAATATAGTTTTGTCAGTTATAAGGAAACTACATTAACAATTAACATTAATTAATTATCACAATTTTTAATTATCTAATGCTATTGTTTTAGAAAAGTGATATAAATAATTTTTTTTTTTTTTTTGTATCATTTCAAACAATAAAGTGAAAGTTGTTTTTTTTTTTTATTATTAATAATAATAAGAACATAATTTTAATAATTTTAACAAATTTTAAAAATTTTTCATAACAGCTAATAAACAAGGGGTTATAAATAAATAAATAATTTTTTTTCTCTACAAACATACACAAAGAGTATATATTTCTGTTACAAATAATGTCTATGTAATTCAATTTTATTATATAGCAAATTAAATATATAATATATGAATTTATGTAATAATAGTTTTAATTAATTTAAATTAAAGAAAAAAAGAATATATATTTTTATTTTTTTTAATAATTAAAACAAATGATTAAGTAATTAAAAAAAAAAAAATTAAAAAATTTAAAAATTCTATATTGTTTGCCCTATAAGTTTTATTTATTTATTTTAATGATTTGCTTGCGTTATTACATTATACAAATTTTTAAAGAAGTTTTAAATTAATTTTATTTAGTTAGCTACACGTTTTTAAATATATATAAAATTAAATCATTGAAATTTACATTTTATTTTTGAATCTACTTGTTTATTAAATAATAATTTTTTATTATTTTTATGATAGATGATTGTTTAGTTTAAACATTATAGTTAATAAGTAAACACACGATTATTAACATAAGTAATCAATCTTAATTGTAGAATAAATTATAATGGATGTAGATTAATATTTATTTGCTGGAAAATAATAAATTCTAACGATGATAATTTAAGTTTTTTTTTTTATTAAATTTATTTACTTGTTACTTAAAAATAAAAAGAAAGGAAAAGTTTAGTAATTTGTATAAAAAAAATGTTTTATTCAGCATTTAAAACAGAAAAAATTGTATTAAATTACAATTGGCGTCAGATGAAGATAAACATATTTTTTTTTATATATATATAAATACTTCTGTGTTTGTTTATCTTTTTAAAACCATGTTATCGTGTAAACAAAATCATAATTAATTATTAGTTTAGAAATCGAGACGAATTTATTGATTGAAAAAATATATAGAACAAAAACATTGCCCATTGTTGGTTCAATACGTTTGTTAGTTGTGTTATAATTAAAATTGAAACAAAATGGGAAAACAAAGTCTAGAGATGTATTGTTGTAATTAATTAAAACAAATAATTCTTAGTTTACTACTTAACAAACATGAATTAACAGAAAAATAAAAGTAAAATTGCATAGAATGTAAAATATAGATTAGGCCGCGTTTTCATATATTTTTTTTTTTTAATTTATTTATTTATTCAATTATTGCACTGTTGCACCTGACTGCTTTATTTGTTTTTTTTTTCTTTTCTTTATTTATTTATCTATAAGAAATTTAATTAAATCATTTTCTCTCATTTTATTTTTTATTGCTGAGTAGTTTATGCTAATATAATAACACATTTCATCGGTTTTTTCTTTTCTTTTCGATTCTTTTTTTTAATGATTATTCATTCAATAATTTATTTATAAAGAACAGAAAAAAACATATTTTTAATTAATAAGTAAAATCATTTACGATATTAAATGAATTTTAAATAAAATTAATAAATGTTGTTTTTATTTATTTTTGTATCATGAGTTTATAATAATAATAATAATAATAATAATAATAAAAACAATGATAGTTGTTGAGCTTCCTGTGTAATCTTATCTAAAGTATATAAAATAATTAATTGTTTTTATTTTTTGCTTTATGTTTTGTTATTATTTTTTTGTTAAAGCTGTTTATAAATCGAAATTATAATTAATGATTTATGGAAATTTAATTTTATTTCTTTGATAATTATTAATAAAAAAAAAAAAAAAAAAATTTTCCAGTTTGTTTCTTCTATAAATTTAAATTAAAATTAAAAATGGAAAATACAGATTAATTAACAAGAATGCTGCACATAATTAAAAGGTAAATAAAAAAGTAATAGAAAAAAAAATTCTTTTTAAAAAGGAAATGCTATGTAATTATCATAAAAATCAATTTAATTACAAGAAATATTTTCTTTTTGTTGTGTTTCGCCTTTATCTATCTGATCGATTAATCTTTGTTTGCTGTTTGCTGTTGCTATTAAAAATTGTCATCAGTTGTTACGCGAAGAATATAAAACAATTAAATAAACATACCGATAGTGTATAAAAGGATAATTAAATAAAAAAAAAAATAAAAATCGATTTAATTATTATGGGTTTTTCTGTTTATTAATAAAATAAAATTATTTTTTTTTCTTTATCTAATCGTTTCCTTTATCATCCGTTTATATATATTTTTTTTCATTCTTTTTTTTTAGTGATAATAAGTTTAATTATAAAATTCTATAATTGAATTAATTTTTAATCAGTTGTGAATTTAATAAAATTATTCTTTTATATTTGTTTTGACGACTATTTTTTTTATTTAATTTTAATTGTTTTCAATACAAAATCTGTGTATTTTATTGCAGTTATATTGTTTGTTCTCACAATTTTTTAATTATTTATTTTATAGGTTTATTTACATTTTGCAAACAAAAAAAAATAAACATCGTTGTGGTTTGTTAAGCATGTTGTTTTCTTATATTATTATTATTATTATTATTATTGCTGCATTTCTATTTAATTTTGTTGCATTTAATAAACTATACACATGTGTATTTTTTTTTTTTTTTTTTTTATAAAAAAATATTTTGCTCAACTCAGTTCTAAACTACATAATGGCGGAAAGTTTTTATTTTCTTTTTATTTCTATTTTATAATACTAAAATTTTACTTTTATTAATACGTAAATAAAAGAAAACGACAAATTCACTTTTAATTAAAAAGAAGTCATAAGAGATAAACATATTAAATGTGTGCAATTAAAGCAAAAAAAGTTTTTTTTTGTTTGTAATGTAATTTCCTGATTATTATTTTAGATTATTTATAAACTGAGTAATGTTAAATAAAGTTTACGTTAAATACTCTAGCTTTAAACAGTCGCATCTTTTTTTTTTTTTTTTTTTAAATTAAATTCGTTTAAATTATAACAAAATTAAAAAATAAGATTTCCCACAATTACCATAAAAAACAGTTTTTTTTTTTTTTTGTTTACTTTTGTTAATAATATTATTTAACGTATTTGGTTTACAATTTGATAGGTAAATTTATACGTTTTGTCTTTATATTATAAATAAATTAAAGTATTTTGTATTTTTTTTTTTTCTCTGTAAACTGAAGTAAATTCACACACCTTTTTTTTTTTTTGTATTTTTATTTAAATTATTTTCCTTTCGTTGTATTTGTTGTGATTACCTTTAAATAAAAAATAAAAATTGTTTTTTTTTTCTTTACTCGACTAGTTTTTTGTTTGTAATTGTTATTCAGTAGTTATTTATGTGACAGGTACACATAAAAATAATAAAACAACAGCGCAGGATAATAATAATATAGGCTGGGCATTAAAATTAGTTAGAAAAATTATTCACAGACAAAAAATAAAAATAAAAAAAAAAATTCTAAATAACACAAACTGTGTTAATGCGAAAATAAAAAAAAAATAAAAAAAATTGTCTATATTTAAGGTAGTAAACGTGCTTTTGATAATTTTTTAAAGATAATTCGTTACTTCATTTTAATTAAACATAAATTATTTATATATTTAAATAGTAAAAAAAAAAAATAATTATATTCTTATGAAGATGATTCATACAAATTATTTATTCATTAAAAAATTATCTTTTAAAAACCCAAGAAAAACACTGCAAAAAAAAAAGAAAAAATTATTTAATTGACCTTATTTTCTACAAGAAGATCTACAGAATCGTCGACCTTATTTTAAATTAAAAAACAAAAAATCAAAAATTCACCAAACCAAAATAAACAATTTTAATGTATTTGCTGTTTTACCCATCTCAACAAAGTAACATAAACTAAGTACACGCGTAATGTTGTACTGTAGTAGCTATTTAAAAAATTAAGACGAAGAAAAAAAAAATAAATAAAAGGAATAAACGCAAAATGTAAATAAAAATAATTGAAGATGAACAAAGAAATAATAGAATAGCGAAAAAAAAAACCTGAGATAAGTGTGTAAGAGTTGAAAGATATCATGCGGATGGTCACCTAGGCATGGTAATAAACGAGAAAGAAAAAAAAAAAAGAAGCAAAGCCAAACAGAAGAATCGTATTCGATAAAGACCTCGGACTTGGCTTTTATTTTTTGTTATTATGTTGTATTTTAAAGAATATACAGCTGCTCAATAACCTGTTCCCTCCATTAAAATAAACAAAACATAAAATGATTGTATGTTGAAGAAGAAAATTAAAAATAAAAAAAAAAAAAAGCAGCAGCACTATAAAGTGTAATTTTAATGAAGAGAGTTAAAACATAAAATGATGAGAATATCTCTTATGTGCGTTGTACGCTTAAAAACATAATAAATGCAAAATTAGTAGAACATTAGGGTAAAAATATGTAGATTTATTTCCTTTAAAGATAGAAATCAGGAAGTAGACTTTCTTCTTATATTTGTTAAAATAGTATTCTATCACTTACTTCCGATCCTGTATTACCTTTAACATCGTTATAAGATCAGGAAGTTTATGTTTTATTAAATGAATTAAAAGTATTCACAGGCAATGATCCTGAAAATAAATTATGTTATTTGAGACATGCTCTACAGAGAAAAACATTTTATTTTTGTACATACGGAAGTAAAAAAAGGATATGAACTAGTTTTACCTTTTTCTTTTTTAATTTTCGTTACCTGTGGCGTTTTAATTTTTATTGTTATTATGTTTGGTTGGTTAATTTCAGTTTTGTGTATAACAAATGTAATTTAATATTAATAAATAATAAAGAAAAAAAAATATATATATATATAAGATTTATATATTATGATATAATCAAACCGTAAAGTACACCTTCCCGTTGAATTAAAAATAATAAACCAAAAAAAAAAAAAACCAGTTTTATGTTTTGTGCTGTTTTTTTTTCTTCTACTTCTACTTCTTCTTCTTAATTTATTTATTAAAGTTTTCTTTCTTTATTTTGTATATATTGTCGCGATCGTAATAAAAAAAAAAAAAAGCATGCGATCGTAAATATAATAAAAAGTATAAAGAACTTTAAACCACGTCATAAGTTGGCAGCATGCTTTGATTTCGAGATCATGATTGGTTTAGTTTCTTGTTTACCATAATGTTACTTTACCATCAAGTCTTTTAAATGTACGACGTAAGTCAAAAGTATAGCCAACATAATATAAGAAAAGAAAAATAAACCGGTTAAGTACACTTGAAATTTATCTAATGAATTAATGCATTTAACCGGTTAATATATATAGATTTATTTATTTATATTTTTCTTATGTATTCATTACATATGTTTATGTAGAATATATAGAAAAATCATAAATGTTATCGACTTAGAAAATATGCTTTTTTTTTAGTGATTAATAACAGAGAATTATTCAATTGTATTTTGATATACATAACACATAATCATAAATAAGCTTTTTCTAGTATTTCTTGCAGAATATTAAAAGTTTTTTTTTATTTAAAAGCTAGAGAATTAACATTAACATTTTGTTGGCCTAAAAAATGAAATTACTTTAAGATAAATTTTAATTGTGATATAACATAAATTCTATATAAAATACAAGCGACATTTCAAAATAATTTATTTTCATTGTGATGTGTACACACAAATGATCGTTTGTTGTAATACTTTGTTTATATTCATAACAGATATATAATGATTATATAAAAGAATGAAAAATTGATTTATATTTGCAATGTTGCAGTAAATATATTTTTGCATAATCTCATCTCGAATAAGTGAAATCTTTCTTTATGTTTTTTTTTTTTGTTTTTCTACAAGAGTTTTGGTGCAGTCTATCTAATGACATTTTATTTTATCTGGCACAAGAACACACATTATTAGTAGAACTTTCTATACACATAGATACAGGGCTGTAGCAATGGTTTAAAATTATGTAATTATTCTCCTACATTGATTTTTTTTAATTTTTTGTCTATAATTATGCTTAATTACGCTGTTTAATAATAATTAAACTAGACTTAAATATAGCCTTGTTACGTTTATAAGTTTAATGCATTTTTTAATACCTTTTCAATAATATAAAATATAGTTGTAGAATCACCACAATTATGATTTCAGTTCCAGCTTAAATATAGAAAATTATTATTAAGTTTTGATTTTTTTTTTTTTTTTTTTTAATTTTTAATAGCAGCGAATTATTAATTAAAAATTAAAAATCAAGAAGAAGGAAATTAAAAAAAAAAAGAAGTAAAAAAACCACAAATTTTCGGTATAAAAAATTCAATTTGATTGAAACTTAAAAGCACAATGGCTTTTATTAGCTTTTATTATTTTTTTAAAATAATAATAATAAAAAATTCTAAAGTTTTCTTATATAAGGAATAAGATTTTTCTATTAAATAAAAATGCAAACAAAGCAAATATTATGTGATAAATAAGACGAAATTCCGGTTAAAATGTTTTTTTTTTTTTTTTTTTATCTTTATTATCTTCTTTATTTATTAATAATTTCCTTATCTTATTAAATGCTCTTGTGGTAATTTTTCTATTTAATTTTATAATAATAATAATAATATTAATAGCTATCCAGGGATCGTATTACTTTATTTATTTTTTATTATAGTGTTAAGTTTGCTGTTATTATCGATAATAATTATTATAAAAACTGTCTATTCGCGGTTTATAAAAATTATATACAAATGAATAACAATTGTTTAAAGTTTTTCATTTAAATATATATATCGGATATAAAGACTTTCATGATTAATAAATTAACCTTTAGAGTACATAAACTTTAAATCATTAGTGTAGATTAAATTATTTATTTCGCTCAATTAAACAGATAATCCGTTTTCTTTAAATGTCGACTACACAAAAGAAATATTAATTATTTCTCACATAAATTTTAATTCATTAAAAAACGTAGAAAATAGACGTTGATTACATCGATTACGTTGAAAAAACAAGTTCGCTTTACTTATGTCGCCTTTGTTTATTATAGAAAAAAAAAAAAAAGCTAACTTAAAGCATAAACATTTTTTTTTTTTTTGCCTTCTTCTACTTCTCCTCTATTTATAACTTTATAATGGTTGAAGATCGTATGGCGATTTTTTACAGCTTCCGCTAAGGATTAAAATAATAAATTATTTAATAATATTATGGTTATATAAACATTTTATTTAAATATTTATTTTATGTGTGTGAAACGTTTGAATGTTTGTCTTTTTTTTTTTTTAGTATTTATTCGAAAATTTTCAATAATCTACATTAAATTTGATGCTATGCGCTACTACTAAGTGTGTATTTAAAAAATGATTTAACTTAACTTTTAACGTTACATTTACTCGATTAAAGTTAAACAATTAAATGTTTTAAATCTATTTGACGGTTGGTTACACTTTATTATCTATTTGTTTATTATTATCTCACTATCATATGAATGCACTGTATTACGAATTATTGTTATAAATAAGGCGAGCCCCAGGACAGATGATGAACGTCGTTAATATATAGAAATGTTTTATGTTTATTATTACACACATATAAAAAATGTGTGATTTTTATTAATGTATGTTTATAAATTAATATCCAGATGCATCATGTATTTCCTCCTTTTTTTTTTTTTTTGTTTATTATTATTGTAAAGCCGTATCTGGCACACACACACACACACATTTCAACATAACACAGTTAATTAGAACAATTTTTTATTTATTATTATTATTATTAATATGTTAATTTTCTAAAATATTTTATGCTCTAAAAGTGTTTTCTGTAAATTTTTTGTCGTATTTTTGACACAGTGATCGTGATCTTTTAACGAAAAGAAAAAAAAAATTCTTTTTTTTTTGTTTATTAATTAATTAAAATTATTAATTATTGGGTTATAAAAAATCATAAGATTGAATATTAATATTTATTTTTAAAAGAAAACATAAAAAAAGAAAAAAAATTGTTTTTTGTTTAAAGATTATTGGATTAGATAATTATGAATATTCAGTGGGTAGGTTAGTATTTAGATCAATCATATTAAATCTATGTCATATAATTAATTTTTGTTTATTTGTTAATTGTAAATAAGCGAAAGTCACTCAACATTCATCTACTGGTTGTGCACAGTATGAGCACAGAAAATTTCTTCTATTTGTTTTTTTTTTTTTTTTTTTGTTATTAAAGAAAAACTTGTTTAATTTAGACAAATTATAATTAATTCATTTGTAATTTAATTTAATTTAATTTTTTTTGGTTATAACAATCAAAATTACAAAATAAATAATAAAAAAAAAAAAAAAAAAACGTAAATTACGAATAATTTGTGTTAATATTTAATTCTTTTTTTTTTCTTTATTATAATAATAATAATTATTATTATTTAATAAATTGATTCAACCAGCTGCTGTTGCTGTTGCTGATGTTGTTTTTGTTATTAAAATTATATCATTTTATTATAATTATTTATTATATCTGTTTTTATATAAAGAATAAAAAAAAAAAAATAATTACATCGAGTAAAAGTGTTGTGAATACGTTAATTTTCGTTAATTTAATTTAATTTTTTTTTTTTTGTTGTTTAGCGAAATTATTTTACCTCACTGTTTTTCATTGTTAAATAATTTGTTTGTTTTTTTTTTTTTTTTTTGGATTAATAATTAAATACAAAGGTAAATTGTATACAAAAATAAAATACAAAAGAATAATTAATTAAATAACATTATGTCACGTACGTAAATGTTTAACGTTCATGCGTAAATATTATAATTGTTATTGAAAAAGGTTTCAAATTATTTAATGAATTTCTATAAAAAGGTTTATTTGTTTATAATAATAATAGATTTAGTATATTGATTAGCGTTATCAAATAGTAACAGTAAAAATAAAAAAAAAAAAAAAGGAAACCTTATTGAAAATGCATTTTATTTAATCAATTAATTGTTTAACCATGCAAAAAATACAAATTAAATACCAAAGTGTAGTTGAATTTAAATTAAAATTTGAAAGAAAGGAAATAGAAATTGTTTTTTTTATTTTTTGCTTTATTTATTTAATACATTTGATAAGGTTGATTGGATTACTATTATTATTATTCAGGTTCTTTAAAATCATTATCGAATTTATTCTTTTTTTTTTTTTTGTTTATTTATTACATCATTATAGAGATCTGGTTGAGACAATCCAGTTATTTATTTATAACTTATCATGTCTAAAACAACAATTTTTTTATTTTTTATTAGCTTCCTAATAAGAACAGCGTAATGCCCATAATTAGTTATACAAATATTCAACAGGTTCATTAAGTAATAAATAAATAATATAAATTTCTATATCTTTTTTTTTTTTTTTTTCATTGTAAAATTCGTTAAAGTAATCAATTTTATTTAGATAACAATGAAAAAATAAATAAATTAAAATTTTAGAACCGTCTTATAATTCTATTTAAATGCAATTAAAGTTTTATTAATTATGTTATTTATTTGATGGTTATATAAGAGGCTTTTAATGTCTAACATATGATAATTGTTTCTTCTTATTACAATTTCTCTTTATCTCTATGGATTAAAATTTATTATTGTAAGCATGTGTACCGAATTTATTTATGCAGTCTTAAGTCTGCTTTTTTTTTTTTTTTGTATCTATTCCCCTATATCTTTTTAAAAAAAATCTTTTTTAATTCAACCAAAATTTCCATTAACTTGGGAAAATGCACACATTTGAATAATGATGTAAGTTCGATGCCCTTTTCTTTTTTTTTTTTTTTTTTTTTAATTCAAACAAAACTAAAAGTATTATGAAAATGGGAATAAAAATTTGTCAACTCTAGGAGAGAGAATATGAACGGTTTTTTTTTTTTTTTAATGTGTTTTGTGAAGAAAAAAACATCGTCGTGTGGTTAACATATTGTTGTGGTTTTTTTTTTATTCATTATTATTGTTGTTGTTCTTGTTGTTGTTGTTACATACATTTCATGCTTTTTTTTCTTCATTTATTCAATGTTTATTTTGTTTTTGTTTATATAGAATTTTGAAAAGGAAAAATAAACAAACTGATATAACTCTGCAATCTAAGATTAAAAACATTTGGTTTTCTTTTTTTTAATTAAAATAAATAGTGCATTCAATATGTAAAACAATATTTTAAACTATATGGCTATTATTATTATCCGATTAATCATGAAAATATATAACAATATATATTATTTTAATTAATAAAAATACTAAAGAATAAATTTCCTTATTCCGTTGTTACCGTTTTTTTTTTTTTAAAGTATATTGACTGACTTTAGTTTATTGGGTGTGAAATGCTACAAAAAAAAAAAAAAGAAAGAAAGAAAGAAAATAAACAAAATTGATTGAAACTAAAATAAATAATTAAAATAAACATTGAAACATATGTTTAGTGTTGATAATAAATTACTATAACGTTAAACATTAAATGTTAACCTTAAAAATCTTAATATAAAAATTGATAACAAAAAATTTTTTCAATATTATTTCTAAATAGGTAATAAAAAGAATTTTTTTTTTTTTTTTTTATTTAAAGGTTGATAAACTTTTAATGAAATTAATTAATTGATATCATACATCGTTATGGTTTTTAATAATTTTTTTTTAGTTTTATTTCTAAATATAGAGTAAAAAATTTCAATTTGTTTTATATAATAATTTATTAGGAGCAGTATAAGCTGTGGAATAAAATGAATACATTTTGTGTTAACTCTTCACTTAATTGAAGTTAAATGGAGTTAATTGAAGCATGTTGTTGTCTATACATGCTTTAATAATATAACAATAATAATAATAATAATAATAGTAATAATGATAATCATTTGCTAACTCTAACAAACATTGGTTATGCTCTATTTTAATTTTCTATTACAAATTTCATTTCAAACCAAACAAATTTTTTTTATTGTCTTAAATGATGCATCCCAGGTATAAGATTTTGTGAATAGAAAATTTATTACATTTTATTTTATTTTATGTTATAATTCGTTTCTCCTATAAATTAGAAAATAATTAAGTTGTTTGTTGTGTGTGTTTCGTAGTTTTATTTCTTTATTTAAATTAGACTAGACAAGTTTTTATTGCTTTAGTTGTTTTAAGCTATGCTAGTCTTTTTTCTGTGTCTTTTTGTCTTTCTTTTATGTATAACCACTAAGAACAACAGCAGGTAGAAATGTTATTAAATTCTGATAAAGGATGTTTTTTTTTTTTGAATATTTTAGTTTTGTGACAGGATAATTTTGTATAAAAGATTTTCATATTTTTGTTATGTAAATTATTGCATAATTTTATTTTTAAATAAAAGAGATATTTAAGAAGAAACAAAATGCCACAGCATTGCAATATTAAAATTACAAGAAACACAATAAACGATAAATGGTAAATTAAATATTAAAATTAACCATGTGGTGTATTAAAGAATGAAATTTTATTATTATTTTATAACACATGTTTTGTATAAATATATGTATGTAATTTTTATAATAAATAATTAATTAGTTTAAATGTTACTCTACTATAGTTAAAGTTGAGGTGGTTTTGGTTTAATTTTTTTTCTTTTTGTGTATTAACCATATGCTTGGTTGTGTCTTTTATATTTAAATTGTGAAACAGAATAGTATTTAGTTTAATAAAAGCTATATTAATATAATTGCAAATAAATTTAAATCGTTTCTGGTTTTCTTTTCTTTTTTTTTTTTTTTTAATCCAATAATTACAGTTTAAAATGCCTTATATAATTTGCTTGGAATAATTATTCTTTTTTTTCGGTATAACGTGCCCCTATAAATGTTTAATTAAATTAGCACGAGTTTATTAAAAAACCATATATGAGTTGAAAGTTATTTAAAACCACCACCCGCACAAGTAAGAGATTATTTACCAAAAAATACAATAAAGAAACGTGCGCGTTAATATAATGAAAAATTAAAGTCCAAAAAATAAAACAGCGAACATGTGTGTAGTGAGGAGGCAAAATTGTAGTAAATTTTAGTAACAATTTTTTTTTTTGCTTTATCAGTTTTTTTTTTTTATGTATGAAGGAATGAAATGAATGAAATTTCTTCTTTTTTAATTATTTTGGTATTTATTGCGCGGTTTTTTTTTATTTTTTAAATGAAATTTATTGCATACGAAAAAAAATGTATTTATTTTTTAATTAAATTTATTTCTCTTTTTAATAAGAAGTGGATAAATAAGCATACACACAAATACACACCTTACACCTAAAATTCTATATATATTTTGTATGTTTATTGTGGGTATTTTTTTTTTGTGTTCTTTAAACTGAAAAGAAAAGAAAAAAGAGAAAAATATTCAATTAACCTAATAAAATACATAGCGTTTGTTAAAGAAGCAGGTTTGGGTAAAAATAAAAAAATGTTTAAATGGTCTCAACTGTGAATTTGTGTTTCCAATGCACGATATATTTAGCATGCATGTTTTGATGCTTTTTATTTATGTAAAACTAAAAAATACAATGCTTACGAAGAAAAGATGATGGTAAAAAGTGAATGGAAAAAGTTCTTTTTTATTATTATAAAAATGCATTAAAAAAACAAGAAAAAAAAAAAAAAAAGAAAAAAACTCAACTAAAACAAGTTCACAGGAAATGATTCAGAGGATAATAATGTGATTATTTTATTATATTTTATAATGGTATGAAGAAGGGTATTTGATATTTTAAGATTAAATAGAGGTTTAGGCTGTGGTAAAGGTAAAAAAATATAAAGTAGAATAAAGAAGACGAAGAAAAAAAAAACATGCAGAAAGCATAAGAAAAAAAGAAGCAACGACGACGACGACATGTCATTAAATTATTTTTTTTTTTTTTTGTTAAGCGGATTATTCCTTTTTCAATTATTATTATTAAGATATTTTTTTTTATTTATTTATTTTGTGAATGAAACTATGCTAGTCTTGTATTAATTCGATTTTGTTTTTTTTTTTGTTCCTTACAGGACAACACAATGGGATGATTGATGAAAAACAACAAACAATTCCTGAATGTCTTATTATTTCATTAAATGTAAAACCAATTTCGAAATATACAAATAATGACAACATCAACAACCAGTTCAACAGTAGTGAATTCGTTATTAATAAATGGGAACAGTAATACAAATAATAAACATAATACCAATAATAATAATAATAATAATTTACGTATTGGGTCTGCAAGAGAACGAGCAATGCAAGCCGTAGATTATTACAATAATAGTGTTTTGAGAGCACGTGTAGGTGCTGGCTTAGCTGGAACAAGAAGTTCGGTAAATGAACGTCACCTACATTCACGTTCGATGAATGTTACAAATAATCGTTTATACCAACAAAATCCTGATAATTTATACCGTAGTAATTCTAGTTTAGAGTTACTACATGAACATTCAAGTAATCATAATGAAATAATACATAATTCTGGTAATGGGTTACGTCGTGAATATGGTAGTCACGGTTCGATCGATGTTATCTCATCGGCCGATCGGACACCAACTACTGGTGAAAGTTTTTTTGCCATGTTACAAGACTATCGTCCAGCTGTACTTAGTGTAATTGGCACTGATCAACGCTCACCTGGTCCAGCTGAATATTTAAAAGGTAAAATTATGGATCATGGCCAACAACATTCACAGCAACAAAACATGCATAATCATCAAACACAACAGTATGTTGACGATATGGTAGATCGTGGCAATGCCAGCCCTAAACTTAAAATGAAATTGCATCGATTATGGGGACCAGTTAAACCAGGCAGGACACAAAATCACGTAGCTTCGTTGGATGATAGCTCGGTTATAAATACATCTGCTACATCGAAACAAATGGTGTCAAATGGCTGTTCAATATCGGTGACATCAAACAGTAGTTCAGTTTCTACAATAAGCATTGGCTCGTCATCAACACAATCTAGCACAACAACATTAATTGCATCGTCATCAGCGGATATAGAGGAAAGACAACGACGACGAGCATTTGCTCATTATGATTGCCAATCATTAACAGCAAATTTAGGATATGCAGCTAAATTACGCGGATTACTTCTTGCGAGGCGTCGTAATACTACGACAGGTGCTTCAGCAGCATCTATGTTGAGTACTCGGTCGTCTACACCAGATGCAGCTATAGACAGTGGCGACGAAGATTATGGAGATGGTCAAAATAATGAGTTAATTGAAAGTTGTCCCTACTTTAGAAATGAAGTAGGTGGAGAAGAAGAACGAGAAGTTAGTTTAACCAGAATGCAATCTCCTCTTCCACCAGGACAGCAAAGACGAGCAATTCATCGACCTGCATTAGCATATGGTGTATCCGTATTGGAATGCTCTGCGGGAGAAACATTATGGAAGCCAACAACTTGTCCCTTACAAAAAGGTCCACGACCAATAGAATCGGTTGATCAGGGCGCTAAATATTATCGACAATATTTCTTAGGACAAGAACATCAAAATTGGTTTGGCATGGATGATCAACTTGGGCCAGTTGCTATTTCAATAAAAAGAGAAAAATTACCACCGACAAACAATAATCTATGCAATGGCCAACCCAATGACAGTAATTCATCAAATCAACAGACACATTATCAATTTCGTATGATTGTTAGAACATCCGAATTATTAACCCTACGTGGATCTGTTATTGAAGATTCAATACCCAATCCACGAGGTTCAGGAAAACCTGTTAGTACCAAAGAAGTTCTCGAATATGTTGCGCCTGAAGTACAAATGAATTGTTTACGTTTAGGTGTTAATACTCCGCAATGCGAACAACAATTATTAAAATTAGATGAACAGGGATTAACAAATAAATATAAAATTGGAGTTTTATATTGTCGAGCTGGCCAACATTCCGAAGAAGATATGTATAACAACGAAGAAGCTGGCCCTGCGTTTACTGAATTCCTAGGTACACTAGGAAAAACTGTGCGTCTTAAAGGATTCGAACATTATAAAGCTGGCCTAGATAATAAAACGGATTCAACAGGAACAGAGTCCGTTTACGCAACATACCAGGATTGTGAAGTTATGTTTCATGTCTCCACTATGTTGCCGTTTACACCAAATAATAGACAACAATTGTTGAGAAAACGTCACATTGGCAACGACATTGTGACTATCGTATTCCAAGAGCCTGGTGCTCTTCCATTTTCACCAAAGAACATACGTAGCCAATTTCAACACGTTTTTATAATTGTGCGCGCAGTTAATCCGTGCACAGAAAATACAAGTTATCGCATAGCGGTAAGCCGTTCCAAGGAAGTGCCAATTTTTGGTCCCCCAATACGTGCTGGAGCTGTTTATCCCAAAATTAAATCGTTTACTGAGGTGTTACTGGCTAAAATTGTTAATGCAGAAAATGCAGCACATCGTTCTGAAAAGTTTACAACTATGGCGACGAGAACGCGACAAGAATATCTAAAGGATTTAACAGCCAATTATTGTACAACAAATGTTGTTGACAGTGGACCGAAGTTTTCGATATTTCCAAGTAAGAAAAAAGAAAAACCTAAACCCAGATTTTCTGGTGATTTGTCACAGCGTGGTGCGTTTTGCTGGCAAGTAGTTTTACATGATAGTGGACAATCACAACCAGTTGATTGTTTCCTGGGAATTTCAGCAGACACATTCGTTTTAATTGAGGAGTGTTCACGACAAATTGTATTTGTAACGCCCTGTAAGTCAATTCTTGGCTGGTCTACAAATGGTAATTCGTTAAGAATATATCACCATCATGGAGAATGTGTGACTTTAAATATGCGTGACACTGGAGAAAGAGATGAACAATTGGAAGTTATTGAACGTTTACGTGCTGTGACATTAGGTTGTGGAGCTTTAGAATTAAATTTACGACGTAATACAATGGGGCAATTAGGTTTTCATGTGCAACCTGACGGTCTTGTGACTCAAGTTGAAATGTCTGGTCAGGCTTGGACTGCTGGATTGAGGCAAGGATATCGTTTAGTTGAAATATGTAAAGTTGCCGTCGCAACATTATCCCATGATCAAATGGTGGATTTGTTGAAAACCTCAGCACAAGTTACTGTAACTGTTATTGAATCGTTTTCTGATCATTCGCCACGTCGTGGATGTCACTTGACCCAATGTAAATTTAATATGATAAATTATGAAGGCGATTATGAAAATCTATTAACATCGAATAATGAAACCAAAAATAAGAAAAATGCCGTAGCTCAACTGCAACAACCTGTCGCAAATCATAGAAGAAAATATGAACGCAATTTTTCACCTCCTCGCTCAAGCAACAGTTCCGGTTATGGTACAGGCAGTAGTAGTCGATCATTTAATGCTATGACTAACAACGAACCTGTTCGTTATGCCACTGATATGGGCACATTGACCAGCTCTTCAAGTAGTCACTCTTCAAATGATGATCGTTGGTATGACATTATAGAAGTTAATGAAAATGGCCAAGATCAGCAGACAACATCGCAACAAAATGGTGTTTCTGTTGGTCATCATCAACAACAACACCAACAGCAGCATCAGCAGCAGCCACAGTATGTTAGCAATAATAATAATAATTATCACCAAAAAGTGACGGGAGCTAGTAATTCATTACCATTGTCTGGATCGCGTCCTCTTTCAATTCACGAGCCTGGTGATAAAGCTGCAAATGGTATGAATAAAATAATGGCTATTAATGAATCTCGGCCCTTGCCACGTACTGCAAATATTGAATATTTAGTGACAAAGGTGCCAAAAATGCAAGATTATGTCAGTGCTGATTTATTGGTGAAAAATTTATCAATAAATGATAATAATTCAACAGATAATGAACCTGTATATAGTACAATAAATAAACCACATCCGAATCAACAACAACATCAACAACAGCAATATCAGCAACATCAATTCCAGCAAATTTCAGCATCTGGAGCAATTACAGACGATGAAGAATTAATGATGAACAATAATTGTCGTAATATGAATGACATGTCACCACAGTTGAAGCGATCATCGACTGCAAACAGTTTGCATAGTATTTATGGTAATAAAAACAAGCCGAATGGTGCAAATAGTGCTGGTAACAATGGAGGAAGTACAACTGTCTCATCATCTGCTTCAAGTAGTCGTAACAACAGTCCACGACCTCATACAGAAGCAAAATTACGTTCGAATATAACAAATCGTAACATAAACAGCCAACAACAGAGGAATAGTGTTAATTATACAACAAGCACATTACAGGAAGACTTAATTAAATTAATTAATCCCGATTATAACATAACATCGAATGATGATAATTTTAATCATGGTAATTTAGCAAATATAAATAAAGCGCAGAAGAGTAAACAAAATAGTCATAGTTTGGGTAATATATCGAACTTAGCATCACTAAAGCCAGCATTAATGACCGATGATTTGTTGTTAATGAAAAAGAAATCACGTTCAAGGGAAGGAATTAATTTAGGATCATCAACGCATCATCACAATATTTTAGGTAATTTAAAAATCTCACAAAATCCATCAACATCAACCACAACAAATGGAAACCCAAAATTAATGAATGATGATGAAAAATTAATAAACAACAATAATAATGGTAATGTAAATGCGAATGGTAGTAATGATGATCATGTTATATTCACAACAGCTAGACCAGCAACAGTAATATCAAGTTCAACTGGTTCTAGTCCTGCACCAAGTGAGATTATTAATAATTGCAATAATATCAATAATAAATTGTTGCATATAAAAGAGGATAATGTAAAAGCATCTCCAAGAAAATTACCGAGTAATGTTAAACGGAAATGTAGTGATAACATACAATTACCTATGCTGCCCGACTCTAAAGAAGTTGACTGGAATAGTTTAGTGGAAACAGCGACGAGAGCTATGATGCAGGTAAATAAATATTTTGAACAAATTTTCGTTTTTATTGTTTTACTAATTTTTATTTAATTTGTAGGTGAAAGATGATATTCCACGTTCGTCGGTACAGGATTTTTATGAAGAGTTAAATGAGAATAATTTACGTTTAATTAGTAATAGTACACCGTCACCAACGACAATTGCACCATTAGCAAATTTATCAGAAGTGACAACACCAAATTCATTGTCACCAACAATAAGCAATTGTGAAAATGATAAAATCACAATAATTAATAATATAACGAATAGTACAAGTTTACCAGAAATACAAAATCATTTAATGCAATTAGAGGAGCGTGTTGTACGTGAAACGAGACGACGTAAATCATTAGAGCATACCGTTAAGCGGTTAACAGAAGAGAATCGACGATTACAAGATGAGAGTCAAGCAGCTGTACAACAATTGAGACGATTCACCGAATGGTTTTTCCAAACAATCGATAGACAAACATAATTTAATAATTTTTTTTTTGTTTGTTCTCTTTAATTAAATTTTATTTATATTAATTAATTTTAATCACATTTTATTTTATTTTTTCTTTAACATGACAAACAGAACCGAATATCTCTTATGAAATATTTTTAATATTTTTTTTTTTGTTATCATCTAACTCTTTAATTAATTTAATTAGATTTTTTTTTTAAGTTGGTATAATATTCTCTGTAATTAATTAATAATAAAATATTTAAAAAAAGATAAAACAGAGATATATGTAGATTAGAGTAAATTAATGTTAAATTAAGTTAAATAAACACCAAGTTATTAAATAGAATAAAATTAATCAAAGATAAAATAAGGATTATAACTGTGTTAAGTTTATATTTTTTAAATATTTTTAATTAAAATGTTGAGACCAAAAAAAAGAAAGAAAGAAATGAAATGAAAAAACAATAAGAATTATTATTAAAAAAAAAAAAAAAAATTAGATTAATTATTATTATTAAGTTAATTAATTAATGTTAATTAGGATTAAAGGATTTTGTGTGTTTTTATTGGAGAGAGAAATAAACAACAGGTAACATTCCAGTGCCTTTGAATAAAATGAATAAAAAATTCAATAAAATGAAAATAAAAATCAAAACATCAATTAATTTATTAATTATAAGCTACACACACTCTGTCAATTAAATTAAAATTAAATTTAAATATAGGATGGATTTATATCCTGTATTTATCTATGTCGTTTTTTTTTTTTGTGTTTGTTGAATAAATAAGTTGAAATAATAATTTTTCGTTTTTTTTTTATCTTTAATTATCTTTTCTGGATGATAAAATTGCTTTTTTTTTCGATTAGAATGTGTGAAAATCAATTAATTGTTTAAAATTTCCTTTTTCATTATGTTAATTGGGGTTTTTATGACATAAAGTCAGTCTATGGATAATGTTACCTACCTTAGGGAATTTTATTTTATAAAGGTTTGAATCGTAATTGAATTCGATTGAAACTACGACAAACGGTAAAAAAGTTTTATTACGTCGCAGTTAATTCGATAAACAGAAATGTAATCAGTTTGTGATATGTCGCATAAATTTATTTTTAAAATTTTATTTATTAAGGTGAGTGCAATTTGAATACGAATAAGTGGTAAGCAGGTGTTCTAGAATGATTATCTTGTTGGCGATACACATTATTATTATCAGTGACGTTAGAAAGATAATTCATTTTGTTTTTAGTAAAAAAATATAAAAAATTTTCAATACGTTTCCTGCAAGTTAGCAAGTAAGCCAATAAATACGAGAAAAAACAAGATTTTTATTTTTAATTAACGATCGTATCGTTTCAATAACAAGGTACAAACGTTATTCCTATCAATATTTCCATTAAATTCTTCCTGTTTATATTACTTTAACACAATAATACACGCTACAAGCAACATTACTTACTTCAATAATGATTTAGCAAAACTTTCCATATTCCACGATAAATTCACACATACAAAATAAAACCAAACCCAATAAAACAATTAATTAATTTTTATAATACTTTATTCTTTAATAGAAATACATATTTTTAACGCTTTTTTTTTTTTTTTTAATAAAGGGGAGAGAATAATGAATTTTTATTTGATTTTTTTTTTATGGGATTTTATTTGATTTTTTCTTTGTATAAACTTTTAATCATAATAAGTACAAGGGTTACTAACAAAATTTATTTTCCCATTTTTGTACTACTTTTGAAATTTAATCAAAAAAATTACTTTGTCTTACTTGGATTTTATGCTATAATCGTAGTAATCAAATCACTAATCAATTATAACGACGACAACATTAATCACGGGCTTAATTACAATTTTTTATTTTTTTTTTCAAAGTGATGCATTAAGATTGCATTACAACAGAATTCAAGCATTTATACAGGACTTTTATGTTTTTTTTTTATTCATTCTTCTTTATTCCTTTAATTAATTTTAATTTAGAAAAATAAAACAACAAAAAAAAAAAATTAATAAAATTTCCTCATTCAAATAGAGAGAGAAATCTGTTTTCCTTTTATTTTTCTCATTATTTTTTATAGAAGAATCAGCAGACATAAAAAAAAAATTTTATTCATCTTCATTATTGATTTTGTTTTATTTAAATAAGCATCACAGGTATTATTTTTTTTTTTTAATTATACAATTTAATTTTCTTTTTATTTTAAAAAATATAAAATATATATATATATATATGTTTAATAATTAATTAATTAATTAATTAATAAAAATAACAATACGTTTTTTTTTTTTTTCTTTTAAATATACTTTTTTTTTAACCAATTTGTAGCTTTTATTTAAAGCATTAATTAATTAATCAATTAAAATTAATTAAAATTAGCTTAAATCTTACAAAATAAAACAAAAAAAAAAAAAAAAAAGAATCAAAAATCATTTAAACTTTAAAAACTTCAACAGAATTATTATTTTTCGTTTCAAAAACAGCTTTTATAAAGCTTTATAATTAAACTTTTTTTGTTTTTTTTTTATTGATTATTAAATTTATAAAACATTTATTATAATTATTTAAGTCTAACCATTGACATACAAAAAGGGTTATTGTTTAATTTAATTAAAAACAAAAATTGAATTGCAGGTAGTCGCCCTGAGCTTTTATAAACAATGTTTTACTTAAATCGTTCAGTTTGATTATTTATTTATTTAATTATAGATTGCACGTATGTTACGATAAGAACGTTTAAATAACTCTCAACAGTTTGTTGCTTTTATTTATTTTATAAAAAATAATTAACGTTCTATATCCGTCGTAAGTAGAGGACTACCCGAACTTTAAAAATTAATAAACAGTAATTTATTTCTAGTAAACAAAAAAACTCATTGAATCAACCACAATGGACGTAAGGAACGTAAGAAACGTCAGTTAATAAACTTTAATTCAACGTTCGCGGAATTATTAATTATTTGATCAAAAAAAATAAATTTAAGCAGCTTTTCTTAAGCAATCCTTAATAACTCCACTGTACGTGATCCATAACTGTTACTGAAGCAACCACAATGAACTTAAGGATAACGCAAGAAACGTCACTTAAACATTTTTAATTAAAAACCCATGCTTTTTGCAGCTCTTCTTAATCAATCCTTACACGTTCCACTATGCTCAACCCACAACTGTTAAATAATTCATTGGATTTTTCACATATCTAACACAAAACGTTAAATTTAATTTAATTTTATTTTATATTTGTATAAATCATCAGACATTACTTTACTATAAATTAAATAAAAAATTACCACGGCAAGAAATTAAAAAAAAAAAAATTATGCTTATAGCAATTGATTAAACAAAAATAAAAACTCTCACTGGAATTGAATTCCAGTATTAAAAAAAAAAAAAAATTAAAAAATAATTAATTAAATTTAATTTAATTTAAAAACATAAAAATATTGCAAAGTGAGAAAAAAACAAATAAAATTATAAACTTATTCTACGATTTTTCATTTTGATTACATTTCCTTATATTTAAACTTAAATTACTTCTAACAAAAATTATAATTAAAAACAATTAATTAATTAATAAAGGAAAACAGAAAATTTCTAACAAATTTTTTATTTTTTAATTATAGAAAAATAAGCACCTTTTTCGTCAATAAATCATTTTATTTATTCCCATTGAATTAATTTAATTATTTTATTTACGTTAATTAATAGAAAAATTAAATAAAAACATTTTCGTGCAGATAAATATTAAAAAAAAAAAAAAGAAGAAGCTTTTTAACAACTATGTAGTTACGATTAGAAATATTTTAATTAATTAAAACTGTGATAACAACGATGTTGATAGTGTGATTAAATAGGGAATAAAAATAAAACATAAAAATATTGCGAATTACATCATATTACTGCTGCTGCTGTTTTAGATAGAATAACGAAAAACAAAAATGATTATACAGCAAATAAAGCGTTTTGTTTTATCTATATTTTTCATCTTATTGCAAATTAATTAATGGAATGTTAATAAAAATAATAATAATAATAATATTAATAATAAATCATCAATAATAGGAATAAAGTAATAATACTGTCCTTAATTTAATAACATTATTTTTAACTTTAGTATAATAATTAGTAACTATACATGATAATAAGTAATCATAATTAATTAATTTTTATAAATATATTTATATAATGTTTGTTGTATCATTTTTTTTTTTTTTTTTTTTTGTACTTTTTGTTGTTTAAGAGAAATCTGTATTCAGTTTTACAATAAGCGTATTACGCTTTTATTTAATTAATTACTTGTTGCTCGCAATGAAAATTATAACTGAAAACAGAAATTGTTTTTTTTTTCTTTCTTTCTAATAACAATTTAAAACTTAATAAAGAAAAATAATAATTAATAAAAGAAAAAAAAAAACATGACAGAGAGAGAAACACGACACATTCAAGAATCTTCAAACAAAAATTTCATTTTTTATTCACGTCTACTCCTTTTAGATCTGATACCACTATCATCATTATTTGTATTTGTTGAATTATTTAAAGTCTCACCACTGTGATGACTTGTATTTAATTTTTGATTATCATTTGAATTAGATAAATTATTATTCAAATTTGTTATGCTTGTTAAATTAATTGATGATGACGATGATGAGGACGTCGATTGATTTTGTTGTGAACGCATTTTTTTACCACCTACCTGTACCTGACTTTGTGCGGTTAATTGTAATGATATTGCATGTGTATTTAATTTTTCAGATAATAATAAATCTTTAAGACCTTTCATTTTATAACTGTACAGTGTTATAACTGGCCTTTTTAATCTTAATATATCTTCGGCATCATACTTTTCAGAATCTTCTTTATTATCATCAGCTTTCTTATCAACGACATCATTTTTTTTATCGTTTATTGCTTTTTGGGATTTTATTTTATCACCAACGTCACCATTCTTTTCGGTTGTTGTTACAATTCTATCATTTGATTCCTCCTTCAAATTATTCTTTAATTGATTGTCTTTAAATAAGTAACCGTCACCTTGTAATAGAAATTCAGGATTCAAAATCTTTTCACCACATGCTGCTGTCAGTTCCTCTAACGTTGTCGGTAATATTTGTTCATCCTTGGCATCTTTTTTCACTATATTATTGTTATTGTTGTTATTATTATTATTAGCTTCTGGTATTATTATCGGTGTTTGTACTATTTGCTTAATATTATTATCGTTTATAATAACTTGTGATCTTATATCATAATCAAATTTCGTTATTGTACTAACAAGTGGCTTAGCCCAACCAATGTGTAATATTGGTGTTAAGCTACCTTCTTCCCATTGACAGATACCATCATAAAATCGTAATAAATTTGCAAAACATTGTGGATCCCTTAATATACTGTGCGCTGAATGACCAGAACTTTCTTGTTTCATTATTGTTGGTATTATTTCATTAGCAATATCTAAAAACTCTTTGTATATTTCTTCATCATCTCTTGAATAGTTATAACTAGAAAAGAAAAACCATTAGGAAACCAATTGGATTATAATAACAAATATGTAGTTACAGTCTTATAACATCGCTGGCATTGGCCCACGATGAAAATGCTTCTTTGTACATAGTTTTTCTATAATAATAACCTCCTTGACATGTATACGGATACACATGATGATTGTTATAATTTACTTTTGATGATACAATTGATTTTTTATACAAATCATCGCATTTTAGTCGGCTAGTAGTAGGTGATATTTCTTCTAGTTCACCTAATGCACCTAAACCCATTGGATATTTATCTAAATATCCCATATCATATAATAACCATAATAATTTTTGTTGCAAATCTGCCAATTCAAGGCATGCACTGTTCATATTCAATGACGGATTTATGGATGATACCAAAGCAGCTACTTCCATATAACGATTGCATATTACTGGATTTCCAGATAAATATAACCAAAAGTGTGATTTGATGCCATTCATTACAGTTTGTCCACGTTTATCTTCTAAACCCTTCCCATGCCATGTTACCTAAAAAAAGAATCCGAAAAAAACAAAACAAAAAGAAAATTCTCCAAATTAATTTTAATTCATAATTATTATTGTGTTCGTTTGTGGAAAAAGGCCTAATAGAAAAATGCAACGTCATAGCTTTGCCAACTCTTCAAATGCACACACATAAGTAAGTGTTATGACATAATATATTAATTAATTTTGACAGTTCTTTATATTTTTAGTACTATTTGCCGGTTTTTAGGTTAAAAATTATTTAACATTTATTTGCAGAGAGAATTACCTCAATTGTTTCACAGCCATCCTTTCCAAATACAATCCATGCATGATCCTCAGATAATGCTAAATGTACATCATTTAAACCAATTAATTGACAACCAGCCACAACTGCAAATGCCACTCCAAAACAATCCAATTTATTATCATTAACATAGCTATAAATACTCTGCAGATGTGCACGATCTTTGTATGAGCTACGCGTTAACGAATTCCATATAATATCAGATATTTTCTTTATTATATTTCTTGTATCTGAATTTGTTTTTATTTTCACTTTATTATCAACAATTGATGAGATAATATTTGAAAATTTCTTATACAATAATTCGACTTTCTCAAAATTAATAACTGGAAAATTATTTAATATATTTATTGAAGTTCCAGTTCCTGTTGTTTGATTATTATCTGTTGTTGATGATATTATGTTTTCAGAGATATTTACAGAAGATGTACCTCCGGCAGATGATCCTCCAGTATTATTAACACTGGTATTTGTATTCGTTACCCGATTAGATGTTAATTTATTCTCAATATAACCAATTATTATTGATAATAATACTAAATCGGGTTCACTTTTTATTTTCAAATGATATTGAAATAATTTTATAACATCTACAATGCTTTTTAAAGGGAATAACATATGATTATCATCGCGAAATAATTGTAATATTTTCTTACTATTTATTAATGACATTTTTTTTTTATTTTTATATTAAAAATGTAATTAAATAATTTTTTTTTTTTTTAATTAAATATATCACATAGAAATTAGTGTTTTTTTTTCACTTCTTAATCACACAAAGTTAAATTAAAAATAAATAAAAACAAATGTGAGGTGAAAATAAATACAGAAGAGCTTCATGCACTTAACCTTGAAATGGTTTTTTTTTTTTTTTTGACAGCAATATAACTTGTTGTTGCTGACAAACTCGAAGCGTCACTTAATGTTTTTTTTCTTTCTTCTTATATCTACTGTTTCTAAAAACCGGATGATTGCGTTAAATAAAAAACTAAGAACAAATATAATTCGCGCCAAATCGCAACTTTGCACGTTTTTACTTATATTCAACTGATTTTTGTTTAAAAAAAAAAAAATTTCTTTTTCTACGACATTGTTCAACGACTGCGACGTTAATAATAAATTTATTTTACGCAATAAATTTTTTGGTTTTTTTAAATAAATGTTTTTATAATTTTGCGTAATAAAAATATATTCGATTTGTAGTAACCAAAAATGACGTCATTAATTTTTAAATACTCTATTACTATATCTAACAAAATGTATTACAAATAACGGTTCGATAATTAATGTAATTAATTATTTAATGATGATTGGTACAATTAATGAAATTTTAAATGAAACCAAAACATAATTATGTAAGAAATATAATTAATAAAAATTAATTAAAAATTATGGATTTTCATTTTCTGAGGCAAATAAATAGACAAATGTACTAGAATAAATTGGTTAACGAGAATAAGGTTTATAAAACATATTATACGCACAGGCCCTTATTCGTGTTACACATTATTACTATTCGTCATGGGTAATTTCGAAATATCTGACGCATGTGACATTTCATTGACACATTGGAGAGTTTATAAATTTTTAATAATTTGTTTGTAAACAAATAAATGTGACTTTTATGCCAATTTTATTTAAATTATTATCATGATAAATTTAGTCCATAAGAAAACGATTGATTGTCTACAGGGAGCTGTCAGAGCAGTTCGCTATAATGGTTGTATACCTTTTAATGTATTTTTTTTTTCTCAAGAATAATTTATTTTTCATTAATAGTGGATGGATCTTATTGTTTAACGTGCGGTTCTGATAAAAAATTAAAACTTTGGAATCCACAGTCTGGATTATTATTAAAGACATATGGTGGGCATGGTAATGAAGTCACAGATGCTGCCGGAAGTTGTGATAGTTGCTTTATTGTTACATCTAGCTTAGATAAAAGTATAATATATTGGGATGTAACAACGGCAACTCCTGTACAACGATTGCGTGTACATGCCGGTGGAGTGAATTGCGTCAGGTAGATACATTTATTTCTGAAGGGTGATGATTATTTGAAGTGTGTTTATAAAATTTAGATTTAATGAAGATTCATCAATAGCGGTGTCTGGTTCAAAGGACAATACAGTGATGTGCTGGGATATTAGAAGGAAAAAGAAAGAACCGATACAAATTATGAAAGATGCTAAAGATTGTATAACATCGCTAATTGTGACGGAACATAAAATAGTAGCATCTTCTTTGGATGGATCATTAAGAACCTATGATATTAGAGCGGGTCAAATGACTTGCGATACAATTGGCGGTATGAATTTTTATTTTAACTTATTTTCCAATTATCCATTAATAAATTTTATATTCTTTTACAGAACCAATCACTAGTATAGTGCAAACAAAGGATGGCCAATGCATATTAGCTTCCTGCATGGATAATACAATACGTTTAATCGATACTGACACCGGTGATTTGCTATCAGAATATAAAGGACATCGAACGGACGACTATCATATAGAATGCGGAATTATAAATAATGATTCAAAGATAATATCTGGAACAACAGAGGGTTTAATCTATATATGGGACTTAGTTGATGGAAACATAGTAAAAAAATTATTAATCGAAAGTCATAATGTCGTGCATTCATTGTCAACACATCCTTCTTCCGCTGATATATTATTTGCTAAAAAACGAGAGATTCATCTATGGGGTCAATCGGAATTTGAGGAAATTGAAATACTTTAGAATTTTTATAATTTTTAATAAATAAATTAAATATCACAGCAACTTGCGTTTAATTTTTTTTTTTTAAACATTTTGTTTTACTCCACATTTCATGTTACTTTCCTCTGTGTAAAATTGTTTTAATCGTCTCTTGCTGCAGATTATAAGAAATATTTGTATTAATACAATGGGATCGAAATCAAAAGTAATTTCTTTATTGAATTTGTGCTTTAAATTGTTTTTAATATTATCTGATATTTATACAGAAAAGTTTAATAATACCTGCTGCGAAGAAAGTGGTTAATATTACAATTTTAATTCCAATTATTGGTAATTTAAATGATAAGATCTATAATGATATTGTGGAATACGATTTACAAGTAAAATATAATGGATTAATACTAAGTAATGAGAAAAAACCATTTAAAGTATGTCCATGTGAGGATACTGATAAGATAAATCATTGCTATATATTACCAATAGATATTGATAACGAAGTAGAAGTTATTGAATTGGTCAGCAATCCATTAATAAGTTTGTTTTTCTTTTCTTTTTTTTGCTATTCCTAATAATTTGATGGATAATTTCTAATCGTTTTTATCGATAGTTACATTATTAGGATATAAACAGAAGCCTAAAGATTTAACGCAACCGGAAGCAATTAAAATAGAGATTTCGAAAAAAGCATCAAAATCAAAAAATGTTGTGCCTATTAGTAATTTAATGGAAGTAATTATAGGTCATAGTTTTATTGATTTATTACCATTACTAAGTAATTATCCAATTGAAATAAATGAGCAACTCTATTTGAAGCCTGAGGAATATCTTCAAAATTGGATAACACCATTTATAAATATAAAAATATTTACATTATTACCGATGATTAACGACGAAGCATTCTATGAATTGAATTTTCTTACGATAACGATTGAACATTTATATAATCTAGATGAGTTACTTGTTGATAACATTGTAACTGTTGGCTTTTTTTTACCCATAAATACTTCGTACAATAAAATTGTTAAAATCAATGAAATGAAATATTTTAAGGATGATCTAGCGAATAAAGTTAATTCTATAAAATGGAGTAACATGAATGATATATTTGGTAGTGGTGTTGAAACGAATATAATGGTTTCAGAGAATTTAAATAATGTCTATAATATCTCGAATATAAATATTAACGAAGATGCAACTTTAGTGCACTTCCAGTCAATGTATAGATTATATTTGAATAATGTTCAGAATCAATTTTTCCAGTATTTAATTTTAGAGAATATTAATTTCGCTATTGAAGTCATGATAAGTAATATAATTAGTCCCCAACCACAACAGTATTTCGCCCTGGTTAATCTATCAATGTTTCAGTACTATGGTTGTAAGTTTTTATTATCCATTATTACAATAATATGAATTCTAAAAAAAAAAAAATTTCTATTAGTAAATAGTTGTCGATTCTTATTACCCCTATATTATTACAATCAGGACTCAATTTCTGAATTTTGTAAATTGGAAAAGTCTGTATTTCAACCACCACAATCAGCAAAAAAAGGAAAATCACGTGAAACATCACCTCAGTCTAAAAAACCAGTTGCTAAACAATCAAAAACTGTTGCAACAACTTTAAAACCATTTCTAAATAAATCCGGAAAACCGGTATACATTGTTGTTGAGTTTAATTTCAATAAACCGTACGTTGAGGAGTTAACCATAGATTTTCTGAAACAAAATCTAGAAAATTTTTTCACAATCGACCATGAGTATATAAGTTTAATGGCGCATATTGATTATAAGATGATTTTTAAAAATAACGTTAAACGTTTTATTGATGAAAATCTTTCATTATTCTATAATAATCAGTGTGAAAATATTTTACCATCTTTGAAAAAGAATTTTATTAACGATATCATTGAGATTGTCCGTTTTGATTACAATAGAAGATTTGCGACAACCACAAATGTGGAATTTAAGGTAAATATAAGATTAGGGTTAGATTGAAATTAATAAATTTTTATTATAGCATATCATGGTACTGGTTTATGATGATTTATCCAAAATCATCCATACAACAGTTAATGAAATATTATATAATAAACGAAAAAATATTAATAAAACAATAGATTTATATTATAATTGTAATCCAACGAATATTTATAATGCTGATGAAGCATTTTATTTAAAATTTACTGGATTATCAGATCATTTATATGAGTTGGTAATTAGTGTTTCATCTTCTCTTTTGCTTGTTTTAATGGAATCTTTAATAACGTTCTATATAAAAGTATTTAGATAATGATAAAACAGATGCTAAAACTTTAGATTTGGTTATTTATAATTTAATTAAATTTGATTACGAGGAAGCAAATAGAATTTTATTGAAAGTTTTAAAAAAACAACCATATTCAGCGACAGGGTTAGTTTTATATTATATATATATTTTTTTTTTTGTAATAGGGAGTTTCTTGATCATTTCTTTTAATTACAGACTATTAATTTATGTTTACTTACTTTACTTGGATAGTAAATATCATGAAATGGAAAATATTTTAATTTTGTTAACAAAATATTATGATAATTATATAGAAGTATGGATATTACTGTCTTATTATTATTTAAATGAGAATATAAATAATGCTGGCTATGAATTTACAAAAATGTCAATTAATTTACATAAAAAAACAAGCAAGGTATCTTTATTTCATATGCGTAAGACAATTTTATTAAATTTTAATACGAATATTACATTTGATGATGAAAATGATAAAATTTTCTTTGATGCAAGTTATTATTTTTTTGTACTTGGACTATATAAGGTGGGGGTTTTGATTTTTTCCATTTTTTTTTTTGTAATTAATTCTTTGTTTTAATTATTTTATAAATTGTTTTAGTTTTCTTATAATATATTAGATTTAATTAAAGCGAAAGATTCATTTAATTATACTTATATGAAACTAATGATTAAAATAATAACCAGTGATATTGATGATAGTAATATTTTTGGTGGGATAAAAAAGATAAAAATTAATCCAGAAAATGTAAGCAAAGTAGAATATTGTTTTTGTGATTTATTTTACAATTAATACACAGAATTACATTTATTTGATTTTTTAGCGATTTTATATAAATTGTTTAACTGGATTTTATCATAATAAATATGGTAATATTAAAAAATCAATTCAAGAATATGACTTAGTTTATCATTCAATGAATTCCACAATTTATGATCATTATGGTTTTATGCTGTGTGGCCTAAATTATATGAAAAATAATAATTATTCTGATGCAAAAATTTATTTTATAAAATGTTGCTATAATAATCCAAGTTTATTATCATGGATACATTTAGGGATTTGTTTTTATAAGGTAATTTAATTTAATTCATCTAAATATAACATAATAATAATTAAAATAATAAACAGTTAAAGTCGTTTGATTTGGCAAAGAATTCATTTATAAATGCAAATAGAATAAATAAGAAAATTGGTGATATTTGGTGTTATTTATCAATAATTAATTTAGAAACGAATAATATTGAGGAATTTTATTTATCTTATGAAATAACGAAAGAATATTATATTTATGATAAGTCAGTTTTGGAAGAGTTAAATAATTTAATTTTTAATAAATTTGGTGGACAATTTCCATCACCTTTTATGTAAAATAAATAAATAATTAAAAAAAATAAAACCTAAGTGTGCGTTGAAAAAATTGTTTTTTTTTTTTCTTTTTGCCATGTGTTCGCTCCATTTTGTTTTTATTACATTAAAATGTCTGATAAAAAGAAGGTAATAAAGAAAAATATAATATTTTTTAAATAAATAAATCTTTACTTGGTTTATGTGTGTTTTTTTTTTTGTTAGAAAAAAGGTAAAGCCGCACCAAAAATAGGACCACGACGTGTCGATATATCAATTGAAATAATAAAAGTTGTTAATTTTCATAAATTAACATTTAAACAGAATGCTGTTCATGAATTTCAAATAAATGTTAAATATATGGAGAAAAAATTAAATTTATTAGATAATAATGATGAAATATTTTATTTATGTCAATGTGGTACCGAAAATTTATTAAATTATTTTTATAAATTTGATATTGATTGTAATAATGAGGGTGATGTTTTAAATTTATCATCAAATCCATTACTAGGTTTTATTATTTAAATTATTTTTACTTTTATGTTTTATAAAATTAAAAAAAAAACATTTTTAGTAACAATCGTACATAAAGAAATTAATGAAATTGCTGATGGAACATTGACTGGGACAATAACTGGAATATCAACAGGTACAGGGACAGGCACAGCGACAGGTACTGCGACAGGTACAGGGACAGTGACAACAACAGCAACAGGAACTTCATTTAAAGAAAAGTCAAGAAAGTCATCCACACAAAATGATAACATTGTTATAAATACGTATCACTTCAACATTGATTTATTTACCTTAATATCTGATCAATTGGTTGAGATAAGCAACTCAAAGTATTTAAATAATGAAATAACGCCAATTGGAAAATATATAATTACCTGGCCAAATAAGCCATTTGTTAATTATAAAATAAATACATTTGAACCAATCTTACAGAATGTAACAATCGACAATTATAACATTTTGTCTATAACTGTTGAAAATTTATTTAATTTACCTATGCAAAGCGAAACGAGTAGAAATAGTATTCGTAGTTCTGCATCCGGTAGTAATAGTAATTTAAATAAAATAATCTACATTGTCGCTATGCTGTTTCCAATAAATGGAAATTTTTCAAAGATCATTTATTTTAATGATGGCATAAGCAAAATGTATAAAGATAGAAATAAATTTAAATCCTGGTCAACATTAACAAAAGTTAATGGCGATGGTAATCTCACAATGTATAATACTTATTGTGATAAATGTATTTGTTAGTATTAATACAGATAATTTCCCTTTAATTACATTATTTATTAAAAATAATAAACTTTTTTTTTTTTTTTATAGTACCTGAAGCAAATATAATTGAGTTTAATCAAGTATTTCGCGGTTTAGTAACACCAATAAGCAATGAATTATTAATAAATTCTATTAAATTAGAGAAAAACTTACATGTAGAAGTTCTGGTAAAGAAGAGAATAGCAAAAACATATAAAATATTAATGCATGAATATGGTGTTATTGAGTTAAATAAATTATTTTTAATAAATGAGACAGAATTTCATTATTCCATTGGATTAAGTATATATAATGCGAAAATAATCAAAGAGAATTTTGGTGTAAATAATTCCTTTTTTGCTGATGATTTAAAAAAGTATGAAAAATATGATGCAATTAGTACAGGTAGTGAGGATAATATTGATGAATTATTATTAAATATTGAAATCAGTGTTAAAAATCCATTATTACCACGTAAAATTGATGATTTAAATGTTGAGGATTTATTTAACAATAATATTGTTTATGTGAATAAACGTTATGTGAAAAATTTATTAATAAGTAATATAAATTCAACAATTGAAGCGTATATGTATTTATTACATGATCAGGAATCATTTGAGAATGGAAGATTGGAAATATTTCGTGAAGTATTTTTGACAAAATTTTCAAAATTAATTATATCACGATATAATATAAATAGTCATAATAAATGGGATATGTGTGAGATATACGCATATATATCGAATAAAGTTCATCAATTCTTAAATAATTATGAGAAATTAGAGAATTTTAATTACTTCCAGCAGACACTGGGCTTATTACATTTTAATCATTATTTAGGAATGGAATTTAATGAATTAAATTATACGGAAAAGGCGGTTCAATATTTTGTTACAGTAATTATGAAATTATTTATTTTAATAACCAAGGATTATAATTTATCAAAATAATTTTTAGAATATCGTTAAATTTCCTGATACTGAGGAGCCATATGCTGATTATGCTATTTATAATTTACAGGTTAAGGATTTCAATAAAACTGTACAGGTTATATTGGATTTATTGGAAAAATATCCATTTTCTTATTTAGGGTAATTTCCAAAGGTGAATAAATCACTTTTAATTATTTATTAAATTTTTTGTTTTAAAATTACTTTAGAAATATTCTGCAATCATATCTATATTATTGTGAGAAAAACTATGATGAATTTGAGATGATACTTTTGAAAATATTAAAATATGATGAGAATTTTTATGAAGCTTGGATTCTGCTCTATTTGTATTATATAAAAATAAGTAAGAAAAATAATATTATTGATGAATTAAAGAAGATTGATAAAAGTTCAAGAAAATATTTTATAAATGAACGAAAGGAATTCTTTTGGTTACCAATTGATAATAAAAATAATAATTTATTTATTGCTTCAGCTAATTTATTTATTAAAATTGCATGTTATGAGGTAAGAAGAGAGACTTATATTAATGTTTTGAAGGAAGTTTGGTTTAATTATGATTGTTTATAATTTTTAGTTTGCTGAATTAGCTTTAACACAAATACTTTATATTTATGGTATTAAAAGCTTTGAATATTTATATTTATTAGCAGTTATTGATTTTTATAAAGGTTATTATGATAAAGCATTATTTCATATTAATAATATTATTGCTGTTGAAGAATTTGTAAGTAGTTGGTTCAGGTGTTTTACTCAGAACCATTTAAAAAAAAAAAAAAAATTCCTTTTCTAGAAAGAAAATCTCCTGATATTGAAAATAAATATTTTCTTTAAATTAAAAAAATATAAAAAATGTATTATTGAATATGAATATTTAGAAAAATTAAAATTAGATGAAAATAAGGAGAAAAAGATTTATCATAATCATTGGATGGCAATTAATTTTGGAATTTATTATTTATCAATAAAAGAATGTGATAAGGCATTAATTTATTGTAATGACTGTTGTAAATATACTCCAACTGTTTTATCATGGTACTACCTGGGGGATTGTTATTTAAAAGTGAGTTATTATTTTATGATTTATAAATTTTTAATTATTTGTTTATCAGTTAAAGAAATACGATGAGGCAGAATTTTGTTTTATTGAAGCAAATAAATTGGATCGAACATTTGGTGATGCATGGGGTAAATTAGCAATTATTTACTCAAAAAATATTGATAGTCGTAAAGATGAGTTTAAAATTTGTATTGATAATTCAAAAAAGGTAAATAATGTGTAAATATAATTAAATATTAATAAATTTCAATTTTATTTATTTGTTATTAGTACACAATTGGTGATAAGGATTTTTGGTTAGAATTACAAACAATTTTAATTATTTATGAAAATATTTTAAAAGAGGTTTATGGTTAATTGATTACTTATCAATTATTTGTTAATTATATTTTAATTATTGAATAAACCGTTCTTTATATTATAACTAAATATTTGTCAGATAATTTTCTTTTTTTTTTATCAAATATTTTATCCATTTATCAATGTTTAGAACCTGTACTCCGAAAAAACAAATGTCAAACATTCGGTATAAACACACATCTGCATGAATAACATGTATGCATAAACAAAATGTCAAAAAAATGTATGTTTTTTTTTTTTTGATTAAAAGGAAATAATATAAAAACGAAAAACATTAAAGACATAACCTTGTGATTATAAAATAAGTATTAATAATATAATAATAGATAATAATTAAATAAAAATGTCATATATTGCAAATTTTACATATGATGTTGGTAAAACAATATTAATCGATATATTAAAAACAGTAAATCAAAGTGAAAATTCAAAAAAATTATCTGAAGCAAAAGCGTCAGCTGGTAAAGAGATGATATCAATGATGCAACATGTATTCCCATTAGTTATGCAAATACAAATGGATGTTATTAAAAATTATGGTTTTCCTGGTAATCGTGATGGCTTAGTACAATTCTCTCAATTAATACGTGAAATGGAAAGAGAAGATCCAGAAATTGGTAGATTACGACAACAGATCAGATCTATATATTTACCACCACTTACAGTTAAAATGGATACAAAGGATGTACTTATATAAAAAAATATATAATTAAAAAATTAAATTAATTATTAATAATACAACAAGATATTAAAACAAATAAGTGAATCAAAAATAATAATAATACAAAGTTGACTGAAATTTTTTTTTTTTTTTTTTTAACATTTTCTTAGTTTTTTTTTTTTTTCTTTATTTTAATAAACTTAAATTAATAAAAAATAAAATATAATTGTATTCTTCTTCTTTCTTTTTTTTATAATAATAATAATAATTATTATTATTTAATATATATATATATATATAGATATTTGCATTTAATTAATTAATAAATAATTTTTTTTCTGTTTTCTTTTATTATTATTTATAATTCAACATAAAAATTAATAATTATTCATCATATTTATAGTTTTTCTCTTTTTATAAACAAAAAAAAAAATAATAATTTTTTTTTCTTTACACACACACACACACACACACACACACACACACACACACACACACACAAACACACATTCTGCAGCAGTTTTATAAAACAATAAAAAAAAAATAATATAAATTCTTTTTTTTTTTTACTACTGCTGCCGACCTTTTGATAAGTACTAATTAATTAGTAATATTTATTTATTTTAGTTCTTTGTATATAAATAATGCAGTAAAAATAAGAAATTTATAATAATTATAATTATATAGAGCTTGAGACCTATTATAGAATTTTTCTGTTTTCATAAGTATTTGTTGATTATAGAATTTTATTATTATTATTATTATTATTATTATTATTATTGCATTCATAATATATCATAATCAAAAATTAAAATAGAATTAAAATAATAATAGTGAATAAAAAAAAAAAAAAAATTAAAAAGAAAATAACTTTTCAAATGATTTTTTTATAAGTAAATATTTTTTGTTTTTTTGTTTTTTTTTTATTATAATTTACATCACTTTAAAGTGTTTTGTCCTTTATTTAATTCGTATTCTGTGTGTAATAAGTGCTATATTTATATTCAAAAAATTAAATATTAATGTAATATTCTTTTCAACTCGCCCACCGTTTTTGTTTTTCCCCTAGATTAAATTAAATATATAAGAGAAATGAAAAGAAAATTTATATAAAAAAAAAAAAAAAAAAAAGAACACATGAAGAAAAATATAGAAAGAAAATTTAACGGAAATAAAAGAAGAGAAATTATTCGAAGGAAGAAAACTTAATCATGTTTGCGATTAGGTGTTTCACGCTTCTAAATCATAAATAAATAAAACTTCACGATTTCTGAGACCTGCTTCTACTAAAGTCAAGAATTTTTCATTTGTTTTTGAATCGCATAAAACACGCTTTGGAAAGTTTGTTGTTATTTCAAATTCATCAGGTGACAATGGATGACAAAATACATAATTATAAACATCCTAAAATTAAAAGAAATTGTTATTATTATCATATTTAATACCAAGAAAAGAAAAGAAAAAAAAAAAACTCTATAATTACCTGTAGAGAATGTGTGTATAAGAAACGCCTTTCTAATCTGGCACCATTAGGAAGCTTAAACAGAACACTAACTGAATTTGGAGTATTTAATGCAGGCTCTGAAGGCACTTGTGCTGCCAATTCTATTTTTAATTTTGCAATATTCTGTTAATTATATAGAACAAAGAAAATTAAATTAAATTAAATTTTTTTGTTAAAAATCAATTAAATCTATTTTCACCTCTTTTCGTTTTAGCTCAGCTAAGCGTTCATCTTCTACTTCTTGTAATTTTTTTTGCTCCTCATCTCGTTCCAATTGTTTTTTCCTTTCTTTCTCCTGATCAGCACGTAATGATTGTTCATAAGCTTCGTCCTGTTCTTGTCTTAATGACTGGGTAAAACTTCGTTCTAATCTTTCAGCTCTGGCCTGGTTCAACCATACCTCATTGTCACTAACAACCGTTTGTAATCTTCCTAGTAACTCTTCTACACTACATTCACCTTCCGTCCGTCCCATGATTATCATTTTATTAGCACGCATACCGATAATCAACATTAATGGATACACTCTAGCATTCATTGTCTGGGCAACTCTATTGCCCTCGGAAGCAGCAACATCACATGCCCAAAATAACATGTTTCTTCTATTTATATAATCAATAACTGATTGATCTGATAGGATTGTTCTGAAACAAACATCTTCTCTAATTTTTGCTCTTAACAAATGTAATTTTAATAATATTTACCGACTAAATCTGACAGCCTCACTACTCGTCTCGGAATGCAAATAAACCAATAAAAATTTTAATTCTCTCTTGGCATCATTTAAAGCTTGAGCATATGTTCCCTGATAGAAAACTGGATGTGCTGGATATTTTTCATTATATGTTTGTATAAATGATAGTACATCGCCTAATGGATCCGTAACTACGTAATAGTTAAAAAAAAAAAAGGAGCTTAATAAGAATTTTCAAAATTTGGTTAAAGAAAAGGTTCCTTACTTCTTTCTGGTCCTTTAAAAAAACTAAAAACAGCTGCCAGCACTGATTGGAAGGTACTGTAACATATATTAAACACATAATTAAATACGTATCCTAAAATTCCGGTGAAGCCTGATGGTGGTACGCCTCGTCGATTACTAGAGAATACATGTTGTAAATATCTGTCATTAACAACTTGTGGTGGCCTTTGTTCTGTGGCATACATTGATGGACGACCTTCACGCATATTTAATTGTTCTTGTATAGCCACTTCCAAATCCCACTGATGCCTAACAAGCACATCACGGCACACATTTATGTCTTCAATACCGGTCACATCTTGAAAATGTAAAACTTTTTCTGTTTGGTCATTTGTCAATCCGTCATTATCCATATTCATAACAATAAGAACTTATTATTTTATTATTATACACACGTCAAGTATATTTTATTTTTGTCTTGTCAACCTTTCTTTCTTCCATACAATTAAATAAAATATTTTTTTTCTTTCTTTTCTTTTTTTTTTTTTTCTTTTTGATTTTGTACACTTTTTCCTATTTGGTTCTCGGCAACATTAATCACTTATTACAATTTTATTTAAATTTTTCATTCAAAATTTTTTATTAAACAATTTTATTTCATTTTTTTTTGTGTCTTATTTATATATTATTAAAAATAAGTGCGAATTATGGCACTTAATATATAGATTTTATTTATTTTTTTATTGTTATCGAGGAGCAAAACTTTATTGGAATTGAAAAGATGCATGCAAGACTGAAATGTAAAATAAAGAAGACGAAAGAGTGAGATTTTGACATATTGGAGAGAAATTAATTTTGTGTGGATAAATTATAATACGAAAAAAAAAAAAATACAAAAAACAAGCGATTAAAGTTCAATGGACGTTTTTGTTTTACTCTGCTGACCTGACCGAATTTTTAACTAATTTAATTTTTTTTTATAAATTTTTCTATAAATAATTATGATTTTGCTGTATTTCTACTTCTATTTATATATTCATTATATTTATTTCAAATTACATTTAAACAAAATTATGAAAAAACGTTAAATTCCATTGATAAACATCCTCTAATATGAGTAAAATCCAAATCATCCTTTCTATGGAAAAACATACGTAGACGATAACGTGTATTTTGCTCATCAAGTTTAATATAATTTGCAAGATACTCTGGTTTCATAGTAGCTGATTCAAGATTAAAATTTCCCTTAAAAAATAATATTTATTAATATGATTAATTACTAGGGATATAATTATATTTTACCAACTCTTTGCCACACTTTGATCCACTCATTGCACTGGAAATCATAAACCATGGACCAGAATTATCACCATTGAAACGTTCACAATGTAATTTCTCATGATATTCTTTTGGATTTTCATTACAAGTTCCAGTACTTTTAGTTGGACATTGATACATTGTTATTAATAATTCCTTTGGAAATACATCGATTTTACGTACAACATATGTACCATGAATTGTATCACAAACACCATCAGTACGATCATACGTTGTTGTTAATAATTCCACTTGATATTCCTCATCCATATTTACATCTTGACAATTTTCCACCTTTGTGATATTAACTTTCTACAAAATTAAAATTTTATATAATTATCCAAATGATTTAATTAATATTTTCATTAATTAAATACTAACGAATCCATTTGATTTCACAAACATTAAACATAACGTTAATCCAATAATAAATAAATTCTGATGCATTTTCACTGATTGAACTGATTACAAATAATATATTTGAATTATCAATAATCGTTTTCTTATATAAACAGAAATTTCTTTGCTTTTTTAGATAATCCAAACATATAATTTATCTCTTATAGTAATTAATTAGTCATTAGTTTGTGTTATAGGCGGTACAAAGACAACATGCAAATTATTTTTTTTTTTACATTTCCATAATTATAAGTCATTTGCATAATTAAAATAAAAAATAAACATACGTTGCCTGAACAACATCGTGTATCTAACATAATTATTATTCTAAATTTAAAACATTCAGTTATAAGCTAATAAAACTATAATTAACCTAAGGAGGAATATCGCAAATTATTTTTTCATTTTCTTTTTAATAGTTTAATAAATAATTTATTTATATATAACATAAAATATGATTAAATAATAATAAGTAAATATAATTTCATTTTTTTTTTTTCGTAATATATACATTTTTCATATGTGATTTTATTTATTTAATATTTTTATGATGTAAATTACAACTACACAGTATTTTATTCATTTTTTATTTATATATAATAATAATTATCTTGCAAGTAATTTTAATTTTGCATGTTTTCCAATAATTTAATAATAATGGTTAGGAAGTAATTTTAATTAATAACCAATGACTTGTAATGTCAGAATATAAATAATAAAAAAAAAATATATAGAATTTAATATAAAAATAATACAAATAATTAGTGTCTTTTAGACGTTTTATTTTTTATTTTGTATTCAGAAATTAAAATAACAAATCGTTAATTTTTAATTATAAAAGATTCGTTAATCAAAAGGACGCATTTTTGAATTATTATTATTTTTTTTATAACCAATATTGTTCATATTTTCGTTTAATCTAATATCAATTTTCTCTATTCGTTTGGTTTATTTATTTGTTTGTAGGTTAACTTTTGTATTTATTTATCTAAAATATATATATGTTCAAATCAATCTGTTGGAATAAATTATAGACAGAAAATGTTTTATTTTCTTAACGAAGGACAAATTATATGAAAAGGAAAATTAAATTAATTTCTTCTCAACTTTTTTGTTTTGTTTTATAAAATAAATTAAAGCAACATATTTGTAGGGTCTTCTAAGAATTTCTTAAAATATTGAAGCCATTGTGCACCTAATGCACCATCGACAACACGGTGATCACAACTTACAGTCGCTGTCATAAAATGTGCCACTTTCCATCTACAACAAATATTAATTATCAGTATCCCTTAGTAAAGTAAATATAAAACCAATTAATTTACCCCTTTTCGCTTTCGGGATCAGGAATCATACGACTTTCGGTTGCTCCGGTCGCCACAATAACAGCTTGTGGTGGATTAATAATAGCGCTAAAGTGTGATACACCTGAAAAATTAGAAAAAACAAATAGAAATCATTCGCGGTAAATATTTAAATAAAGCTAAATCGTACCAAACATTCCCAAATTAGACAGAGTGATAGTGCCACCTTGGAATTCATGTGGTTGAAGTTTGCCTTCACGAGCTTTGGCTGCTATTGCTTTAACATTTTTAGAAATATCAAATAGTCCCTTACGATCTGCATTAAACACAATTGGTGTAATTAATCCCTTATCCGTTGATACAGCTACTGATACATCTACAGCATCATATCTAAAAGTACAAAAAAAAATCATTACAAAAAAAAATAAAAAAATTTATATTTATAGATTATTTACTGCCGGATAACTTTATCCAACCAAGCTGAATTGGTTTCTGGTACTTTTGTACATGCAACTGAAAGAGCCTTTAATATAAAGTCATTCATCGACAGTTTAATGCCTTTCTTTTCATATTCTTTATTGATTTTTTCACGAAGTTTAATTATCTAAAAATATATTTCATTAAAATATATAATTCATGTTTGATTTCATAATATATTCATACCTTATCCACATTTATTTCGCTTGAAAGATAATAATGAGGAATTGTGATCTTTGATTCCAATAAACGTTTTGCAATGACTGCTCGAATGTTGGTAACTGGTATATCAACAAATGCAGCGCCCTTTGGTATTGTTGCACGTGCTGCACTTTCTACACCACCAGCTGGTTTAACATCACCTGATTTAGATAAGCCATCAAGATCTTTACTAGTTATTGAACCATAAAGACCGCTGCCTTTTCCTAAATATGTCACGCATGCAAATTAACTTAATTCTATACTAAAACTATTTCACACTATTAATAAAAATAGTTCACCTTCAATACGAAGTTTTTGTGTTTCGGCTAATTTTTTAGCCATTGGACTTGCATATACTCTTTCACCACGTTGTTCAACCGCAGTCATTTGATGGGGTTTTGATGGTGCTGAAGGAGCAGCTGCGGGCGCTGGTGCTTGTTTGGGTGCTGCTGCTGCTGGCGTTGGTGCGGCTGCTGGTTTAGGAGCCGATGGAGCACCTTACAAATATTTATAAAATTATTTGGGAACACATTTTATTAATTATAGTCATTTTTACCAGTATCTTTATAATCTTTGAATGCTGCGATGTCAGCTTCATTCTCCACAATTATACAAACTAATTTTCCTATAGGTACATCTTTTGATCCAGCAGGGTATAATATTTTAGCTAAATATCCTTCTTCTGGTGTTTCAAAACCCATTGTTGCTTTATCAGTTTCAATTTCAGCAAGTAAGTCACCTTAAAATTTGGATAATTATTAATTGATTCTTGATAGTTATAAATTTATATACCTTCGTTTAATTTATCTCCTTCTTTTTTCTCCCAACTAACAATAGTACCCTGTTCCATAGTTGGCGAAAGAGCCGGAAGATTTACTTTTGTATGAGCAGGATAATTGCTGCAATATTGTCGATACGAATCGACTTTCCATATTGCTGGTGTACTTCTTAAACACTCCACTGACCTAAAAATTTATATATAAAAGAAAAAAAAAACTTTGAGGAATTTTTGAAACATGAATTGTTTATTTTGTTTTGTTATTTATTAGTTGCCCTGTTTCTGTAATGACGTTGATTGAGTAATCGATTACCTAACAGAACATAACCTCTAAACATTTTTTTTTATTACATCTTATTCTGATAACAATTTATAAATAAACAAATTTGTTCAATACCTTGGTTGATTACATTTTTTTAGGCACTGAATACTTATGGCTCGAACTAAATTTCTATTAACTATTTTCTGAATTGAATTTTTAAGAATATTTTCATTGCGAATTATAACTGTTCGGAACATTTTATATGATGATTTATAGCTTTATAAGGATAAGAAAAACCGTTGTTTAATGAAATAAATTCACAAGTATTTTAATTTATTGATAATTTGATTAATGATTTAATATATTTGTTTGTAAAAAAAATTAAACGTATATAATCAGCCAATATTTTGGGTCAGCAAAAATTTTGACGACCTTATTAAAATTGATAGGTCGAAGTTTGTAGACTTTCGCTACGACGTTTATGGCAAATTTTATTATTGCCAGACTTAAGAGAAAATTTAGAAATTATTTAATTTAAACATTTTGGAGATTTTGTGCAAAACTTTTGTTTCTAACATAGTTAATTATTATTCCTGCAATTTTGGTAAAATATTATAAATAATTTAAGGATCCAAAGTTTTTTTTTATAACGATATATATATAAAATGGCTCCTGAGCCAAAGGCTAAAGATATAATTAAAAAAGGAAGTATGAGATTTTTCTTACCAAATGGCGATATGTATGATGGGGAATTTGAAGCAAATTTGAGATTGAGAACTATATCTATGCATGGTTTTGCTTGTTTTATAGATAAATATTAATTATTATGATATATTAAATAAGTTATATTTTAAGGACGAGGAGTCTATACAACTTCAGATGGGCAAGTGTATGAAGGAACATGGCTTAACGATAAGCTTACAAACAATGATCAGCATACCGTAATATACCCAGATAATAATAGTTATTTTGGATTTTTAACAAATCACCAATATTCAACTGGAACATATAAATATTTTGATGGTTCTACTATATGTGGTTCCTTCAATAAAAACATACCAAAAGAAGTTTCTTTTATGGATCCAAATCAACAAAATTGGAATTCAAAAGTATTAGGTGACATTATGCATGTATCAAGTCCAAATATTTTTATTGCAGATATTCAAAATGTCGATAAAGAGTATTTAGATGAAGAATATAATAATGAAGACGACGATGATGATGATGATATTGAGAATGAATCAACTATCGCTGTTACTAATTTTACAAAGAAGAAAGGAATTTTTTAAATTTTTAATGTTTTCTCATCAATCTGTGTTACCATTATCAGAATCTTTTGCGATTTGTATTTGTTAATGATTTCTCAGGAAATATTTATAATGAACTAATGATTAAATATGTCTTTAGCCATCTGAAATTTGTCATTTAAATTGTTTATACATAAATTACAATTTTATCAGCAAATTAATTAAAAACAAAGAAAAGAAAAACGAAAGAAAGAAACCTTAAATAAGTAAAAGCAATATTTGTATGTTACAGGTAAAAATTAAAAAACGAATTGTTTAACAAAATATAATAAAAATATCTTTAGAATTCGTGTGGGTCCACAACAGTACACATATTAAAAGCACACCAAAAGATAGAAGCCTTCAATATGTTATGTCGTCGTCACTAATAAAGATAACAAAATATATATTTTCATATCGGTTATGTATATATAAACAATAAATTGTTCAAAAGGTGCTGGACCTCTCACCTTGTGCGATCACAATACAAGTCTCATTAATTCTTATCATTAATTTCACCGACTAAAATGAGATATAAAATATCATTTCTTTTTTATATATTACATCATTTATTTGTCAGAATATAAGATAAACAGAAAAAGATATATATTTTTTTTAAATTTATTTTAAGAAATTTATTTATTTACATATATATGAATGAAAATTGTTTTTTTTTTTTTTTTGTTAATCTACCTTCATCTCTCTTTAAATAATTTTCTACTTCAGAAGAAAGTGTGTGTGTGTGTTCGTTCGTTTAAAAAAGAAGATGCTGACATTGTTGCACAAGAAGTTAAGCAGCAGCCCGCACAACAGTTACTCGAAATGGTGTATCTAGTCTTGAATGATCAAAACAACATTTTTTTTTGTTGTTTCACTTCTCTAATTCTAAGTTATTGTTTATAGATACATAATAAAACATGAAAAATAAAAAATGAAATAGATTTTTGATTGAAACCATTGGAAGATCATTTATAACAATAGGCCAATAACTCTTTTTAGGTGGAGTTATAAATATAAATAATAAAAAAAAATATATATATATTTAAATCCCGCCTTGACGCTGTGCATTGTTTATATAGTTAAAAAGAGACGAGAGAATGATATAGATTTATATTCTGTAGGAAAAAAACTGAGTTAAGTCACTACTGTTCAATTCCCACGGTATATTTGAATTCCAAAGTATATGAATCGCGATCTCACGCTTGCACGAACAACTTTAAGCAAAAGAACACACAAAGCAACTTATATACTTTCTGTATTTTGTTTTTTTTTTTTTTTATGTTTTATATTTTATAACACACAATACATACAACAAATATTTTTTACTCAGTTACGTTTCTGCAATTTTCAATACTTCTTAATCAAAATTTATCTCAGCCTTATATACTCCAATAATAATACAAGACAAGAATATACAATCAAATCAAGACGATTACGCTCCATTTAGATGTGGTCTTTTTTTTTTTTTTTTTGTATATAAATAAAATAATAATAAAGCAAAAAAAAAAAATTAAATAAAAATTCGCTGCTAAACAAAACCCAAGATTTTGTGCCGCAGGGTTTTCGCCAAGACAAAAACGATTGCTGACTTTATGGCATGTAGTTTATTTTAGAATTGGATTGCCTTCCATTGGACTGCATATTATTATTATTATTATTAGTAATATTACAATGATGTTGTTGCTCCATATCTATGGGATTTTGCTTCATGGGATTTTATGAATTGTTTTTTTTCATTATTATTATTTATTTTTTTATAACCATATACATATTTTTATGCTCATTTAATTTTTCTTTATTTCTTTTTTTTTTTTTTTACATATACATTTTCTTGTGAAGATTTATTTATGCTTTTTTTTTTGCCTGAGTTTTCATGAATATATTTCGTAAAATGCATTTATTTAAATTTTGTAAATTTTTGCTTTAATTTTGTTTTGTTATTTAATTTTGTTGTTGAATTATGTCGAGACAAAATTATATTTTCCATGTACAATTGTGAAAATGTTTTGATTATCTTAAAAAATTATATAAATGCGGCAAAAAAAAAAAAAAATTTTTTTTTTTAATAATTTCCTTTAAAAATGCTTTTTCTTTTTTAAATTTATTTATTTATTATTTATTATTAAATCTGTTTTTCATTTCGTTACATCTTGATCTCTTCATATATATTTTATAATCAAACAATGTTTAAAAGAAAAAAAAAAAACAACGAATTAAAAAGCCACAGATTAATATACATGATGCTTTTAGAAAGTCTGATAGAAAAAAAAAAAAAATTAAAATGCGTAGGCGGATTCTTTTATTTATCTTATCAAATGTTTTCTTTCTAACTTCTGGTTAAAAACTATAAAATATTCATTATTGCATCAAATATATAATTAATTTTTTTTTTATATAATAAACTACTTCCGTGACAAGATTCTGTAATAAATAATAAAATCTAATTTTATTTTTATTTTTAATAATTAAGTAAAGTGAGTGATTTGTTATTAAAATTTATTGATTTTTTAATTTGATTTAACAATCGTTAAAAATATTGAATAATTTTGATGTTAATGAATCTGATACGGATTGTGTATTGTATTTGTAAGAAAACTTTAATCAAATCAGGAGACGGTTAATGGATAACCTTGTTCATTACATTAAATTAAATTATAATTTATTAACCAATAAAAATTGATTGTATTTATAATCTATATATTCGTATACAATTCAATAATTAAGGAATGATTTAAATTCCATTTTTCTTATAAAAATTTCAAAAACTTCTTAAATGCATAAACGCGTAAATGCATATAAATATCCATGCTATTCGAATAATTAAAATAAAAATTCATTAAAACATGAATGAATCATTATTTCATCAATAAAAAAAAAAATAATAATAATAATTTCACCTTTCAGAGTTCCTATTGTAATAAAATTAACATAGGTATAATTAATCTTCATTCATAAAATAAAATAAATGAAAATTAAATGACATTTGAAATATTAAGCGAGATTTGCTTCTTTTTTTTAACTTCTTGGTAAAAACTAGAAAAAGATTTTATATTCGATGGGTTTGCCTGCCTGCCTGCCCGTAATAACGTTTACAAAAGATCGTGCGCCGAAAAAGTCATAACCCAAAAAATCTCCTATTCTTTATTTATATAAAATTTATATAGAAATGTTTTATGTATAAAAAAAAAAAAACGAAAATCTTTTGGGTTTACCACAAAAAAAAAAAAAAAAAAAAAAACACGCATAAAACATTGTTAAAGTCGCATGTAGGTAGCTAAATGTCAGAAGATTAATGATTATTTCTATTTAGTTTATTTATTAATGATTTGGTATATTTGCCTAATTAGTTTTTCTCATTTTGTTTCTTTCATTCTACATCTATACATATAAAAATTCAATAATAAAGACACTACGGGATTTAATTAATAAATAAATAAATTAATTAATTATTTTATTATATTGTAACTCCGTATTTGTTGAAATATAGTAAAAAAAATCAAGAATAACTAATTGATTTTATGTTTAAAAAAAAAATTTTTTTATTGTAAATCAGATCAATTTTTTTTTTTTTAGTTTTTCTACAAAAATAGACATTCTAGTTGGGTGGTTATTATATATAATAATAATAATAATATTTATAATTTTAGTTAGTTAATTTTTATTATTTGTTATTGCTTTCTATTTTTGTTTTTTTTTTTTTGATTTTTTTAAACAATAAAATATAATTCAATCATAATTAATATTAAAATTAACATGCTATTGTTGTGCCTTGTATTTTATAATAAAAATATGCAATGAATAGTTTAATTAAACTATTTGTTATGAACTAAATAAAGGAATCACGTGAAAGTATCAATGTACCACGTTTTACTAGTAAAAACATAAAAATTTCATTAACGCACAATACAAAAAAAAAAAAAAAAAAAAAAAAAATTAAAAATATAATTAAAATATTATTAATATTAATTATATAAAAAAAAAAAAATTATTTTTCTTATATTACGATCAGATAATTTATTCCGTATAATCAAATTATATAAAAAGAAAAATGGAAAAATTATTAAATATTCTGATTGGTTTATATTACAACGTGATTGTATTAAAAACAAAATAAAAAAAATAAACATTTCTGCGTAATCTAGTAGCGCATAACATACAGCAATAGAAAATGAAGTATTAAAAATACCTGCAACAAATTAAAATAAAAAAACGAAAAAAAGAAATATATAAATTATATAAGAGAATTAAATAATAAAAGGAAAATACCACAATGTTTATATATATGTATGTATATATATAAAATACACTTTTGTATATGGTTGGGCTATGTTTATTCTCTTGCCAACAAAAAATGTACAAAAGTAATTTAAATAAACAACAATAAATGCACGCGCACACAAACTTAACTTAAACCGACAATATGAATTAAAAGCAAAACGAAAATGATTCGTTTCGGAAGAGAAAATATACAAATAGAAGCAAATTAAAATATTAAGAAAAAAAAAACAAATCCAACGTGTTCAACGACATGTTTAAAAGGTGGAGCCTTCCAATGCTTGGAAATAGGTGGAGTTTATTTTTTTAATGCATTACTTGATTATTTATTTCGTCTAACTACTACTTTGATATTTATATAATGAGGATCACCAGTCTACAGTGGAATAGCAGCAGCACCACTAGCAGCAGCAACAGCAGAAGTAGAAGTAGTAATAGTAGTAGTAATAGTAAATGTATTTGTAATTTATGTAGTGGGATTTATTATGTGTATGAAAATAATCATAATAAAAAAATAAAGAAAAAAAAAAAAAACATATTCTACTATAAATTATTTATATACATATGTAGATGCAGGTATGAGGTAGGAAAGGAAGAGATTGTGACTTTTTTTAGTTGAGTGAACAAAGTGGCAACAGACTGACTGAGTAGCAGAAACGATACGACTTAATACTGTGCATGTGCCGCTTAGGCATTGTGAGTTTGGTTTAAATAAAATAAAAAAAAAAAAAAAAAATTAAATAATTCTTTTTTTTTTTGTTTTTAATTATTTGTGTGTTTTGAGAGAGATATAGTGTGTAGTAGTGACTTAAAACTAAGTAACTAAAATGAAACGCACCATAGGAGTCTACGGGGCTGCGGGGGGCACTAAAGCGCTACCAGTCCCCGATATTGCCATCACATTTTAACAAAAGCCTCTAGCAATCTAGCCATCGCATTTGCTAAGTGCGGTAGATGCCAAGCAGTTTCCAGTACAGCTACTTGCTAGAAAGTATTGACTTCTGTTGCCAGCATCTCGCACTCATTCCAAGTCCAGCGCACTAGCAGGCCGTTTGGTAGCCACCTTCCTAACGAACGTATACCACATAACAATTCCATTATATACAAGGTATATAAATATAAATATATTTATTTATTTTATATATCAATCCATTACCATACAAAACCAAACCATACCATATACCAACCTGACTTTAAAGTAGTTAGTTATATACCTAACGAAACCAAGATACGGAAGATCACTCAGTTAGTCAAGTCAGTTATAATAGCGATACGCACGGAAGCGTTCGGAAGTTAAAAAATATATCTCTGTTCGTCGATATTTTTAAAGCTGCGCGCGCACATTCAACTTGAACAACATACATTTATGTTTTGTTGTTGTGTCCATCAAACATTAAAATTTTATAAATAAGAAAAACCCTAAAGAAAAAAATATATCTATATAAATATTTTAATTTATTATTATTTTAATTTTTTTTTTTTTTTTTTTGTTCTTTTTTAATTCGGTTTTCATAAATATATAAATTTTCTATTAGAAAAAATTTTTTTTTTTATTAATTAACAATAATATTTTATTTAAATTTATTTTATTTAATTATTAATTATAATTAAATTGTAAATTTATCGTGTGATATTTATTTGTTTAACAAAAAAAAAAAAAAATAGTAAAAAAGTCTTTTTGTATAATTTTATGTTGTGCCATTATTATTGCTATAATTATTATTTTTTATAATAAATAAAATAATTTAAAAAGCAATAATAATAAATTTAAAAAAGAAATTTTTTTTCTTTTTTTTTCAATTTAATTTTTTTTTTTTTAATATATAAAAACGTGTTAATAATTAATTATACAGTGGTGTTTTATTTTATATTTTTTTTAAATTAGTAATTTAATTAAAAAAAATTGTGTCGAAAACGTTGTTTGTTCATATAAATATTAAAAAATTAATTAATTCAAATCAATATATAAATACGATCAGTATATTAACATTCGCTGGAACATCAAAAATTATAATAGATTAAATAAATTATAAAAAAAAAAAAAAAGGTGATTGACAATAATTTATAAACAGTTTTCCTGTCTGCACATAAAATTAATATTTTTAACATTATTGGTAAGTTTAAAAAATTTAATTTTTATTTTATTATACTTTAATTTAAATATTTATTTAATTTAATTAAATTAGATAAATAATACTTAAGAATACTTTAATTAATCAAAAAAAAAAAAAAAACCCGCGATCAATATCCGTAAACAGTACGTTTATTAATCAAAAACATAAAACGATTAAACTTTCACATAATTCGTATGAAAAAACTGATTCATCTTATGTGTCGCATCTGCGTCATACTTAATTAATAATAAAATAAAATAGAAAAATTAACAATTAATTAAAAGACGAAAAAAACATAAAATAAATTAACGAAACAATAAAACCATAAATGTGACCGCATCGCGTGTCTTTCATCATCAAACTTAATTTATCCATAAATGTTTATAATTTAGTTAGTAAACGTTTTTATTTTATTTTATTTTTTTTTTCGTTAAACATTTGCGCGTAACTACCAATAGTAGCTGATTACCTCTCATTAGTTCTCGCGACAAATGGGAGCTCTCGTTTTTATTATAAAATATTGCTACCGGTCTTTGCGCCGCCCTGTCTTTTTAATAAGCGATCAGTAACCAGTCAAGCAAAACTAAATTTCTTTCTTTCTTCTTCTTAATAATAATAATAATAATAATAATAATAATAATAATAATAATAATAATAATAATAATAATAATAATAATAATAATAATAATAATAATAATAATAATAATAATAATAATAATAATAATAATAATAATAAATAAATAAATAAATATATATATATATATATAAATATATATATATATATATTAACACATCCGCGTTCCCTCATACAAAATTCTGGTTGCTATTCTTTGGCGGCGGGATTGCATTTCGATATATATATATATATATTTAGAAGTAAATGTGTGGGTCATATTTATTTAAATCTTCTTATAAGAGCAGCATCAGAATATCGTTCTGTTCAGTTCGGTTTCTGTTTAGCTACTGTTTTGGTATTTTCTGTTATGCTGCTATAGACGCAATGTAAAGCCCCTCAATATCATAAGAACTCCTTACACTTCAATGAAAACAATACAAAAATGAGGGATCTTTTCGTCGGTTCTGTTTGTAGCTTCTGTTATTTCTGACATACACATGCGTGCTATGAATGGTGGATCGTTTTCCATTTCTTTACCACATACATATTTATTGAAAGACAATTTAAACCGAATGAAGAAATATATTCTTACACAATTTTACATTATACATAACGCGTACATATTATACGTAAGAGCAGTAGAGAAACAGTAGCGCGTATCAACATTAAAATCGTTGTCGTTAAAACATATATTATTGCGGTGCGGGAGCACCAACGATCGTTTGATTGTAGTTTGTAAAGTTTTTTTTTTTTTTTTTTATTTATTTATTTTTTAAATATATATATATATTGTATATATATAACAAAATAATGTGTATACATTAAATATATACATAAAGCTGCTACCGTGATACACAAAAACGCGCAACTATTGGTTAAGTAAGGTTTTAAAGAGGGATAAAAGCAGACAAAATGAAAGCATTAAACAATACTATTGGTTCTTATAATACAGATTGATTGCGTTTACGTGACTCAGTAGTTGTATCATATTTCGTACAATATAGATCAGAATATTAGAAAGTCAGTTTTTGATGGAAAATTGTTTAAAATTGAATTTAATTAATTAGTATAGGAAATGTTTACAATAAATTAAATATAATTTTCTCTATAGATAATGATCCAATGTTTTAATTTATTAGTTCAGTAAATAAACTTCAATCAATATTATTGATAAAAATAATTTAAATTGTCTAGGCTAATTATGTTACAGTAGAGAAATCATAAAAAAAACAACATAAAAATGAAAAATGTAGCAACGCCTTTGATTTGCTCAACATTTTTCATTAATTTAATCTGCACTCTATCATTATATGCTTAAATTAGTTATTAAAAAAAAAAAAAAAAAATTGTGAGAAAAGAAGAGATCTTTAAATAGTTTCATTTTTTAGTAGACACGACTATTATGCATTTTTGTTTTCTTCTCTTCATCTAATTTAAAAAAAAACCTAACGTATTTATTTTTACCTGTGCAACAGCGACAACAACAACAATAACAACCGATAAAGGTATTTTCATTGTAAAATAAATCCATTTCTCTTGACACGTTAATTACAAATAGGTATACAATTTTTTTTTTGTTGTTTTACTAATTTCTCTATAATTTTTTATAATAAATTGTTTTCTTCTTCGTCTCATAATATTACTATTTATTAGAAAACATTTGTAAAGTAGCATTTAATGTAATCAATTTTCTCTAGTCTAGTCTGTTTCAAAAAAATTTTTTTTTTTTTTTATTATTATTATTCGGTATAATTCCCAATTAGAGATCATGCACACATTCACATCAAAAAATGATTTATTTTCAAACATAATGGTAGAATTTAATTTTATATTATTTACCATCGTATAATTATCAATAAATAAAATAAATAAATAAAAAAAAAAAAGAAACTAAATCAATATAGCACCAATTGATATAACTGTTGTACCGTCGGCGCGCAACAAACTCAACAAAAAATTCTTTGATCGTAGTCAATATTAAAAAAAAATAAAAAAAAAAAGAATACACGTGATCAGTATTCATGATCCCGCGCGCGGTATAATTTTAATGTAACATCTTTTATAACTAAATTTTCTTATTAATTTAAACATCGTATAACCAAAATAAATATTATTATTATCGATAAATAAATAAACTATGAAATAAAAGTTAGAAAAATTATTATTATTATTATTATTATTTATTTTTTTTTTATATAGCGATATTATCATATTAATAATTTTAATGATACGGTAGCCATTTTGGTAATATTGGTAGCATTATGTGAGGACAAAAACCTCATCTATTAAGTCAATTTTATACTACTGTGATCATATAGAATAATAATAATTATTCTTTTTCTTTTTTATTATTGTTTAAATATAACTTTTTTTTTTTTTTATTATACAAATGTAATCAAATAAATTGTACAAATTAGTAGAAAACTTGAATTAGTAGTCATTATCATATAATGATGACGATGTTATCACATTAAACAAAAGTTTGTTTAACTAATAAGAAAAAAAAACAAGCGAAAATTCAACAGTGTTCTGGTCAATCACTTGATACCTTAAATAAAAAACTATAAACATTTTTAATTACTAAAAAAAAAAAATTTATTATGTTACACGCTTCTATAGCTAAATGACATCATTTTAAAATTGATTTTATAATTTGTTTAAAATTAAATTAACCAACCAACCAACCAACTTTTAATATATAGAAAAAATAAAATTTTCTTTAGGTCAATATTTATTCTTTTATTATTATTCTACAAGCTATTTCTATTTGGAAAAAAAATTAAACAATTAACTTATCTTTTGCGGTATCTTGACACGTTAAACAAAAAAAAAAAAAAAGAAAAAAGGAAATTAATATTGTTGCTGTAGTTTATTTGTTGTTTATTTACTTTAAAGATTTTTTTTTTGTTAAGAGAAATAATTGATTATTAATATTAAAAAAAAAAAAAAAAATAGATATAAAAAATCTTAAAATATTTATTATGCGGCTGATTTTACCTTGTTGTTATGATCTAAAAAGAATTTATAAAGAGAAAAAGTCCCCAATAGTTTTACAGCCCACACATAGTTCACATAACGTTAACAAATTATTATTATTATTATTAAAAAAAAAAAATCCAACTGTGCGTAATGTCATAGTTTTTTTTTTTTTGTGTCTTGTCTTGTCTTGTCGCTTCATTTTTACCATAAAATATCAGCTTTTTTGTCGTGTTTGTTTTTTTTTTTGTTCTCAACATACACGAATGTAAAACATTTTGGCTGGATTAATGAACAGAAAAATTATACAAAATGTCATTTGTTTTTATTATAGTTTTATTTATAACAGGACAAAGACAAACAACTTTTTAACAAGACAAGGCAACGATGATGATGACAACGAAAAACAACAACAACAACAACAACAACTAATTTGTGATATTCACCGAATTTGTCGAATTATTGATTTAAGTAAATAAAATAATTTAAAACTATAATAATATTAATATTAATACCTTTATTAATGATAATAATAAGAGGGGGAGGTTTTAAAGAAAACCCAAAAATAAAATAAAATCACCGAAAAAGAGAACCGCGTGCTAAAACAAATATAAACGAAAAAAAAAGTCGATTTTGCACAATGACATTAATGTAATATTGATTTATATACTGTTTTTCCCACCCGTTAAAATAATTTTCTATAATTTTTATGATGTTGCTGCAAAGTAAAAATTAAATCAAACGAAACGAAATACATAAAAGCGAGAAAAACAGTGATGGTTGGTTATAGATGATTTGTGTGGACATATTGCTTCTCTGTGTACACAAACCGACAAATATTATTTAAAAAAAAAAAAAAAATTTTTTGCAAAACGTCTTACCTTATCCAAATATTATTTATTTCATTATAAAAAAAAGTTTTGTTATGAAAATCGATACCAAAAAAAAATAAAAAAAATTATTTACAGGTGAAACTTACTTAATTGGTTAAGATTTTTTTTTTTTTTTTTATTGTACTTAATGTCATTTAAGGAATTTTATGTGTGTAGCTTCTTTAGACATACGTTATTAACTCTATAAATAATATATAAATTAATTTACACCTTTAATTATAATTTTCTCACACAAATATATTTAATATAAATCAATTGAGAAAATATATATATATATATATATAATTTGTAATAGTTCATCATTTCATATTCACTACACATCATTAAGCATCATCATAATAATTAAATCATAAGCAGTGTGTAATAGATATTTAAGAAAAAAACTAACAAAGACAAAGGAATGAAAAAGAAAAAAATTAAATAAATCAAAAATAACGAAACGATAAACGTTGGAAAAAAAAAAAAAAAAATGTTTGTTGTATGGGAATTTCATGTTAAATAAAAAAAAAAAAAAAAGCTAATAAATTTTTTGTTTTTTAAGTGAAATATTATAAAATGTTATTTCACTGTTGATGATTGTTGTTGTCCTGAAAATAAAATTGATAAATTTAATAAGAAAATTCGTTTTTTGTTTGTTTTCTTTAATCTTTTATCAACAATTCTTTTGTTTCGTTTTTGTTTGTTTGTTTGTTATTTTTTTTTATTTCTGTGTTGAATATTGCTTAATTATTTTCATTCTATTCGCGGTCAAACAAATATTTATTAGATGAATTATGTAAAAGCGTGTTTGCTGCCTTTAACATTTTTTGTTTGTTTGTTTCTTTCATTTTCTTCATTTTTAAATGTTTTTATTTATTAATTTTTTTTTTTTAATCAGTGGCATGATAAAATTTATAGCTGTGGTGTAGGTTGTATCATTAAAAACCTTTACCGCTATGAGTGGGCATTCGAAACTCGCACACAGTGCTTACTCTTTTTTTTGTATTTTTTGTTACCTCTTGTCTTGATTAACTTATGCATAGAAAATTATTATTTTTTTTTTTTTACATCAGTTAGACAAACTGTTAGTTTTTTTTTTTTTTGTTATTTCATTGATACTAGCACTATAGATAAGAAAAAGTTTTTTTTTTTTAATTATTAGAGCTTAGATATATATAAAGTACTTAGCTTACTGAGCTACTGAGTTAATAAAAAATGCTACCCATCCATATATAAATTTCTTTATTTACTATATAAAAACATTTTTTTTTGTTAATTAATAACATTTTTAATTAGAAATTTGTGTTTCTTTTAAAACAATAATAAAACGCCCTCTCTCTAGTCACTCATTAACGTAATTCATTAAAGATAAAATAAACATAAATGAATTCTTAATATGGTCAAATCTAAAACATATGGCTTATGGTATAAGCAAATGTCAACTTTAAATAGTAAAAATATTTCATAATAATAATCATACATAAAAAAAAATAAAAAACAGCAACAATAATGAAATAAAATGAAATGAAATTAAACATTTAAAAGATGAAAAAAAAATTAAAAAATAATCAACAACTGTGTGGTGTACTTATGGCCGTTCAATAAAAATAAAAAAAATTAAAATAAAAGAATAAAATTATTATTATTTTATTTATTTTTTTTTTTTGTTTAAAGTGTGAAACGTCAATAATTTTATTGGCACTTATCTCTTTTTTTATACATCGGATACGTCACATCTGTTTAAAATTATATTAAACCTTCATATTTTATTATTTTTACTGTGAAATAAACTATTTAATTTAACATTTTTTTTTTCTTTTTTTTTCATTTATGTGCTTTTCTGTTTGTTTGTTTGTGTGTATAATTCTTCTTAATTTGTCTGCATATGAATATATGTGTATATTTTTTTGTAATTAATTATTTATAATCAATTCCCAATAGAGAAAATGATTATTATTTTATTTCTATTTTTTTTACTTAATTAATTTTCATTGAATTTTTTCATTACAGAAAAGAAAAAACAACATAAATTCAATCGTAAAGGAACAAAATAAATAAAAAATACTGAACTAGTTGATCAATTATTATCAACATTTAAAATAGAATTTACAATCAATAGAAATAGCATCAAAGTAATTTACATTCACCATAATTTTATAACGTAAAAAAAGATTGCAAAGGTGAAATACAAGAAGAAAACGAAGAAGTAAAAAAAAAATTATAAAAAAGTAGAAGAATAAAGTTAAAAAAAAAAGAAATTAAATTACAACGCAACCGATATAAGCGATCATTTTTCAACAGGCAACACAAATACACAGCACGTTGTTGGAACGGAATACAACAAAGCTATACATACAATTATTTTATTATATTAAAAAATATATATATTTATATATATATATAAAATTATAAATAAAATACAACAAATTTCTTATAAAGAGTGTCGAGACGCGTTTAATAAAACAACAATCACAATGTTCGCGGTGATGCGAATCGACAACGATGACTGTCGGTCTGATTTTCGTCGTAAAATGCGGCCAAAGTGTGAGTTTATTTGTAAATATTGTCAGCGACGTTTTACAAAACCCTACAATTTGATGATACATGAGCGCACCCATAAAAGTCCTGAGGTCACATTCTCATGTGAAGTCTGTGGCAAATATTTTAAACGTCAAGACAATCTACGCCAGCACAGGTAAGAAAATTTTATTTATTCTTAGTTATATTATATTATATTATAAAAATTAGTTTTAATTAATTGTTTTGTTTGTTATTGTTAAAATTGCATAAATATAAGATATAATGTCAATTAAGTTTAAAATTTTTAAATTTTTAAAAAGAAAAAGCTCATTCTCACACTTTTTTTTTTTTTGTATATGTGGTCTCTCTACATCAATTAAACATTTTTTGATTGCAAAATCTTTCTTTTTAATTAATAAAAGATGAATTAAATGTGATTATAATAATTATACATATGTACAGGTAAAAAATGTGCATTTTGTATTTTTTTTATTTAAAAAAAAAAGAAGAAAATTCCGTTGCTGCATTATTTCTGTTTGTAATAATTAAAAATAAAAAAAAGAAAAAAACTGTTTTCATCACCTTTTTTGTGCTGCTTTGTTTTTTTTTCTTTTTTCGTTAATTAAATAAAATAATTTTTAATTATAATTTTTTTTTTTTAAATTAATTTTATATTTAAATCCCTTTCGTAAATCATATACTTAATTACGTAATAATAATATTTTGATCTTACCTGGTCTTGTCTAATTACGCGATGACAAATTTATTTTTTATTTATTAAAACTCTGCTGTATTTTGAAACGTTTTTTTTTATGTTTCTTTATCCTTTTAACTTTTAAACAAATATGTAAACATTTAAGTTATTAAATTAAAATTATAAGACGTGTTTTAGAAGAATCTACATTACGTTTTTCGACATATTATTATTATTATTATTATTATAACGACAATAAGAACAGATAGAAATATACATTTATAAGCATTTTATGATTAACAAATAATTGTTCCTTACTTATATATATATAAAAAAAAAGAAAAAATTGTAATAAACAACTTATCAGTTTAAACTCTTTTTTATTATATTTTATTTATTTTTAATATATAAATTAAACATTTAGCATTAGAAATATAATTTAAAACGTGTCACATTCATAATTCACATAAAAAAAAAAAAAATGAAGACAATAAATTAAAAAAAAAAAAAAATAAAAGTATTTTTTTTTTTTTTTTTTTTTTATCTTTATTATTTTATATGATTGTCGGCAAAATGAGAGAAAATTTATTTACTTTAAGTAAAAATATTTCATAAATTAATATAAAAAAAAAACGAAAAATATGATTAAAATTATTAAAATAGGGTGTCTGTTCTTCAAATAAAAAAAAAAATATATATAATTTAATTTAATTAATTAATTGTTTTAATGAAAATACGCATTGAATTAATTATAGAACAAAACAAAAAAAAATGTTTGAGTCATAAAGTCATATCGTGCGTAGTAAAAGTAACTACTGAATTTTTTTTTTTTTATTTTATTTCATTTTTGCACATAACAGTGTTGTTGTTTAATTTAACATAAATTATGATACAAAAAAAAAGAAAAACCCTTAACACCCTACCATTAAAAATAAAATAAAAATATTTTTTTTCTAATTTGTTTCCTACAAAAAATTAATTATTCAGTAGCTAAAATTTACTCGCTGCCAAAAATAACCACGTTAAATAAAACAATAATTAGAAATTAGTTAATAAATAAATAAATAATTTTTGTGTATAAATTAAATTAAATTAATTAAACATCTAAAAACTACCACTTTGTTTTTTTTTTTGTAGATGTAGTCAATGTGTTTGGCGATAAACTGGTAAATACTACATAAAATAAAATATAATAAAGGTGACGGGGGCATAATAGCAGGCGGACTTGTGTAATAAGGCGGCTGCTGTCTCTTAAAAATAAACAAAAATCACACAAATATGTAAGGAATTTTTTTTTTTTTTACTTTTTTTCAACTAAAAACAAAAATTGATAAATAGATTTTAAATGGTGGAAAATAAATAAAAATTTAACACCTTAGATAATAAATATTTAATAAAACCCTTATCTATATAATTATTATTATTATAGTTTAAATTTAAACAAATATTATGGTTATATTGTGGTATAAACAAACAATTATATATTAACATCCTTTTACCACATCTAATTAACAGTAAATGCCGCATTTTTTTAAAAAAAAAATTGTGTCGGTGATTCTATCAAAAATGTAATAAGAAAAAATGTATCAGGCAATGTAGTTGTTTTGTTATTAAATAACAAACAAAGTAATTGCGTGAATAATTAACTGAACTAAACTAATTAAATTAACAAAACTTGATTTGTCTTTTTGTAAATTTAATTTTTTATTTTTATATTTATTTACAGGACGATACACATGAATGTTTATCGAAGAACTTAATTAACATCATATACATTCCATGTTTAAACATTAAACATAAAACATCGTCAAGTACTATTGTAAAAACAAACAAACAAAAAAATTAATTAATAATTAAATAATTAAAATTAATTAAAGTAAAAAAAAAAAAAAAAAAAAAAAAATCACTAATAATCTAAAAAATTTAAATTAAAATTAATTAACAATTTTTTTTTTTAATAATAATAATTAATTTATAATAAAATAATAATTTTATCCCAGTTTTGTATTAAAAAAATAAAATAAAAACGATGTAATTTTATGCTTAATTAACGTTAATTAAAATTCCTTTTGAATTTTTTTTTTTTTTTAATTACAATTTTCATTGCATTTCTTTCACCAAATTTAATTAAATAAAAAAAAATAGAAAAATTGTGTGATAATAATGTGGCACACGTCCATACCGATGATTAAAACAATTTTTTTTTTTTTTTTTTTTTGTTATTTCGTTTTTTATTTATTTATTTAATTATTTACATTAAGTCATAAAACGACATTTAACATCAACAATAAAACATAAAAGAAATGAAACGAAACGAATATAAATAAAAAAGAAAAAATGTGACTTAAGGATAATTATTGTTATTATTATTATTATTATTATTATTTTAATTAAATTATAAATTAAATAACAATAAAATTATGTTAAATTATTATCTCATGTCTTTTGTAGTTGTTGTTGTTAGTTAGTTACTTACTTATCTTTTCCTCTTCATTTACAAAACATTATGTTTAAAGATTAAACTCTGTAGACAAAGAAAAAAAATTAAAATTAAAAAAAAAAACTCTTCTGGTTCATCGTTTAAAATTAAATTAAAATAAATATTTAAATAAAAATAAAATAATTCATGTAAACTGCATAAACATAAGAGATGACAAACAATAAAATCCATTAAAAAAAAAAAAGAAAAAAAAAAAGATGATGAGGAAAAGACAACAACGAAAAAAAGAAATTTTCTGCAAGAAATGTTTCTTTTTTTCTTTCTTCTGTTTTTAAACATTTATTTCGCTTTTTTTTTTTTTTTAATTTTTTTTTTTTAATATAACGAAAGAACAATTAAGTTCAAGCTTTTTGATCTTTAAAAAGAAAGAAAGAAATAATAAAGAAAAAAAAAAGCTAAAATAAATGAAAGAAAGAAAAAAAAAAGTTCACTTTGAAAAATCTCTCTATTCGCAGAAGATAAAGAAGTAGAAGAAGTAGAAGAAAAAAACATAATTTTTATGATTAAGGATCCGTTACGATTTCTTAATTATAATTTAATTAAATTTTTTACTATTTTTTTTTATTTATAATAAAAGAAGAAAAATGCTGTGAATTGTGTTGATTAAAATAAAAGAAAAAAAAACAAAAAATGTTTAAATCTTACAGCATAAATCTTTTATTTTAAATAATAATTGCCAACGGTATGTTAATAAAAAAAAAAACAAAAAAAAAACAAATTTAATTAATTAACAAACATCTGAATTATTATTAAAACAAAAAACTTATAACTTTCTTCCCGCATTTTTATTTAATTATATTTAATATTAATTAACTATTTAAGCCGTGCTTAGTATATAGATTCTAGTCTGCTGCATAAATGTAAACTAAGAAAAAATTTCCGGTAAATAAAAAAATTAAAAAAAAAAATAAACAAATTTTTAGTGGACATTTTAATAAAAAAAAATTTTTTTTTTAATTAATGTTTCTTGCCTTTTTATAATTAATTAAAACTAAATTTAATAAGCATAAATAAATGATTAAGATGAAGTTAAAAATATTATTGCAATAATTATTATTATTTATTATTTTAAATAAAAAAAAAAAACAAAATCAAAAAAAAAAAAATTAAAAATTAAATCATGTTAATGTTTAAGAAATAATGAATTAATTAATTAATTAATAAACTTTTTACCTATATTATTAATAATATTTATAAATTATATTTTCCTTAATAAAAAAAAAAAATAAAAATAATAAATAAAAATATTTAATCAAATAAAATTAAAAAATATTAATTATGTAAAAGATTTTCTTTTCTTTTCTTTACTTTTTTTTTTTTTTTAAATTAAATTAAGCAAAACAAGAAAGTAATTATTATTATTATTATTATTATTATTCATTGTCACGAGAAATATTGTATATTTGTAAATCATGTATTTCGAATTTCAATATATTATTTCATACATTATTATAATTATAATCATTATGTATTTAAATAATAATAATAAATATATAATATATTTTGATTATTAAACGTTATTAATATAAATAAAATATTATAAAAAAAATATAAAAGTAATAAAAATAAATTGTGTTTTTTTTTACTCTTTGCTTTGTAATCGGTTTTATTTTTCTTTCTTTCATTATTTCTTTTGTAATGATAATTGTTCCTGATTGCAACATTAAACATAAGGTAAAAAAAAAAAAAACTGTATAATTACTTGTTCCTTCTTTTTATATTGTAGCCTGTTTATGGTGGAATTGATGTGAAACGAACTGGAAATATTGTATAAAACGTAGTCGTACAGGATTGTTATTGCGTGCTTATCGCCTGTTGTTTGTTCAAGGAAATTTTGTGTTTTTAAACAGGGCTTCTTTGTAAAGCCTATGGGGTAAAGCTTTTAGGCGACACATAATATTTTTATTTTAACCTGTTAATGGTGGAAATGTTGTTTTACAGGGTTGTAATTAAAGATTGCGTGCTGATTATACATCGTCCGTCTTCAAGATTCTGTTGTTTGCTAAAGGAAAATTTTTATGTTTTTAAGCTGAGCTTCTTGAATTTACGAAATGTAGAGCCTATAAGGGAAAAACCTTTTAGGCGTACACACAGTATTTTTATATGTGTCGTTGAAAAGATAATGAGTCATTAGTTTTCCCGTAATCGGGTTAAATATGGGAGTAATATTTTTTAATGACTTTAGTTTCGTTAATTTGACGTCACAAAACCAACTTAGTCATTTTTATACACTAAACAGTGGCAAGCATTTTATGTTTGTCTAACTAAGGAACTTAATTAAACAGCGAAAAATAATGACTAATACCCATATTGCATAAAAATAGCACAACAATGAAATAAGATATTTTTCTAAATTAAAGTAGGTGACAAACAATATAAATCTATTAAAACATTAATTTCTTTTATATCCAATTGATTCGATAAAAAATTTTTATATAAAGAAAAAAAAAAAAATTTCACACGTTATAACAATATTCTTGGTAAAAAAAACAATTTAAAAAATAGCAACGACAATATTTTCTTAACTTACGTAATAATTACATTATAAACAGGAACAGTTTAATTAACAATTTGTGGTTTTTTTTTTTTTTTTTTTTTGTATTTAATTGATTTAACTTTTTACATGTTAATTTTGTGCTGAAAAAAAAATTTATAGCTTAATATATAACAAGGTAAAAATAAATTACAGGCATATTTTTCACTGTTATTTACAAGAAAAAAAAAAAAAAAAAACAACATAATAATAATTCTTCGCTGATTCTGTTTTAAAAGCGAATTAAAATGATTAACTATTACAGAAAATAATAATAATAATAAAAAAAAAAAAAATCAACAATGACTAGTAACATTTTGATGGTAAATAAACGAGCGGAACAAGTCAAAGTCAAGACATAAATTGTTGCTGCTTCTGCTGATTTGATGATCACTTTAACTTTAATGTAATGTTAAAACAGAGAAAATGAATTTTTATCTTTTTTTTTTTTTATAAATTAAACGAATCATCGATCACATCATCATCAAATCATATTTTAATTTTATTTTCTTTATTAAAATAATAATAATAATAATAATAATTTTCAACGATTTGTGAAAAGTATCATGCTGTGTTTGTTATATTTGGTTATACATTTTAGTATAACGCAGAAAATTAATTTTTTTTCTTTTTTTTTTACGTTATTTTAGTATTGGTATTGGTTAATTTATAATTAAAAAAAAAAAAAATGAATGATTTCTTGTTGTTAGTTCTGAAGAAGAAAAAAAAACATCCCACAGTGAACGCAATCAACGCGTAAATAAAACATTTCAATAATATTTTCCATTTATGGTTGTCGTTTAATTTTCGTTATAGTGTATTATTATTATTATTATTATTATATTCATATAAAAATTGACGAGAAAAACGTTTACCACAGTATTGCGTGTTTATAACATTTATTAAAAAAAAAAAATTATGAAAAATGCACCACAACGAGGTGAAAGCGAAATATAAATAAACTGACCAGTCCGATTTATTATTATTATTTTTTTTCTATATGATAAACGTTTATTTTGTGGTGATCAGTGATGGTTAAAAAAAAAAATTATTAATAAAATCTCAATAAAATCGCCTTTTTTCTAATTAATCTTTACAAGAGTAAAAATTATTTTAACAGAAAATTAACATCTAAATGGGAAACAAAAAAAGCAACAACATGTTTATCAACTTTTTGTGATTTATAACTAAATTAAAATATATATATATATATATATATATATTTATTACTTGTTCAGTTATTTAGAGAAATCGTCAACCTATTAACTGACCGATATTTGACCATTGATGGCTTTTATGTGCAACCATAAAAAACTAATTCAGATTTTAAGATATAATTCATCATTTTCTTTTTCTTCATTTTTATTTTCAAATCCACAAAATGGGCAATAAATAGACAACAACAAACAAGCAAAATAGAAAAAAAAAAACAGAGAAATCTCTCCAGTGGTATCGTTTAACATAAGTTCGACGTCATAAATCAGTGATTTGACTTGTTTTACTTAATGCAAAAAAAATATATATTTTTCCTTCGAAAAATCAGTAAGTCTGTAAATTATAAAATAGAATTTAAATATCCTTTTATATTTCTTGTAAATAATCCAAAAGATTTGGTTAAAGTGAACAGAGGAAGAACAACAAGTCTTGAATTTTCTATTGATATTGTGTTGGTGTTGTTGTTTTCAGTAGACAAAAGGATCAAACAATAGCTAGGAAGCTAAAATGTTGACCACCACGTTGCGAAACTAATGCTACTGTATACAGCATTTAACACAGCATGATACCAAATAGAGGGTGATGGTTAAAAACATTTTTTTTTATGTCACAATTTAAGAAAAATAGATAGTTGGATTTCTCTTTTATTTTTTTTTATTTTACTTAAATCTTTGGTTGACCAAGTCTAATAATAAAAAAAAAAAATTAAAAAATTATTTTGTAACGCAGCAGTAGTGAAATATTTTTTAAAATAAAATACAAACATTTATATCCTTTTTCCTAAGAAATAAGGAAAACAGAAAATGTTATACCGAAAATCAATTTTTTTTTTTTTTTTTTGGTTAATACAGATTATCTAGATTAAATTTGAATGACACTAAACTGATTATCCCTTCACACATTATTCTATGTTGTACCAACAAACATCAGGTTTATTTTGGACATTTACAAATAACTCCTTTAAATAATAAAACAGAAATGGTAAACAAATTTTATATCAACATGATTTTAATTAAAAACAAAAAAAAAATAAAAAAAAAACGATAAAATATATATTTATCAATTAAAAAGCAATAAATTAAAAAAAAAAAAAAAGAAAATAAATAATGTAGTAGTAGTTGAAAATGTATAAAATCATAATTAATTAAATTTTAATTTCAATTAATCTACTGTGGTGTGTTGTCCTTACCCAGTTTGTTAAACGGTCTATCGTTATTTATTTTATTTTATTTATTTTTTAATAATAAAGAAAAATTGCAAACACAGCACAACTTCAAAAACAAAACCATAACAAAAAAAAAAAGAGTCAAACAAACAGAGAAAAAAAAAACAAAAATAAAACCCATAAAATACGAATAATAAAAAAGAAATTAAATTGTCTTTTATAGTCGCGATCGTGAACACATAAATAAAATCTTGTAATAGCAAAAAAAAAAAAATGAAACAAAACCAACCCAAAATAAATAATAATAAAATTGTTTCTTTTTTCTTTTTTTTCGACCAAAAATATATTTGGAAAAGTTTATTGTCGCGCGCATCGAAGATCAATTGATTTACGTATCTCCTGGTTTTTATTTTATTTTTTCTGTGATTATTTACTTTGGTATCTTTTCGTTAGGTTTTTTTTTTCTTTTTGTCTTTTAAAATGGAAACATGGGCTGTTGCATTGTTGTTGGGACAAGGCTATTTGATTCGCAATGAAAACGATCAGTGTATTATTTTATCGTTTTTTATTTAATTTTTAGTTTTTTTTTTTGAATCAGAAGGATTCAAAACGGTTTTTTGTAATGAAGAAAAAACCAGACATTTTGTGATTGAAATTTTTTTTCTTATTTATCAGACCAATCGGTATACTGAACCGTGTAATGGCGATTTAAATTAATAAAGTTAATTACTTTATTAAATACCATGACTAATAGTTTATGTAATAAAATTAATTTTTCTATTATTAAATAATAATAATTAGTCTGTAATTGTGATTTAATGTTTAAAAAATTTATATCAAATTTACACTTTATATAAAATGAAAGGAATTTAATATATTTCTGTATTAATAATAATCGTAATAATGTTTCACAAAATTTTTATTATACAATAAAAAATTAAAAAAGATGAATAAAACGAAATATAACTGACAACAATCATAATAATAATAATAATAATAATAATAATAATTCGTGACAAAAGAGCATAATAATAATATTTATTTGTATCGTGCATCATGGAGGTATTAAAAATGCAGAAAAAGAAAAAAAAAACATTTTGATCAGAGACTGAGTAACAACTAACAACGTTAATCAACAATAACTTTGTATATTATATGTTTATAATATTATGTTATTTTAGTTGCTTTATTATTTCTTATATTTCACTGAATTCTTCTACTTTTTCTTCTTCATCATCTTTGTTTTTCAATGGTTGAATTTTTTTTTTGTATTTGTTTTGAGTGTGTCGCTGATTGTCTTTCCACCTGCTGTGGATATGATATTTAAAGTAAATTTATTGATTGCCGCTTCAAGTTCCACATAAAAAAAAAAGAAAAAAGAAAGATCAACAACAAAATTATATAACAGTGAAGCGAAAAGAAAAAAACCTTTATATACAGGAGGCGAAGGCGATATCACTGTAAAGATAAGAATCATCAACATAATTTTTGTATATACAAAAAAAAAAAAAAAAAATAATTTTCTTATGGACAAAAGAAAGATCATATTAAACATTCATTTTCGTATGATTTTTATTTAATTTTTGGTACATTATGATGCCGCGATGCTGTGTCTTTTATCCATAACTAGTATTACTGCTGTGACATCAAATATGATTCATAAGACATTAAAAGAAATTAATTTATATTGGACAATGTCACATAAAAACTATATATAATACAATCGAAATTTATATTAATGATTTTTAAAAAAAAAAAAGTTTGCTGTAAGCGCGCACATATAAAAAAAATTTTTTTTTTTTCTCCTATAAGCGATAAATATGTAAACAAATATTAAAAAAGCGAAAATATATTACTAATTAGTGTATCAAATGAATATTTAAAACATCGTTCATGCTGTTCAATATGTTGTTTTGCTTTATTATTTGCTAGTTAATGCATTTATATAAAATAATAACCCAATATTGTGTAGATGGTGTGTAAAATATTTTGTTAAACATGAACAAACTTAAATTTAATGTTAATTCTATTAATATTCATCTCTGTTTCATTTAGTTTATTTATTAAGTAAATATTTGTTCGATGATAATTAAATGTTGGCATTTATTTGATAGTCGACCACATGCAAGGTTGAATAAATTCTTTTAAACATAAAATGTAATTAAAATTAAGAAAGGCTTAAAACCAAAACAAAAAAAAAAAGAAAATAATCATTCGTTGATTAAGTTAGCAATTTGATATTAGTTTATGATTTTTCTTTCTCTCTCTCCAGTGTTAGTGTTATTGTAGCCAACTACAATTATTTATCCATTAACTTTGACATCTGAATTTATTTTCTTAGAACCAACTACAATCAATTATATACAAATAAAATCAAATCGAGCAAACACTTATTTTTGTTAATGTTTTTTTTTTTTTTTTTTTCTTTAGAATAAGAGACCTTAAAAAAGCTACCGAAATTAATTTAATTCAGCTTCTGGCTAGTTTAATGCGCTTTGAAATTTGTTACAAATTTCCGTTCGTCCGATAATCGAAATATAATAATGTGAAAACTAAAGGTAGGGAAAGAAAAGAGAGAAAAAAAAGTATCATCACTGTGAGAAAATTAATTAATAAAAGAAAACAAATGGATTGAAATCAGTAGCGATATAAATTCGATTAGCAGGAATATAGATTTAGAGTTTTAAATAAAAGAATAAACAAAGAATTATTTACCGCGTAATTTTAATTCTTTATTTCTTTCTATTTAAAAATCAAGGTAGGTTATTAAGTTGTTTTATAATTAAAACCTAGTTGAATTTGATTAGATGAATTGTGTATTGGGTTTAATCAATAAAGTTAATAAGCAACCTCAATGTTCTTTGATCAATAAACACAAATAAACATAATTTATATTCCTTTGTTGTTGTTCTTGCTCTTGATTCATTAATTAGTTTGAATAAATCTTCAATGTTGTGAAATAAAAATAAACAAACAAACGCAGATGTTATAATTAATTGAAAAATAATAATGAAGTAAAATTTGTAGAAGAATAAAGAGAGAAAAGCAAATAAAATTATATTTATAATAATAAATTTAAATGAAGATGTTGTTTGGTTACTTTAAATCAAACAAAACAAAATAAACTCAGTCTCATTAATAAAACAAACTACAATGCGCCATCATGTTAAACGCACAGGTAAAACAAAACTAAAAGAGAGTGAGTGAGTGAGTGAGTGAAAAAACAGTAATTTAAACCATATAAGCGTGCGATCTACAGATGGAATATTATCAAAAAATAAAACCATAACAGAAAAAAAGAAAAGAAAATTATTATTGTGGTAAAAAAAAGAAAAAACGAAAAAATGTTTTGTTGTAAATTGTAAACTGGCGATGAATAGCATAATTGCGCGTATACGCTTATATTCGAAACAATGGTGATGATCATGATCATAATGTTATTTATGTTGAGTTGTTAAGGATCGATCGATTGAAGGGACTTACAAACTGATGAATATATGATGAGTTTGCTTTGCTAGAAAAAATGTTTTTTATTTTAAAGAATAATAAATATCGATCGTTGATTCTTCTGTGAATACACCACTTGAAATATGTTGAGTCAGTGAGCCACACTGCGTTTACGATGATCGGTCAACTTTTTTTTTTTTTTGTTATAATATTTATTAATAATAACATTGTGATAATAATGCTTTTTTTTTTCATCTTCCATGTTTATTAATTGTTATTATTCAATTCAAAGGCAGAAACTTTTGTAAGTGTTATGTAATATACTTGCTTGTAATTTACATAATTTATTTATTGTTTTAATTGGTGGGGTTTTTTTTTTTTTTTTTTTTTTTTTTTATGCATAAAATATTATTTAATGGTTTTGATTATTCATTGCAACTGATTTCAATAAAAAATTTATTTTAATGTTTAGTCAGATGTTTAATAATTTTGTTTTTTTTTTTCTCTTTAATAATTTTATTACACCTGTAGCGACACATATCTTACATATTTTTTTTGTTTAGATATTATATGCTCGTTAAACTTGAACAATTAATAATATTAATATTTTAATGGAGCCAATATTATTGTTATTAAGCATCATCAACAATTACTATTATACAAAATAACAATGACTTTTAATCGTTTATTGAACACAGTGCCGACAAATATATATATATTATGTTAAATAAAATTATTTCTATAAAAAAAAATACTTCAGTTCATAAAATAACATTCTATTGATTGTTATGAAAAAAAAAAAAAGAAAAGTTTATTTATATTGAAAATATTGTAAGAAGAAATAAAATAAAAAAAAAATGCTTAATAATAGAAATAATAAGAATAATACGCGGTTAATAATGTACATTATTATTATTATTATTTTTGGTTGTTTGAATTGTTTTGTGATTGTGATACTACAGAGTCAATAAAGCACCGCACAACGTCATCAGTTTATATTATTTCTTTTTCATTTGAAATTTATTTTTATTTTATTATTATGATTTGATTTGATTTTTAAGATTATTATTATTATTTTTTTTTTTTTTTTGATATGTTTTGACATGTGATTGTAGAAAAATTAAATAATACAGAATTTATATGAGAAAAAAAAAATATATATATATAAAAGGAATTCCTTAAGTAATCGTTAAAAAAAAAAAAAATAATAATAATAATCTTAAAGTATGCAAATAGTTAAATCTGGTTGACTCATTTAACCAAAAATATGTGGTTTGATGAGTAATTTTTATCTTAACACCGATATTCATTTTTATTGAATTGATTTACACCACAACGGATTTTTTTGTTTTTAATTTACAAATAAATATATTATTTGTGTGATAAAATTGTAAGTAAGTAAGTAAAAGATCCGGTAAAGATATAAGTAGGATAAAACATTAATTTGTCCTCAATAACAACAAGAAAAAAAAAAAAATGTATTTAAATAAACAAGTGTGGGCAAACAGTATTTATTAAATTGATTACAATAATACGTTTCTATATAATAATAAAATAAAATATCTAATTGATGGAAGTATGTATTTGTTATATTATTCATTGAAAACAATTAAATAACCAGCTTAAGTTTGTATAATTATATATGACATGATCTTATATTATATGTGGTTTACTTGTGCTGTTAATTGTATTCAAATTATCAATAATAAAAGATATTACACCCGCACCCAATCGTATAAATATATATATAAATTTTTTTTTAATGACATTAATACATAACGATTATAATTATATAAATAAAAAAAAATTTACTATTTTGTTGTAAAAATAGCACAATATTCAGTCTAATTGAATAAAATAATAAAATAGAAAAAAAAAATTTCTCGTCATAAATAAATAAATAAATAATTGAAAAAAAAAATCACACTGGGTGGTTTTTCTGATTATATTACAAATAATAATAAAAATAATAATAATTTCTATAACTGTATAAACGATAAAAATCGTGTTAATATGTACGAAATATTTATGCAAATAAAATAAATATGTGTAGAGTGCAATTGATATTTTATTTTAACATATTATGATTTGTTTTTTTTTTTCTTTTCTTTCCTTTTTTTGTTGTAACATAGGCGCCTCATGGTTAAATGCAGTAATTTTAAATCAATGATGAGATCGATTTAAACATCTAGTGCACACCTTTTTATAATATGTAATTAAAGCTCAGTTGGTGCAGAAATTATTTATTTTGTTCTGTGTTTATTATTTACAGTCATGACTGTATGCTGTATTCATATATTTAATCCTTTTTTTTTTGGGTTATTTATTACAATTATTATTATTATTTATTTTTTTTTTTGTGTATTCTTGGTAAAATAAAAACAATCAACGGGAGGTTTATTTATGTAAAAAAAAAAAAAATATTTTTATATTAAAAATAATTATACAAACACGCGCATTAATTGTATTTATAGTTGTGCTATAAAAATTTTATAATATTATTTTTCTTTTTTTCTTTTTATTATTATTAAATTGAATTTATTCTGTTGCTTTATAAATAATCTAGAATTATTGTTTTGTAATTAACAATAAAAAGGTGTGCAATATTGACAATTAAAAATAAAAAATAATTCTTTTTTTTTTTTTTTTATTAAAACGAGATATAAAGACTTAAATTATGATAATAATAATAATAGTAATAATAATAATAATAATCATAATAATAATAATAAAATATATATTTATACAGAGATCCGATTTATTTAATTTTAAAAAGGATAATAAAAAGTAATTTTAATAAACAAGTTTTTTTTTATTTGTTATTAATTTTCGATATTTACTTCTGTAACTTCGGGAATTAAAACAAAAATTTATATTAAAAATAATAATAATAATAATAATCATAATAATAATAATAATAAAAAATAATATTATTTTTACATGTACTGTACTGGTGTTATTTTATTAATTCAATTATAGAAAACACAAAGTTGTTAATTTTGTTAATTTTTTTAAAAAATTTTTTTTTTTCGTGTTGACTTCCTTTAATAAATTTATTTATTTATTTTTCCATGTAGAAAAAAAAAAATCAACAAATTCTATATATAAATTAAATTTAAAAACTATAATGGTGAGTGTAAAACTATTAACCGCACACGACCCTCAGTTAATTATTCAACCGATAACACATATAATATAGGTGCGGCCAAAGTGCACGATATATAATTTGTTTTAAAACAAAAAAAAAAAAAAAACGAAGACAAATAACATAACAACGAAGACTTCTTTTTTATTTATTTTTTTTTTTTTTCGTATATTCGATAAAGAATTAAATTAAAAAAAAAAATAAAAAAATAATAATAATAAGAAAACCACTAAGAAATGTTTAAGAAGAGCTAAGAAATGAATGAGTTTTATACGAAAATAAGACAAGAAGAAAAACGGAGTAAAGAAATTTATATGTTAACTTTGAACAACTTGTCGTTTAACACCTTTCAAACATAGAAAAGATATGTGGTGTTAAAATAAAAATAAACTTTTTATTATAAACAACAGCAACAACAAAGGCACACAGAAAAGAAAGAATAAATGTAATCTAGAGTAGACGGTTAACATTCACAAAATTAGGTTTTTATATTTTTCATATAAAATTATTTTCGCGCGATAGAATTTTTATTTTTTTATTTATTTGTTGTTTGGTTCGTGTTTTTTCTTTTTATTTTTAAAACAAAAATTCCTAAAATATTATCGGGATAGTTTTTTTTTTTTTTTTTTTTTGTGTATTAGTTTTAGCTGAACCAGACGTTGAGAAGAAAATAATTAATTAACAAAAAACTAAATAAAAATAATAATTTTCTATTCAATTGAAGGTCGACAACGTTTGGAAAATAATTTTTTTTTTTTTTTTTTTTTTTGTCTTACCTGTAAAAAGATATAGAAATTGATTATAATTGTTACTGACAACAAATGACAAATTGATTGTTTATTGTTAATTATACATTTTTTTTTCTACTCTATTCAATTAATATTTGAATAATAAATATTACCTTCACGATTAAAAGAAAAAAATAAATAAATAAATGTCTAATATAAGAAACAAATTTAAATGTCATAAAAAATATCCATAATAATAATAATAATTATTGGTATATTTTTGCAAATTAAAAAAATTACGCGGTAATGAAAGAATGTTGTTCATGTTGTTGTTATTAATAAAAATTATTAATTATAAGAAGGAGGAGGGAGATTAATAATAATTCTCTTGCATAATTATTATTATTATTATTTTTTCTATTTACGCTTTTATAATTATATATCTGCTGTTGAATTATTGACATAAAACATAACTAGAAATTAATTGTAAATTACCATTAAATTGTTATTTGTGTTTGGATAATCATATCAGGTGCTACCATTGGTGTTGTTTTTCTGTGTTGATTACCCGAAGGGGGTCTGTTTAATAAAAATTAATTATACACAATATTTATAAACATATAACTAGGCTACTACACTAATAATTAAATAATATTATTAATTGTTACGCATTTTAATAATAAAGTGAAAACTGAACTCACATTTATTTAAACCATGCTGTGATGCAATTTACCAGAGTGTTTATCATTATTAATTTCTTTTCGCTTTTTTTAAAATGTAAGTGAAAATTTTCACGCGTCAACAGTAATGCAACGCCAATGTTTTATAATGGACATAAAATTTTATTAATTTTATTATCTAGAAGTTTTTTTAAAATTTTTTTCTTTATATTATTTCTTGTCTTGGGTTTATTTATTTTTATATATGTACAGAAGTCATGAATTTACATTTCATTGTATGTAAGAAAAGAAATATATTTTTTTATAGTGAGAAGACACTGTATTATATTTCAATAATAATAATTCAATATAATTGTGTACAGAATTTAAGCAATCTGATGATGATATTAATTTTTTGTTTTTTTTTTTTTTTTTTTTATTTAAAAAAAAAACTCACGTAATTCCACTTTGGCCAACATTTTTATTGTTGCTAAATATTAAAATAAATTTTTTTTTATTATTATTATTATTTATACAAATCCCATATGTCCCGTGTTCTACGTGGGTGACATTTCGTTGACACCTTTAATGTTTATTGCTAACACTAATCAGATAACTCAACTTTTACAGATTTTTTTGTTTTTTTTTTGTTTTTATTATAAAAGTGGTATAATAAATTCTGGATAAATATCATTGAAGTCATTGAATTAGTCAGGATGCGGTATATTTCACACTCATCTCTCGCATATTACTTAAAACAACTACAAACACATTAAGATTTTCCTATTCACAATTAACAATTACAAATACAATAATAAAGTTAATCAACCCTTTAGAAACAAGAATGCTGTTTATTTTTTTTTTCTTATTATTATTACATTAATCCTGCACGGTAATTTATTATCACTTGAAAATTGTTGGCGATAGCTGATTATTATAAATTAATTCGTATTTTCTGTTTGTTTATATCGAAAATACTTTATAGACTCTTTGCTGTTTTATGAATGCACGTTATAAACGACAAAATAAAATTAAAATAAAAATAAAAAAATTAAGAAAAAAAAAAAAAAAAAACCAACAGCTCCTACAGCTAATTTACTTTTATCAATATTTTCTGTTAATTTCACCTTAAAGTTATTTTTAAATTCTCTTTTTTTTTTTTTTTCGTTCGTATATTTCACCAAAAATTCTGTTTTGATCAATAAATATTCGCTCGTGCTTTTGTTTCATTAACAAAAAAAAAAAAAAAAACAAAAGTGATTTTCTACCATTTCGTGCACCAACAATTTGTCGTCTTCGTGTTAATTTATTTATTTCAATCTACATGTAAAAAATTTATTTATTTAGTTTCTGTTAAATTTGGCGACAATGATGACGATATGGTCAGTGGCCGAGTAAAACGCGTGGCTTATTATAATTTTGTTTTTTTTTTTGAGCTTTACGTTGAACACAACACATTTTTTCTTATTCTTATATCAAGTCCTAAAAAAAAAAAAAAACTAAACAAAATTAAATCTTTAAATCGATTATCTATACTTAATTTTTTTATTATAGAGAAAACAAATTGATTTTGATCACATTTTTTTTTTTTTAATTAATTAATTAATGAAATATGATTCATGTTTTTTTTTTGGTTGTTTGATTATTATTCTGTTTGTTTGGTTGTTTGTTTATATAAAAATTAAAGTGATTTGGAAAATAATTTATTACAATTTAGTGTGGCTAAGCTAATAATAATTTATGTAGATAAATATTACGATAAGTGTTTTAAAAAATTTTTTTTTTTTGTAAAACATATATTTAACAAAAGGAATTTTTATTAAGTAATAATAATGTAAACATATCTAATGGAATTCTATCATAATTGTCAATCACTTTCTTGTGATATTTCATTTATTAATTTGTATTTTATTAAATGCTTTTTAGATATATTTAATTTAATTTTTTTTTTTTTTTGAAACAAAATAACAATTTAGTTGCATCAATGATAATAATCTTAATTAAAATATGTATTATATTATATACAAATAATAAATTATATTAAATATGTTTATCACTTTGTATCAAATTGCATTTTAGTAACAAAAAATTTCTTTTCTTCAATAAAAAAAATTCACGCAAACAAGTCTATGCTATACCACACAAGACACTGAACACATTTAGTTTCATTCGTTGTTGATTGGTTCTAAAAAAAAAAAAAAAAAAAAAAAAAAATTATCAAAAATTTTCTATAGAAATTCTAATAAATTATAAACTATAAAATTACTTCAAATCTATCTAGTAGATATTTGTTTCGATGGTGTTAAATTAGTTAAACAAAAAACTAAAAATTTATTTTTTAACATTTTTTTAACATATTTGGTGGTCCTCATCAGCATTTAATAATATTCTACAAGAATATAGTCATAATATTGTCACAATACATTTAAATAACTTTATTTTTTTTTCTGTTAAAACCAAAAAAAAACTTTTTAATATAAAAACAAAGGCCTAGAAATAGTTTTTTTTTTTTGTTAGATATGAGAAGAGATGAAATGAATTTTTTTTTTTTTTTTTTGAGTGGGTGATGATATTATAATATCAATTTAATATTAACATTGGTAATAAAATGATATATTTTAGAGGTTGTTTTAAATATATACAATATACAATATAAAAAAAAAAAAAATAATAATAATTTATTTAAAACGTTTAATGTAAAAGCATTAACTAAAATTTGATTGCATACAGCAATGTTGTGATTTGATTTAATACAAAACAATACTGTATATCGATTAAGGAAATCTCTGAAATCCATATCACTTGATTCGTTAGAGAAAATAATAATTAAATAATAATTCAGGGACACTTGAAACTAGCCTTGTTTTAAATTATAAAAAAAAATAATAAAATGGAAATGGAAATGCATGCAAAATCGTTAAGAATGTTAGTCGCTCGCAACAAGTCACCATAAACGTAACGAATTTGTTTTCTGTAAATATTTTGGTTACAAATATTTAAACGGTGCATACGTAATGTGAATTTTATCCCTATTTGCGATACATTTCTGTTTTTTTTTTTTTTTTTTTCATGGCCTTTTTGTTGTATGTAAATTAAACAAAGGGGGTTTTACCTTTTTCTTTCCTTGTTTGTGCGTTTTATTTACAAATGGTAATTGTGCAGTGAAAATTAAACAAACAAACAAACAAACAATATGGGTATCCTGTTTTGTAAGCCTTTTTTTATTTTAAAATTAAATAACAAGCCTGCGTGTGCCAACCAATCCGATTTCAGGGAATATAAATTTAAGGACAAGCTATATCGGCCTACGAGTTTTGCTTTTCTTTTAAATTTGTTTCGCCCTGTGAACACAGTTGGTAATCTTTTTGTGTCATCGTCAATTTAAGTCTTTGAAACTAGGAGTGTGCGGCTTAATTGGTTTCACTCAATTGTGGTAAATTATCCAATGTCCGTTTATTTTTTACTTGACAAGGTTATAATTTTGTGACATTTAGTATCTATGAAAAAGTTAAATTATCGTAAATGTTAAGGACGAGAGAAATTAAAAGGAAATTTGTTGATATTTTTAAGATGTGATATCGCACAATAGTGGAAGTCAATGGAATTTAATAAAATAAATGTATTCCCGTATCCTTGGCACTACAATTTTATGACTAAATAACATCTTTTCTTGTCGTATTGATAAAAATCACTAGAATGTTTATGTTTCTTGAATTCTTTTTATGAATTCTGAAAACTTTTTTTTTTTTTTTTAATTATTTATTTTTTAATAATAGGATGTTTAACATGACTACGGTATAACATTTAATACATTTTGAATAGATGATACTCTTCTGAGCATCCATCAATATCTGGCTAGAGTTAGAAGAAACAAAAAAAAAAAAAAAAAAAGGAAAGGAATTAACTTAGCAGGGGTGCCTTAAATATCCGAGCTCCTGCTTTTTAAACATCTTCTATCTATCTATCTGTATATCTTAAAAAATAAAAAAAAAAAAATCACCCTATTGTTTGCTGTTTAAGTATTCCTTTTTAATTATTTAACAGATTTTTTGGCACAACTGTCAAGAAGTGTCATCCTAAATATACTTTATTCTTGTCTGTTTACTAAAAAAAAAAAAACAAACAAACAAACAAACACAAATAATAATAAAAGAACTATGAAATGGGTGTACGCTCTTTTTCCTGTAGTGTCTTCACTTTTTGTTGTTAGTTTTCTTTTTATTTTAGCCTTAAATATAAGACCGACTAAATGTTATCGCTCGAGGTGGTGAACCAAGAACCAGAAGAAGGACATAAAATAACAAACGACCACCGTCATTGATTTTGCACGCTGTAGGTAATTTTTCGTGACTATTAAAAAAAAAAAAAATTTTATTACTTGGATTTCTTGGTTTTTGTTTTGTTGTTGTTGTTAATTTTTCGTTTTTTTTTTTTTAAATGTTATTGACTAGGATTTTGACAGCTTTGTGTGACACGTTTTTTAAGTTCACAATAATTTTCATATGTCACTCAAGATTAGATATCTTCTAGATAATTTACCATTTAATAATTAGTTTTCAGTATTTTCGACTATTATAACTGCAGTAAATAATATTAAAAAAAAAAAAAAACACAACGTAATTTATTCTTTATTTAAGGTTATTTGTTAAACATATTTATGTGTCGACAATGAAATCAGTCATTTCAGAGGCAAAACATAATAAACTTCATTAAAAACAATAAAAAAAAAATTTTTTTTTTTTTTTTTAACTTATTGCTAAAAATTTGTCATTTTTTATTAAATTTTAAAACATAGTGGAGAAATACATTGGAGACATTGTACCACCCGTTGTTAACCAAAAAAAAAAGAAAAAAAAAAACACATAAAAAACAAAATTAATTTTTCTAACCAAATTCATCAAAATTTATTTGAAAAATGGTTAATAAAAAAAAACAAAAAAAAAAAAAAAATGTCTACGTCTTATCTTGGAAGATCATCATAAAAATTTGACTGATCATAATTTAACCAGATATGGTTTTTATTAATAAAAATATAGAGAAAAAAAAAAATTAACACGAAAACAGTGAGAATTATGTTTAAAAAAAAAAAAAAAAAAAAAGCACACACACAAACAGAAAATATAATCGGTAATGAAAAGGTGTGTCATATCCAATGTCATTACATTACAATCACATCAAATAAAAACTAAATTAATTCTTAATCCCATATTACGGTGTAATTTTAATTAATTATTATTAAAATAAGTCAAAACAAATAAAAAAGTTCTATTTGTTAAACGATTTAACGCGTTTAACACCGTTGTATACGTTAAGCACACATAAAACGGCGAAACAAGAAAAACTTAAGAACAAACAAACATTTTAAGTTAAAAATAATGTTTCATCTGTGCAAAACAAAAAAAAAAAAAAATAATAATATTTAATTATTTTATTTGTTGTTCTCATGTTTTACTTTTGTTGTATGTAAACATATTTTAATGCTAAAGTCTTTATCGATATCGTAAGTACGTGTAATAAAAAAAAAGAAAAAAAATGTTTTTAAAGTGAAAACATAAACGCGGATCTCTTAAACATCGTCAGTAATATAATAATCATAATAAAAATAATAAAGTACTTTGTGACAAACACACAGAAACATGTGTTATGATGAATCAGATATAAAATTAATAATAAATTATACACTTTTAGGTGTGTTTACTGTTTTGGGGTTTTTTATTAAATTCATAATATGCCATTGTAGTAAAATTGTCGATTGTCGTTATTGTCCAGTAGTAAAAGAAATGTTTATAGTGCTAGAAACAAAAGGTAACATGTGAGGAGCATAATTATTAGTGAATGCAATAATAAAAAAAAATGTAGGACAGAACACTGCGGAATGTTAATGATGAAATTTTTTTTTTTTTTTTTTTTTAATCTTAACATCTTTTTTAATTAAACGTGAGATAATTCATTTTTTTTTTGTATCTTTGTTTACTTATTTATATAAATGACACATTGACCTTATGTTAAATTTTTTTTTTTAGTTGTGAATAAATTAATCAAAATCATTACACAAAAGTAATATTTAATTAAAAAAAAAATCATCCACAAAATTATAATTTATCTGTGTTTAAAAGTTTTTATTAATAAAAAGAAGAATTATTTCGTGTAATATTATTTATTTATTACATTGTTTTGCATGTGATGATGTTAATTCTTATTTATTTCTATTGATTTTAGAGGTTTTTTTTTATTGTTATTATTATTATTATTATTATTTGTTTAAGCACACACAGGTAGATCGGAACATTTCAATCAGAACACTAGCCAATGGCTTTTTCTTAAAAATTTCAATTTAAAAAAAAAGAAAAAAGCAACATCTTTTATATTGAATTTTAAATTTAAAAATTATGAAAGAATAGCAATAAATAGAGATTATAATAAAAATTATGATATATAAAAGGTGGAATAAAACAACGATTTGCGCTTTTTGTTGTCACATTAATTTAAATCTAGAAATAAATAAACAAAATGAAAGAGTGTTATAATAATAATAATAATAATAATAATAATAATAATAATAATAATAATAATAAGAAATGACTGATATAAACATACAAAAAGGGAAATTATTATAATAAATATGACATTAAATATTGATTCCGTGGTTTTTGTACATCTTTGTTAATCGTTTCACTCATTTACATCGCAAGTGGTCAAATGTTTTTTTCTTTTTTTTAACACTTAAAATAAATTTAAAAATATAAATCAATGTGAATAATGTTAATGTTTTTATCGGATCAACACCTTGTTTTCATTATTAAATTAAACAACAAGAAAAAACACACAAAAATATTAATAATGACGACAATGTGTGGTAAAAAAAAAAGGCACCAAGAATAAGAAAATGAGGAAATCTAACTTTAAAACGAAATTTTTGTGTACCTATTATTTCTTGTCATCTATTCAACATATTTTTCTTTATTTATTTAAACAAATTAAGATGTTTGTCTATACACAGTTCATTTTTTTTTTGTTTTTTTTTTTTTTAATGTGAAAACAACAGAAAAAATAAGAAAGAAATTCATCCATCCTGGTTACATTAATAGAAACAACAAACACCGTAAAACGCCAGTTTATTGCATATAGGCGCGTATAATACTAAAACAAAGATATTAAATACAAAAGAGTAAATGAAATTATGTTATTTTTGGAATGATGAAGAGATACCTTAAAGTTATAATAGTTTAGTGGACACGGCCACCACACACATGGATGTGAAAATAACGATAAACATTAGAAGAATTACAAAAAAAATTTCGTTTTCTTTATTATTTTAATTTACTACAAGAATTTACCCGGATGGATTTGTTTTTAGCTTTCCCATTAAAATTTTAAATATGCGTGGTTACAGAAATGAAATTAACAACAAAAAAAGAAAAGAAAAGAAATAAGGAAAGGCCACGAAAAGTCGCGCGCGCACAAAGTATAAAATTATAATAGGATGCCGGACCAAAGATAAGAAAACCCAAAAAAAAAAAAAAAACGACCGTATGGACAATAAACAAAATTGGGCGGCAAATAAAGAACACAGAAAACAGTTTTTGTGAATTGTTTTTAGTTTTATCGTTTTATTTTTTCTGCAAATAAATGCTTAGTGTACAGCAAGAAAGTTCTTTGTTTGCCCCGTTGGTTAACCATTGGGTCAAACCAAAATACAAAAAAAAAAAAAAAATGATTATCCAAATGTTTATTTTGCTATATTTACTTATAATTTTCCTGGTTTATTATGAACTTGTCATGTGGCTGATGCTAGTCATTCCTTCTACTTTGTCACCGCTTTACAATGATTTATCATCAAAGTGCGTTGATGACAAGATTAAACAATTTTTTTTTTCTTTTTCCTTTTTCTTTCTTGCTTTATAAAATGTATGCAGTTAATTTTTGTTATGTAGCTTGTGCATTCCTTGCCACACCGAGAAAATACAGAAAGAAAAAAAAAATAATATGCCAAAAAAAAAAAAAAAATATATTATAAAAATAAAGTAGACAGAGATCTGTTGCCTTCTTTATTATGTTTATGCAAATATAAAAATTAAAGAAAAATTATCATCTTTTAGTTGTAATAAAAAAAAAGAAAAAATTTGTGATCAATTTATGATGAGAAATTATTTATTTTTTTATGTAAACATAATCATACATAAATTATTGTACAGCTTTTTTTTTTTCATTTCTCTCTTTTTCACTCACTGTATTCATTTTTAATAAATGTTTATGGCTTTTTGATTTTGTTCAGTAAATTAACAAATATGTTACCTGATACATTATAATTTGCTTTTAATTTTAATTTTTAATTTTTTTTTTTATCATAATAATACGCCGTCATAACATAATGGATACTAGAGAAGTTTCTTGAATAATAAAATTATTAAATAATGAACAGAATTTAGTGTTGTATTGTGCAGCAAGGAAACTTTCACCTATAATAAAAAAAAAAAAAAAAAAAACATTTTTTTATGCAGAAAATATTAATTTTACTATTAATTCAAACAAATAAAAATTAAATAAATTTTCCAACATCGTGAATTTAAATAAAATTAAAATAAGAATAAGAAATTTTATTTTTATTAATTTCCCCTTACATTAAAATCAAAGGTGTGTCGAAGACTTGTAGCGTCGTTGTTTTATAACCACATAATGTGATGCTTTTATTTTACATTCAATGGGTTATATATATATATGCAAAGCAATAAAATAATAAAATCAAAACTAAAAAAAGAAAAAAAAAATTTAATAAGTTTTGAATTGTGTTGCACCAGCTTATGTAATTACATGGCACACCCTTTATATATCCCTTTGAGACTCGCCTTAAATGTTATTTATTTATTTTTTTGATATTTTTCTTTCTTGGTTGCTTCCCATCCAGGAAACCAGTCAGCCTATTGTACCTCCTCGTGATCGCACGAGCTTTTATCATTATTACAAATGAACTATCATTCCATTACTATTTGAATTGTATTTACTTAATTTTATATAAAAGGATTCTTCTATTGGATTATTATAAATAATTTTCATTTGCAAAAATAAAAATTAAATTTTATTACATTACCGATTGCATTGATTATTTATTTCTTTTGTCATTTATGATAGCACAACTAATTTGACTTTAAAAAAATATACATCTTAGCTGTAGAGAGTAAATGTTTATGTGGTATAAAAGACAGAGAAATAATAATAAAGAATCGTGCACTTATCCCGGCCTATATTTAATAACAGAATTTATATGGCGACAACATCATGTCAGACAAGTTAAATAAGATGTTTGTTTAAAAATGTTATATGATGAGCTGTATGTTACAACAAATTTGTATCCCCCTTTGCAAACCATTTTTTTTTAATCAACTCATCTTCACTTCATATATATCATTTTTTTTTATTCATTTCTCTGTTTATTATAATACCATAAATGCATAAAAAATGAGAAAGAAATGAGAAAAAAACATTTTTTTTTTTCTGTAAAACAATCATAATAATTATAAAAACAACAACCAGCATTACATTCAAGAAATGGAGACATTATAATTACGATATATGTTGCTGTTACGTCGACAGAATTATATAATAATAATATACATTGAAATGTGTTGTGTTATGAACATTTTTATATTTTTTTTAAATTAATGTATTCGCAAATGAAATTTATTTATTGTTTACATAAATATAAATATATTTTTTTTATTAAATATTATTCGCCATTATCGTCTGTTGTTGTAATTAATGTTTGCTCATTAATAAGTAAAATGGTTTTCAATGGGCTGTTACGATATATATTTATATAAATAAACCAATAAGCATTTAACAGAACGATATTAAAACATATTTTCTTTATTTATTTACAATAATTCTGTTTTGCAGTGAGTCTAACAAAAAAAAAATATAAATAAATACACAAAAATTTCATGGTGTTAGCAATGGTATATAAAGGGTAATCAATCAATTTAAATGGTTGTGCTTAATCCTGATGACGGAATCAACAAAAATTCATTAGAATAAAGCCCTGGGTTTGTTGTTTTTTTTTTTTTTTTTTTTTTTAATTTTTTTCTTTGTATACAAATCGTACAAAGCAACAAATCTTAATTTATTTTTTTTTTTTTCATTCTTTAGGTTTTTTTTTTTGTTTTTTGATTATAATATTATTTATTTTAAGTGATTTTCGGTGCTGCTTTTTTTTTTTTTTTTTTTTTTGTTTTGCTTAAACTTCTCTCATTTATTTGCCAAATTAATATTCCTTGTTTATATCTCCAGCAGAATTAAAATTAAAACATTTTTTTTGCTTTTTTTTTTTTTTTTAAAGGCATTGTCACTACAAATCACTAAAAATTACCTATGTGTGTGCTTCCTTTACATATTCACCTGGCTGTTTTTTTTTCTTACCCGTTGGCTCATGCATTCGTACTTTTTATTTTATTTTTTCGTACAAGTTTCAAATTTCATTTGTTTTATTATATTAATTTATAAATCCATCTTTTGTTTTTTATTTTTTTATTTATTTAATATTTATTTACCTTTGAAAATGAACAAAAAAAAAAAAAAAATTATTTAATTTGTTTGTCCGTGTTAATTCGGGACCACCCTATTAGCACCACCAAAAAAATTAACTAGAATTAAAAAAAAAAAAAAAAATAATAAAAAAAAAATAAAACAAAAACGAAGGAATAAAAATTATTAAACTAAAAAATAAATTAACACAAAAATATAATAAAAACTGGTAAACGAAAAAAAAAAAAAGAGATGTTAGTCAAACGCTAATATTTGTTGTTTATTAAGGATACAAAAAAAAAAAAAAAAAATAAAATAAGAAAGAAAAAATGTAATTTGCATATTAAATATTGTAACATATTTTTATTTATAATATTGACAGAACATATAACTAAACAAACAGTGGTAGGAATTATTATTATTATTATTATTAAGTATTATATAGGATTCCTAACATTTCCTCTGTTCTCTGTTGTTTTTGCATTTTATTACCTTTATTGATCCCCAAAAAAAAAAAATTAAAAATTAATAATATAATGGAATTTTTAAAACAAGGGGTCATCGTTATACATATATATATATTTAACATATTAATAAACATATAAGATATGTGATTATTATTTAGATATAATAAACTGGACATGTCATATTTGGGTACAATATTGTTTATACTTAAATATTTCTGTTTTAAACGAACTAACAAATTGGCTAATTGTTTATTAGCTCTTGTCGTCGGAATAAAAAATAAGAAAAAACTTTATTGCAATATAAATATTTGAAATTTAAATTATTATTATTATTTATTTTTTTTTTGTTTTGTTTTGTTTTTATCAAGCTGTGTTTATTGTTTTAAGCTCCTACAATAAATGATTTTCTTCAATTAATGATTGCAGCTTGTGTTTTGTTGTCTGTTTCTCAATTTTGATATGGTCAATGTTGTTTAATAAAAACTTATTGCAAGTGTAATACAAATAAAATATATCATTTTGTACCCCTTTGACAAGTAACAACAAGTGAACAACAATTTCAATATGTTTGTTATTCATCCAGAGTGTTTTGTCATGAACCAAGGTTCTTTTTAACGTGTTGACTTTTATACATGAAAATTAATTTTATTTTTATTTTGTATAAAAAAGATTATTGACATGAAAAGCAATTTAGAAATGTTCCAACTCAATTTGTCTAGATTCGAATTTAGATAACAAACAAATAAATAAATTAAAATAAAAACAACACAACACAACAACAGATAGCCACAACACGTATAAAAAAAATTTGCCAATGCTTTTGTGCCGAAAAAGGTGACGCGTCGTCTTTGCAAAATCTTTAACAACCAGAATAAAACATGCTTTGGTGTGGTTGTTTGCGTATTGATATATTTTTATTGATTTTCTAGATATTACTTTTTTTTTTATTATTATTATTAAGTATAAATAAATCCTTCACTAGAAATTGTGTTTTATTACAAACACCCAGTATATGTATAATCGTTTCGGGATTGAGATGAATGCATTGATAATAATAAACAAAAAAAATTTTAATTTTTTTTTTTTTTGTTATAACATGTCGCGAATTGAACCGCGCTTGAACAGTGAACAGCACAAGACAAAACTATAAATTTATTTATTTATATCAGGACTTGTGTAAGAAAGAGTGAACAGAGAAAAAAAATAATAAAATGTAATCCATTTCGGATCCTATCAATAAATGCGGCTGCCATTCTTTACTGAGTGGGTGCGAAAAAACTCGTAGAATTTACACCATAAAAATTAATTTTTTCTGTTTTTTTTTTTTTTTTTTGTGTTTCATCACAACAAATTTGTTGCTTTTTTAGTTTTTATTTAACAAAAAAAAAAAACCAACGATTGACTTCTGATAAAACATTTGAAATATTTTACCTCGTTTAAAAAAAAAAAAAAATTCTGCTTGAATATCATAAATAAGCTTTTTTCTTCTTCGTTTGATTAAAATAATAAAAATAATAATAAAAAAAAAAACTGTCTAGAAATTAAAAATAATTATTGGCGTTATGTTTAAAAAACAAAAAAAAAAAACCGAAAAAAATTACCAGCAAAAACCCCAAAAAAAAAAAATAAAAACATTAACATAAAGCTAATTGATAAAACTTGTTATTTGCAAAATATACAAGAAAAAAAAAAAGTAATTCAAATAAAATGCAAATAAAGTGAAAACAGAAAAGAATAAGAAGTTGATCCGACAAATAAAAAAAATAAAAATATAATAAGCAGAATGATTGACTTAATATTAAATTTAATTAAAAGAAAAAACAATCAACAATCTTCATCAACATAAATGCATTTTAAATAATAATAATAAAATAAACACCTTATAATTATACATTCATTAAAATTATTTTTTTTTTTTATTTAGTTCTTTATTTAACCGGTTATAAATATTATTATGATATGATAATTTATTTATTTATGTTCAATTTACAATTATACAATCATAAAATTAAAAAAAAAAAAAAAAAGAAAAAAATGGATTACGACGACAATATTTAAATAAAAATTAAATAAAAAACAAAAAAAAAGAAAAAAAGAAAAGAAAACTCCTCGCATGTTTAACAAATACGAGACATGACGACACAAACGATACACAACTTATATGCATTTAAGATAAAATAATTTAAAAATGATTATGCAAATGAATACAAAACAACAAAAAAAAAAAATAAAATATTGTACATATCGCAATCAAAATCGCAGACAGTGAACACAGCAATGACAATAAAAAATAAATAAATTAAGAAAATTTTTTTGAAATAACACACAAGATTGGAAGACATTTTGTTTCCAGAAAGGTAAAACGTAAAATGCAAAAGCAAGTCTAAAGTATCTCTGTGCCTGTAAAATAAGATCATGAATTGTATGTGCGGCAATTAAAAGTCTTCCATGTCATATACGATCATCAAACAATAATCGGCGGCAGGTATCATATATCGTTTGTCATATGTCTTTTAAAATGATAATTGATTACCTGTTGATAGATATTATTAATAAATATTATTATTAATTTTTTAAATAAATAATTACAAAAGCATAAAAATGTAAATAATTTTTCTATTTTTTTGTGATGACATTTGGATTACTTAGAAGTTTTTAACGATATCACACCTTAAATTCCTTGTTATGGTGATGGGAAGTGTATTTTTTTCACCGGACAAAGGAAGTGGTTATTAATCATTACATTAATAAACAAAAGAAATTTAATGTATTTACATTGAAATTGAAACAAAAATTAATTATATGAGACCTAGTGAGGTTTATTTTTTTTTTCTTTTTGGTTAATATTTGTTCCTGCTTTAGTTTACACACTCTTTACAAAATTAAATAAAAAGGTGTTAATCTAATATCTTTATTATTATTATTATTATTTAACATAAAACAAAATAATATTTTTGTTTCTAAAGAAAGGTAAATATTAAGTAATTAAATAATAAGAAAAAAAAAAAAAAAAAATCTCTCTGTATGAAAATTTGATATCTTCCTGTTTGAATTTTGACACACACAAACATAACAAATATTATTACATTAGATAAACTAATATTTTATTTTGTTAAATAGTTAGATAGAACAATAAACAAATAAATAAAAAAAAATATATATATTAATACTAAAACAATAATAATAATAATAATAATAATAATAATCGCTGTTTGAAAAACTGTATAGAAATAAATACATTTCTAAATATTATTTGTTTAGACAATACAAAAAAAAAAAAAGTTATTTTCTTTCCATAATATCTAATTGTCATAATATTTATTTATTAAACGAAAATACAAAAAAAAAGTAACAAAAATATTTTTTTGTCACACGGCATTTTAGTTTATTTCATCTTTTCGAAACAATTAAGTATAAAAAAAAAAAAAAAAAAAAACTAGAGATTTTAGCGCCATAATATTAATAAAAAAAAATAATAATAACCAAAGTAATTAAGCGATTATAAATAATAATATAATAATCATGTGTTGACAATTTAGAAAAAAAATAATGAAAATTTTTAACAAAATTCATATAATAAAATAAAACAAAAAAAAAAAAAATACCATGCAAACGCGACGGGTGTGTATTCTGGTGCTTCCTGTTAGTACCACACAACTCTTTACATAAATCATTAAATATTGACTAAGTATCAATATTGAATACGTTTGCTTTATTCTTTGTTTTTTTAATTTTAATTTAAATAAATCATATCGTTGACGGTATTATATTTATTTATTTAAAAGATATTTAAAAAAAATTAAATTTTTTTTTTAATATTGATAAACTCTCACGCCCGGTAATAAGTGTCCAGTCCAGATATTTAATAAAAGCGTTATTCGCAACTCCACACATATTTAAAAGTAGAATAAAAACAAAAAAACTGTACGCGATAAGAGCGGTTCATTAGACAACATGTTTGTACCCTTTAATATTATTAACAACGGGTGGTTGTCATTTTTTTTTTTTTATTTAAATAATAGTTTTAAACGTGAATAGGATAGGCGGACGTTGAGAATTTTTTTAAAGTTTTTTTTTTTTTTTTAATATGCGACCATATTGAACATGGGGTTACATGCTGCGGATTCCTGTACAGTAATACGAATATGGTTTATAATAATTTTTAATATAAAAATATTATTTTCGATTATTACTGTCCTGAATAATTTTATGTACACGCGCCCATGCTGATTCTAACCATTATAAGTGATTCTTACATTTAAGTGACAGTGCAGAGAATATATAAAATTAAATAAAAAATCAGCAAAAAATTATGACAGGATATGCTCTGGTAACTCTAGGTGGGGTGATTAAATGCCTGCCGAGCAATACGGTGTAGGTGGATGACGGTGTTTGAAACGCGATTATGAGTATCACAAATGTAAGCGGCGTGTGCGCGTGAAATACAGCGCGTATATAATTATCTCCAATTATTTGTGCAATATTTTAACAAAGATTATATGATTTAATTCACCGGTTTTGTGTTGTTGGCATCGTATTCTTGTTGTTGTTATTATTATTATTATTATTATTACGACTGTCTGTCTATCCTGTCCATATTCTTGTTTTTCATAATGTTTATTCTGTAAATATACCGCCGCCTATCTTAATATTCTTGAACGGAGAAACATAATAATTTTAGATGAATAAGGAGGCTCCATAAATGGAATTTATAAACAGAAAACATCGATACAAACTAAAATAGTTCACTTATAATAATTAAATGTTTACGAATGGTATTATAGGGGGATGTAAAACGGTCGCAATTTATTAAAGCTTAAATGGCTAATCATAAATAAGAACAATCATAATTGACAGGTAAGGAATGACTTGTTGGATGACCGGTTGTTAGTTATTTTTATTGTTAGCAGACATCTTTAGAGCAGAAGCCTGCTGATTTAACTCGTTTCATTCTTATTATTATTATTATTATTATGAATTTTATGTATATGTAGGACTGCTGTAGGTTTTTCTTCTTCGTTGTTTAAAAAAAAAAAAAAAATAATAAAATAAAAATCATTGCATTTGCAATTTATGCAGTGAAATCGAAAAGTCGACTTAAAGTCGTCATCATCATCTAAGCTGTCTTCATTGTCGATCGTAATTTTTATGATTTTCTGAGAACAATATGATTTTTTTTAACGTCATTATAATCCAACAATTGGCAACAATTTTTTTTTTTTTTTTTGTAATTTATATAAAACAAATGTTGTCGTGCGCTTTTGTCTTAACTCACATAAGATACATAAAACAAGAAACAATAATAAATGTGCGTATTGTATTTAATACAGAATAAAATTTTCTTTATTTTATTATTATATATAATCTTAATAATGAAAATAAATTAAAAAACAAAAAGAAAACAGAAATTAAATAAAAGCCATTTGTCTTTTCTTTTATTTTTGTTACTTATTATTTTGCGCTTGTTTCTTCTCTTTAAAATAAAAAAAAACTTTAAAATTTCCATCTTTTACCATCCCACTTAACTTGAACTTTCGACCCCGTGACGTATGAATCATTTATAGTCGAATGTGCAAGTCTCATAACCATAATACATTTTCATTTAAAAAAAAAAAAAAATTATTTAACGAATACTGTGGGATATTGAAAAATATTTCCTTCAAAAAAAGAAATTCTCTTTTTCTTTTTTTTCCATTGTTGTATGAATATTAAGGCAAAAAAAAAAAAAAAAAAAAAAAAACGGTTGACGAATTATAATGATTCGCGTATCATTTCAACCCTTTATTATTATTTTTAAATAAAATTATTTTAGTGCTCCTAATCTTCCTGAATTTGTATTAACTTAAGCGACAGTAACATTTTTGGTAACGCCTTTTTTTTTTTAATTTTATAAAATGTCACTAGTGATCGTGGTATTAAGATCAAATGTGCGTAAGAAAATTTGCGTGTATTCATCACATAATAATTTTGTAACATCTGCAAAATTTATTTTTGAATTAAAATACTTTGATTTTTTTTTTTTTTAATTTAAAATAACTTTAAAAAAATTTGTTCCCTTTATTATTTATAATAATGAGGGTTTGGGATTTAGTTAAATAAAAATCCTTTTCATTAGTTAAAGATCATCCGATTGCTGCTGCTGTGATAATTTTATGTCATCTTCAGTAGCGTTATTATAGAATTTATTTTTTATTCTTGTAAATAAAAAAAAAAAAATTTATTTAAACATCAATCAAAATGATATTTATGTTAGTAAAACATTATAATTATAATATTGCTTAAATTAAATGTGATCTTTTATATTTATTTATTATTAATAAATTATATTTTCGTTTTTATTACATATAATGTACAATAAATACATAAAATAAATAGTTTTTTAATATAATAGTTAAATAATATTCATGCTAAATTATTTATTAAATTTCTACCACACAAAATATATTAAATATTTCTTTAATTAATTAACAACAACGATCTAATTCAATACATAAATTACCTAAACAACCTTAATTATAATTTAAAAGTGTTTATTCTCATCACAAACAATAATAATAAAAAAAAAAATTACAACAAACAATTATTGTTTATAATGTAACAGAAAAAAAAAAAAAATACATATATGTTTAATGTTTAATGTTTAGTGTTGTGTTCTGCCACTACATAAAATATTATTAGAGAAACAAATTATTTATTTCATTTTAAGTGTAGAAAAATAAGATTAATGAAACGAATAATACGAAACGATTATATATAGAATCGAAAAAAAAAAAAAATAAAAATATAAATTAAAAAATTTCTTTATTTATTAACATAATTCATTTTTATTATATATATATATATATATAACTATATAGTCAAAATAAATTAACGAAAAATTAATAAAAATCAATTGTATTTACAGCATTTTATTTTTACTGGACTTTTGTGTTTGATTGTTCCTGTTTTTTTTTTTTTTTTATTATTTTGCTGTTTGTTAAATGAGAGATGAGACTATATCTTTGTTTATACCACCACATCATCGAAATCATTTACAATCAATTTAAATCGTGTTGTTTATTTATATTTATTTAATGATAAATTAGCAGACATTCATCAAAAATCATTTTTCGTTAAGCATTTCGTTGTTTTTCAATACAATTTCGATTCTTTTTTTTTTTTTTTTGTGATTTCTTAAGAGAGTAGTTAGATGAATTATTCGTAAATGAATAACACAGTACACATAAAAAAAAAATGTAATAAATAACACATAATTTCTGTTTTGTATAAAGAAAAAAATTAAAAAAAAATTCATTTTTTATTATAAAGAAAAATATAAAATTGTGAAAATGATGACGACCTCACATCAAGTTTATTTTATTATTTATGTTTCTTTTATAATATATCATAAATTTGTTTAATTTTTTTTTTTTTTTTGGTGATTTAATTAAAACTATTTTTCTTCTAAAAAGGATAACACATTTTTTAATTTTTTATTATATTCGTTAAATCTTCGTATGATTTTCTTTATTAATTTAAAGCAATTAAATTTTAATAACTTTTTTCTTTTATTTTTTTTTTGTTTTTTTTTTGTATTTTGGTTGGTTATACATAATTAACATAAGCATATTTGACACGGTAATAAGTATTGTTAAAAAGGGAAAATAAATGAAATTTAACAGAAAAGAAAAACATTAAAATTATTGCATTGAATGTCGTGGGAAATCATATTAAACATAAATTAGTTATATATTTTCAAATGATCGTGATCATATAAAAGTGTATTAAAATTTTATTTAAATAATATCTTTATTGTTTCAAAAATTATAAAGATTATAAAATAAATTAATAAACTGTCAATTATGGTTTGATCAACAATTGATACTTATCTTGCGTTGAGTTTTTTTTTTTTTTTTTTTTAATATTGAACGGAATTAAATTTTTATAAAATATTATTTGAAGAGAGAATTGTAGGACGATGATGGTGCCAGCGAAAAAATAGTGAAAGAATAATACAATTAAACTAGAAAGAAAGATAAAAGTAAGTGAAGAAATATTTATGTTAAGAAAAAAAAAAAAAAAAAAGAAGATCTTCAATCAAAGATAACACACATGATCGCGGTTAACTGTATAAACATAAATCAAATATATAATTTTATTTTTTTTTTTATTTTTATTCTTTTTTTGTTGATTCAATTGTATTATTTAATTTTTATGTTGTTTTTTCATCAGGTTTTGAGTTTATTTTTTTTTCCCCCTTTGGGCTTGCAGTATTTGTTGTTGTTGTTGTTGTTACACGTCATCGGTCATCAAAAATTATAAGAATTGTTAATAATCATTGATCGGAGTGCCAACATGGCACAGCACCACACGAATTTAATTTTATTTCATCGGAATAGTGACTTAACGTAATTTTATTTTATTTTATTTATTAATATTCGGGTGGAGTTTGCCTTAATATAAAAAATATCTTACAAACCCTTTTTATATAACAAAATTTATAAATAAAATGTACTTATTAGCATAATTTAATTTGTTTTAATTAAATTCTATCTTTTTTTTTTTAACAATTATGTTATAGAAATATTTGTTAGATAACCTAGCTTAAATAATATCAAATAAAATTGACTTTTTATGTCTTTTTCAAAATGAATTGAGTAACAAACAACAGAATAAAAAAAAGAAAAAAACGAGATGATATTAATCCGTCTAGATGAAATTTAATCCGATTTTTAAATCGTCAAATAATCGATCAACAAAATAAAAGAATAAAAAAAAAAAAAAATATAACGAACACAAAAAAAAAATAAAAAAAAATAAAAACATTCTTTTCGATTTCTTAATCGAAGAGAAAAAATACTGTGAGAAATTTTTATCAAATATTAAAATCACTTGTTTGATTATAAAGTTGTTGTGCCTTCCGATTATATATGTTTTCATCTTATGTCGTATTATACGACGCCAGTCAATGGATCAATTTGTTTATTCTTGAACAGAACCTACACAAAGGATTAAAAAAACAAAAAAAAAAAATAAAAAAATAATAATAAAATTCTTTTTGTTTTTACTTAAAATTGTGTCCTGATAGAGAGATCGTGAACCAGCGATCACTTAAAATAAAATATTATAATACTTTTATTTATTTATTTATTATTTTTTTTTTTTTAGAAATGAGAAGAAAAGATAAATACGGATAAAAGCGAAGGAAAGAATTACTGAAGGGCGACACGTCACACCCGTTGCGGAAAAGATAAAACAATGAATGAAGACAAAATTATTTGAACGATGCGAATTATTTATAAATATGTCTTTCTGTCTGCAAACTCAATTTTATGCTCGGTATCCATGTATAAATTGTACAATTCTGCACTCCACACGATGCTGGAAATCGTGATCTTGTTCGCATACCTGTGGGAGGAGTACATTGTTATGTATGTATGTTTGTGTCCGTTTGTTAATGCGCGTTAAAGATAGAACCAACGGAAAGCTGCAGAGTGCCAAGCGCGCGTAGGCATAGATATTTTATTTTTGCTATGGGCCATGAATGATACACCCACGAAATGGTTAAAGATTAAAACCGTTTCATACGATGGAGACACAATAGTAACAGCCAAAAGGGTAAAAGACACACAAAACGATTTAATGTTTACAATTAAATACGCCTTAGGATAAATCACTCTAATGTACACAAACAATAATTCAGTATATTGTGTGAAATATTTTTTCCACATTTTCTCTTCTTATTTGTTTTCATTTATTGCCTCAATGGTTCAGAAAAAATAAACACACTCATCGACACTTTAGAACTGTTAAGTAAGTTGGTAATTTTCTTAATTGATAATAATTCAAGCAATTACATTAACAGATCGATACTCATAACCACTTGGTCTTTTGTTAAGTGTTTTCCAAAACTTTATCTTTCATACAATAGCAAGGGATCATAATTTACCACCAACAAACAATCGTTAAACAATAGAAATTCCTGGTTTTCCAATTTATGGTTTAATTTAACAATTCAGAAAAAAAAAAAAATATTATTTTCAAACCAGAAATTGTGACCACAATAGCGATTATAATAGATCTATAGGTGGACAAAAGGTAACAGAAAAGTTTTAAAAGTAATTTACAGCAATATCAAATTGATCCTCATTGATCATAATAATCACAACATTTAAAAACATTTGCTATTCAGTAAATTGTTAAGCTTCTGAGCAGCAAGGCGACAACAAAAAATATCTCTTTGATATTATTTCTATTGCCTATTGAAAAAAATGTATACAAAGGAAGCTGTGTGATCTTGTGTTATTGTTCTGATCTTTACGAAAATTTCTTTTAAAAAATACTATTGACATGTCTATAATTAAATTTTTTGTTTTTTATTTGCTAAAACATTTTCCTTAAACATGACACAAACTGGAAAAGGACATTTTTTTATTGTTGTTGTTGTTGAAAAAAAAAAGTAAATTTAATCCTAATGTTTGCTAAACACCTTTAAGTTGAAAAGGAGAGGATTTTCTACTTGAATGTGGGAGAAATTGTAAACACTTAAAAGTCAAGTTTGTTTGGAAATTGAATGACGGATTGTCAAGTGTTCATAATTGCCACGTGTTACTGTTTGTACAGCATGCTCACAAATAAAGGATTTATCTGAAAATAAACATTTATGATGCTTAGTCGTACTATCAAAATTGTGTGAACAGTGGATTTATTTTTAATCCATAACAAACCAAGTTTTTGTTGGTTGAATAGTTATTGTAGAATAGAAATGTTTAAATGTGTTGTACACCTGGACCTCCCAGGACAGTGTAAATTAGCACAAAATTCATTTGTAAATTTTATTGCATGCATCACTAACCATTCATTATTGCATTCAACTTTTTTTTTAAACTACCTTAAAATCAATCAAGCAATTATTAAACTGCTTGATGACAAATCATATAAAAATTGTAATTAATCTTCCAAAAAAAAAAAATAAATAAATGTGATTAGAAATCAAGTCTATAACATGATCATTAATTCAATGTATGATCATAAAAAGTTTATATATTAACACATAAAACAAAACGTAGTAATATAAAGATTAGATTTTAAAAACGAAAACAAGAAGAAAAAAAAAATAGCTTGAATGATGATTAATGATCGATTTTAATGAATTAGAAAGAAAAATATTCTGTACGGTTACAATGCGATTTTTAATGCAACGTTATTAGCTAAATAAATTGAAAAAATTTTAATAGGGTTTTGATATTAGAAAATTTAACAAAAATGCTTCTGTAGAATTAATAAAAATAAAAACATTTTTCTATATAGCTTAATTAATAATCAATAAAAAAAAAATATATACATATATTTTCATTTTATAATAAAAGGAAGTTATTAAAGATTATTGTTAAAAAACAATAAATAATCTTTTGATATTTCGATTATTATAGCTTAATAATTAATTCATTGTGAAAATTGTGTATATAGAGAAAATGAAAGATATATCTATATATAAATATTTATAATTACTTAGCTGATCGTGGGTAAAATAAATACTCACGATCATCTTTCATTTACTAATCGTTTGTTATGTTGTATTTGTATAAATAATTTGAAATAGAATTATCTGAGTATTGACGATCAACAACTAACCAGTGACGATCGTACGATCATATATATATAAATATAATTAAGAATAAAACAATATTCAGTAGTATTAACTGCCATATACATTGTTTTTAACCAACGCAAATCTAAATATAATTAAACCTTTGATTGATGATCATATTTTGTAATTACTATTAGAATTACATAACTGAACTAAAATAGAAAAATTAAATAAAAAAAAAAAAAAAACCTGAATTAAGGTGATTTATTTATGTAAGTAAAATAAAAGTCGAATATTTTTTTTTTTTTTTTTTTTTCAATTTATTTATAAAAAAAAAAAATTTATTTTCAAAAAAATGTATTGAATAACATAAAATGAATGCATTTCTATTAATTTTATTAAAAATAATAATAGTAAATAGTAGTAGAAAAATATAATAATTATAATAATAATAATAAAGTAATAATAATAATAATAATCAATACAAATAGTCTCATTGTATAATTAAATATAATTTAAGGAGAAACATATTAATTTTTATTTAATTTTTTCTTTAATCACAATTTTCATTTTTTCGTATAAAAAAATATATAAATTTAAATATTTATTTATATACAGAATAATTTTCATTTATTTATAATAATTGCATTATTTATATAAAATGTTACCTAATAATAATAATAATAATAATAATTAAAAAAATTAAAAATAAAATAAAAAAAGTTGGATGGATGGATTTTGTTTTGTTTTTATATTATAAAAATAAATTTGTTTGTTGTATTTATTCTGCTGCTATTATTAAATCAATGCTTGTACCAGTTGTATTCGTTGTTGTCACACTTGATGTTCTACTAGTTTGATTTAATTGATTCTGTGCTATTTCATTTGTTGTTATTGCAACCGTTGATAAATTATGTGTGAGACTATGTCGTCGAAGATCACAATTTCTACGAAATACTTTACCGCATGCAGTACAATGATACGGTTTAATATCGGTGTGTGTTAATAGGTGGGTTTTTAAATTTGAACGTTGATTAAAGCTTCGATTGCATACAGGACATTTATGTGGTGATTCCTCCATGTGTAGTATTTTATGTACTGCTAATGTTCTTGATTGACAAAATCCTTTACCGCATTCAGTACATTTAAACGGTTTCTCCTTTGAATGAATATACCTGTTTGCAGATATAAAAAAATAAAAATTATAAATTAAATCAAATCAAAAATAAAGTTGAATAAATAAACAAAAAAAAAAAAAAAAAAAAGCCATAGCGAACAGAGATAAAAATAAAAAATGATTATTGTTATTATTAATAATTTAAAATTTTGTTGTGTCGCTTGTACCACAAAAAAAAAAAAAAAAAAAAATGTTAAAGAAAAGAAAAGAAAAAATCATCATATGTGAGATAAGCATCTCTCAAGCAGGCGTGCTAAGTGCCATAAGCATGTCAGTCATAATGGATGTAATAAAGTAATCTTTTTTATGACATAATATTATCTAAGTATACAATTTAAAAGACATACAAAACAAAACAAAACAAAACAAAAATATTAATAAAAAATAAAGGCGATGAAGAAGTGAATAAAATAGTGAATCAAATATTAATTTATGTATATTTAAAAAAAGACGCGAATTCTCATATTATCACATTTTATACGTATATAAAAAGATATATAAATTTGTACAATATTGAAATGAGAAAAGCCGTCGGCTAGATTTTAATATACTATGATCGGATGTGGTAAATCAGCGATCGCATGTTTAATTTTTGGTTTAATAAAATATTACTAAGGTAATCGTAAAGTTTAAACTTCTAGAATAAATCTTTAATGAAACGTAGTTACAGAAGAAGAAGAAATTAAAAAAACACACACACACACACAAATAGTGTGGGTGAATGATATGGCAATATAACAACAACAACACCACCAACAACAATAACAACTATTGACGCGTCACATAAATATATTTAAATAAAAATTTAAAAAGATGTCAGACACGTTTTGTTAAACAGAAATATGTATAATTGTATTGGTTACCTATGATCTCTAAGATGATCTTGTCTTCGGAATGCTTTGCCACATATATCACAAGAGTATGGCCGTTCATCAGTATGTGTACGTTCATGTATTAATAAATTATATGATTTGGTGAATTGACGATTACAAAATTTACAGATAAATTGTTTTTTGGGCCTCTGGTTGGATGATGTTGTTGCTGTAGATGAGGTGGTTGATGATGTTGCCGAACTATTATTTGTCGATGTTGATGATATTGATGAGGATGATGAAGATGATGTGGTTGTGGCTAATGTTTTTTTTAAATTATTTAAACTGGACGAACAACCATTAATTAAACTATTAGTGCTGTTTATCTTATCGGTAATTGTTGCTGAGATAATTGAAGCTACTATCGATTTATCTAATTTTAATCCTGAAGTTGTAATCAGTTCAGATGGTGGTGGTGTTTGTTTACTGGATGGGTCATTCATTTGTTGTTGATAGGCAGCATTTAGCAGAAGACTGGGATAACCATTATCTATCGATAATGATTCAGTAGGTGAATCAAGTGGTGATTCAAATGAGAGATTATCTTCATTATCTAAAAGTGCTAAATCTTCAACATCTGGAAGATCATTTGAGGACTGATCAATTGTTGCATTATTTAGTACAGCGTCTAGTTCCTGTTGTTGTTGCGTTTGAATAGGTGAATTCCTTGACGTAAATCGCAGTACATCTGCCTTACCGGTTATTCTTTGTAAGGCTAAATATGATTCTAGTGCTTGTAAATTAAGAGCAGCTGCTGCTGCTGAATGGGCAGGTAGGAGGGCAGCTTGTTGTAAACTTGAAACCATGGCGCCTTGTAATGAGAATACAACAGCGGCAGCAGCGGCTAGCTCCCCGGATTGTGTTGAGTTTCGGGTACGATTCGATGAATTGTCTTGAATCAAAGTAGTTGATGTGGTTTCTTCCATTTTAAAAAAACAAAAAAAAAAAAAAATTTCTTATTTTCTTTTTTTTTTTGCTATCATATACTTAAGAAATGTGCGTGACAGTTATTACAAGAGAAATATAATTATAATTATAATTATTGCACACTTTCACTAATCTTTACTAATATCATAAATATTTATTGCATATATTTGTCCATAAAAACATTATATAAATAATTTTTTATTATCAAATTCACTTATACCTTGTGACACAGAATATAAAATTTCACATACAATGGTAATTACTTTGTATAAAAAAAAAAAAAAAAAATTTTTTATTTATTTTATTCCCTCGTATAGCACTTTTCTTTTCTTTTTTATTTATTTATTTTATGTTGTAATGTGAGACTTTGTTAAAAAAGTTTTTTAATTTATTAAATTGTAATGCACTTATTGACATTTTAAGATCATTTTTAAATAAGGCTCTACTCTAGTTGGTCCTTTGTTAAAATACAGGTAAAAAATATTGTATGTATGACAGTGATGTAAATATTCGTTGACTCTTTTCAATTGTTTGGACTACAAATAGAGTGTGGGCAACGATCATTCTTAATGTCAATTCAATAATAATAATATTCCAATTGGTGTTTGGTGTTAGCAACATAACATAATTTGTAATAATTTTATTACACAAACACTCACTTAAGGTTTACCACGTCATCGTGTTTACGATCGTGTATTGATCATGTTATCTTCGTACACATAAATAATTATTACATAAAAAATGTTACTAAAGGATTTAAAACATAAAAAAAAAAGAAAAATTGTTTATTTTCTGAATAATAATCGCGATTGATTAATTATTTCCCGTAAAAAAATCTTTTTTAATAATCACAACACAAATTGGGCACATTGACAATTTTATACTCGTTGTGGGTTATGATATTTTAATTAATTTATTATTTTAATTGTTTCCGATTAATCCTATAATTATTGATTGAATGTAAACAAAAAAAAAAAAAATAATTAATAACTCTCACTGGATAATATAAACACAAATTGTACACAATACACATATATATTCATGATAATAACAAAACGAATTTTCTTTATATTTTCCATAAATAAATAAATAAAATTAAACACAAAATTTATTATTATTATTTTATTTAATTAAACTTTTTTTATTTGTTTAATTAAGAACGAAAAAGAAAAATTATTTATTTATTTTTTTTTTTCTACCTGAAGAATATTTAATCGCGCGTGAAACTAGTAGAGGTGCAGTGTTAACAGAGTCCACGAAACGACTAAACGGGCAGTAAGCCAACAGCTAGTTGCGGACCTGCTGCCCTCTACATTTACAACAAGCTTATTTTTTTCTTTTTATTTAAAGTTTAAACATTTTTTTTTCATATAAAAAGTTTTTTTTTTTTATTTTGTTTATCGTTGTTCGGTTTTTGCTGTTGCTCAAAAGTTGTTGTTGTTGTTGTTGCTGAGCTGTTGTTGGTTGATGATATTGTGTCTTGTGTGTAACTTTGTATGTATATTTAGCGTGTCGAGTGTAACCAACAACGATTTGAACTGTGCTGTACCTCCTCGCCCATTATATTATACCGGTATATTATAGTTGTTTATTGTGGAGTTTTTTTTATTTATTATATAGAAATGGTTAAAGAGTGAAGGAAAAATAAACGACACAAGAATACAACAAAAAAAATAAAAAAAACCATCTAACTAAGCTCAGCTTTGATTAAGCTTAAAATAAGTTAAAAGAATTATACTAAAAGCTACAATGTAATGATGATCAGAATGGACGCCTTTTAAAAACACCTCACCTATGCTTAGAAAAATTATTTTATCATAGCTTTATCTATTCTAGATTGGATAAATTAAAAAAAAACTCGACAAAAAAATGTTTGTAAACAGGTAAAACGCAGCTTTTTTTTTTCTTTTCTTTTTAATAAAGCTTAGAAAAATTACACCATCTTAATTATTTCTTAATAATTTTAATCAATTATCTTCAGTGTTTAACTGTAAAAAAAAAAAAAAAAAAATTGTGATGATCATAATAAATAGTGATCACCTGTATTTTTCTGCGGTGTTTTAAATAAAATTAAAAAAAATCAATAGCACGTGCATCAAACATACTCAACAGTCTTAATAAATTTATCATCAAGATAATATTTGTTTTTTCTATTATTATTAAAAATAATTTGTTTTTTCTCTCTCTTTTTTTTTTATTAATCAAAAACAAAGGTAACAAGATAACAGACAACATCACACACCATTTATTTTATAATATATTGCGTCATCATTGTGTCGTCTTTCCATCTTCATCTCAATTTGTATTTTTTTAATTTTTTTTTCTTTCTTATTCCTTGTTTTCTTTTATAATTTTTATTTAACTTTGTTTTGCTTTGATTCATTCGTTGTTTTTAACTTTTTTTTTCTTTTTTTTTTTTTTTATTCTTTAACGTGCAAACAAGAATAATATATGTTCAGGTTGGCGCTATCTGTAGCAAGCTATCAATTTTAGATCTTTTCCGTTGTCGTTGTTTTATATTATTATTATTATTGTTTGTTTGTTTGTTTATTTATTTATTTTCTTATTCTTATTCTATTTTAGGTTTATATTAAATTAAAAATTAAAAAACAGAAAATTGTAACCTGACTGAAAACATATCACATCTTTTAGACCATTAATGTATTGTTAATAAAAAAAATTTTTTCTTTTAATATAAATTTTGTAGAACTGGCATTTTGGTATTTAAAAAAATAAAAAAACAAAACAAGAATTAACAATCGCGCACACGCTGATCGTATGCCTTTTGTTTTGTTAAACTTGTGGAAAAAATGTCGTATTAAAACTATAAAAAAGAAAATAAAAATTATTATTAAATTAAATGAATAAAAATTCTTTGTGACAGATAATTTTGTTTTTCATAAACCACATTTGTAATCGTAGTGTTATTAAAGTTTTTTGTTGTGCAATTTAAATCAATAATCACTGTGTATAGAGATTATATATATCCTTAAGATGTCATTGTAATGTTTTCTTTTTTTCTTTTTTTTTTATGAATAAATACATGAAACACGCAAACGATCGTTATGTTTATCGTAATTTAATGCCACATAATTTAAGATCGAGCAAAAAAAAAAAATGAACGATATTATAAACAATTTTTTTTTGTTGTTCACTGAAATTATTTATTCATTATAAAGCTTTTTGTGATTGAAATTACTTTACAAAAGAAATTATTATTATAATAAAATTTATAATTTAATGTAAAATATAAACCAGAGTTAAACTATGTCTATAATTTGCCTATAATAATTTTAATAACTGAATCATTTAACTAGTATGGTTTATCGATATAATTATTATAATAATATTTTTGTTATTTTATAAAAAGTGCACGTTAAGAGCTTTTATTTAAAATGCTTTGAATTTTTTGTTACTTTCTTTAACGTATCGCAACACAAAAAAAAAAAAAAAAGAAAAAGGAATCGTGTTAATGGAATATTTATATAAATAATTAAAATAATAAATAAATATTATGTTCGTTATGGTAATAATTATTATCGATTAATTGGTATAAAAAAAACATTAATTTACGTGCTGTGATAACGTATTTATACGATTAGTTATTTATTTTTTATGTCTCTAGTGTTTTGTACCATGATCAAACATATAGACGATACGTTAAATGTTGCGATTGTTGTATTTCATCAACCACCTACATCTATTAAAAACTATTAAATTCTGTATTGTTTTTTTTTTTTTTTTTGTGTGTTAATAGTCAGGGACATTTTGTTTTAATTTTTTTAATTTTTTTTTTTTTATAGAAGTATAAAAGTATGGCGTCAACAGATTGATCAATAAAATTTATTACATACATTAAAATTAAAAGCGATTTTTTTTTATTTTTCTTCTTCATACTTCTAGTTCTTTAAAAGTTTTTCTTAAACAAAGAAACAAATATTATAATAAATGAAATAATAACGCAAATACTTCCTTAAAGAAACAAACAAACGAAAATAATAATAATAATAACAGAGTGCATCAATAAAAATTTGGTTCTATTAAAGTAAAAAACAGGAAAAATATTTATGGCTTATTGACATTGTTCGGGTACAGATATTGAATACCTTTTTGGGTTAGCAATAGATTTTATAATAAGACAAATTATAAATATATATATATAAAACGATATCAATTTCATTCTCAAATGTTCTGATCTGTTTAAAATCCATGTGCGTTTTGACCATTGAAATAATATTTGTGGTTTAGATTTTCTTCCATCTGTTTTATTTTATTATTATTTTATGTTACAATACTTGGAGACCACAATCGAGGTACATTTAGTTTGACTGTTTTTTCATTTTGGTTGACTATGGACGGAGGAGCGTGATGGTGGAGAACGCACATTACACAACAGAAAATGCGAGGGCGTACAAAAAAAAAAAAAAATGTTGAATAGACCGCTGTGAAGCCGCAAGGCAAATATTCAACACAAGTTTTTTCGGTTTTTTTTTTTTTTTTTTTTTATTATGAAAAAGTAAAGTCAGACTAAAATTGAACTCAACTGTACGACCTGTGGTTGTATACAGAAAAATAAAAAAAAAAAAAATCTAAATAACAAATGTAAAAGAAAAAAGAAAAAAAAGAGTTGTGTACTAGCAAGTTCGTCGTCAACCCGCAATCTTTTGACTCGCTGTTATATATTTTTATATTATTTTCTGTTCGGTTCTTGGTGTATTTTATTTATTTACAAAAAGAAAACAGAAAAGAAAAAATTATTTTTCTCTTTTGGTTTGTTTCTGTTTTTTTTTTGTTTGGAGGAGTTTGTGTGACTTGTGCCCCATCATCATCATCATCATCACGTTATGGTTCGTGGACACAATTTTTTTTTTGTATTTATTAAATGCTTGTTACAACACAAGAAACCAACAGCAATAACAAAAGATATAATATATATAAGAAAAGAAAAAGAACTAAAGATATAACAACGAAAATCAACGAAAAAAAAAACCAACAACATAAATTTATGTTTCTACACAATTATAAATCTTTTTCTGTTTTCTTTCTTTTTTTCCAAGATGAACTATAAAAGTTCTTTTACAAAAAATAAAATAAAATAAAATTTACTGAATAATAATAATAATAATAAAAAAAAACAAGCAACATGTCATCCAGAGATTGATTTCATTTCAATTTTTTATTATTTAATTTTTTTTTTTTTTAATCGATTTTTATTTATTTATTTATTTATATTTTATAGCCACACCACCAATTATTTACAGATGACTTTGTTTATTTTATTATATTTATTTATTTATTATTTTCATTATCAAAACATTTTTGATTTTTTTTTTTAGAAAATCCATCAATTATGTTATTAAAAAAAAAAAAAGTTTAGAGCCATTTAACCTGTCGTTAATATTTATTTACAAAAAATTTAATTTTTTTTTTCTCAGTTCTTGTTTATTGATTAATAAATAGAAATAATTATTTATTTTGTAATGATTATAACATATATTGACATCCATACAATATTAAAAAAAAAAAAAAAAAACGACAACATCCTTTTCACTAAGAAATGCGTGCGATCACAGCCCGCCCAACTAACTTAATTTTTGCATACAAACAACAAAAAGGTATAATCGGTTTTTATTTAAACGTAATTTTAATTTTGTAATGCATCCCAATAAAGAGAAATTATTAAAAGCGTCATTTGATTTTTTTTTTTATTACTATTAAACACTTGGGGATTCACGTGAATTTGTTGTTTAATAATAATTATCCGTATTTTTTTTTATTATTATTTATATCGCTGCGTTATTTAATTATGCCAAATGGTAGTTGTGCCATAATAATCAAAAATAATTTTTATAATCATATATTTTCTGTTCAAATTAAATTGATTTTTAATTGTTTTGGATTTTTTATTCTCTTCGCCAATCCGTTCCTCAATTAAATATCTCTCATTATATTAAATTGTATCAAATGGCTTTTTTGTGCCGTTTTACCTTAATGTTCAAACGAATGGAGTGGAAAATCAGCGTAATTGATTCCATTTAGATGTCAATTTAGACAACTAACAAAAAAAAAAAAAAAATTCCAAATGTTTTGTTATAAAAATAATTTAGCAACCGTCTCAACAGCAAAAAAAAAAAAAATTTTTGCAAATGATCTTTTCGGTCCGTGGGAAGATATTTTTTATTAATGCGATTGTCTGCATTATTCTTCATCGCACGGGCCTATTATTCCAGAACTTTATTTTACTTGATTATTATTTTTTTGGTTAAGAACGACGTGGTGTTTTTTTTTTATTTTATTTTTATGTTTCACAAGGTGCTTATCGACATATTTATATCCACGATTTTGACAGAAGAACAATGGGCGTTCAACCAATTTGTTTCGAAATTAAATAATCAAAATGAATCGATTGGAAAAAATAATACAAAAAAAAAAAATGTTTTGATTGTTTACAAACTAAGTACGAAAATTACGAGAAATAAATTTTTTCAAGTAGTAAGACCTTAAGAGACATTTCAAAATTATTGCACCTTCAGAAAAATTAATAATAATTTCTTTTTTTTTTCTCATTTTTTTAATTGAATTAGAAAACAGACTTTTCAATAATTTTTATTGGTAATTAATATTCAAATTAAATAATAAAAAAAAAATATAATCTTAAAAATAGATATACAAAGCCATAGTCGGCTTATGTAGTTAATAAAATTAAAAAATTAAAATTATTATTTTTTTTAAATGATCTTGAGATCACTCAAAAAAGGCTCTCATCAATTGGCTTAAACAATTCGTCCTATCAATCAAAATTTTTTAATTTTAATTTTTAATGTTTGGAAGAAGAACACTTTAGACACGCTTCTCAGACCGTATCATCTTTATATAGCGTGATATTGACGTGTTTTCAATGGTAAATCGCACGATGAATCAACAACAACAGCGGCGATTCACCAACAAACAATTCTCTTTAAAAGAAAATATCATTTTTAAAAGGAACACGAAATAAACGAAAGAAATTGAATCGAATCGATAATATTTTTTTTTTTTTTTGTTGAAAAAGAATAATAAAAGTTTTAATCGTCATCATTGAATTTGATTTGTACAACAAACAACAGACGATTTGTGTTTGCATCGATGTTTTGCCTAAATCATATCAAATATTTTGAATGACTTTAATTTATTTTATTTTTGGAACAATTTTTTATGTTGCACAGGTAATAAAATATAATAAAAAAATAATAAAAACAGCGACACACGCACTCTTTAATCCTTTTGAAATCAAAACAAAAGATTATAAAGCGCCGAATAATTTTTTTGATCTTATGGAATTTGTTAAAGAATTTTTTTTTTTTTCTTTCTGTTGTGCTGTGTGGCGAACATAAAGAAATGTTGATCGAGTCGCGTGTATGGCCCGCGATATATATATATAATATTTTTGACTAATACGTTTTATTATTATTATTATTATTATTGTTGTGATGAAATCAAAACGTTTTGTAAAATTTACCACTCGATTTTATAAAGTCTGCTCTTCATCATCAACATAACACAACGTATAACATCGATCGTCATCATAATTTAAGTGGTAGGCATTTGTCGGGGTTTTTTTTTTTTTTTTTGGAAATAATTTTCTTTTATCGATTATTATGTAGAACAAGTTAAAAAAAAAAAAAAGCGGAACAGATGTTGATCTATCTTTATTAATGATATTATGATGGAACAATACTGTTTATTCAATTTATTAAAAAATTAATTTTATCTGATCGACAGATCTGACCGATCATTTAATAAAAAATAAACGTTTTTTCTTGTTGATTTTATTATTTATTTTGTTGTTACGTTTAATGTGGCTTAATAGATGATTTTATGAAATCCATGGAATGTTTTCTTAATTTTGAGGTGGGTAGAAAATTTACCATGTTTAGACAATAATAATAATAATAAGTTTTTCTGCATTTGATGTAACGTTGTTGTGTTATGAGTTAGCAAAAATTAAAGATTTGTAAAAAAAGTTTTATTTCAACCATTCGTATTATTAGTTTTGTTTTTATTTTAGGTTTCACGTCAAACGCGTGCGGACAAAATAAATTTATATTCTTTCAACATAAATTGATTATCACCATTTGCTATCATGTAATTTTCTGTTAACGCAACAAATTTTTTTTTTTTATCTAAATTAAATTCAAGGTGTGGTGTGTTATCGGTGTGTTAAATTAAAAATTTTTTTTTTTTTTTTTTTTTTTTATTTAAATTTTGTGCAAATAAAATTATTTAAAAAAATAAAAAAAAAACATGTTGGCATAAAACATATTCAGTCGATTTAAGAACAACGAATTTAAATGTGCTAAAAGAGCATTATGATCATCATAATGTAACATTGAACAAGACGTTACAATGCGCTTTATTTTGGATAAGAAGAAACTTGTTCATGGTTTACAATTTTTTTTTTTTTTTGTTTGCTGAAACAGGTATCAACTCTTGAATGTTCACTTAAATGTAAAATCGTTATGTTTAAAAATAAATAATGAAAGAACGAAAGAAATAATCTGTGCAAGGTAGAACGAAGGGTAAAATTACTGCATTTAATTTTTGTATTATTCAATAATAAATTTTACACCAAATAAACATGAAATTTTTTTTTATACAATATCAAATAAATATAAAACTAATGTCTTTTTATCGTTACTTATTTTGGCGTTTATTTATTTATTTATTTTACATTTTGTTATTATTACTGATCTTGTTGTAATGTGTGAAATTGTTGATCACACACGACGTTTAAGGCGTTATACATGAAAATTATGTTAAACATACGAGGGTAATCTACTTAACCATACGAAATATTTATATAAATTTAATTTTTGTCATTTATTAAGAAATGTTTTAAGAAAAGAAATTGATAAATGAATGATGTGGGAATATTATCTCTTTTTAAATAGAAATTAGAATAAGAAATTGTGTTACAATTGAATGCGTCACGTTTACGTTGAATTATAATAATAAAAATAATAAAGACGAGCTTGTTTAACATTAGGAAATATATTTCAACAATACATATATAATGCTAATACATATTTTTAATTTTTTTTTTTCTTGTATAATAATGACGATGTGTAAGAAGAAAAAATAAAATTCTCTGAACATGGAAAATTTATTGTAAATTGGTCGCCTCGTTTGGTTAATACCTTTCTCTTTCCAACAAATTTAGACTTATAATAATAATATTTTATTTTATTATTTATTCATGTAAATAATGGTAGTATATGCTTACATATGCTGACTATACTGCACTCTAAACTTAAGCGACTTAAACTCCTCCGGCGTATTATAAAGCAAAAAAAAATGAAATATTTTTTAGATGATATTTTCTCACGCGTTATCGCGCGCGACTTGTACGTTAATATACAAAGCCAACCATCATATAAGCACATTGATGGTTATTACATTGCTTCTTTAGCAAATACAACAAAAAAAAACAAAAAAGCACAATAAAAAGCTTAATAAACTATCACTTTATTCAATACAAAACCTTTCTTTTCTTTTTAGAATTTTTAAATGATTTGCTGAGCTTTACAAGAATTATCCATATACTTTGCCATTTCTTTATATTTTATCTTTTTAAAGCCGTTAAATAAAAAAAAAAAAAAACGAAAACAAATTTGTCTTAGTTTAGAAAATTTATAATTTCAATTGATTTCCCCTTTTAATAAATTATTATTAGATAAATCGTTTTATTTAAAAATATATAAAATGATTTATCGAAAAGAATTATTGTGAATCGCCTGAAAACATTATCGACGGACAATATACAATTGGATAATAATTAAATTATTATTTATTTTTATATATATATATATAGAGAAAGAAGTTAGTATTGATGATTGGAATTTTTATTTTTTTTTTCTCTATTATTTATTGATGCTGATTTCCTCGTTCGTTCTTTCTTTCTTTCTTTACAATTTCTTAATGAGAATATGGAAAAGAAATTTTTTATTCAATTTTCGTTAATTAATTGTTATACAGATGCTTGATTTAATGTTCACGATTACAAATTAGTGTGATAAAAGCTTTTTGTAATTCTTTTGATAATAATTTCTAAATTTTCTAATGTCGCTTCCTAATTAAATACGCTTAATTTGTGACTTGTGTTTCAGAAATATATTTTTTTTTTTTATTTCTATTTATTAAAGTTAATGATTGTTGCTTCTAAGATAATATTAGAAAGCTATTTTATTTTAATAATATGTTATAAAAAAGAATTAAAATTAAAACTCATTAATGTCAATCAAGAAGATTTCATTGCTTTTTTTTTTCTTTTTTTTTCTTTTAATTTTATTGTGGGTGTTATGATGTGTATAAAATACTAAACGCCTTTTGATGACAATGATCCCGTAAACGAATTAAAATTCTATGCACGCATCATACTTAAAAAGCATCACACACACACAACACAACAACAACAACAACTTGTCGCTTATATATTAGATGAGAAACAGCCTGTGGGCACGTGCACAGTTTTTTTTTTTTTAATTCTGTTCTTGTCTGAAATTCTAATTACATTAAATTGTTTTTCAAACCATCAGTGGTTACCAAAAAAAAAAAAACAATTAATTAATAAATATTTTTGCGTGATAATATTTTTTATTATTTTCTGTAGCGAATTTTTATGTATGTCACAAATAAATTGTTAAATTTTACCGTAAAAATTTAATGCTTAGGTAAAGGTAAAACAAAAAGAAATTATTTATTTATTTATTTATAAATGCGTACCATTTTGCGGTTGCGTGCAAAGTGTTTTTTAAGATAATTTTTTTGTTTTTTTTATTATTATTATTATTTACTTTGCTACAAATAAGACAGCACCGCATTCTTTAGCATAATAAGAGAATAACAAAGTAAATGTAAAGTAAAATAAGATAAATAAATAAAGAAATCCTTAAAATTCACACATGTGCCATGCACGCTTGTTGCATTTTAGATAAAAAAAAAAACAAAAAATAATAATAATTTTATTCATGGTACCTTTTATGGCGGTTTTTACCTTGTTGTTTTTTTGGCATGCGCCTCACTTACATCCTGTTTAATAAACTAAATATTTATATAAAAAATATTTGTATATTATTTGTTAGAACTTAATAGATGTATTAGCGAAATATAATAAGAAAATAATCAATATTTACATCGGGCATAGGTTTATTTTTTTTATAATCCTCGAAACCTCACAAATAGGTGCCAATCAATTACAAACACATTACTTTTTTTTATTTCCTTTATTCTTTATCCGCATTATTATCGTATCTTCCGTTTTCAAGTATTTATTTACATAGTTTATTGATGTTATAAGAAAAAAAAAAAGAAAGAAACTTTCTTCCTATTTTCCGAATTGTTGAATATCGTTTTTTTACCTTAAATTTTACCATTGTATTGCTTTTATTTATGTAAATAAAAACCAATGGATTGTTGTTACACCGATTACACCGATTGTTTATTTATTCGTTTTTTTTTTTTTTTTTGGTTAAAAGGAATATTTTGACTAAAAATTTGAATAACTTTTTTTTTTTTTTTTATATTAAATAAATAAATAAATGTTTTCGTTGTTACCGGATAATGTTTCATCGGCAATTCGGCAAACCTTCTAATGCACATCGATAATTATCTTTATTACAAAAAAAAAAAAAAAATGTTTTTTTTTTTTAAATGTAAAAAAGAGAGCGAGAAAATTGAGAGTAAAACGATAAACGATAAAATGAAAAACACACAAACGATAATTTTTTTATTCAATATTATTTTTCCAATAAATAACGTTTGATGTTTTACCGCACATTTATCTACCTTGAACAAACGAAATAATTTATTTCTTTTAAATTTTTTAATTCTTGATTAGTTCAAATAAAATGTTTAATTTAAAATAAATAATTTCTAACGATTTTTATTTGCTCCTGATGACACACAGTCACGCTATAAAAATTATAAATAATGTTGTTAAAAAATTGGAGAAATAAAATCATAAAAAGATAAAGAAATTGTGATAAGTGATAAGAATGGGGGTGGGTGGGATTTTTATTTTATGTTACGCCGCCACTAAATAATTTTCTTTAAATAAATTATTTGATTATTATTATCTTGATAAATAAAATAAAATAAAAAATAAAATAAACAGAGAAAAGGAAAAGAAAACAAATAAATAGTTAAGAAAATGATTGATAGATCTTAAAAGTTTCTTTAATTATTACCTGAAAGTTAATAAAGTAAAAAAAAACGTAAAGTTATGTTAAATATCTTGTTAAGTTTTGTTTCGTTGCGATCATTAAACACTGGTCAGTTATGTTGCACAAAGAGAATTGATAATCATTAATAAGAAAACAAATGATGTTTGAATAAATTTTTGGCATGTGTAGCCTGATGATTTTTTTTTTTTTAATGATTTTTCATTTAAAGGTTTACATGCTGTTAGTTTAGCCGTAGGTTCGTCAGTTTTAGAATCCGTACCAGAGGCAGTTTTAATGTCTGTTTTTTTTTTTTTTTCGTTTTTGTTTTTTATTTGATGAATTCCAACAGGGTTGTAGGAGACAGTTGAACAGAACAATAGCGAAAACATTTTTTGGATTTATGTTAAATTTGATGTATTGATTTTAGCAGGTGCCTGATGATTGTTATCGGGAGTAGTGATCTTGTTTCTAACAAAAATTTTTTTTTTGTTATGCTTTTATTGGTAAAACAGGTAAAAAAAAAAGAAAAAAAAATCAATTTACAATATGTTTGACTAATTATTGTAACGATGCGGTACATTTATAACCAGCGAATTCTAGAAAAAAAAAAAAAATTGATAGAAAAGGTGATGCTAACACAATTTCAGCATAAAAAGGAGGGAACATTAGTGTCACATAACTTAAACCATTTTTTTTTTTTTTTGATGTTTAACGTACGAAACGAAATTAAAACTTATTTCTTTAAAAAATTAATTCATGTTAACTTTAGTTAGTATTTAGAAAGATAAAAATCCGTTTAGAAAAAAAAAAGAAAAAAAACTTAATTTCTTATCTAAAACTTGTTATCTTGTTATTAAGAAATTTGCTTTACTTAAATATTATTAATTCTTATTAAAAATCAATTTAAGTTAATATTTTGTATGACGTTTATCTACACATGTAATCCATGTGTATCTGTAAAGACAAAAAAAAAATAAAGCAGATAATCTAACGACATTCTAACTGCTGTCTACAAATGAGATTAAAAATTCCCTTTTTTTCTTCTACTTGTATGTAAAGAATTGAATGTTTCACTAAAAAGTGTGGGCATTACACACACGGGATTAACTTAAAGGTAATTTTTTATTTATTTTTTTTTTAATTCCAACAATTTAAGTTTAATAAAAAAATAACAAAAAATAACAAAAAAATTCTTGTGTAGCAGTCGTTTTGCAGTTGAAACATGATCAAGCAAAATACATTATACTACACTTTATGTAGTCAGGTATAATAAAATATTACTTAAGTTTGGTATTTATAGATTTAACAACAAAAATCGATTAATATACTTAAAATTTATGATGGTTTTTTTTTCTTTATATATATATATATATATAAGATATCATTAAAAATTAATAATGTTACTTAACTATAAATATGACATTAATTTAATGTAAACGATGAATAATTTTACTTTATAGGTGATTACGTTTTATTTATATATAAATATATATATATATATATATTTTATTTATACAGATAATTAGTTACGCTGTTATAATACGTTTAAAAAAAAAAAAAAAAAAAAAAAATAATTTATTTATCATTTTATTATTATTACACTTCCATATTCATCTTAAAGAATATTAATTTATTAACAATTTATTATTTGATTCTTAGTTAGTTTGTTAAATACCGATCTATAGGAAGTAAATCAAATAATAATAATAATAATAATTTGCATACAGTTAAGATAATTTCAATAAATTAATAATAATTCAGTATATATACGGTTTGTTAAATTAATTTAACCGGTAGACTGTAACTAATTATTATAAGAAAGTGGTAGTCATACAATGTTTAATCTGTTTAATTGAAAATATTTTTATTATTATTATTATTTTTTGTAAATTTATTCATAATTTTAAAAGTGCCGTCCAATGTCAATAATTATTTTAATAACATTTATTTATAAAATGTGAGAGAGAAAAAGCAAAGCAAAAAAAAAAAAAAAAAAAAAATACTTCGTTAGTTATTTAAAAAAGAATTTATCGTACTTAGCCACATAATGTGCGCTGCTGTCGTAGCGGTCGTCCCCAATGGGGGGGCCACTTCTTTAAGTAACATAAATGAATAACAAATAATAATAATAATAAAAGAATAAACTTTAACTAAGTTAACCCCTTAGCGAGAATTGATTCAACTTGCAAATCAATCATTTAGTGTTAATGATCGACTATAGTCATGTTATATTTTTAAATCAATGCTTCATTATGATATACGATCGATCGTTATATTGATTTATTATTGCATAAATATGAACATTTAATAAATTATTAAGAAACAAAAATATTATTATGATGATTGCGATTGCGATCACGAGAAATTGAAGAGGATGAATAAAACGTTTTTATAAAATCTACAAACGACAACGACATACACGATTATGTCGATAATTTCTATAAAAACGGAGAAAAATAAAAAAAAAAATTTTGCGAGCGGCACATTTTATGCTACGACCACGTAGATATTCTGTGTTAAAAATGTATGTACACGCAAGGATTTATATTTACTTTGTAATGGAATAAAAACGCCGCCCAAAATAAAAACTTTTCATTGATAAACGGCGACATAATTCACAACAAAAGCTCACCGGATATATTTTCTTTACACATAAATTAAATGTGCTTTAAACATTGAGTTACATTATTTTGTTCCTTAGCATTTTCTTGCTTTTTTTAATCTCTAGTCATAACAGATAATTTTTTTTATTTATTTATAGAAATTGTCATCAAGTGCAAAACATGTCTTACATTTAATATTAACGAATTAACACCGATAAAAAAGTATCAGATCGACACTTTGTCATCACAGCTGGATGTCTGGTTAAATATAAAAAAAAAAATTTTTTTTCTGTAATTTTATTATGAACAAAAAGAGTAAAAAATTTTTTTTGTTAGGTATTACAAATATAAATCTAATGTGTTGATCCTTCACCTATAAATAATATAAACGATGTGGTAAAATTTTAGATTTGATTTAATTAAAAAAAAAATCAATCTATCCAGACTTCATTTCCTTTTTTGCGGTCCACCAAAAAAAAAAAAAAACACATTTAATCTTCACACACAATCTTTAAAAATGAAATGTTTAAATAAAAAAAAAAAAAAGAAAATTTTTATTAACACATTTTGTGGTGTAGTTTTGTTCATTATCCTATGTTGTGAGTTAGCTCTGTTCACGTTTATTATCCTTTATACAATGTGCAATAATTTTTGCAATGTTTTATTAATTTTTATTTTTAAAGCAGGTGAAACTAATAAAGTGTCAATGTCTGGACACTATAAATTAGTGGCGCTGTGGCTTTAACACAACTCAAACAGTTTATATCTTTTTTTTTTTTATTGTTGGTGCAATCCGTTTGTTAAAACAGATTTATATAAAAAAAAATTTATTTAATACTTAAAACGAGATATATATATATATTTTTTTTATTTATAGTACGCTGATAATATATCCTTTTATTTAATTTTATTTAATTTTTAATATTGTGGTCAAGTCTGAGTGTAAGAAAAATAAAATTAAACATGACTAACTTGTTTCCGGGGATGATGTTCGTATCGTTGATTTTTTTAATGTTTTATGCCTTGTTTTTTTTTTTTTTTTTGTAGGTAGGTGTTGATTTGATGAAATCAATTTTATATTTATGTACAAAGAATATAATTTTTATAGAGTGTTTGGCTTAAAAATATGGCAATTTAATATTCGATTTTTATGCTTTGTATTTGTGTTCGTTGACGTTTACAGCATCTTTTGAATGACTTTAAAATTTTTTTTTTTATATACCATGGTGTATTCTGATAATAAATATCAATTACTTTTTTTTATAATGTGACGCTACATTTAAATATTATATTAGATTAAGTAATAAGAATAAAATTAATCGCAAATTAAATTCGTTTATTAAAAAAACCAAAAAAAAATAATTATTGTTCGTGTCTTCCAGCATGATTATTGCGTGTTTTTAACTGAGATTGGTTGCAGTACACTGCATGAGTTTTATTTATTTATTTTTTTTTTATTAAAAGGGTTGATTGATGACGTTTATCATTTTTGTTCCGCATATTTTATAAAACTTGTTCACCTCCATTCATGTCTGTTGTTTAACAAAAAAAAAAAATTATGTTGATGTTTTATTTTAACATAATAATAATTTTTATTAAATAATCAAAACATCAGCATTTTGTACAATTTGACGATTATATATATTATAATTATTGTTAGGTATTTTGACATTAATTGTCCATTGTCTTGATGCTTTATTTTTTCATTATTTTTGACACCATTCATACAAAAAAAAAAAAATTTGTTTTATGTTTAAATCATCGAAAATCGAATATAAAAAAGATCTTAATCAGGAAATTAACAAAAAAAAAATCTTATTGAGAAGCAGAAGAGATGAAAAAGAAAAAAAAAATATTATTAATTCTTCTTTTATACAAAATAAATGTTTACAAATAAACAAAACATCAGGCCACATCTTTTTATCTTAAAACATTAAATACAGAAAAAAAGAAAAGATACACGAATAACAATCGTATTAATATTTCGACGACATATTCTTGTAGATCATTAATAATGTCATATTATTTCAATAAAAATATAAATTTATATTTATTGAATATTATTTAAATAACTAAAAAGATGCTGAATTATTGTATTTGTTCGGTTTGGTTAAATATTAGCAGGGGAACAGTGTCCGCACAACAGATTTGTTGTTTTTTTTTACAAAAAACTAAAAACTGTACTAGTTTTGCAATAATCTTCTCATCTTCACCCGAAAAACGGAAAGAGATATGGAAAATTGTTTGTCGCTAGCACAGATAATGGTCACCATGAGGACGCCTATTTGATTATATTTGAATAAAATACAAAATGGAAACAGTATAAACACGGCATTTACCTTTTGTACTTTTATTTTATATAAATATTTTGTTTGTAAATATAACCGAAAGCGCAGTGTCACTGAAGAGTTGGTGACACGCTGGGTGGATGCCCCATAGCGTTTGTTATCGCCCCCCGGGGTCACTGTTGATGTTGTTGTATTATTCTTGTTGTTTTTTTTATTTTTCTCTATTGTTGTTACTGGTGTAGAGCCCCAAAAAAAATATTATATTAACGATAAATAGACGTGATCACTCTTAACATTTTTATTTATATAAATAAAAGTTGTTAGTTGTTTGTTTGTTTATTTGTTTGTGCGCTTTTCAACGTATATTTACAAAATGTGCTTACAGAAAAAAAAAATACTGATAATGAAATGGGCATAGGAATAATTATTTTCATATTTTGTTGTCTTGTAACCCCGCTGATCAAGTGAAAACAAAAAAAAAAAAAAAAAAAAAAAGGATTTTTGTTTTGATTATGAAAATATTTATTTTAAAGAAGCCGCAACCCTCCAAATAATAATAATAATAAATAATTCGAATACCAGTAACAAATTAATATCATATACGTAAATATTTATGGTAACAAGTTTTGGTCTAATTAATTGGTTAAAACCCGAATAAAGTAAAATATGTTTTTTTTTTATTTTATTTGTTTGTAATAAAAGAAATGAAAATGCTTTAATTAATTTAATTTACGATATGTTTTCTATATAAAAAATTATAATTTATACAATAAATAAATAAATAAAAAAAAAAGGTAAAAAATAAAATAAATTGATGCCTCCTCAACATAATAGAATCATGATTATGTGGTTGCTTCTAGCTAATCTAACGCCACAGATTATTTATTTATAAATAAATAAAAAAAAAAATGGAAGCAGAATAAATTTTTTTTTTTTTAATTTATTAGGCGATAAAAACAATAAAAAATATAATTGTAGATTCTATTCGATGGTTACCAATTGTGGGTGAAACAAGTGACATGAACAAGCAACAAACCTGATTTTTTTCGTTTTTTTTTTCACAGAAAATTCATTTTTTGTTAAAAATTTCTGATTTATTTCCTTAACAAAAAAAAAAAAATAATAATTAAATTATATTAAATTAGAAATCGTTTGTTTTTTATTTAAATCACTCAAAAAAAGTGAAAAATTAATAAAATTAATTTTATTTATTTAATCTTCTAAGACGCGTATTTTCTGTTAAAACAATACCAAAAAAAAAAAAAAAACCAAACATACAGCACGATAATGATAGTTACACCCATTTTCTCCTTTTTGATTTAACTTTAAAAAAAAAGAAGTTTAATTCAAGCCTATAATTTATATTCGAAATGTAAATTATTTTTCTTTTCTTTTCTTTTTCTTATTTATTCATTTTTATAATATTACTAAAAACTAATATATTTTTCTATAATATGTTGTTCCCTATTTTGTTATTATTATTATTATTATTATTATTATTATTATTATTACCATTATTAAATTTTTTTTTTTTTATCTTTTTATTCCTTATTATTTTATCAATATTTTACTTTTATTTATTTTTTTTTTTTCTTATTTATTTTAATTCAATGTATCGTGACCATTATTATGAAAATTTATTATTAGTAGTTCTTATTATAATAAAATCAAAATAACATAAATAAAATTATAACAACGGTTGAACCTAAATAGAAAACCGATGGGAGTTCAACAATATATGAAATTTTTTCCTTATTTTTTTATTTGTTGATAATTTTAAAGCGCCACTTGCTTTATATTTAAATTATTTAACAATAACGAGAAAAAATGTTTATTTTCTTTTTTATTAATTTCTCTTTATAATTTTTCTATATTAAAATACAGAAATTCGATTAAACCGAAAAATATAATTACAATGATTTGTTATAAAGATTTATTTATGAACCATATTTCATATATGATGAAGTTAAATGTCGGCAACTTACTCTATAATCCCTTAAAAGGTACCAGTAACAAAAAAAAAAAAAAAAGGTAATAAATTAATTTCATTATACAGTTTTAACACAAAATTTTTTTAGTTTTTATCTAATTTAAAAGTGATGAAAAAAAAGTGCAAAAACCAAAAAACTAAACGCGTTACTAATTTGACATTCAAACTGGGTCATAAAAAAGAATCTGTCAGGGCGGCCAATTTTAAAACATCAAATGAAAAAATACAGAAATTTTTTTTTAACTTATTAAGTTTTCCACTCGTTTAATTACAGTTCAACGCTAGATGATTATCCTTATTTATTATAATAAGTAATTTTAAGTGAAGATTATTCTATTATTACTCGTTAATAAATTGAGTGGCATGAATTAGATTGCATGTTCCAAATGTATCGATTTGTGCTAAAATGTTGGTGATCACACGATTTTGATGTGAATGGCAGACACTCTGTCTAACTGACTGCGTTAATTTGTTTTTCTTTTTTTTTTTAATAAAAAAAACCATAAAAATGTGATGAGAGAGTAGAAATAAAAAATAAAAAAAAAATATATATATGAAAATGCTTGTTAAAAAATAGATTTTTATTTTTTAACATCAATTTTTATTATTTATTGTATTGTTGGCTGGGTTGGTATCATCTTTTGTTCTACGATGTCAAAGATGCCGATTTTTTTTTTTACTAAACAATACCATGCAGCACCGAATTTATATTTTTGTTAAAGAGATCAGTTATGAGACGAGTCACACGTATTTTATTTTAAACCAAATGTCAGGTTGTTCTTTCCTCCGTTTATTATTATTATTGTTCGTTGGATAGAAAATAAAAAGAAAAAAAATATTAAATCAAATGAAACCAAATAAACTCATGTGATATATATATATATATTTTTATTTTTCTGAAAAATTGACGGCTTTGTTCCTTATAATGTGCGTTATTATTATTATTTTGCGCCTTCTTCTCTTTGACATGTAGCATTATTATTATTATTTTTATATATTATTTCAGTAAGAAACAATAAAAACAAAAAGAAAAAAGAAATGAAACAGTAGTGACCGATAAAAGAATAAGAGAAAAATAGGTGGTAAAAGACAAAACTATATAAATCTTAAGGTACAAAAAAAAAATGTTCCATTGTTGAGTTATAGTCATAATTTTTGACATGTGTTTATCTAGATTTTATTCATATCATTCGATTGTGTTATGAAGATGAAAAACAATTTTTTTTTTTTTAAAGTATTCTGATACAATAGGTGAGAACAATTGTGGTTCTTACACTGTTCAACTACTTGAACAGCGATTGTTACCGTTGCTACTAAAAGACCTATGCACAAAGGGTGACTTTATTAAATAAACAATAAAAAAAAAAAAACTATCTTTATGCCTTTATAATTAAAAACAATTTAAAAAAAAACGAAGAAAATTTGTTAATATGTAATGTATATTGTGGTTAATGTTTGTTACGGGAGTTTACAATCCATTTATAGTTAAACAATCAACAACAAAACATGTAAAAAGCACATCAATAAACTCGCTTATAAGTCGCTTATATAAACTATAAAGTGATAAATGTTGTGTGTATTTATAAAGTACATACCATTTATAAAATTTATAATAATAATTATAAGAAAACAGAAAAAAATTTCCCACACAGTGCTCCAGTAATTTGTCTATTTTAATGCTAAACAAAAAAAAAATAAATGTTTCTCTCGTTTTTAAACGAAGCAAACATAATTAATAAAAAAAAACAATACCTTAAACGATAAAGGTAATAGAAAATATAACTCATTTTTTAAATTAATTTTTATGTTTCATCCCTTAAAAGGAATTAAAACATTAAAAAAAAAAACAAATTGATAACATATGTCTTGCGAGAAATATATCTTTCAAACTGTCGACAGCTTTTCAAACATAAATTCTGCAATAACATTTGGTCAAATTTTTAAATAGAAAATCCTTTTAACATTTTCTTAATAAAAGAAGTCAATCAGTAGATGAAAAAAGGTAAATACATCATAAACTGTATGGTATAACGAAAAAAAAAAAAAAAAAAACATATAATCAGTAGCAAAAGTAAATGAAGCACAAATAATCGAAGCATCATTAACATGTTGCCGGTATTATGTAAAAAAAAAAAATTTTTATTATTTTACTTTAAAGTAAAAAAAAAAAAATACTTTACTTTAATACATACATTGTCTATCCTAACAAAAAGGGATAGGGATATTTAAAAATGAATCATTAGAAAAACCTACAAAAAATTTGTTTCTTTGTTGCGGCACAGAGAAAAACTTTTGTGAAAAATGATCGAATAATTAATAAGAAAATGTTTTTTTTTTAAAAAATCCTGTGTCTAGGTGAATAACGATGATTATCTGTTTGTCTTGTTAAATAAATTATTTAAAAAAAAAAAATGTTTTTAAAATAAAATAAAAATTATAATTAAATAAATTCAAATTTAAAGAGTTATTAACATTTCTAACTCATATCTTATGGTTAATGGAAATTATAAATTATAAATTAGAAATGTAAAAATTCGAAAACAGAAACTCATCAAGTATATATATATATATATATATATTTTTTAGATAATTTACATGCAATAAAATATAATAAAAAGTAATAAATATATTCTTAACCGTCGCCGTTAGTTAAATTCGCATTCAGACAAAATTAATTATCTAATAATCGCGTTATTTCATTTAACATATCATTCGCCACATTTTCATCGTAACAAAAACAAATCGTAAAGGAATTCTTTTCATTTTTTTTGCCTTTTTTTTTATCATATATAATAAACAACTGTAGCTGGAGGCCTTAAAATCTATAAAATTTAAAAAATAAATATCAAATGCATTAAGATTCCTATAACTCCACATGAATATTAGATTTAGGTTGCATTATAGACGTCAGCTAGGTAATAAATAATTTAAACAAAAAAAAAAAAATAAAATAAAGAAGAAACTGTCAAAAATTCTTCTGTTCTCCTTTAATTATTTTTGCCCTTAATTTGCATATTTCTCATCAACATTTTAAAACGATTAAAACCCTATTATTAACAAGTGGCTTTATGAGTTTTTCGCACTCTAACGCCGAACAACGTTTTTTTTTTTTTTTTTTTTTGTGTTTAAACCAGAAGAAGCAAAACTAATTCACCTTTTCTAAATTAACAAAAAATAATAAACGAAATCGGTATGGGTCACCATGAGTGTAAATTATTAAACAAAAAAAAAAAAAAAATAATCAAAGTTGATGGACATTTGAAAATCTGCTGGTTGGTGGAAGTTAACGTATAAACATTTAGATGGGGGTGTAAAAGGTGAATTTATGCTTTTAAAAATTTTGTAAATAATAAATAAATATATATATATATTTATATAACAAGAACAACAAGCATATATGATGGGTAAACCAATTTGCCTGTTGTTTGAACAACGTTAATTTAAAAAAAAAAAAAAAAAATCATTTGTTCTTAGCCCGAAGGTTTGTTCTCAATTCAGGAGCACAGCAGGAGTTCCACAAACAATCTTCACCATAAGTTTTAATAAAAAAAAAAAAAACACAAAAATTAGTTTTCTTAAATAAAAAAAAAAAAAAAACAATACACTCGCCATCTATCGCGTTTTTTTTTTTTTTTTTTGTTATCGTTTTAAATTTAAGAGATCACTCGCGCACGCGGTCCATACATAACTATGAACTTGTTATGGGACGCCTGCATATTGTGTAAAATAGTTTTTACCAGAAGGCGGATCGAGGTTGAATATTAAACAAAAAAAATTAAATTAAAAACAGTCAAAAGTCAAAGTATTTTCCTTTTTTTTTTTTTTTCTTTTTCTGTTTTCTATAAAAGAAAAATAAATAAATAAATTATTGTGTCGTCGTTATTATCTTTTGTTATATATTGTTGGATCCACCACGCATTATTAAATAGAAGAAAATAAATAAATAAAACTAAATCAAATAAATTAATATAATAAATAGTGAACACATATTAGATATGTCTGCTATTAAATATTTATTTATTTTTATTCTTTTTCAATTTTATTATTTATTAGAAAATGGGTATTTCTGTTGTTGTTTTTTTTTTTTTTTTCTCTCATTTTTATTTATTAAAAGTTTTTCTGTTTTGTTTTACCGCGCCTTTGGTTATCCTTACTGTGATATTAAATATATAAAAGTTTTTTTTTTTTTATAACGTTTACTAGCCGCTAAAGTCCTTTTTTATTTTTCTCATCTGTTGCAATTATTATTTATGCAATTTGCCAGATGGTTTCGTTCACAGAAACTTCAGAGAAAAGAATGAATAAAAAAAAAACGACTGTACCTGATGCCTTAATTAAATTTTATAACAATTTACACCTGAACCCATTTATGTTTAGCTACTGTTAAACGCAATTTGCATTTTATTATTTTCGCTTAAATGTGCAAACGTTAAGTTTTAAAACAAACACTTAATAAAGAAGAAGAAGAAGAAGTAAAAAAAAGCTCTAATATGCAATCACTTTAAATAAGAGCGTTAACGCCCCAGCCTGGAGGGTCTTACTTTAACATTTTCTGTGTTTATTTTGTTCCTGTATCTCTTACGCAAACTATTTATTTATTTATGTTGAAATTTACACTTTTTTTTTTTTCTTTTAAATTGCAGAAATGATCATTTCGTTTTTCGCTTTGTTTTATATATTTCAAGGTGCAAACAGTAAAATGTAAATAAATAAATTTTAATTTCTATGTTTCATCAATTCAATTAGTTTTAAAATAAAACCAGCCAATGTGTAAATGTAAAAATATAAAATTAATATTTATAGCCATCAATTAAACAGAGGCTAAATTAGTATAATCAATTAACAGTGATAAATGTACAATGTTTTCGTTTATAGAGTAAAATAACTATTATTGGTCTGTCGCCTGAAGAACCGACTGAAATATAAACCAAAAAAAAAAAAAAAAAAAATTTTATTTTATGACTTAAAACAATTTAAATAATAACAAAAGAAATCTATTTAATTTTACGTTTCTTAGTTTGCTGTCGGTTATATTAAAAAATTAACGAATTTTTAAACCACTTGATGGGGTTTTTTTTTTAAGCTGCGGTTATGCAAAAGGCGTGGACTAAAAGTCGATCAATAAGCTAATTTATTTATATTTTTATGTGTGTGTGTGCTTTTCTTTTCTTTTTTCATTATAATTCCTTGTAAAGTGACTGAGTGACACAATACATAAATTTTATGATTTTTTTTTTTATTTAAATAACGATTGCGATTTGTGAGTACATTAAAACGGTTACAAAATGACCAATAGGTGTGGGCAGATGGTTTTTAATTTATACTCAGGCTTTAGAAATAAAACTCTTTTATGTAATTTCATCCCTTTTTTTAATTTTTTTTATTTTTTATTCAATCATCCATCGTTAATTGTATAAAACGAACAATAATCCTAATTTAAATTTATTTGTTAAATATTACAAATTCTTGCATTGTATGTATGCTTTCATTATTATATATTCAAAATATTTTTATTACTTGATAAAATAAAGCCCGAATATTGTTTTGATTCACAAAATATTTTTTAATGCAATCTTGTTGTCTTTTCTTTTTTTTTCTTTTAAATTTAATAACGTGACGTAACACCGGGGGTCATACGATATCCTGCTGTTGATGTTGTCGATATATAAGAAAATAATTTTTTTTTCATTTTTAATTTTTTATGTTTTTATTGTCCTGAAAGATCTTGTTAGAAGTTGTTACCAAAGAAGAAAAAACAAAAATCATTTATTATATCTGTTTTTTTTTTTTTTTTTTTTGAGTGAAGGTGGAAAGACACAGAAAATTAATAGAAATTTTCATAAATATTCAATAAATATTAAATAAATGTATCCCTATTGATACGATATTGATCGTCGACAAAAGGGCTAGACATTCCATATATAACAATTGGATTTAAAACAACAATTGGATGACCCATTCAGCATTATTTTTTTTGGGTGATGACACAACACATTATTGTTTTTTAAAAAACATTTGTAAAAAAGTGCACAGAAAATGCAAGTCACACGTATGCACATTCTGATGTGGCAACTAGATAACATTATTTCGGTTAAGATCATTTGATTTGAGTGTTGGAATTTTATAATTTTAACCAAGGTATGACTAACTGGAATGGACTCCTGGGACTCTTGTCATGAAGTCTTTTCAATTTCATTAATATAAAAACTGTGTATGCCTTCTGTAATAATCAACAATCAAAAAAAAATAAGGAAAAAAAATTGCACAGCTTCGTGCCGTCGCCACTGAAGTTCCTTTAAGTAATAAAATGTTTCTAGCGAAAATTATTGTCGTGGGAAATATCGCGAATAACAAACAAACTATTTAAATTAGACAAATGATTTCCTGTTGTTAAAAAAAAAAAGTTCAGTTTTTTGAATGAAACATAAATAAAACAAACATATTAGCCAGTGTGGTTAAAAATAAAAAAAGAAAATTATGATGATTGAGATGAGGGTGTAAAATAATTTTTATTATTAATTCAAAAAAAAAAAACCACAAAAAAAAACATTTTATAATTTATTATTATTATTTACTGGTTGGGTCAGATAATCTTTTATTTTTCTTTTAATCGTTATTAAATGTAAAACCATGTCAAATATGCTTAATCCCTAATTTTATGATTGAAATCTTTCTTGTGGATAAATAAAAAAAAAAAATATTTTATTTTACGTAGAAATTTGCTTCTACGTTTAACTAAAAACAGAAAATAAAATTTTTCTTAATCTTATCTTTTCATCATCTTATCGCAAATGTTAATGACAGGGTATATAAAAATTTTTAAATTTTACACAATAACATGTCACCTCATCAAATGTATTTAAATATTTTAATGACTAATACTGGATAAATAATGATAAATAAAAATCATAAATTATTAATAAAACATTAACAATTTTTTTTTTTTTATTATTTCTATAAAACAACCACACCGCAATCATTAAAAGATTATTATTATAATAATAATAATAATAATAATAATAATAATAATAATTTTTTTTTTCTTAGATTAAAATAGAAAAGTATGACATAAAATATAATTTAGATAATAATTTGTTGGGTTTTTATATTATATTTATTATATTTTTAAACAAAGTTTTCTATATGATAAAGAACAAAAAAAAAAAAAAGAAAGAAAATCTTATTCAAAGAAGCGTTACAGGTGTTGCCATGATCCTTTTCTGTAAATTTGTCATAATCAACACAATCTAAGATTTTTTTTTTTTTTATATTAACATTAAACCTATTCAAAGTATTATATAACATTTTTATTATCATCATCCCTTTTATATTCTATTTATTTTAATATTAAATAAAAAAAAAAAATACAAAATCAACGAAAGAAGAGACAGAAGAAGAAGAAAAATTATTAACACTACACAACCACTGTGCGCGCTTACAATAATTTCTAAGAATTTTTCATTTATTTTTCTTTCTTTCTTTCTTTCTTTTATTAAACAATTTGGATGAAGCAGATATAAATCATTACTCCTCTTGTTGTTTGGTTTAGGAAATTCTTGAAAATAAAAAAAAAAAAAAAAAAAAATGTTTTTAACAAATTTTCTTTATATACAACCCGCGTTTGTGAACTATGAGCCCTTTCAATATTTCTGTGCCGTATTTGTCTAAAAGAAATCTTGGTACTCAAGAATAGAATAAAGGCGATATAATAATAACTTGAGAAGATTTTCATTTGTCATGGGTCATCTTTATAGGATTTTTTTTTTATTTCTTTTATTTATATTATTATTGTGTAATCCTGAGGTGTTTCTGATATTTATTATTATTTTATTTTATTTGTTATGTTGTTGCTTCATTGTAATCTCTACAAAATGCTGATACATTGATTCCCTTTTATTATTATTATTATTATTATTATTATTATTATTTTGGTTCAATTGTCCTTTATCGTGTGGGAGTCATTTCAGTCAATTCATATCATTGTATAACAGGGAAATATTTTAGGATTTGATATAAAAATAATAATGTCAGGTGGCTAAAAAAAAAAAAAAACAAAAATTTTTTTTTTCTACCTTTTGTCATTTACTTTTCATTCTTCAAATAGACATTATCTGTGAATTTATGTTTTTATTCGTATACGCTTTGTATATAATTGAAGTCAAGTGTGTAAAACTATTATGATTTAATTTATTTGATATTTTATCTCTTTGTATCTAGTTGTACCAATTGTTGTAAATAATAATAATAATAATGATTTCGGAAAGGTATCATGGGAATTTTTTCAGTTTTTTTTTTTAAGTTACTTTAATTATGTTGATTGCCATTGTAAATGGTTTTGTATGGTGACAACAAAAAAATTATTAAATAAACAGTAGCGCCATTAATAATAAACAAAATACTTTGCTTTAAATTATTTAATTAACAAAAATTCTATATACAAAAAAAAAAAGCGTAAAAAAATAATAATGAATTTCTTTGTTTGAGGTCATTTCGTTTAATAAAGGTAAAAGGAATGTTTTTAATTTTTTTTAAAGAATAAAAATTATAATATGGAACCTGTATGAGGGCTGCCTGATTGCGCTTTAATTATGTGAAATCTGCCTAAAGCAAATTTCTAATGAACAAATATAAATAAAACCAGCACACAATATTCACAATTTGGATGTTTATTTGACACGAAGATTTTTGTTTTATATAATTTCTTTCGTTTTGCTTAATTTTAATCTACAGCATGTAAGATGCCTTGAAGTAGATACAAAAATAAATATAAAGAAAATGCTCATCCAGCATATTATTATTATTATTATTATTGTTTAATATTATTATGATTATAACAATTATATAGGTATAATGTAATATAAATGAAGAAGAATCATAAAAGAAAAAAAAACGCAAAACTCTTCCCACACTATCAAATTGAGTCGCGACTATAAAAAACCTTTTTGATAATAGCAATAATAATAATAATAAACGAAAAACGAAAAAAAAAAAAAAAACTAAGAAAATTAGAGATATGTGCTTAAGCAAAAGAATTAGTGGAGACCTCCTAAAAAAAAAAAAAAAAACTTTTTTTTTACCACAGTAATCGGCGCGTAATCCTTAACGAAACAATAAAAACAAAAGAAAATAACGTGCGGACACTGTACGCGTCGGCATGTACGGAATTCTGGTTTAGTAACAAAAAAAAAAAAAAAAAAAAACTCTTATTTTGGCGAATCAGAATTTTTTTTTTTTGTTATAAAAGATGCGATAAGCTTTAGTCCTATTTGTTCCCACTGGTCTTCGCAGAAATTTAACGTTGAACAAATTTTTTCTTTTTTACTAAATTTTCTCTAGATTAGTGTTTGGTTGATTTTTGGTGTATGAAAAATAAAAATAAATAACAATGAATTTTGTAATTGTATTACGGCAAAGATGGTAAAAAATAAGAACAGCAACAGTAACAGCGCTTAAGAGATGATTATCATTGGTGCGTGTGCTGTTTTATATACACATTAAAGAAAAAATGATCTAACTAATATATTATCTTTGGAGAGAGCAAAAAAAACAACGAAATAAATAAATAAACATATATGTGGAGCAGAGCGACGTGATAAATTATGAATTTGTAAAGTCGCGATATTATTCGTGACCACGAATATTTTGTATGATTACATACAAAAGATAGAAAGAAAAATCGTCTGATTGACGCTAATGTATGCTGCAAAATTTCCATTATAATTTTATAAGATCGATAATTTATTTGTATTCATAATAAACAAAAAGAAGAAAGAAAATTAATTAAATAACGCGATTGTCTGTAAAATTTTTATAACGCGTGCCAAATAAATACTTTGGTCACAATCATTTTTATTTAAATTAAATGTTTTTTGTTAATAGCCCGCTTGTTTAGTGCTTTTTATTACACAAATTTCATTTTTATTTATTAAAATCTTCTTCGATTTTATGTGGTAGAACTTTCTTTCGCTTTTTTTTTTTTTTTTTTATCTAGAAATTCCGATGTTAAAAACACTATCGATGAGGCTACGCATAGTAAATTTCTTCAAAATTCCTTTTAACCATTTTTTATCTGTTCTGTTTTTTTTTTTTTTTTTATATAGTTCTGTGTGGCTTTTTCATTATAAATTAATTTTTAGTGTTTTCTCATTTCTTCATCTTCTATTAATATTGATATTTATAATTATAATTATAATAATAATAACAATAATAATAATAAAAAATCAATACAAATTATACACGGATCGTCGCAATAAAAATTCAAAATAAAAATAAAAAAAAAAAAAAAACCTAATGTGTTAATTAATTTGATTTTCTTCAACATGCATTGATATGTTGAGTGGTCTTAAGATTTGTTGTTGAGATAAAAACCTGTAAAAGATCAACTTTGTATCAATTTATTTCTTTTTTTTTGTTGTTAGGTTCCAAAATACTAAATCTTTCTTTTTAAGAACAGAGCAAAGGTAAGAGAACAAGTTGTCGTTGAACATTAAACAAATCAAATGAACAAAAAAACTAAATGAATTGAAACATTTTTTTTTTTTATTTTTAAACAAAATTGTGCGTGTGTGTTCGCATTGATTTGTAGTTTGTTGTCGATTTTGATTATTATTATTCATCTGTTCTTGTCTTTTCTTTAAAAAGAAAATTAAACAATTTGATTAGTATTTTAAACAAACAAAGTGGAAAGGTGTAATTAAATAATAAGAATGACAAGAAATTAAATTGAAAAAATGGTGGAGAAAAAAGATTTAAACGGAATAAAAAAAAAAAACACAACATTGGTCCAGTGCATGTTGTAAATATTTACAATTCGATGCTTTCTGTAAGGATTTCTTATCTACAAAAAAAAAATAGTGGATATTTCTATTAATACATGAAATGAAATAAATTTTCTCTAAAGTCGCGCCTGATGTTGTCTGTTGACATCTTAGATAATTTTTAACATTTTTAACATTTTTTTTTTTTGTTTACTTCGACGATCGTTTGGGAAATACTTTACGGTTCACATAAAAAAACATTTTTGTTTTTCTTTTATTCTGTTCTAAAAGGTGGTCTAACTTTAAATTTAGCTATCACTGGGTGTCATCCAATAGTAATAATTAGTAACTTGAACCTTATCTTGGTGTCTGACACATAACCACATCACCTTTAAAATCATCTATCTTCTAAAATATCCTAAATAGAAGTTGAAATGATTATGTATTGGATTTTATACGTATCTCTATTGCCACTAAATTGTTTTCTTATTTTTCCTAACAGGGATGGAGACTTTTTTCTTTTTTTTTTTCTTTTCAAAACGTTCTTATCATTATCAATCTATAATAACCGACGAACAGTATAATTATTTGATTGATGAAATCTATAATGTTTTTTTTTTTTTTTTTCCGTTTATTTATTTATTTATTTATTCCTCAGACTCTGTTTTTTTTATCTTTGAACAGATTCAACTTGTTGTTCCCGTCTATTAAAAATAATAAAAAAAAAATAAAAATAAATTTTTTTATGATGCGATTTTAGTTTTTAATTTTTTTTTTTAAATTATTTCCTTTATTGATATGGAATTTTAATAATAATAATAATAACAAGCGATAAATCATAAAGCAATAAGAAATTAAATAATAAAAAAAAAAAAATACAGTGATACGAAATAAATTAACGATTCTTTATGGAGCTCCAGATTTATCATCCACTTTAGAATTTCGTTATAACAAAAAATAATAAATAAGAATATTTTCCTAATTATAATTATAATAATGTTAAATTAGTCTATAAACATTATAAACACGTTAATGAAGAATTAAGTTAACGTACACAATGAATTTTATTTTAATTTTTTGTTTACGGAATTTACTGTGTTCTTACGCGTGGCAATAAAATGTCACCATATAATGTCGCTGTTATGGGACATCAAGATTGAAATTTTTTAATTTTTTTTTTTTTTTTTGTGTTGTTTCTCCTCATCTCACTTTTAAAACTTTTATAATTTTATTATTTATTTATTTTTTTTTTTTTTATTTACTTTTGGTTTTTAACTTTAACGGAAACATGGGTGGGCCACACGTCAGTTGACTCTAGAAATTATGTTCTTGCTCATTTCAGGTTACTTAACTAGATTCGTTTTATTTTTTATGTTCTTCTTTCCACTTTTCTCTTTCTTTTTTTTCTTTTTTTTTTTTTTTCGTGTGTTAATAAATTAATTTATTTTATTAAAAGAATTTTTATTTTGTAAATTAAATGAATATCGCGAATAACAAATTAAAAATTAATTCTTTAACCACCGTCGGCATAGTTAGCCAAAAATTAATTGACAATGTTGCGTTTTTTTTTTTTCATTCATTAATTTTTTAACAAATTAGTTATTAGTCGCTTTTGCACTCATTCATTTAAAACTTTATAAAAATTAGTGATCCTATCAATAATTTAACAGGAAAGTTAGTTCGTTTTTTGTGTATTTAAAATCATCGTATTTGGGTAATAAGAATAAGAAAACAGCAGACAAGCTTTAAAAAAAAAAAAAAAAAAAACTAAAAATAAAAGACGAGATAAAAATCATTTGACTTTTGTTATGGTTCTGTAGTTGCACCTTACCTTTTTAAAAATAGTTTTGAAGAACAAAAACCATTGATAATGGGTGCACAACCAAATAGGGTAATATTTTATGATCAGGGTGACAAAAACTGTCTCGAAAAGTGTCGTCTTTAACGATAACACCAAACAAAATAAGGCAAATTGGTTCATCAATAAACATAAAATGTCCTAAATGTTATTATTTCTATTTATATTGCTTTTCAGAGACGTAGCAAATGCACTTAAAGAATACAGAATTAAGGAAACTGTTAAATGTTTATTATGTTTCTTTTCTTTTTTTTGTGTTGGTGGTAAATCGTTTTAAATCAGAAACCATTGTGAAGGATCTATGATTAAAAATCATTAAAAAACATAAACAATCAAACAAACAGTTTTCTAATAATATTGATAAATAAACATAAACAACAAGTAATACGCCACCAAGAAAGTTTTCACAATGAGTTTTTAAAAATAAAATTATTTTCAACTATGTGCTGCTGGAGGCATATAAATGTTCGCTTACCTTACGTGATCGCTATATTTTTTGTTAATATATCGTCGTCATATATATATATATATATACATGCAAAAATGTATTAGCTAGGGTCATAGGTTATAAATACTTCGTGTCCATCCCTGTATTTGTGCTGTTTTTTTTTTTTTCTTTTTCTTTCTTATAAAATTAACAGAACCGAATTTTGGGTTCTTTATTGAATATTTTCTAATCACATCATGATTTTATTTTTTATTTTCGCATCTGGTGTCTGTTTGGAAAATTATACGGAATATATAAGATCGCACCCCCTTAGGTATACGGGTTTGCACCGTTTATTACATCTCTGAATAAATATGCGGGTGTGTACATTTTTATTTCAAAACCAAAAAAGCAAAACGAATATTCATCTGGCGTGGTAACAATAAGTGCATTTATAACATGCACACATGAAAACATGGATATTAAAAATTAAAAAATAAAACGAAACAGGTTAAATAATAAAAAAAAAAAAAAAAAAAATATTTATTACTTCTCTTAACATAACTTTACGTAGCGAAAATAAATACAGTGTAGAAAAAAAAAAAAAAAAACTCTCTCAATACATGTAGAAGGCGCGCTTTGAATCCGTGGGAAATGACGTGTGCCCGCGGGCGTGTGCCGTGCCGTACAAAAAAAAAAAAAAAGTAAAAAAAAATTGTGCACCAAAAATAAATGTATAATAATAATAATAATAATAATAATAATAATAATATTAATAATAACTTTATGCAACAACAAAAGGAAAACATTATAAAAATATTAAGAAAAATAAAACATTTTTTTTTTATTCTACATTGAAAAGATCACTTATTGTAACAAAGAGTTTGTTAAATAAAAATTCTTAAATCTTTTTAATTAATCATTACACGTTCAGCTTTAGTTTTTTTTAAATATTTTTATTTACACAGAACAAAACAAATGTGTTTTTTTTTTTTTTTTGAATAATACACTTTTGGTTTAACATAAACAAAATAACAGAGAAAACTTTTCTTTTTTTTTATTCTTCTTTAAAACACTTTAAAAAAACATCCAATTAGTGATATTTCAATAATAATAAAAGGTAAATAAAATTAAATTAAAACCAATTTATGCACTAAAAGACCATTGTGTTTGTACATTGTGTTCGCTTTTCAATATTTATTTGTTTTATAAGCGCAAGGCGCGTAAATACAAAAAAAAAAAAAGAAAAGAAAAGATTTTTTTATTTTTTGTTTGACCAAATAAAACCATAATAAAAGCTGAGTAAAAAACAAAAAAAAAAAATTAAAGCAGCCTCAGAAATTTTGCCAAAAAAGATGTAAAAAATTTATTACCCAACAAAAATAAATAATAATAACAACGAAAAAAACAAAGATTTAACGTAACTACGTCCATTAGAACACCTGTTCAAACGCGAGCGTATTTTACAAAATTGAATAACGAAAAAAAATTATGTATTTATGTATAATAACACCGGAATTAACTTGTGAAAACTATTATGCATTGCATGCTCGTGTTTATTACGCAAAAATTATTTCCGTTTTTGTTTTCTTTCTTTTTTTTTTTTTTTGCGTAATAATATTCATGGCATACGGAAAAGAAACGAAATTTTCGGTTTCATAAGAAGAATTTAGATTTTTTTTTTCTTCATTTTTGGGTATCCTAATTTACATACACTTAGCCTTAAGGATTCGTTTTATTTTTGTGTGTGTTTTTTTTTCTTTCCGTATGTATTTATAAGCACGCGTGCTTGTTATGATGCGATACAATCTGATCAGCATCAGCAAACGTAGAGGACAGAAAATAATTGTACAAAACAAAGAAAAAAAAAAAAAGGAAGAAAAACAAAAAAAACCGCCACACGACTACTGGTTTTACGGTTTTACTTGATAGCCAGAAGCTTTGTTGATAAAGAAATTAAGATCACGTTTAAATAAAGCTTTTTTTTCGTTTAAACTGATGCTGTTGTCGGTGCTTTCATCGTTTTACTTTTCTACACTTAAGTTGTTGTTGTTTTTTTTTTTTTATTATTATTTTTCCTTTCTTTTCTTTTCATTTCTTGATTGATCTGTTTTGATCGATCAATTTTTTATTAGTTTTCTTTGCTGCATTTTTCATAACATTTTTCTGATTATTTTTTTTTTTTTTTGTAACATCCACTTTGTGGAATAGCGACAATATTTATGATCGTACAAATAAAATCTCAACACAAATTTGATGCTAGTTAGTTACGTTTTAAGTTTATCATATGCAATAACGATAAATATTTATTAAACGTTTATGTTACGACTTTCCAGTCAATTAGTGACGCAGTTCTATATTTTTCAAAGTAAAAATACTTAATTCTAAGAAATGGCAAAGGTGTTAAAAGGTAATAAAACAAAAAATTATTATTATTATTATTATTATTATTATTATTGACAAAATAATTATAAACACCGCTTTAATTATATTAAATTATTTTTATATTGTTATTTACATAAAGCATAAATTGTTTTTATTTTTTCAAAATAAAACTTTAAAACGTTGTTTAATGCTTTTCATGTAACACGATCAAAGTGCAAGGGAACAACATTTTTCAATGATTCTATTGATGGTGATGACCCTTTTTTTTTAATAAAATAATTAATATATAAAGGTTCCACAATTTTATATAATATAAAATATAATTGTTCATTCAAATATTATAATAAAAATTCACAATACAATTGATTAGAATTTGATTGGAATTTTATTATAATAATGATCTTTGTTTATTATCTTCCGAATTTATTTGAACTCACGACTTATATTTTATTATATCATTATGTCCTTTCATTGATCATAATTTAACTAATTATTAAAATGTTAATCTTTGTTAATTTATTATTATTATTATTATTTAAAAGAAATATATAAAAAAAATTAAATTCTTTTATTATTTACAATCAAAGTAAATGTTTAACGAAAAAAAAAAATTAAAAATTAAAAAAAAAAAAACTATTAATGCTGTCAGACACAGTTTAAGCCGTATGAATAATAATGCAGAAGAAGTTGTAAAATTCAATTTGTTAAGGTAGTTTCGTGGAAATTTAAGACTTTTTGAAGATGGCATGCGTGAATATATAAAATTTATATTATTTCGCCTGACATTACGTGCAATATAGTGGGTAAATGGTTTTTTTTTCTTTTCTTTTCTTTTCTTTTCTTCCTTTTAAGAAAGAATATTTCTTTAGAGAATCATTGGCTTTAAACATTCACATTATGATGTTTAAGTATGAAGTTTTAAGGTAACACTCCATAATAATAATAATAATAATACAGGAATTTAGAATAATAATCTTTTGAGTGTCTGTTATTTTGTATAAACAGCAAATGTACTAACAAAACAATAAAAATTTTAAAAAAAGAGACAAAATCCATAAAAAAAATTTAAAGAAATTTCCACATAAACGATTCAACATTTTTAAACATTAAATATGTTTTTAACACCATAAACATAAACAAAAGTAGTGGTGAAAAAAAAAAGCAAACTAAAAGTAATCAGTAATCAGCATATTTATTGTTGATTAATGTTTTTATTTTTTTTTTTTTTGTGTTATTGATATGAAATAAATAATTTTTTTTTTTTTTTTATTACCCAAGCAATTATTGTGGAATTTCTTTTTAATAATAATTGCATAGGTATAAATTTATGTATGATAATTAACAATTAAAAAATAGAAAAAAATAATAACTTTTTTTTATTATCTTGTCCTTGACTTGTCAACTCTGGTAATATAACAATAGGAAAACATTTGATTACCGATAAATAATTTTTTATTTTTTATTATTATTATTGATTTTACTTGCGTCTAAATTTATGGTAATCTTATGAACTTTACCATAAGCACTTTATTTTTTTTTTCTTCTTTAAAGTTTAAAATTAGAACGAATTAATTTTGAAATGTTATTAAAGATTAAACGAAAATGATCTGTAACGACCAATATGATCGATATGTTACATTTTTATCACCTTGTTATCGTGGAATAATAATAATAATAATAATTTCCAATCATTACATTTACAAGAGTAGTGTTTTCTTTTTTGTTTAATTAATGATGTGGAAAACACGTATGTATATGAAATTCGTAAATAAATCTGTGTGTAAAAGGAAAAAACTTATTTATTGCATATTTTAAAATAAATATTTTAATATGATGATTGGATACTTAAAGTAATATTTTCTTTACGTAGTCATGTTTTTTTAATAATCTTCACGTTTTGTTCATTGTTGTGGTCTGGCCATTCATTAAGATCATTATTTACTTATTTTACGGCAAACAGGTGCGATAATATTAATATGTGCGAATAATTTTATCACTTTGTAACTAAGTGGAGACTAAGTCTCATCTTAAATTATAACAACAACCAACCAGCCAACAAAAAAAAAAAAAAAATAATAAATTTATTTATTTATTTATAGGTAGATGGATAATGTCTTGTCTGGAGTTAATCATCCAAACAAGTAATAATGAGTTTAAAAGTAACAGAGAGAAAAAAAAAAAAAACGATAAAAAAAAAAATAATTTTATATTTTCTTACATCACTTAAATGCGTTACTAAGAATCATTTAACATAACAATTTATTACTATTTCTTTAATTATTAACCACAGATATATAAAAAATCTAATGTTTGTGAGGTAAAAGAATTTTTTTTGGTTAATTTTTTTGGTTAATTTAATTTCCCAAGAAGCTGCTGACATAATGTGGCTTCCTTATATGTTACTTAAATATATATTTTTTTTTTTTTATAATTGTTAATTTGATGTTTTTTTTGTCTTTGTTTTTTTTTTTTTTTTTTTAATATAAATATAAAAATTTAAATATGCTTGTGAATTGGAATAAAGAATAAAAAAAAAAAAATTATAATTTTTCGTTTCTTCTGTGTGTGTGTTTTTTTTTTTTTTTTTTTTATAACACAAATGATATGTGAAAAAAGCTTAAACTTAAAGTAACACCCGAGTAAAATGAACGTTTATTGTTATTTATAATAAAGAAAATGATTTTAAATTTGGTGGTGATGAGATTGCTGCTTATTAACAATTGTTGTTAATTTATGTAGGCAAAAACAAACAAAACAATTTAAATAAAGTTCTAATTTTTTTAACAGAATCATAAAATACTTAAATTTAATAGTGCTGACCATCTACGCACGTTTATAGTTAGTAAGAATACTTTATTACACGTCAAAAATCACACGATAATAATGTGTAATAATAATAATTATTATTATTTTAATTAGAAACATTTTTTTTATATATTATCTACAATTAGTATGCGCATACCAAATGACTGTGTCATTAATTTAAATTTTACAAAATTCTTTTCTTACGTAACAAGAGGATATAAAACTATAATAACAGACAAACAAACAGACAAACAAAATGTTCTTTAACCACATAAATTAATGTTTTTCAACAATTGTATTATTTCAACCGGAAAACTGTTCAAATGAATTTAATACCAACAGTAGTTTATTTCGCTTCGTTTCAAATTAAATAAAATTAAAGAAAAAAATAATTCTTTTCTTTTTTTTATTAGATTGGTGATTAAACTTTATTTTTTTATATATATAATTTCATTGATTAAATTATGTGAAAATTATGTGCAAGCAGCTTTTTTTCTTTTTAAAGAAAGTAGCTTTTACTTTAAAAAATTAAAAAAAAACAACATTTTGATTGTACGTCAGAGAATAAAATAATAATTATTTATATTTTATTAGTTTTATTTTTTTTTTTTTGTATCATTTTAATGGCATCTGAAGTAGTTTATCACTCTAGGTAATTTTACAATCTTTGGTATTAAAAAAAACAGAAAAAAAAATAGTCGGTGTTATCCAACTAATTTCACCTGCCTTAGGTGATTATGGTCACCTTTTCACCATTATAAACACACAACACTAGATACAAAAAATAGATATGCGATGTGCTGCGGTTTTTTTTTTTTTTTTTCTTCTAGGTGTCATGCTGTGGGTGAGTTGCTTCTGCTTCATCTTTTTTCACTAATTTTTCTTCCACTGCAATGTCAAAAGATTACGATAGACGGTCATTTAGTTTGTTTTTATAATTTTTCCATTTCATATTTTATTGTTTTTTCTCTAGATTTCTTAGAAGTGAAAAGGTGTCGAAATAAAAATTTCAACATATCCCGCAGGCAAAAAAAAAAAAAAAAAAAAAAATTTTTTTACATCAATAATTTGATTAATTTTCTTAAAGGATCCTCTCTATACGAAACGCACCTTTTACTTAGTCTTTGTTTTTATCTACATTTTAAAATGTAAACATGTTTTCCCTACATTGTTTTTAGTTATTCGTATAAGAAGTATTAATCGTATGCAACATTGTACAGAAATTACATTCCCATCGTATCATGTCGCCATTGATTGGCGTCAAATAAAGAACAAGAGAGAATATTCATGGCGTGTGTACACTTTTATTTAGAATTGTTTTTCTTTTTTTTTAACATTTTTCATTCCTATTTGATAGTTTTACTGAACCTGTTATATTGTGCATCAAAAAAAAAAAAAAGTATTTTTTTATTTTTAATATCGGTAAAGTTGTAAAAAATAAATTTTTTATTACTAAGTTGACCATAATTCAATAAAAGAAAAGAAAAAATGAAACAAAGGATGATAAAAAAAAAAAAAAAAAAAACAGAATTAAATTATGCTGCCACATATTCCTTTGATTTATTAAAATTGAGAATAGAAATGATGACCGGAGTCGAGTAGTAATAAATCGTCAACAAGAAAAACAAAACGAAACAAAATAATGGAAAATTATGATCCTTAAAAAATTTATTGACTATAAGTCTGATCGATATTTAAAAAAAAGTAATTTTGGTGGCTTTGATAATTTTTCACCCCGTTAAACATTTTTATTACGCATTTTTCCAGTCATCATTTTTTTTTTATATTTAATAAGGTGAACGGACACGCAAGTTATTTAAGGATAATAAACATTTAAGGAACCGCTGACAAAGAAAAGAAAAAATAAATAACAAATCTATAAACCAATTAAATAAAATTTGATTTTATTTCATTTTTCAATAAATTAATAAATAAAAAAAAAAAAAAAAATCATTAAAATTGGTAATAAAGAAATAAATTCAGTTTGATTCGGTGAGGGAATTTATTTTCCACGTCGGCAAATTGAACATTCACGTAATAAAAAAAAAAAACACATTTTTCTTTCTTTTTTTTTAATAATAATAATTAAGACAATAATGTCACACGGCGGGCCGCACGTACGATTAAACCTTTTTTTTTTGTATTCTTGTTAAATTAAATAAGGAAAAATAAACAAACAACCATGTTTGAGCAAAATAGTGATAACAAATGTAAATAATCGCATTTAAAATCACCCACCACGAATTTCTTCTCAGTTTTTTCTTTTTTTGTTTTTTTTTTTATCTCTTCTATTTTATTAGTTAAAAAAAAAAAAATTATTTGATTAGATGTTTCCTAGAAATGTGGGTGCAGTTCTGTATATACAAAACGAAAAATAAACGAAAATTTATGATTTATAAAAATTGAAGAGAACGCTGTAAATTGAAGAATCCGCGTGAGGTCTGTCTCTGAAGATAACTTGCTCGTATTTCATAAAGGTTTTTCTTATTTATTTTTAAATTTTACGGGCATTTATTTACATTAAATTTTGATTAAACAAAACGGTTATAAAAATTCTTCACTTATAATTTTAGTTAATTCTATTTGATTAGGTGAAGTAAATACTGTTAATGTACCGAAGAATCCCTAGAAAAAAAATTTTATTTAACTTTAGTTGCACAAAAAAAAAATTTATTTATAAGGATTACCAAAAAAAAAAAAAAAAAAAATGCATTTCAAAGAACTTTACAGTCATTGTGGCGCCCGGTAATAATTTTTTATTTAAAAAATCTAAATGATTTTTTAATTCTCAGGTGAATGACCATTTTTGTCTGTTTGTAATAAAATCATGATCATTCTTACTGGACTCTAGATCCCTGAATGTCCATCAAAAAAAAGAAAAATAATAATAAAAATTCAACTTAGTAATAATAAATTTCATTTTGGCTAGCTTCTGTAGAAGTCAGAAATATAAAAGAAACGCAAAAAAAAAAAAAAAAAAGGTCGAAACTAAATTAGCTAAAATTATTAACAATAAAGAAGTTTTAAATTTTGGTTTGGTCTTTTTTTTTTTTAAATTAACTGACCTAGCTAGACATCAACATTTAGAAACGTTTTTATTGTGATTAACATTTACCAGAATATGGTGATTACGTATGGCGCTCCCAAAAAATCAAATACGAGTGGAGAAACACAAAAAAAAAATAAAATTATTAAATTGTTTTTTTTCTCTGTTTCTTATTTTTTTAATTATATATTTATTTATACGAATATGTTAAAATGACCATAGGGTCAAAAATAATAATATCGTGCCTCCACAATTTTATTTTATTTGTGGTAAACGGAAAAAAAAAAAATAAAAATATATAACAGAAATAGGTGATCTTCTGATCTGTTCGTCTATAATGCTTGCAATACCCAAAAAAAAAAAAACGAAAAAACGTTTGAAGTCCACGACGATTGAGGAGTATTTAAAAAAGGCAGAAGCAAAAAATAAAAATCAAAATTATTATTATCATTATTAATAATATTTTTGTTTTTTTTTTTTTTTTTTTTAAATGATACACATAACCTGTATTTAAGGCGGAGAAAGGAGCATTCTCAGATGATCTTATAACCATTTTTGTATAGAAGAAATCATCATTGTTGTGTTGCCTTTTAGTGGACAAAACCAAATACAAATTACAGAACAACATTGTGTATTATTTTCTGTTGAAAAATAAACTAAAGAACGACAAAAAAAAAAAAAAAAAAAAAACAAATTCACATAAACTTTCTGTGTCTATATAATTAAAGTAAAACAAAAATTATTTTTGATTCATAAGTTGTGCGGTCAGAGGCACAGCTACTGATGATATAGGAGCCGCAAAACTAAGACAAACGACGAGACATACGGCTGTTTTTTTTTTTTTTTTCTATAATAAAGTTTAAAAGAGGATCATGGGTTTGTTTTGAAATATTTTAACGAAAAAAAAAAAAATTCTTAATCACACTGCCTAGATTTTTCTGTTTTTTTTTTTTTTAATAAATTAAATGATCTATGAATTTCGATTAAATTTAATTTAAGGTTACCTTCTGAATGGTAACAAAAACTATAAAAAAAAAACATTTAAATTAAATAAATTGTGTAATAATTATCGTTGTAATGTTTTTTTTATTATTGTCTGTCTGTCTAATGCCTCCCAAAATATGCAAAACTATTTTTTTTTATTAAGAATACAGGAGGCACGTCTTCAGTATCGTTTCTTATTTTTTTTGTTTTATTATTTACACTTGGCACGTAGTAAAATAATACTTTGTTACTGTTACATCCCACATGTTTATCCCATAAACATATTCTACGTTTCACGATATAAATAAAAAAAAAAAGGTTAAATTAACGCAACGAAACAACAACGAAAAAAAAAAAAAATAAATAAAAACCCAAACAGAAAATTGTTTTGATCGCTGATTATTTGTGTCCAAGAATACAAAAATCATTTTAGTAGTTTTAGGTTTTTTTTTTTTTTTTTAGTTTTTAAGTTTTTAATTTTGTTGTTGCATGAGGCGCCGGCGGGCTTTTTGGTCAGAAAGCGTCGTGACCCCGCCTTAAGCCAATTGGAGCAATACTTTGTGCCAACTAATCTGCTCCCGACACCCGCTTATTAGTTTATGTATGAGCGGCATAAAAATTATTATTTTTAAAATTTTTTTTTTTTTTTTTATTAACAATTGTACGAATAACTTGTTTGCTGTTTATTTTCCCATCACCCATCATCATCATTATCATCATCAGAGATGTTATTTTTTTTTATTATTTTAGTTATGCTAAGGTATGCTCTGTATGTTTTTGTGCGCGGAAGTTAACCTTTTAACAAAGGGATCTCTTAACGTATATGTAATTAAAAATAGTTTTATTTTTCAGAGGCTGGCAAAAGATGGTAGAAGGAATTTTTTTTTAGTTTTTCGTCGAAGTATCTATTCCTTATTAAAAAAAAAAATAAATAAATAAATAAATAAAATCCTTGCCGTAATTATCGTATTACTTATAAACCGCACAATATGGTATTTGAAGTTATTTTTATTTTAATTTTATTTATTTATAACAAATTAACTCCACGCAATTGTGAGCTTTTGTTCAAACACCGAAACATATGTACAAACGATTAGATTAAAAAAAAAAAAAATTACTTTTGTAGATGACCTGATGCCATAATAACAGACAAGACATGGATCGAACATCAGCAGCAAAACACATGGAAAATTTATGATACTACGATGACGTAACAATGAACGATGACTCTTCTTCGTGTTGTCCAACGTAGATTAATAAAATGTATAAACTGTCCAATATTTTGATTGATAGCTGTTGGTTATTACTTATTTTATTTATTTTTATTTTTTTTTTGGATAAATCTTCCAACACCGCGCATATTGGTGCTTCGTGGGTTATTAATTTTATTGTTTTTCGTTTTTGTTTCTTAAACCGCGACCAAGTAGTCCAGTTATAAAATATAGAAATTCTGAAAATTATTTGTTTCCTTTACGATTTAATATCCAAATCAGTATCAGAACTTCTTTATTTAATTTGAATTTTTTGTTTTTTTCTTATTAATTCTAACTAAGATTATAAATCATTTGTTGTAAGATTTATGCGTTGATGAATTGCTGGTAAGATAATTTTTTTTTTTAGCTAAAATCACTACTAACCTCTTTTAATTTTTTTCTGTAAAAAAAACAGAGAGAAAAATATTCCCAGATAAATCAAAAAACAAAAAAAAAAAAATCAAAATAATTATATTTAATTTCGGAATAAATGTTTTTTTTTTTTTTTTTTTTTTGGCAAAAAGACATGTCCTAGTCTCTGAGAAATATAATTATCTAACGAATCACGTTCCTTCATCAATATTAAACATTCTATTAAATAAACTAATTGCTTTTAGCATTTTTTTTTTCTCTTTTGGCAGCTTTCGACATTTTTACTTTTATTGTTGCTGGTAAAAAGCTTGAATTTTGTTTGTTTGACAGGTTGATTAGAGCAATTTGACAAAAGCGAATTTCATTCCATTTTCTCTATAAAACAAACATTTATCGACATGAATTTCCATGAAATAAAATTTGCAAAATCGATTAAAAAGTGTTTTTAAATTATTTTTTATTTCCTAAAACCCCTTCCGATTGCAACATTTATAAAAATAAAATGCAGAGAAAAAAAAAAAATAAATAAGCGACGTTAAAACGTGAAATTATTCGTGCATGTCGGATTTTTTAGTTTTTTCTTTCTTTCTTCGTTGTTGCATTTTAAATTTATTTGACGTACATTATTGTCTTGTGAATATAATTGACTTGTGTTACCTGTAATTTAATATGTATTTTGTTATGCATTTTATGTTTTAAGCTTTTTTTTTTTTATTTTTTAGGTATTTCGCAACAAATTAGCTAGATAGAAATTTTTTTTCTTCTTTATTTCCTTCCAAAAAGGTATGCTAGCTAAACTAGATGAAGAAAAGGTTCTAAAAACAAATTAAATATTTATTTATTTTTTTTTTTATTGTTTAAAGTCATTTGAAAAGGTGGATTGTTATCGGTATATGGCGCATGCCATAGCCGCCTATTTATTAATAATATTTGCGATTATAAATACAAAATGACTATGCAAAATAATTATTAATACCTTTAAAAATGTATGTTTTTCTACCTAGTCTAGTTCTAGTTAATCAGCAGTTTAAGTGATTATTAATTACTCAGCATTTTTCTTTTTCTATTTTATTTGTATTATCGATAAATAATTCCCTCTATTATGGGATCAAAACAATCAAAAATGCAGTCAATAAATATTCTAACAGCAACAACAACAACGAAAAAAAATGATTAAAGCGACGACACACACTACTCGGTTGCCGTCTTTAGTTAATTTTTTATTTTTATTTTTTTTTTATTTTTGTTAAATAAATTCAAATTTTTACTAAAGCGTAACAGGTGGCAGCATATGCTTGACTTCGATGCTTTTATTTTGTATGCTTAAAGCATTTATGTCGTGAGTAATAATTAATTAAAATAATAAAAGACTTAATTAGAATGTCTGTGTCTATCTCAAATACAGTTACACAGGTGATAAGACTTGCAAAAAAAAAAAAAAATTAAAAAAACGTTTCTACAGTAGTCAATCAATTGATATTAGAAGTATCCGTGCAATAATTCTGTTTTTTTGTTTGTTGTTTTTTAATTAAAACTCACAAATAAACGATAAGAATCAAGCGCATCGCATGTTTTAATTAAAATAATTTAATAATAAGCAATAAAGAAAAAAAAAATTATATTCGCTTTATTCTTTATTTTTTTTACATTTTTCAATAAAGTTTAATTAGTGTGCAATAAACCAGAAGAAGTAAAAATAATAATTTTTTTTATCATTTTAATTATAAAGAAGTTATAATTCGATTATTTTATTACCTGATTCCTTTTTTAATTTTTTATTTTTTCTGACATATAAAACGATAAAACATTGAAACATTTATTTCAGACATTTTTATATAAAAAAATATAATATAAAGTAAATAAAATAAAATGAATAACAAGAGTTAAGTAATGTTTAATTTAAGTAATGTCTGCTTATTATTTATATATGTATATAAAACACCGCTTAATTCTGTTGAAATATTATTTTAAGTTTTATCATTATATGTTTACCTGTGTGCGTTCTGTGAATTCTTTTACACAAAAAAAAAAACCAATCTTATGACTTGTTGTTTAATTTATTTATAGAATTGTAATTAAATTAATTTTTTTTTTTTGTGTTATTTACCAGACAAGACGCCTTTTTTTTTTTTTTGCGAACGGATTTAAATTTTAATTTTTGAGTGACACGTACCAGCGGTGACAATGATATACAGAACGCTTACCAAACGTTTACCAAACGTTTACCCTTAAAACCCTTAAAAATAATTATTTTTGGTTTTTTTTTTGTATGATGCGATTCAGAAGGGACCACATTTTAATTCGTAATAATTAAAAGTATAATATCGTGTCATGGTACTGAGGTATCAGGTGATAAACTTAACTCATTCACTATAGTACAGTGGTTTGGTATTCTGATGGTTCTAAACTTGGCTTTAATTGCAAATAAAACTCTGATTACAACTGAATTACATACATCATTAGTAATTGACTTAAAACTCTGATTACAACTGAATTACATACGTGATTAGTAATTAACTTAAAACCCTTAAAATTAAACATTTCCAAGATTCAATAAAGAATGAAAAATTTTTTGTTTATTCCCCATCAACTCGCAGTATCAGTAGGAATTAAACACAAAGTAAATTTCTTTAATTAATTTTTTAAAAATAAAATTTACATCAGTTTTAACATAAAAAATTAATCCTGAAATTCATTTAAAAAAAAAAAAATAATTAAAGCTGCTTTTATTTTTTTAAAGGTAAAATTTATTGGTTTGTTTTTTTTTTTTATATTTTTTTATTAAAAAAAAAAAAAAAAACAAATTATTTAAAATAATAGTAATAATACTTAATTGAGTGAGATCATTAATTAATTAATTAATTAATTATAATTTATAGGATAATTAACACTTATAGATAAATAATTAAGCGAACAAAATTTACATAACAAACATACATACATATATATATATACAATCGATTTTTTTTATACATTTATACATTTAATAATACAAGAAAAAAAAAAAAATAATAATAATAAAAATACTTTTGCAAATATTTTGTATTGGGGTAACAATAATTTTGGTCATTTCAGGATATTTGTCTAAACATAATAACAATAATAATTAATTAATTAAAAATCTTCCACCAAAAATATTCATTATGAATTCAGAATAAATCTTTGGTTGTGTTTTTAGGATTTGTTACAAAATTTTCATTTTTTTTTTTTTTTGTTTTACTTTTGGCGATTCATGAATAGCTTCATTAATTAATTACTTTCTTCTTCTTCTTTTTTTGTTAAGGATCCACGACATTTAATAACAACAACAATAATAAATCTTTGGAATTAGAAAATAGGTTTTATAGCAGTTTAGCGTCACGTTTTTTTTGTTTTAATTTAAGGAACATTCTGTATGGATTTTTTGTGGAAATCGCCACACTCAAAAACTTATCGCTTCATAATTTCATCGATGGTAAAGCCGAGTGCTTTTTTGGGTGGAGCTGGTGGTGTTGGTTTGGCAGGATTTGTTTTTTGTGAGAGGTCAAGGACTGGTGTTGGGAGACGTGACGGACTGACCGCGTGACTTTGCATATGTGTTTTTAAATTAGCGCGTTGATTGAAGGTACGATGACAAATTGGACATTTGTGGGGTGACTCGTCAAGGTGTGTTACTTTGTGTACAGCTAAAGTTCTTGATTGACAGAATCCTTTGCCACAATCATTGCACTTGAATGGTTTCTCTTTGGAATGGATGTACCGGTGATCACGGAGATGATCTTGACGGCGGAATGCTTTGCCGCAAATGTCGCAGGAATATGGACGCTCATCTGTGTGTGTGCGCTCATGGATCAATAAATTATACGACTTTGTGAATTGGCGATTGCAATATTTGCAGATAAATTGTTTCTTTGGCCGAGTTCCAGATGGGCCAGTTACACGTACTGGTCCGACTCCACCACGTTGTCCAGATGGTCGTAATGCGTGTGCAGCAACTACTGGATATGGTCTTGCTTGATGATAATGTTGTTGCTGTTGTTGATGTTGCTGCTGCTGCTGCTGTTGTTGTTGTTGATGGTGGTGATAAATAGCTGTGTGTCGTATCCATTGGTTTACCAAGGCAGCATGATGTACACCGGCTGGCACCTGATGATGCATTGCCGGATATGGTAGTGAATATCCGGCCGGAATATGTGGGTGGGCGTGGTGTTGTTGATGTGCCTGTGTTTGAGCTTGGAGCCACAATCTGTGTTGTTGTTGTTGTTGATGCTGCTGCTGTTGCTGCTGATGGTGTAGCATCGTTTGGGCGGCATGATGATATGTGGTGGGAGATTGCTCTATTAAATGTTGTTGTTGCTGTTGTGCTGGCGGATGTGCCGTTGGTAGATACTTTGGTTGTATACGTGATTGTTGTTGCTCTTGTAAACGTAATAAATGCTCCTCTTGATTTAAAATAAATTGTCTTGGTCGTATTGGAGATTCTGCAGCTGGTGATTTTGGTAATGTTGTATTATTACGATCATCGGTGGGAGTATGAGGTGGGGTCAACATTGGCGAAACACTTGGTACACGCTCTTCTTTTATCATTATTGGAAAATCAGATGGAAAATCTATTTAAAAATTAAAAAAAAAAAATCAATTAATAACTTTTTCAACATTCCACACTTTATTTAATTAATTAATTTTTTTATTTTGTTTTTATTTTAACACCACTAAAACGTTAATAAAGTACAAGTCAAATAGCTAACAAACCTGGTTCTCTTGTGTGTAAATCCTCGATGCTCACTTCGCTGCACGATGATGTAGATGCAGCAGACATAGTTTTAGAATTTTAATTATTTTTTTTTTCTTCTTCTTCTTCTTCTTTGTATAATCCAAAATTAATCGTTTTTATTCACTTTAGGGTTTTCTATTTTAATTTTATTCACTAGAACCAAACTTTTTCACTAAGTCATTGATTTTATTTTTACTTATTTATCCAAAAACTATTTGAATTTCACTTAACTTTCTTTCTTCTTAAACAACTTGTGTAAAATGAATATTTTTTTTTTTTTTTTAATCTTTATTCAATGATTGCTAATAACTGACTGAATATCACTTGATAGTTTCACAAATTATTTATCTAAAATAATAATTATTATTATTATTAATAATCTAAATAAAAAAAAAAAAATTCTTTTTTTTTTCAAACAATAGAATAACTTGTTAGATGTTTTGACGACAAATTGTCAGTACAAACTGATTTGCTACTAACTAGACTTCTAGGGAAGTTACTTCTGTAGAATAGTTGAAATTTTTTTTTTTTTTTTTTTTTCGTATTTTATTTTATTTAACACTGTGCTGTAGTCGGCAATGTATTTACTATATGAAATATTATGTTAAGTGGGGAGAGTCCCGCCTACTTATAACGATAATACTAGGATTGGACCGTACCTGGGGGGCCATAAATGACGCGTGCTCGCCAGTATTATATGTGGTAGAAAGAGAAAAAACGATACGCTTTGCATTGTCGTTATTACCAATAAAAGAAGTCGGTTGGTTTTGTCGGCTGTTGTTATATACAGTGAAGAAAAAAAAAAAAGTACAAAACTGAGTACGGGATACCGAATGGACGGTGAAACCTTTTTGAGTTCCCTGTTTTTAACGCTGCTGCTTTTTTTTGTGTTGTGTTTTTTTTTTTTTTTTTTTGCTGATGATCGGCAAAATAGGTGAGTGAAAAAGAGATGAAAAAAAAAAAATTCTGTTTTTAGGGTTTTTTTTTTTCTTTTATAAAATAACTTCTGCTGGTGATGATTCTGCTGCTGCTGCTGTTTGTTGCTGCCGATGCCAAGGGTGAATCTATCTTTTACATCGCTCTTACATTTCTACCATATATGTACACATCCTTTTCATACAAGAAAACTTCTAATCCCAGGATTTAAGCAAAATTTCGATTTTACTTGCAAAATTCTAGTTTGTTTAACAAAAAAAAAAAGGAAATTTTAGGTAGGGGTAGAAATCATCCACCGTTCTATGTTTTCTTTTATAACTAAATTGTTGACAATTTATTTAATGATGCTTTAAAGGATGCTGGCAGTGATGAAATAGGCAGCATGTACAAGAAAAAAAACGAATAAAAGAAAAAACTGTTTAAGGGCTGTGAACAGCGAAATAACAAAGAAGAAAACTTAGGAAAATCTATGGCTTGATGGGATGATTTAATAACTTATCATTCGAAAAACTATTATAAATTATGATTTCTTGCTAAAAAAAAAAAAAAAAATATGCCGCTAATACATATAAAAACAAAGCAAAATTATAAATAAATAAATTTAATTGACAATCCTATTTAATATTTTGTTAAATATCTGTGATAAATTTTCCGTAAAAAAAAAAAAACATCAAAACACAAAATGCCGCTCCTTTTGTTCTTCTGCCGCGAAAAATTACAATTTTTTTTTGTTTTCTTTTTACATTTGGCCAGGTATTCTTCTAATTTGTAACCAATTTTTTTTTTTTTTTTATTTGGTTAATATCTCTCGTCACTTGTTAAAAATTCATTAAGTCATCAAAATTATTTTATTTCTTTATCAAATCACAAGCGACAGACAAATTCGTTATCGTTTGCCATTTTTTTTTTTTCAGTTTTTTTTTTTTTTGCGTTTTCATTTATAAAAAATGATTAATAAAAATTCATTGAACAATGCTTGTTGTAATTTACAAATAAATCAATAACCTATCAGCAGCAGCAGCAGAGCTTCCACAGAAGTTATGCTTGTCTGATAAGAAATTATTATTTATCAAAATTATTTAGATTTTTTTAAATTTTTTTTTTTTTTATGTTATTTTCCACTATATGAATTTTATTCTGCTTATTAAAATATTGCAAAAAAAAAAAAAAAAATCCACACAACTTTCTTAAACGAATGTAAATAGAAAATTTAATTAAATTTTTTTAACGGTAAAAACATTTATATTAGAAATAAATATTTTTCTACGATAACAATTTACCGACCAATGTTTTTAGCTGCTGTACTGTAGAATTTTTATAGCGCTCTACCTTTAATTATGATTGTTAATCAAATTTGTTGTCGATATGACGACATGTTTTCGATAAAACATACAAACAAATTGATTTTTCAATTATTTTAATAATAATAGTTTTTCGGTATAAAAATATATATATATATATATAGTGCCGTCTTATCACCATAAATAATCACATTTTATAAATTTAATTTATTTACCTTTCTTTCGTTGTTGTGCTTTTTTATTTTCCCTGTGTATTACTTTACTTGTTCCTGCTAATCAAATCATAGATCATGTTTTATTAAAATTATGTTTTCTATGATAAATATCATTAAAGAAAATTTCTATCACATCATTTTAATACCGGCAAATAATAACCGAAAATTATTTTGTTAAACATGAATTTAATTTTCTAATTTTCATATAAGTTTATGTTAAAAACGGGCGGTGGGGGTGGGTTTTTTTTTTTTTTTAATATTTTATTGTTGTAATGAAAAAAAAAAAAAAAAAAAAAAAAACATTTATTGTTATTAATTGTTTGTATTGATTGTAACCTGTCGCATTAAATTTTGATGGATTTTATATGACTGTGCAATCAGTTTTTTTATTTTTTTTTTTTTATTTAATTATTTTATTTTTTCGATTCTTTGTGATTCTTATCATAAATTAAATGAAATAAATGGTTTAATATTTATATGGAAATACAATAATAATAATAAAGACAATTACGTTGTAGACGTGTAAATTAACAAACTGAATTGTTTTTCTTTTTTTTTTTTTTCTTTTTTTTTTAATTTACGTTAATTTGTTTGTTTTATTGTTAAAAAGTAAATTATGTACCGCACCTTAGTCAATACTCTTTATTTATTTAATAATTTTATTTCTGTGATTTCTTTACATAAAAAAAAACAAAAATTCTAATCATCATTTGGTTTGTGTCGTTTCGTCGGTGTGTAAATTTTCTATTGCGGTTTTGCGTGTCTCTTCCTCTGTTAAAGGTATTCAAAAATCCACTAACTCATGTGTTATGTTATTAACAGTTATTATTATTATTATTATTATCATTATCTTTTTTCCTGAAAATAAAATATTTCATGTAATTTTCGTGTCATACACTATGGCTGTGTGTCGGTTTCTTTTGATCTTTATCCTCAAATTCAGAAATAATGTGACAACGTCATTGTCTTACTTTTTTTTTTGTTATTTACTTATTTTCGCGTTGTTATAATTTTTAATATTTTAGTCGCGGACATTAAAGAGTTTTTTTTCTTTTTTTTTTCTTCTTTAATTTTAATTTGTGAAAATTTCTTGGAAATCATTTTTTTTTTTTTTTTTTTTTTTTGTTTATTTACTCAGTTTGTTGGTTATTTAAACTTTAACAAGTTTTTTGAGCTTTAATTATAGAGAATTCATTATTTTTTTTTTGGTTTTAATTCATTTTACTTCTATGATGGCCGCCACGTGTCCTTTTAAAAAGCTTCTGTTAACGCGATAATAAAAATTTTGTTAAAAACTTCTGCCACGCTCCTTAGTTATATTTTAACTGATCTATAAAAATATCCTTTGCAGTTCTTAAAAGTTTTTTTTTTTTATTTATTTATTAATTGCATTTAAAATAATAAAAAATTTTATTGTAGTGTCCACGCTTCATGGACATAGATGTCCTTCAAAATAATGTATTGTGACTTGTGTACATTTATTATTATTATTATTATTATGAATATATTCCGCTGAAGAGTACGGTATCAAGGCACCGTTTTTACCTTCAACAGAATAACAAAAAAAAAAAAAAAAACATATTTTCTATCTACTTAACGCACTAAATACAATATTTTGTTCTTACATCGTTTTTACAATTTCACAAATAACTGCTGATAATAAATGTTTTCTTTTTACCATAGTAACTGATCGTCAGCAATTGTCTGAATATTTTTTTTCCATAACTTTCATTTACATCAAAAAAAGTAACATTTCGATGTCATAATTTTAATAAAAATTAAAAAAAAAAAATGTATTTTCGGCAACTGTTTGTTGTATTGTAAAAAAAAAAAAGAAAGCATAAAAACTAATTTAGAAATTATTTTATTATCAGCAATAAGACAATAATAATTTTGTTTATGTTTTTAGTTTTATATTTTTATTTGTTTCAAACGAGACCCCCATATACCTAACGTTATTTGCCGTTTTGTATTTAAATTTACCAATGTTCAATATTTCAAATAAAGGGAAAAAACAAAAAAAAAAAAAAAATCCAAAAGATAATAATTTTCTATGTCAAAACGCTTGGGGTAACAGGACACAATCAAAAAAAAAAAATTAATTTAAAGTCAATGCAAAGATAAACAAATAAAAAAATAAGTCAACAAGTTAAGGGTCTTCTATCTGGGGAAATTTTTTTTTTTTTTGGTGTAAAAACGTGATTTTATGCGGGAGATTCCAAAATCCGGTAATCCGGTAATCATCACTTCCTTTTTTTTTTTAATATTATTTAGTTAAAATATTATTATTATCCTTTAGGCAAAGAAAATTAAATCTCACGTGCATTTTATACACGTATTTCCGTCCTCACATGGTTAGGATCATTCTTATATAAATAAAAGGATAAAACAAAAAGTCTTTTATTTATTTTTTGCTAAAAACAGATGCTGAACGTTTTAATAAGTCAAAACACTTGAACAGACTTAAGACAAACGCTTCTATATAATTATTATTCTCTGTACTTTCCATATGGTTGGTTACTTTACGAATGAATCTTATTCATTGTTAAAATATACTTGCTGAAGGTGTTAAATGTTATTCGGAAATTTTTTTTGCACAACAGGAAATATTTAAAATAGTTAAAGGATGTTGTAATAATGAATATTGATTCACATGACCATTAAAACCATGAAAAATAATCCTTTTATCAATAATATAAGCAGCATTTACACTGTCAATCACAACACATCATACAACCATTTATAATTATTTCGATCAATCAAAATAACAAATTTTAAATTGCAATCATAAATTTATTATTTTTATTTATTAACAACAACAACAAAAAATCTATTTATTTTTTCATAGTGAATAATATCACCTATGTTTACCATTAAACGTTCATTGAAATAAATAATTTTATTACCTTCTGTTAAACAAGAATTAATCACAGATACTGATGTAACTGATTTCGATCGAACTTTACATGAAGATAAGTAAATCACCGTTTATTAATTTCAATAAATTAAAAACATTTTAAGTCTTTTATTAATATTAATATTATAAAGCGTAATAAAAATGACAAATATCTATCTTAATTGAAAAATAAAAATAAAATCCAACAACATGTCACATTAAATAAAAAAAAATTTGATAAAAAAAAAAAAAGGTAAAACGTCGTTAAGTAAATATTAGTAAATAAGTTAACTAAAAATTCAACTATAAGTTTACAAATAAATGTTTAATGATTACATTTGATGATATTACAATAAAATTTATTTATTAACAATTTGAATTGTGACACCTATAATCCATATTATGACTACCATACATGTACTGATAACTATTTGTCGGCGAAAAATCTATTTATTTTTATTTTTTATTATTTTGAATTAAAAGGTAATACCGCATAATATTTCACTTTTTTTTTATGTTTTTTCGCTGTAAACTGTAATAATAATAATAATAATAATAAAAATTGTAATAATAATAGAAATAAATGGTTATTTAGGTGTTTGTTAAGTTTGTTTTATCAAAAAAAAAAAATTCTTCTTTTTTATACACCGCTATCTATCTATCAACATTTATAAAATTTTAGCTAAACAAAATTTTGTACATCAAAACCAAAAAAAAAAACGAAACTTATTTATGTTTATTTAAATTAATTTATGATATTTTGCAGTTTTTTTTTTTTTTTTTTCATATTTAATTTATTATTCCATTAATTATGATTTAAGTATGAAAAATGTGCTGAGTTTTTTTTTTTTTTTTTTTTGTTGTTGTTGATAACATTATCGCGCAATTGATAAAGTTTTCTGTTTAAATATTATAAAACTTTAAGGCTGATTTATAACCTTTTTTTATTTTTAATATTCGCAATTTAAAAACCACAGCCATGCATCCTTTTTTTTTTGCAATAAATTCTTTCTTTTTTTTTTCTTTTTTTGCGAAAATACAGTAGTTGACGCTTACAAAAAAATGGTTAAACGGCTTAACCAACAAATCCACCCCTTTAACCGTTAAATAAAATTGTAAAACCGATTATTACATGATTAGTGTTTATGCATTTAGCAAATTCCTGTAATATTGCAAAAAATAAAAAAAAAGGGAAATTTATTAGCGAAAACTCAGTAGTTTTGATTCATAAAAAAAAAAAAAAAAACATCGAAACCCATTGACTTAACCAACAAAATCCACCCCTTTAACCATTTAATACAGAAAATTTCTGTTTTTTTATTATCCGATATTTACTTCTTCTTTTTTTTTTTTTTAAATAAAATTTATTTTTTTGCAATTGCAGAATTTTTTCGGTGTTTTTTGTTACTATTGCTGCTAATAATTTTTTATAGCAAAAGCTTAATGGTGCGGCAATTGGTAAATTTTTTAAATTTTATTTTCTATGTTTATTATATGCGAATTGTTAATTTTTTTTTTTTTTTTGCCTGAACTGCAGAAAATAAAGGACGCGTGCATCAGTGAGATAAAATTTAAATAAAATAAAAACTCAACAACGGCAAATAACTACGCCGACAAAACTATGCATAAAAAAAATAGCAAATAAATTGATAAAATATTTTTTTTTTTTTAAATAAATAAATAAAAATTTAGCAACATAAAAATAAAATAAAAAATAATTTAATTTTTTTTTTTGGGCGTTTCTTGTTGCTGCCGTTTTTATTGCAAATAAAAAACAAAAAAATTCTACAAATATTTGCAGTGAAACAAATGGGCGGATTGATGAATACCGAAAGTCTGATTTACTTTTCTTCTTTTTTTTTTTTTATAAACCGCGATTTACTTGTTTTTTTTTATAATTTTTTAAAAGCATAAAACATAAACCTAATAACTGTGATATTTTTTAAACTAAAAAAAAATTTGTCAATTTACGACAAAACTGTGTTTTTTATGCTTTTTATGCTGTAATAAATATTTATTAATTTTTGTAAAAAAAAAAAAACACATTTTTGCCCTATATTAAAAAGAAACGGATCTTACTTGTTCTTCAGGGTACATTTTTACAGTTTTTTGTTGTCAGTCTCAAAAAAAATTAAATAACATTACAAATCCCGACAATACAAATATTATGTTTATGGTGCATAAATTTTGTCACAAAATTGCTTTACTGTGAGTCATTTTGAACATAAAAATGAACGGAATCGGTGATAACAACAAAATACAACCAAAAAATAAAAAAAAAAAAAAACCCCTTTCACTTAATAAAATTTCTTCTATTAGTATTTATATTGTTTTGTTATTTAATTTGAGTTTAGCCTAACAAATTTAACATAAAATCCTTTTACTTTTTCCTATAACCAATATAACAAAAAAAAAAAAAAAAACCCTTTTTCTTCACAGTGAATGTTTTTAACTTACGGCCTTGGCTTTTATTTATAAATAATAACCATTAAAGGACGATAACTGTAACAGGTATACAGAAAATGTACAAAAAAAAAAAAAAAAGGATTCAAGTACGGTAACATTTGGGGATTTAACATGATTTACTCCACAATTAATCAACTTCTATTGTTTTGTTTAATTAGAGGAATAGCGAAAAGATTCCTTTAATTAGGTTTTATGATTAAAGGCGGTAAAATGCCGATAAATCGGATAATTAAATCGGCAAATAAAAAGTCATTAAAGAAACGGGATTTTCCAAAATTTCTACTTGCTGTTATTAACAAGGAGTAAACGCCTTGTCGCATTTAAGGGTTAAACATATTTTACTTACTTTATGTTTGAAATGCGCATTTTTTCCTTTATATCGTCCTTGTATGTTATGTTGGGAAAAAAAAAATTATTTTTTTAATTAGCAAAATTATGAATAATTTTATTACTGCAAAAAACTCATTTAAATAAAAATTTAAAATGCCGAAAAGAGTAAGAAAGAAAAGAAAAGAAAAGAAAAGAAAAAAAAACCCTTTTTCCTTAACCGCTCTAAAACAAACAAACATATTTTTACAACATTTACGTAGGTTCACTTAAAACACAATTTCATTGCAATAAATAATATATTTTTGTGGGCGATAATAAAATTTTTTTACAAAACAAATAAAGTGTCACCACTGTATTTTGCTAATTTAACAAAAAAAAAAAGAAAATAAATAAATAAAAACGAAAGGATTAGCCGACAAGCCAGTATATTTATTCTGTTAATTATAAGGCAAAAAATAATAATTTAACGGTTATTACTTTATTATCTATTCGAAATATTATTTGCAAAAATATAATTTATCTATTAAAAGAATACATTTTTCGCATATTAAACATAAACATAAAAGAGTTTTACTATCAAAACTAAAGAAAGTAATAAAAATGGAAAAAGAAAAAGGAAAAAAATCCTTTACCGTATGCCGTACTAGTAATAAAGTAATAAAACGATAAAAAATAAATTTGTTGTTTGTATTTAAAATAATTAAAATCCTTTCGGAAAAATTCTTCTTTCGTTTTTTTTTATTATATAAAAGGATTAAAGGACAATATTTTGAAAATATCGGGATTTTAATCCTATTACTTATCTTTTGTCTATTGTCTTTTATTAGTTTTCTAAAGAAATTTTTAATTTGCCGACTAATTAAGTGTTTTTTTTTTTTTATTAGAACCGTCTTAATACATACAACATAATAAATAATTTTTATAAGAAAATATAAATTTAATTAATATTTTTTTTATTTTTTTTTTGTATTAATATTCGCCACTGTAGTACGCCCACTTTTTTTTTTTTTGTTTTTTAGATAAACTTAGCTAATCATTTGTGTTTTATCATATTTTGTTATTTAAATTCTGTTGGATTTTTTCTTTTTAAATACAAGTCGAAAGCAGTTAATCATAATGAAATTTAATATTAAAGACATAAGAGAGAATATTAATATCGCCCCCAGTAGAGGTTCAGTAGCTTAATACTTGCTGCTGGGCAAGTAAAACAGTTCGCTTATTTTCAACTGACCACAGATGCCACATTGTCTGATTAAGTATTTGTCGTTTTTTTTTTTAAATGATTAAATCATTTTGTTATTGATCATATTTCGTTGCGAAACATGTGTACATACTTGAAACAGCCGAGACTAGAGAATGTAATCATATTTTGACAAATACTTGTTAGACGGTTTTGTTGCATTGATTAGAATTCAAGAGAAAAAAAAAATATTATTTTCAAGTATGTGGCGATATTACGACTAGAATTTAGTGGCTAGATACTGTCAAAGTGTTTAAACCTCACCTCGGTCTGTTGTCACTATGTTAAAATTAATTTTTTTTTTTTTTCTTGATGATTACATTGGACACTTGACGTTCTTGAGGAAAGGATCATCTTAACGTATCACAGTTTTATCATTCATTTTTATTATTAATAACAAGAGGAGAAAGATGTGACAATGAGTCAATCCAGAGTCGTCCCGTCATGACACAGGACAAGACAGTAATAAAAACTCAGAACAGAAAATTCTTTCATTTTATGACTTAAATAAACAAAAAAAAAAATTAGAGAAATAAAAAATAATTAAATTAAAATTGCCACTTGTTATAAGAGTTCGAATTGCGTTCATGAACAGAATTATTTTTTTATTTTTTTATATTTTTATTGCTTTCGATAATTATTCTTTTATTTTTCTTCATTTACTGAAGTGGCTCTTAGGTTACAGAAGAATAAATTTAAGTATTTTTCTCACCACATCTCACTTGTTATTTTATAATAAATTTTCCATAAATTTTAGATAAGAAATGTTTTCTTTTTTTTTTTGGGTTTTTCTTTTAAGTGAAAGGGATCGTTATGCACTTTAACAAACAGATGAATTTGTTTCGTTTCTAATCACTTACTTAAACAAAAAAAAAAAAAAATAATGATAAAAACTGTAATAATAATTAGAATAAAAATGATAACAAATTAATTTTCTAGTTAGTTTCTCACCGTTTTACAGAAAATTGTTTTTACGATAATTTCTAAAGTGCATTCATCATTTTTCTAACAAGAGACACAATACAGATTTGTTGCTGCGCTTTTTTAATTAATTGAAAATTGTTTAAAACACATAAATCGTTTTCTGTGAATTTTCTGTTATTTTTTATTTTTTTTTTTTATAAATCTGTCGTCCAGCAAATTTGACAAATATAAATAACATTTTTGTTGCATAGTCCATAAAACGCCCTCAATATAATGTGACACTATATCATGTCATTTAAATTTCATATAATATGGATAAATTGTTACTTTCTTTACAGGAAAAAATTTTTTTAAACAAACAGAAAAAATCATGTAAAAGGTTAAAATGTCCTCACCCAAATATTTGTCATCTTATAAATTATCTATTCTGAATACCATTAAACAATATTTATTCATGAAAACAACATAAAAAACAGCAAGTAAGTAACAAATATCCAACCAAAACATTTCTTTGGTTATTCGTAACACAATTCTTCTCTTTGTTTTTAGCATGGAATAACGAAATATATCTAAAGATTGTCATGTTGTTGTTTTTAGGGGTCACTTTTCTTCCCGGATTCCACTTGTTTTCTTAACAAAAAAAAAAAATTTCTTTTCTTTTTAACTGTTTTTCGTCCTTTTTATGTTAATTTTCACAAAGTCACAGAGTTATTAAAAGAAATAACAAATAAATAAATAAACGCATCATATGACAAAACATGATATTTAAGGTCTCAAATTGTCTTCCCATTTTCTTTTGTGTTGATAACCCAAGAAAAGAAAAAAAAAAAAAAAACAAGAAAATACATAAATTTTGATTTAATAGACAATTTGGCGCATATTTACATAAAATTTTAATTTATTTAATTGCTTTAAAACTACGATAAAAATTAAAACACAAAAAAAAAATTAGTGTGTTAACTGATTTATTAGTTAAACGATAAAAATGAGTCGTAATGTGTTATTTTTTTTCAATAAAAATAAATAAATAAAATTCGGTTACGTCACGTATTATACACCTTTTTGGATTAGAATTAAATATTTAAACAAAAAAGCAGATTATTTATAGTGGTGGTGGGTGTGCCAGGTGCCACAAAAATACAAAATAACAACCAAAAATAACTAACAACTAAATGGTGGAATTAGTTTTTTTTTTTTTCATGTTATTTACGCGATTGACTGACAGACATCCAGGCGCGCTTGTTATTAATTTTTTTTTTTTGGTTTAATTTTGATTGATGAATTATTGTGCGCTTCACACATCACTTTAAAATTGATAAAAAAACAAATTTAATACAAAATTCAATAAAATTATTGAATGAATAAATTATTTTGATGATCTATGAATGAAAAATATTTTTTTTTTTTTTGATGTTTTTCGATTTATGTTATTTCGTTTTGACTTATTGAACTCTTTTATAAATAAATGATGAAAAACTACATAACATACAATTTTTATTAAGCATATTCAACGTTAGTTTAATTTCCTACACAAAAAAAAAAAAAAAAAGGTTGAACATTATACGATAATCAGCAATTAATATGATTATTTAAACATTTTAAATTCGCCTCATTTAATTTAAAATTAGCATAAAACGTGAATTAGAAAAATTAAAACACAGGAAACAAGTCAAATAACTTTAATTTTGTTATCACAATTGATTAAAAATATATTGTATTGGTGATCTACTATTTATTCTGTATAAGTCAATGTAATAAATCTCTTACAAATATAATAAATAATTAAATTAACAGGGCCCCACAACCATTAAATCCAGACAAACAAATCAATCGAAAATTGCACAAATAAAACGTGATGTAAAATCATAAAATGCAATTTTTGTATATTGTTGTTAAACTAGACTAGAATAATCCTCATTTATATAAACACGATATGTAAACATAGGAAATCATTTTCTATTATTATTATTATTATATTTACACTTGAACACAATTTATTTTTATTTATTTTAATTGTAAATGGACACGGACATATGTGTTTTAACAAATATATATTTTTTTGCTATTATATTGAATACGTCGAATAAATTGTCTTGTTTACAAAATATATTAAAATTCGTACCCCCATAGACATTGAAATTAAATGAGTAATTTTACTTAAGTATAGTCACATAGGCATAGTCATGTCTTTTATTTACTTAATTTTTATTCTATTTTAAAGGTATGTTATTGATATTTTAAGTGGAATTTACGTTTCCTGTTAATTACTTGAGTATTTTTGTATTGTTTTTTTTTTTTTTTTTTTTTTGCTACTTAACTACCTGTTATTCTGATTAATTGATTAAACACTTGAAGAAAATGAATGATTAATTTGATATTACTTAAAATTCTAGAGTATATAGGAGAAACTTTCCGAACTAAATCAATCAAGCTTAGAATATCATGTTCAGGGTTGAATTATTAAAAATTTGGTATGGATTTTTATTAGATTTTAACTGAAATGTTGAGTAAATAATTTTTAAAAGTGTAATCGACTAAGTTCTAGAAGTTTATCTCGTGGTTTTTGGTGTTAAGGCGTTTTGCACTACTAAAAACTCAATAATTTGTTTCTGCATTCACAAGGAAATTAACAAAATTCACAAATCAAATTACATGAGATAATACAGTAGAAACATCTTTCAAAATGATAGACTTTAGCCATCTGAAACAATTTGATTTATTTTTCAAACGTCTGGACTAAGGAATACAAAACTCTTGACCAAACATAACTTAGTTTAATAATGGATTTAGGTATAAATATTCGTGTTGTATTATCAAGTATTAGCTACTGTACATATCATGATAAGAATGTTAAAATAATTTTAATTTTTTTAAAGACGTAAATAAACTTTTCAATAAATATAAAACGGATGTTTTCGTTTCGATTATATTTGTATTACTAATCATAGTTTTTTATATATATTTTTTATTAAATAAATAAACATTTAAAAATTAATATCAATGCAAATATAAAAAATATAAATATCAAATATGATTAATGCACTGTAATTAAGTTATTATAATTCGATAAATCATAAATTCCTTGACAAATTACCTTTTTTTTTTAATAGCCTGTTCAATTGGTATTAATTTGTCATTCAAAGTATTTTAATAGTTCCAAAAAAACGTAAACAAAACACATTATTAGGTTATAGAAATCTTAAAAGCTTAATTTCTTAAAATTAAATAAATATTAAACAATATTTCCAAACGTTTAAAATTAAATTAAATAAATAAAAAAAATAAATATATATATTTTTTTATTGTAAATGATAAATAAATAATTTTTATCAACAACGATTACGATATTATTAGTTATATAAACAGTACATGGTACTAATTAAACAATTGCAATAATAAAACCCTAATTTTTATTTTTATTTGTTGTTGTTGTTGTTGTTGTTGTTAATAATTTAAATCGATTACAAATCAAATTAGTAATAAAACAATAATAAAAATTGTTGAAAATTTATTATCAACCCCAACGAATCGCGAAAATTGTTTCTGTTTTTATTGATTTAATATTGATTTAAAATTGAACAAAAATTAAAATTAAAAATATTCTTTTTTTGTTTGTTTGTTTGTTATTATCGTTAATTAATAATATATATACATATATATTTTTTAATTAGTATTTAATAAGGGCAATAACGAATCAAATCAGCGCTCATCAGATAAAAAATTTATTTTTTGAAGCACTTTGTTGCGTTTATTTCGTGTTAAAAATTCCGTAGAATGAATGATTGATAAATAAAAAATTCGTTTTGGAGACTCTTCACGTCTTTCAGAAGGCATTTTCAATTAAATTAGCTCTTTAAATACTCTGTAAACAGTGAATATTGTCTTGTGTGTATTTCAACTAAGGACGTTTGTTAAGACATCCATTGTACTCAGGCCATAACTATTTAAAAAAAAACAAAATACCCTGCCGATTACCATCCATAATCTGTTACCAAAGCAGAACTATTACCTCTGTACCTTCCTAAACCTCTTTTACCATAGAATTGACGATAAAAAGACACAAAAATAATAAAAATAATCGAATATTACCCTGTAACAGTAGATAACTTATTGGATTTTTAATTAATATTCTGATGACACGGATTCACAAAATATAATCAATAAAATATGTCAGCAGCATAATATAACAACACGAAATTTAATTAAAAATAATAATATTCCTCATGCTTTTAATTAAAATAAAGCAAAAACACACAGACAATAACAACGGATGTAAATAAACAGGAAAAGTAATTAAGTTACCTTAGCTTACCTTTAATAAATAAATATTTTTAATTTATTATTATCATAATGATGAGTATATACTGAATGATAATAGATATCATTTTGTATTATTAAAATTAATCAAATATTCTGTAATGAAGTTATAATTTGGTGAAGGTGTTTTTGTTATACGATTTTTTTTTGTATTACCTAGTTTTTCGTTTATAATACCTAAAGATAACACATGTAATAATTAATATAAATTTGTTTGATTTAACATTAACGTTATTGTGAACGAAAATAACATACAATTATTGTTAATTTGATTAAAAAAAAAAATTTATTTATTTTTTGTTGTTATTGTTGAAATTAGATAGTAATAATTATTATTGATAATAATAAATATTTATCAAGTGGTTTCTTCTACCTTTATTTGGTATATTCAAGAGTATTAAAAAAAAAAAAAATTATGATTTGTTTTGTTGATTAATAATAATTTTACTTTGACAAATGTATTTGATATTTTTATTAATAAATAAATAAATAATTTATTAAATGCATAAACTTTTTTTTTTTTAATAAATCATAACCAGAAATTTGTTGTTTTTTTTCTTTTTTCTTTTTTTATTCAACCAAAATTTGCTTCTTCAGTAATTTTTTCCCATTCATTCTTTCTTCACAGATTATTAGATTCGTTTTGATAGGGAGTAAGAAAATTATAGCACCGTATGTGGTGGTACCGTGATCAAATGAACGCGTGTCTCTACATTGTCTCAATGAATTAAATAAAAATTATTTATTTTTTAGAAACTAGAAAGTTAAATCACCAATTTTTTTTTTTTTTTTTTTTTTCTATATTCGGTTGATCATTTTTGTGTGGCAATAAAACAAATATTTATGATATGTTTAAAAATTAAAAAAAAAAGAGTTGAATTCGTGTGTTAAAATGCATGCACTGGTACATCGTGTATCAACATATGTATAACAGAGGAAAAAACCTTTTTTTTTTTTTTTTTTAAATCAACGAATTAACACGCAAAATTTATCACATGCGATTATTAAAATAAAAAAGAAAAGAAAAGAAAAGAAAAGACAAAAACCACTTTGCGCCTTTGTTCTATACAATTTTTCGTTTTGTTGTTTGCTGGTTTCACCTTCATCTCCTGGTGATTCTTAGTTATGCATATGATTATTTTTATTATTAATATTAATAATAAAAACAGTATGTGCGGATCTTTAAATTGGCTCAGCACAATTCATATAACATATTCATTTTACATATGTTTTATCAAATGCGTGTTGCTGGTTATTTATTTATTTACAAAATAATTTTCCATTCACTTTACTTAATATTAATTCGTTTTTTTTTTTTTTTTTCTTATAAATAAATAAATAAATAAATATCACAACCCCCGCACGCCATTTAACTACTTTAAAAATAAAGAAAATCAATTTTTGATCATCGTGGGCAATTTGCACGCAAATATCTTCTTTAAAACACAAAACATTTTTATACATAAATGTTGTTTAAAAAACGAACATAAGTAATTCACCCTGATTGTTAAATATGTTAAACAATCTTGTTGTTATGCTTGTTTCACAAAAATATCCTGATGTGCAGAAATTGGTTGAACATGCCATGTTCAAAGTGATGTACGCGATAAGCGTTAATATTAATTTATGGTGTTAGCATCACAACGAATCCTTTCTTTATTTTTTTTATTAACTTCTTGTTCGAAAAAACCGAATTGAACATTTGTGTTATTTTCGTTAAAATTGTTTTGTATTAGTGATGAATTAACTTTATCGTATCATTTTCAATCAATTGATAACGGCGTCATGGTGTTTTTTAAATAAATAATACAAAAAAAAAAAAAAAAAAAAATTAATTAACCAGATCTTTTCGATAAGGAAACAACATCTAATGATGTAAAAGAATAACTTCCTGAAATGGCACCACCCTTTCGATAACAATTTATAAAAATAATAAAAACGAAAAGCAAACGAAACTAATCTACATAAACAGAGTTTTCATAAAAAGGGTGCAGCTGATTCAATATTAAAAAATGAAAAAAAAATGAAAAAAAAAATTCAGCAAAACAAAGTCCAAAGTTAATCAAATTTTGTACCGGTGAATTGATTTTCATCGCCTGCAGCGACCTAACAATGAAGCCAACATTTTTTCATCTTTTACGTGATTTTTCTATTTTATTTAAATTTTTTATTTTTTTTTTTTATTTTTCATTTTTTTTGATGAAAATCTTCAAAATCGTTTTTCCTTGATCTTTTGTAAAAATTATTTTGCATAATAATATAACGTATAATGTTGTACTGTGCAGTAATTATTATGTAAAAATTGTTTATTTGGCTTTGTGTCGCTTTTTGCTGTTTCAATAATTTAATTAGAAATGTTTTTTTTTTTTTTTTTTTTTGTGAATTTTACATTTATGTATTTTGAAGTGTATGGAACTTTGGTTATTTGTTAATTTCGTTAAGGTGGTTTTTTGTGAAAAATAATTGGATAAATCTGGAGAATTTTATGATTTCGTTTTGTAGTAATGGAAAACATTTAACGATTGCTTTGTATTCAAGAGTTAATTTTAATTTATTTCAGGAGTGATATTTAATGTTTTCTATCCATTTGCTTAAAAGAAAATTCGATATTTATAAGCGGAGTGGAAAATGAGAAAGAATAAACATCACTTGAATTCAAGTCTCATTACTTATCTTGGAATATTTTGTAGTTTTTTTTTTGGTAATTCTGCTCTTGCAGAGAAATATTTTGAATGATTTAATAAAGAAAAATTATTTCAGGAGTACGTTAATCTTGTAAATTCCCCTGTACATCAACTAAATACGTGATTTCAGAAGTTTTAGCAAAATAAATGTTATATTGAAAATTTTATAGACTTTGGCCCCTGAAACCGGAAATTTTAGTATTATTAATCTTATTACTAGTACAGAGGAAAATTCTTTAGGAATCATTTTGTAAAGATAAGAAATCTTTTACTTTTTGTTTTCTAAAGGTTATTTAAGGACTACAAATCCTATTTTATTTAATCTGTAATACCAAAAATATTATAAATCCCAATTAAAACAAAATAAATTTTAAATTTAATAAAGTAAAAGTTAAAGAATTCCCATCAAAAAATTACTTTAAATTCGGTAGATTATTTTCTACGGTTACATCGTAAATTAAAGTATCTATCCTAGCTAAAATACAGTAAGTCAATGGTTTTTTTGCCGTTTTTATTATTAAATCATATAAAAAAAAAAAAAAAAAACACAGCAATATAAATAAATAAAAAATAGAAAACTTATGAAAACAACATTTTTGCTATTTGTAATATAATTTTTTATTATTTAATTTTTATAGTGAGATGGGCGTGCGACAGGCCGTGCTCCCTTGCTTCTTGTTAATAAAAAAAAAAATATTTTCCATACTTTATAAGGTGAAATATGTTGTAAAAATAAAATAGAAGGAAAAAGGAATTTTATATTTATTTATTTGTATATGACAATAGAGAAGCTAGCTAGTAGTTTTGCTGCCCTGAAAATAAATAAATTCATAAAAATAAAATAAAATAAAAAAAAAACTTATATAACATAATTGGGTGCCTTAAAGTTGAAAGCTAAAAGTTACAAAATTAAAAGAAGAAATAACGAAATGTCCTTCCATTAATATCTCATGGGCAAATATTGTATATTAAATGAAAGAAATTATTTACCACGGCAGGGGGTGAGCGAGATAAAATATTTTACATTACCAAAAAAAAAAAAAACATAATATTCTGCTTTTGGTTAAAGAATAGCAAATAATCGCCTAAGGGTGAATAAGAAAGAAGGATTAATGATAACAAATGACAAAGAAGAGTAGTGGATGCAAAAACAGTGCAATTTGCTCCTTAATAAACGTTTTTCCTTTCCTTTTTTTTTTTTTTACGTTCAAATCACCATGACAACACCGTTTTTGTCAGCCATTTTCGTTATTTTTGTTTTTTTTTTTTTATTTTATTACATTGGTGACACATAAGGGTGGCTGTTTTGGGGTTGGCCATACATTTTTCGTGTTTATAAAACACGATAAAAGTTTAATCAACGTTTAACTCATTAAAGGAACTAGCCCATTGGGCGTATTTTTCTGGTTTATTTCTCTAGAATAAAAATCCGAATGAAACATTAACGATTAGTCAAACGCACACGACGTTTTTGTTTTTTTTTTTTTCTATCGCTTTATTGTCCAGTCAAGGTTTCACCATTGTTCATAGTTCTGCATTTATTTCTTTATTAGGCTTACTGTGCAACAATTATTATTTTCTGGAAATGTTTATCGTTTAGTGTTTTTCTTAAAAAGAGAAGATAATTGACTAATTTACAAAATCATTTGTCCAACATATAAATGTTTTTGGGCAGTTTTTGTGTTTGGACATTTTTTTTTTTGTTTCTTTAATTTTTATTAATAATTACAAGGGATAATGGTTCAAGTTCATTGAAAATGAAGATTTCTTGTGTTTTCCTTTTTGAGGACAAGTAAGGACTTTATGTATTGGATTCTAGACGTATTTTATGCTTTTACGATATTACTTCTGGGGGTGAGAACAAGTACAGCAGTTACCTAGATTCAATAAACTGTAATTCGGAAGGGATCACAATCAGAATATTTGTTTTTCAGAAGTTATGACTTTTGATTTAATTTTCATCAATATTCTAATCGAAGTTACTGATGAAAACCCTCCAAAGTCCGTTTTTGGATAGAAAACGCATTTAATGAGCATAAATCATTCAACATAAAACCCAAAATTGAAACCATGAAAACCGATTATTTATCCACATAAATGACACCAAAATGTTGGCCAAGAAAATTGTTTATCCCTGTTGTGCCATACAGAAAAAAAAAAATTTTTTTTTTTTTGCTATTTTCTCTTAATTTTCTGGTCAAAACAAACGTTGATAAAACTGTGCTATAGCCAGGATCACACTGTGCACCAAACAAAACATTCTGTTTGTGTCCTTTTACGTTCCTTAATGTTTAATGGTAAATGCATCAAAGCGAAACGCACTTATACTTTCTTTAACGAAATTATATTTAAGGACACACACATTGCCTTATAATTATTCTAGTTGTTGTGCCTTTTTTCTGGTCATTTGTTGTCACAAATGTGTACACGGCAATTATGATATTTTACAATTTAAACTGTGATATAGAGTTGTAAAATATTTTTCCTTTTATTTCTTTTCATCCAGCCAAAAAAAAAAAAATAAAATGGACATCACGCTCTACAAAAAACCTAGAGAATCCTTTATTAGTTTATTACTCCTCTGTTATTTTACAACAAAATATTTTAATAAATAATCCAGATGTGTAAAACAATTTTTTTTTTAAGGATTTTCTTTCATTCCGCAGACAAAACGTTCGAAAGTAACAATTTTATCGCGTCGTGTGTCTTGTGTCCTTGACTGTTATTTTAGCAATTACTTACTTTTCCTTAATAAAATCACACAATAAAAAAAAAAAAAATTTTTACAAAACATAAAAAATAAGTGAGCCAGAGCCTAGCAAAAAAAAAAAAAACAAAAAGAAACGAAAAATCCTTCATCGTAATATTAATGCGTTAATTGCGAGGACATCGTAAAAATTATACGAAGGTCAGTCAGTCAGTCAGTGTCATTAATTTCATTTAAAAAATTAATTTTTATTTTTTTGGTTGTTGCTGTTGTTGTTTTCTTTAATAAATCTTCATTTATGTATTTATGCTGTTTCAATGTTAATGCTGAGAATGGTGAAAAAAATTTTTTTATAATAAAATACGCGTGGCCAAGTAAATTAAGTCATCGCTTTGGTTGTTTAAAAATTAAAAAAAAAATTATTATTTTTTTTTGGGAAAACAATTTTATGCTTGACAAAATATGTTTTGTGCCTAATTTTTGTTATGTTTATTATTGTCCTTCCTTTTATTGTTATGCCTTTTCTGCTCTTTTTATGTCTATAACGAATTTAAGTGATTTAGTTACAACAAAATTGACAGACTTTATTTTTTTTTTTTCCTAATGTTTTAAACTCACTTACAGCCTTGTTATTCCTTTTAAATGCTTAATTAAATAATTTTTAATTGATTAAACAGCGAATTACACTTGTTCACGGTGCAATAAAACTTTCTGCATCCTTTAAAAATTTCATCTCACGAGAATAAATTGTAAATCCTCCATTTTAGCCTAACAATACAAAAACAATTTTTTTTTTTTTCATAAATCAAACATCACACTCAGGTTTAAGAAAGCACTTTATCCAGGTAACAAACATTTTCACTAAACTTAAGCCGCGAATGGTTTACAACCAGCGGATTAATCTCACGGTAAACATTCAGGTGTTTTTATTATCGCGTTTTATTTACCACATATCAAAAGAATTTTTCATTTAGTTTGTTTAACTTTAAGCGCGTCATCTTGTAAAGCATAGCGATGGATAAATTTAATTAAAAGATAAAAATTTATTCTGAAGAATAACCGCGGTTTATTAATCAAACATTTTACCTGCAACTAAACGGTCAATATATTCAGCTTGTTGTTACAACGCTGGTAATATATAGATGGCGGTGAGGTAACATAGTGTATTTCTTTTAAGCTTTTTGTAAACTTAATTAAAATTAAAATATAAATTAAATAATGTATTTAAAATAATAAATGAATTAAAAAGAATTATGTTGTAATATAATTTAAATAAAAATATAATAATTAAAAGATTAATTAAATAAATAATACTTTTTGTTTATCATGTATTTAAACCACTTTGTATTATTCTCTACATAAATGAAGCGCTGTAATCGTAACAGTGAAATTATTTTATGCTTTGCAATTAAACATTTTAAATTCAATTAAAGCATAACAAGAAAACATATTTGTCTCATATATCAAACAAAAATGTATTATTTGCTTAAAAAAAAAACAAAAGAAGAAAAATCAGAGAAAAAAATAAAAAAAAAAAAAAACAGAAGAGAATCAAATGTAAACAATCATAAATATCAATAAGGTGACATTCGATGAGTATTTTTTTTGTTTTTTCTTCTTTTATTTCTTTTTCTTTTTTTTATTTTTTCAATAATAAATTGTGCGGCTACTTTGATGTCTTGATAATTCTTTGTAGGTAAAATAAACGTTGGAAAAAAATAATTTAATATTTTGTGTAAATAAACAGAAAAATAATTTTTATTATTCTTATTGTGAAACAGAAAAAGAAAGAAAAAAAAACAAATCAAAATACCGCAGAATTAAATTAATTAATTAATATTTTTGTCATTTGCAAAAAGTTTTTATTTTACTCATCAGCATGATTAATGAAACAAAACTAAATAAAAACCCCAGAAGCAGGTGAAAATTACATGAAATTTGTAACAAAAGTGAGTGATTTTTTGATGTTTAAAATTAATATAATTACAGGCCTAATCAATTTTAATTAATAATTAATTACAGGTGTTACAACGGAACGACAGAACAACGGATAAAATTCTTTAAAAGAAATCACCAAAAAAGTACAAAAATTGAATTTAATCTTCATAACCTTTATCACCGTCAATAATAAAGAAAACAATGAAAACGTCAGTGCAAAAAAAAAAAAAAAAAAACGCGGCTTCTTATTTGTTTGTTCACTAAAAAATCAGTTAAAAAAAATCCTTAATCATCTCTTATTTAATGTTTAATAAATTTATATTCTTTTCGCGAATAACATACGGCTGCTGTTGCCATCAGTTTGTATTCGCGGCCACCATTTAGTTTTCATCTCACTTTGTTCCACGTTTTTTTAATAAAAACAAAAATTCCGTGTTTTTTTTTTTTTTTTTTTTTTTCATCTCTGCTTTAATAAATATTTATTATCACCGAAATGGCTGGCAGTTTTGTGTGTTTATGAATTTATTGCCGATGTTTCAATTTTATTTGTTTGATTTTTATTTCGTGAATTTTTTTTTTTTTCTTTTATTGTACAACGGGCAAGTAATTTGCAGTTCATTTGTTATCATAATTTTTTTTTTTTTGTTTAATACAATTTTGTAGTGATGGTGATGGTGGTGGTTGATTGGTGAATGTTTCAGTTAATAATATTTACTCTTGCCTTGTTTATATACTTTTCTGTTTATTTTTAATTAAGATATCCCTTCTGGCACAGTGGACTTGGAACTTGTTTCATTTATGCTAGCACCACACACACACATAAATAATAAAAATGAAATTGATAAACAAACATCAGAATTTTTCTTTTATGATAAATAATTATTTATCATTGCAATTTAGAAATAAAATTTATCGTTAAATCGTCGTTTTTATCGTTTTGTATCATCGTCTTTTTTTTTTTTTTCTTTCTTTCTTTCTTTCTTATTTGATTAAAACAGACGCACTAAGCTGTAGATTAACAGCAAATCGGGTGAATAGAATAGCAGAAAAATAGAATTTTATATACGTAATTAAAGATGATTAATTTTTATTATCATCGTCATTAAAAAAAAAAATAAAAAACGTTCTTCTTTCTTTCTTTCTTTCTTTTTTAATATTATTATTATTATTATTATTACTTCGTCTTTTATAATAAATTTAATCAATGACATCAGTTGTTTGTCATTGTAAAAAGTTTAACCCTGTTATTGGTAGAAAAATTAGATTTTTCACTGTACTTATTATGGAATTTATGTTACAGAAGTATGAAATTTTCATATCAGTTAACAAATAAAATAAAACCGTTTTGTAAAGCACAGTTTAATGTTTTTAATTAAATTACTTTTATTACAACATGAAATTCTGTTAATAAGCCGCTAAAAATCATCATTTTTAATGTAGGCAAACTAAAATTTCAGTCAAAACTTTTAATTTATTTTCATGTAATCGGCTTATTTAAATTTAATTCTATTTAATGTGTTTTCTACAGGATAAAAATAATATTTTATCTCATTATAATTAAAAAATTTGTTGTTTTTTTTTGTGGTCGATGTAATTAACAAGATAAATGCGTGTAATTTAGTTAAAATCTTGTGACATCTATGGTAAAAATGTTATTAATTCATACAAAATAAATTTACAACAGTTGTGTATGGCTTCAGTTGGATAAAGAATTTCCAAACAAAATGCAATTTTAAAAAGTGGTAATATTACCGTGTGTATGTTTTTTTTTTTATTTTGTTGTTATTTCGTTGTTGTTGAAACAAACACTGTGTATACCAAACGAATGGATGCTGTTTAAACTCGAGAAGAATAACCGAAACAGGTTTTTACATATTTTTTTTTTTATTTACTTTATTCTAATAAAGTTTTTTTTTTTTCAGTTACTGGTCCATTTGGCTGCTTGATCGCAGCTTTACTTACCTTAAGTTATCTTAAAGCAACTTCACATTTATTTTTGTGTTTGGAAAACAATGAGCAAATGGAATAATAATTTTTTTTTTTTTTTTTTTATTAAACAAATATAAAGAGCAGAAACTACTTAACTTAAAAGTACCTGAGATGCTTAGAGTAAGTTTTTTTTTTTTCTTCTCTATTTTAATAAAGTAAAAATCACGCTATTGATGGTTATTTTTAGATTTGCGAAATGAAATCATGCTGAACGGTGGGATTTTGTACATTGTGACAATGTATTACCCGGGAATAAAACTGTGAAATTTCTTTAATTCTTTAATCATATGAAAAATTTATTGGAAATATTTCTGTTCAGTTTTACAAGGCTGTGTTTATGTTTGCATTACGTTGTTACGATAATTTATTATTGGCAAAGTAAGTTTTAAATATTTGAGACAGGAACTCTGTATTGCACAGCACGCGTGCATTTCCATACAAGAATTATTAAATAATAGAATTGTTACGATTTCTATTTCTTTTATTTTTTAAAAGAATTTTTCCTAAAGAAATCTTCAACATTATTCCTATTTAATAATAGATGAAACAATGGTAACAACTCAGGTTTTTTTTTTCTTTTCTATTCTTTTCGTTTCATTTTTCTCTTAAACAAATGTAGGTAGGTGAGGTCTTTCTTTTCTGCTTTTTTTTTAATCAAATAATTTTCTGTACGTGATTTCTGTTGACATAAATGAGTGTAGTTGATGTGAAAATATTAATTTAATTTATGTTTTTACGGTTTTTCTTCTTTTTTTTACACAAATGAACCGCAATTTTAATATTAATTAAATTTTTTTCGTAGAAAACACAAAAAACACAAAACAAAAAAAAACCAAACCGCATAATAATTTTATTTGTTTAAAAAAACAATTTAATAAATAATTTAACACATTATACGTGATTTTTGTATTTATTTATTAATTGGGCAGTTGTTGTTCGTTTTTTATTATTCCCTCCCGTTTAATCAAAAACTATGACGAAAAAAAAGAATGTTATCTGCTAAAAGGACGCTAAAAGTGTTAAATTAAAACTTTTATACAAAAATAAACCAAATTTCTAACATCGTTTGCTTCTAGTTTTATCTAGGGAAATCATTTTTTACTTCATAGTCTGCTGCAGTGACTTCGTTGTTGTTGTCGTCATCATCATCATCGTATTCATACATTACCACTTTGTATTAACATTTATTAACAAAATTCTTCGTGTGGTCGAACAGATAAGACGTAAAGATATTAAAAAACTTGGCTCTAAAAAGACATTTAATGCCAGTGCCAGAGAATCTAGTATCAACAAACATATCTCGTCTAAGTCGTCTGGTTGTTAATTTATTTTTTTTATTTTTATTTTATTATTTAATGTCATCGTTGTTTTCTTAACGTAAAAAAAATTGTGTTTATGTCATTGTACTATTAAAGTCTCGTCTCATAAATTACGATTTATCTACCTTTTTACCTTTTTTCCTTACCTCGTCTTCTCTCATCTCTGTATTTTTCTTACATTTCTTTTCAATCAACAAAACATTTCAAGTGATTTCTGTTCTACTTTATTGTTTTATTTAAATTTTTTTGGTGGCTTTAGTGTCGTAAAACTATGATATAAAAGAAAAAAGAGTTTTTTTTTTTTTTTTGGTTGATAAGAACATCTGCGTGTTTAATTTCTTCGCGTTACAACAGAAGTCGATAACATAGTAGAAAATTTGGCTACCGCAGTTAAAATGTTTTTTTTTTAGCAGATGTTTGTCTCCTGGTGATCAGAATAGCAGAAAAGTGTTGTTTAAAATTGGGTGCAAAATTAAACATGACTATAAGGAAGACCACATGCCGATAATGATTTAGATTTTTCGTTTTTCTCTTCTTTTTTTTTTCGATTTGCCTACTGCAAGCCACCAAATTAATTGTTTTTTATGTGTCCAGACTGTTTAAAAATTCAGTAAACGTTTTTCTGCATCACCGTATCTTCTATCTTATTGTAATTATGCTGGTTTTTTTTTTTTTTAATTTTTTTTTTTCATTGTTCACCAGTATAAAGACGTTTTTTTTTACCTTCTTAATGTGACTCAAATTTACCTTGTTGTTTTTTTTTTTCAATTTATTATTCTTATTATTGTTTAACCAAAATATAATATGAGGTCGTGTTGTGTTTGTTTTCATGAATTTTTTGTGAATATAAATTATTATAAGAAATGTGTAATAATAATAATAGATACCACATAAGGTTGTACAATTGTTAGATCCGCAATAATAAAACTCTAGCCCACCGTACGTAAAAGCGAAAATCATAAAAACCCCAAAGTAACTCACCTTTTAGTTTTAATATTTACATGGAATTTTGCTTAACCATACAATAAAGACGTGTGCTGACTGCACAATTAAACAGAAACATTTTTTTTTTCTTTTTCGTTAAGTTAAGATGTCGTGTGGCTAGTTTAGTAAATAAATTGCAGCAGGATGTTCTGAAAACAGAAATCACTTACAATGTCCTCAATTCGATTTTTTTTTGTGTTGTTTAAATTATGAATGGTAGAGCCCTCCTTAGTTTGCAAACATACAACAAAAAAAAAAATATTTTAATACAATTTAGACTTTAATGATAATAAACAAAAAAAATAAATAATAAAAATAATATACAGGTGCTGTGTGTGGCAGTACGCTTCTTGTTAAAATTTTCTGCTTTTTTATTTATGCATTTTGACCACCCAAAATTAATATACATAAAAAAGCCAGCAGCAACAGCAGCATTGTCTCTCATTCACTTCTTTAATAATAATAATAATAATAATAATAAAAATGACTTTATCAGCTCATCTTATTGTCCAACATGATTTCTTATATAAATATGCCTTCGTTTTTTTTTTTTTTCATTCTTTAAATCTTTAAATTATTAACGATGGCGCAAAAAAAAAAAATTGTTGTACTGATTTTATTCACTATTCGACAGAAATTATTAATTATTTCATTCTCCTTAATATTGTGACCATGTCTTGATTCTGAATTGTAGTTTTCAATCAACGTCAGTTAACTTATGTGACATCATATATCATAAATTATTATTATTTACATCTTGTCATATCATGCTGTTTGTCTTAAGACGTTTGTTTCGTGTGATTGATTTTTCGTTTTAAAAATTTATTCAATTCATTTGATAAAACTATTCAAAAATGTAAAGTAAATAAATGCTTTTACGCTTTTATATGATGTAATTGTATAATTAATTAAATTTAGTTGAGCTTTAAAGTTCATCTACCGGAGATTAATTATTAAATCCTATTTCTAAGGATTATCTAAGGTATTGTCATGTTTTTAAAAAGAAAAGAAATAGAAACGATTTGACAGTATTAAATAGAAATAATGTTAAAAAATTGACAATTATTAAGCTTTGATAATAAAATTCCATTTAATCATTGAATATTGTAATAAGAAAAAAAAAATAATCACTGTACAGTAGACTTAATTAAGCCGACAAAATAATAAAAAAAGCACACATTTTAATTATTCTTAGTAGTATAAATAATATTTATTTTTACTACTTTCTTACTTAATTGAATGTGTGACGTTATTACGTATGTAGCTGATGTAGCAAATCATTAATTTTTTTTTTTTTCTTTTTTGTACAGAGACCAACATTACAATTATTGAAATTCAATAATAATGAGAAATAAATTGCAAACTAGAAGCAACAAAATATAAGCAGTAAAGTGTTTATTCTTTTATAATTTATTCGTTTTCACGTTTATTCTTTTACTTCATCATCGTTTTCTTCTTTATTTTAAATTAAAGTGTAATAAAACGGTTTTTTTTTTTTTATTGTAAATTATCTTTTAACGATGATTCACCTCGTTTTAACATCAGCTAATCATTTTTTTTTTTTTTTCTGTTTTTATTTTATTTAATTGAATATATCACATCGTGTTCACCTAATCAAGAACTATTAGTTTGTTTACGGTTTTATTTTTTTTTCTTCTTCTCCCTACTATTTATACAAAAAAAATTAAAAGATTTATTGTTTGGTGTCATTTTATCAGTGGTTAAAAGTGGCTTTTAAACAACTTTTATTGCGCCTTTAAGACATTTCTTTGCTCTGTGTTAAAATAAATAAAAAAAAAAAAAACTAACAACTACCACCCTCAATCATTTTATAGACACACAATTTCTACTATTTTTTTTTTGTTTTATTTTATTAAACATTTTAAATCTAGATTAAAAAAAAAAGAAGAAAAATAAAGTTTTTAATTTATTATTAAAACGCCTACGCAGAGAATAAAAATTTCATTGATTTGAAAGAAAAAGAAAGAAATTAATAAAGAAAAAGTAAAAAAAAAAAAAAACGTATGCTAAACACCATTAGACTTGATTTGAAAGTAATTGCAAACGATTAATTATAATTGCTTTCAAAAGACAGAATAAGATTATACGTGTAAATAATTTATTAAAATCTGTATTTTGCCTATACGAATCAGCAGGTAAAAAACGATAGCAAAAAAAAAAAAAAAATGTGTATTTCTTTGAAGCTTCGTACAAATTTCTATGTGAAAAAAAGAATCCTCTAAAGGTTTCTCTAAATAACTGGTTATTCATTAAAAATTATTACTTTTTAAGTTAAAACAAAAGCAAAAAAAAAAAAAAAACCGCAATTTGGCACGAATGAAAAGAATTTAAATACAGAAACCTGAAACATAATTTTTTTTTTGGTTTGTAAGAGGTAACTCTTGTGACAACCACAAATATTATATTCGCATGTCTGCACGCATAAAAAACTCATTAGAAATATTTTTTAATTTTATAACCAAAAATCGTGTAACTAACAAATACAAAAAAAAAAATTAAATAAACCGAATCTGTAGTTTAAAAATATATAAAATAAAATTTGTCGCACCCACAAGAGGAATTTCATCTAAGATTAAGAAAAAAAAAAAAAACCAAATTTTTTTTTTTTGACTGTTGTACAAAAATATATTCCCATAGCATTAAAATTAAGTTTAATGCTAAATTGACACACGTATGAAATACATAAATAAATAAATAAGAAGTAAAAATACTTTACACGCGGTTTTTTATGCTTCTTCTTCGTCTTCATCTTCTCCACATTATGGTTCATCTTAGCACGAAAATAATAAAACAAAAACTATAAAAAAAAAAAAAAGTTTCTCTGTTTACTTTTGTTACAAGTTTATTGACGTTTACCACTGAAAAAAATTAAAAAAAAAAAAAAAAAATTAAAACTAATTAAATTGTATTTATGGAAAAATTAGTAAAGAAATTTTAGTGGTTACTGAATTGACGTCACTGGCAGTTTTTATTTAAATATTCTTAAAGAAACAGTAAGAATCGAATAGGATAATGTCACACGGTGCATGCTGTGTCCTAATGTCCCTTTATTATTAGAGGAGAAAAAAAAACATTATGTCGTCCGATTGGATAGTCTGATCTACAATCGACAAACGACAGTAGAATTCTTATAACAATGCAAAGACATAAAAGTTTTTGTCGACACTTCTCTATAAATATAAAAAAGCACACACAAAAAACCAGTTTCTTATGTATAGAAATCTTGTAATTCAATCCAGAATTCTTGGATTTATAATATTGTATGCAGCAAAGAAATACAAAAAAAAAAAAAAAACGTTTTTCAAGCCGAAAGAAACTTTAATTCATTTTTAAATGAATCTAAACTCCCACAATTTTCATCAAAGTAATTTTAATTGAATTTACTAGATCGATTTAATTTATTTTTACCATACAGAAAGAAATAAGAAAATTTCAAGCAACAATTCCTGTTGTGATTCTGTAATAAATTTTTTTTTTTTTTGTTGCGCTAAAGTAAATACAACAGCGAGGCTGAAACCTACGCTGAACACACCGGCAGGAGCAAATATTTGCAAAACGTTGTTGTTGTCGTCTCGTTGTATAAGAATGTAAAAAAAATTATTATTTTTTTTTTTAATGTAATGCAAAAATGCCACTACCGCCTTTTTCTGCTCTTTAAAATTATTATTTATTTTGGCTGATACAAACTAAACTTGACTTGCGTTCGTTGCTGTAGAAATTAAGATTCAGGATAGTTGAAAAAAGATTTTTTTTTTTTTTTTTTTAATTCATATGCAATTTACACACAAATACAGCGAATATTGCCTAAGGGCAATTTGTTATAAAAAAAAGCTTTCGAGTTGAACAACAAGATAAATTGTACAAAATATGTATAAAACTTTTTATATATTTTTGGTATTGTGTGCTAATGATAAGTAATGGCATGACAATCTGGATATACTGCTTCTGATCATCATTTTACCAGAAAGATAAACAACATTTTTTTTTGTTTCCTTGTGACAACAAATAATGCAGAGAATTAAAAATCAGCTACAGTACATTGCAGCTTGCATTGTCACAGGCGAGAACTGGTGGTTGGTTTATTATGTTAAACAAAACTGTTTAGCGTTGGCGTTAATTTAATTTTTTCTTTTTATTATTTAATAATAATAATAAAGATAAATTTATAATAAAAAAAAAAAAATTAAATAAAAATAACAGACGATCAGAAGCCAACATTTAACTCAATTTATTCAATTTTTATTGAGGATCTTTAGGTTTTTTTTTTAATCAGTTTATGTATGCAATAAAAAAAAAAATAAAAGGAGACATTTTTCTCTGTTTGTTTTTTCCTCTTCTCTTTAAAATCATTAAACCGCAACATATTTATAAATCGTTGCATTTGAAGAAGGAAAGAAAAAAAAAATACACAAATAATATGTTTGTGTTAAGAACAGTGAAAAAGCACCAGTAGAAGTTATACAAAAAAAAAAAGGAAAAGAAAACAGATAATCCGATTAAGGTAATAAAAAAAACCTGTCGAGAAAGAGTGAGATTAAATTTTAATTTTCTTCATCTTCTACATTTTTCTACGTTTTAATAAAAAAAAAAGTTTAAAAATTACCTAAACTTTCAACAACAAAAACTAAATCAATTTTTTAGGCGAAGTAAAAATAATAATTGTTTTCTTCCTCAATGTTCTCTTTCTTACTCCATTTTTTAGCATTAAAATTAATTTTTGTCTTAACTTGCTGTTAAAAAGCATTAAAACAACAAGAAGATAAATCACAAAACAAATTTTTAATTTTTTGTTATTTTTTTAAAATAGAAAAAAAGCACAAAAGCACATAACATTATTACATTATAAATCGTGATATGAATTTTAAAACAGAAACATTACAAAGAAAAAAAAAAGCAGCAACAATGAATGTTTTTTTTTTTTCTTCTTTAAAACGTTAATAATAAATTAAATAAAGAAAAAAAACATTTTTTTTTTTATTTAGCTTTTTCTCCATGTTTTTTATTTTATTTAATTTTATTTAATTACAAAAATAAACTTAATATTAATTATTTTATTAATTAAAAAAGATATCTAAAAAAAATTATTTATTTATTTATTTACTAACAAAAATATGTCTCTAAAGTCTTGTGTTTTTTTTTTCTTTTTTTTTTAGTTTAAACTCCTTAAAACTCCTTAAATACTTTTAATTTTTTAATCGTAAAATTTTATCCTTTCTATTAGGATTCTTTTCTTTAAATAATTATAATTATTAATAATAATACAAAAAAAAAAAAAAATTAAATGATTTATGGTTGATTAAAAAATGAATTAAACGAATAGAAAAAAAAAGAGCTTAAATATAATTACAAAGGAAGCACAATAATAAAAAATAAAATTAATTAAATGAATTAAAAAATATTAATAATAATAATTAAAAAAAAAAAAAAATATCGGAAGGATAAAAACTAAGTTTTATAAACCGTTTTGAGGATCATCGATCGTACATCACATAAGCTTGTAAAGCTTGTTTAATCATAATTGCAGTTAATAATTTTTTTTTTTTTTATTTGTTCACACTTTATTGTCACAATTTATAGTCACAGGTCTAGCACACACATACACACATGCACACATTTTGAATGGATCTTCAATTTGTACTTTAATTTTAATAAATTTTGTTTAACGCCTCATAATGTCTTCTATACTGAATCCCGTTTTGCGAGGTGGTGGCTGCTGTGGAGGTGGTATTACTGGTGCTGATTTAGTTGGTGGCAGTACAGGCTGTTGAGATGATCCTGACTGTAGTAAAATCGATGGTGATGGAGGCGGTGGTGGCACCGGATGATGAAGAGGCATCACTTCATGGGGTGGATCCGGCGGCAATATAGGTGGCATTATTAATTCATCCGGTGGTTTCAAAACGGTATGCGATCGTGGTATACCTAAACTATGGCCAGCATGATGGGGATTTAATATTGTACGATTAATTATTGGATGGGGTTCTCCATCGATTCCTATTGGTCTCTTTCGAATTGGAATTGAACCCAAGAAACTGGGTCCAGGATCTAAAATACCACTGGTTACTGTCGATGATGGACCTAGCACTGGGTTTTTATGATGAAGATCACGTCGTACATGCAGCATTTGTACGAATGGTTCATGAGATTTTGATATTGATTGCGGAGTTGGTGATGATGGTGGTGGCATTTGTTGATGTGATGAATGTGTTGCTGGATGAGCAGGTGGTGGAGGAGGCATTATATTATGCAAATCTTTTAGATGTTGGTCTCCCCTCAATTGATTAGGATGGGGAAGATGATGCTGATGATGTGGCTGTCCATGATGATAATAATGATCATGCGTTGGTCGCATAGTGTACGCACTTTGAGATCCTCCTGGGCCTTGATGATGACAATGAGTTACTTCAAATGGTTCAACCGTTTCTTGTATAGACACATCATCATCTTCCTTTTCTATCTCTTCCTCTCGTTCTTCAGTCACAGCTGGCGTTTCAACACGCTCTTCACTTGCTGTTGCTGTTCGTGGTTGTCTCACAGGAGAATGATCTGGTGAATCTACTTCAAGTACAGAATCATCTTCATCACCACTCAAACCATGACGTTCTTCTTCGCCTACGTCTAGCACCTCGGATGGCACATCGCCGACCGCATGAGTGAGTGCATGTCGCCGTAAATCACAATTACGTCTAAACACTTTGCCACAAGAGGAACACTCGTATGGCTTATGATCAGTATGTGTTAGTAAATGAGTTTTTAAATTTGAACGCTGATTAAAGCTTCGACTACAAACAGGACACTTGTGCGGTGATTCTTCCATATGTAATATTTTATGTACAGCCAGCGTTCGCGACTGGCAAAAACCTTTACCGCATTCACTACATTTAAACGGTTTCTCCTTTGAATGAATGTACCTGCAGGTGAATAATAAAATTTATTATTATTATTGTTATAACAGCAGCATTGTTATTTTTCAATATTTTCTATTAATAATAATAATAATAAAACATAATTTCTAATAACAGTAATAAGAATAATTTCTATATATAAATATATAGGAGGAAAAGATTTATTTTGTATTTAGTTAAGTAAATTTATAAAAAAAAACTTTGTAGCTTTATAACCCGACTGATGCAGAAGTGCATTGCACCTATGTAAACTGTTATCAAGAGAATTAATGCTTTTTTTTTTATTTTTACTTTACATTTTGTATTTCTGCAAGCAAAAATAACCTTAAGAAAAACAATGTTACATAGAATTAAAAATAATAATAATAATAAAAAGTTAAAAGAGTAAAATAAGACAAAAGAAATAATAATAATAATACCTGAAGAAAGGAGGAACAAAATAAAAAATAAAATCGAAGCAAGAAACCTATAGTAATAAAATTAACGACAGTAAATCGTAGTTCAGCGTTTTTATATAACATTGAGGATAAAGACAACGACGATGTATAGTGAAGAAAACAAAACCAAAATGTTTAAAAGAGAATATAAAAAATAAAAAAAATCTCAGATTCCAAACAGATTCTAATCTTACAACAAAATGGTGCCTAAGGTAAGAAACAAAAAAAAAAAATGTTTTTTTCTGTATTACCTTTTACGAGTTATTTCCATTTATTAAGGTTTTATCCTCTATGCTAGACTCAATTCTGTTTATTATAATAAAAAAAAATCAATTTCGGTTCATTTCTATCCTTTACTGTATTGTGAAAACTATCGGGACAAAAAGCATTGTTAAAGCTTCGTGTCTGTGGTGTCTTTAATAATTTATTCAATTGACAACGGGCGTACATTGTATGTGAAATATTTCATACGCCTTGATTTTTAATTTAAAAAAAAAAAAAATAAATAAAATAAAAGGAAAAGAAACAGAACTTAAAGTAAAATTTAATTGATTTTTTTTTCCGCTCTGTTTTATTGAATTCCTTTAAAATTGTCCAATTACCCAAAAAAAAAAAATATAAATTCCTTCTGTACGTGATATTCGTAATTTATAAATAAATTTTTATTACAACAACGCTAAGAGGAGTTATAAGAATACCAAAAAAAAAAAAAATGCTTTGTGAAACTTGTTTCTTATTAATCTTATCGTATCCTGGGTGACACCATTAATTATTTTAATCTTTGTCTTCTTGTAAAGACACATTTTGTTGTTGTTTTCTAAAAATGCTGCATAACGAAAATTTAAGTGAATTTTCGTTATACCACTTGCAAAGGTCGATAAAGTTTTTAAATTTTTTTTTTTGTTTTTCATTTTGATATATTGATTAAAGAGCCAATTAAAAAATGTATTTATTAAAAAAAAAAAACAAAAAGAAAAATCAGATGAATGATTAAATTAAAAAGAAGCAAAGCTACTGCCACGTTACATCAGATCCAACTTGCCACTTTATTGTACATTTTGTTTGTCTTTATAAAAAAAATTGTTGCATGGCATTTTGTTTTCTTTTTCTTAGTTTATCAATGTGAAACAGTGGCAGGTTTAATTTATTTTGCGTTTTTCTTTTTTTTTTTTTTTTTAATTATGTCCAATACGGTTGACATTAAATAATAACTCTACGGTCTTGATTGTGTGTCTTTAAAAATGCGAACCAGCCAAACAGAAAAGGCACAGAAAACGCAAATTATTTCATGACATTTAAAAAAAGGTTTACTTTTTTTTTTTTATTAATGTTATTAATTTTCTGCTGTTTTTAGTAATTAAATAAAACATATGGCTACAAATTAAACTCTTCGTTACTGTCGTTGCCAATAAAAATAAACGACCAAAAAGAAAAAAAAAACCGATGCAAAGTAGTTTTTCATGTTGTTGTCTTTTTTTATTTATTATATTTTGACGTTAAATACCTTTCATGTAATTGAATAAAAGCGTTAATACTTTATCTAACAGAGCTTATAATAAATTTCCACTGTTAAAAGTTTTTTTTGTTTTTTTTTTTTTTTTCGTTTCTTAATTAAACTTTTTGACTGTGTGTTGCGTATTTAAATCGGTTGTTGCCCCAAATTTAGCATACCAAAAACGCAACAACAACAAAAAAAAAACTCTTAGTAAAAGTAAATAAATAACAAAAAAAATGGAAAAATTTCTCTTTAGATGATCTACTTCTTCTAATAACTAAAATAAAAAAAAATTCCATTGATTGATTATTTGATTGTTTTCTGTGACGAATTATATTTGAATTAAATTTATTTATTTATTTTTTTTTTTTTTATTATTTAAGACAAAACAACAGCAGGGGCAACACAACAGCAGCTGTGAATTTATTTTAATTAATCTTTTATTCTCTGCTTCTATAATTCACTTATTATAACAAAAACGTTTCGTTTTATTCTTTTTTTATTTTATTTTTTATTTTTTTAATATTAATTATGCTAATGATAATTTTAATTGCATTCAGAAGACAATTTATTGTTTTCTATGATCAATTTTGTCATTTTGAATAATTAATTGTTCGTTATAGAATAGAAATTAAAAAACCAAAAAAAAAATCTTTAGGTGTAACCGAGTATCTAAACGCCTCTGTCAATGTATTTGCTGCTTGTTAAATATGTTTAAAAATTAAAATTAATTAAACGAAGAATCTTAATCAAAACAAGTTTTTCGTTTTTTTTTTTTTTTTGGTTCGTTTTTGGTTATTCTAACAAAATAAAAACGAGACAACAACCTAATGATATTTTATTAGGCTATGAAAACGAATTAAATCATCATAAATATATGCATTTAAAAAGGATCATTAGTGTCAAATGTAAATTGTAACCGAATTATAAATTTATTTTTTTTTTCATCTGCTTCTTCTTCATCTTCTGTTAAATAACATTTTGTTATTATAAAAATTTTTAATTTGCATTTATTAATAAAAAGAACAGAGAAAATTGGTTATTAAATGGTTAAGCTGTTTACGTGTAACTTAATTTTTAATCTGATTTTTCTTCTTTTTTTTTTTGATTACCTTTAAAGCCAAAGTATTTATTAAAATATAAATTAAATAATTTAATATAAAGCGTTTGTGATCAAGATTATTTTTTTTTAGTGACTAGTAACGAGAACAACCGGATCAACAAGGCTTTATTCTCAGATAAATTTATTTAAATATAAAAAAAAAATTAAATAAACGCGACATTCGCCACTGTCGACTGACTATCATCGATGCCGCCAATACAACCATGTTTGTTATAAATACACAACGATCATTTTTTTTTTTTTTTTATTAAACTGTTATAGCAAAAAGTCTTCTGTTGCTGCTGCTGCTGCATATATGCAACTTTGTCGTTTTGTCTTTAAGTTGCAAGTTATTTACTGTTCTTATTGCAGTTTTTATAAACATGAAGCTTTTAAGAGTTTTTTTTTTTTTGTTGTTGTTTATTTCACCACACGCGGCTGAATGTTTTTTTTTTTTTCGTTTTATTTATATACTGGAAGCAAAATCACAACTCATTCCTTTCTATAATATTTTAAAAATTAATAATTTTATTTATTTATATTCGTTTTTATGGACGTTGGCTGTTGCTGTTGCTGCCGCGGCTGTTTTACTACAGTGCAACAACAATAATTTAAAAAATTTTTTCTTTTTTTTTGCATATAAATATATCATATATTTATTTCAGACAGCTTGTACAGTATTTAGCTACCTATTTTTTGTTTTGCTACTTCGTGGAATTTTCTTTATTTATATAAAAAGATTATGCAACAGGGAAACGAAAAAAAAAAAAAATAATAAAAAAAGAAGGTAAATAAAAATTCTGTTTGATGTCGTTCGATTTAAATATCACCGCAACTCTATAGGATTAGCATTTCTAATGAAATCTAATTAAAAATCTACATTAAAAATCAAAAACGAAATTCATCATTTAAAAATAAATTTGCAAAAGGGTTCCGGCAAATTATTAAACCGTAAAAATACAAAAAAAAAAAAAAAAAAAAAACATAAAGCGAAACAAATAAAATAATAATTAAGAATTGTCTGGTTGTTTTTAATTACACTTTAAAAAAAAAAATTGATGACGAGGAATGAGAATAAAATCGAAATCTTTAAATATTTATCTTAAAACTCAGCACAGTGTTCGGTTTTGAATTTTTAATGAGTTTTTTCTTACATCTTCATCTCGTTTCTTTGTTATTCCGTGATTATTTTCAATTAGGAAAATTACTTCACATTTCTGTTGCGTTTTTTTTTTTTCTCTTTTTTCAAGTAATTATTCGATGATAGAAAATGATTTTTCTTGAAACAAGCATTTTTCGCTACTGTTAACATTTTTTTTTTTGCAGAACGATACTTATATAAAAGCAAGATATTAATTGAAGAAAAATTTATTATTAATAATGCAAGACGTCAATAAGTATTTTAAGTGTTTCAATTTATTTTTTAATATATACAGAAATAGTTTTACAGAATTTTCGTATCTCTTGAAAACTAACGCTTTGAATAAATGTAAAACAAATGTTTGTTTAAACAACAAAAAACAGCAAACATAAAAGATAATTAAAAGAAAAAAAAAACGATAAAAGCGATGTGATTTTAATAAAGAAACAAAATTATCGTGCAGAGTAACGTAAATCGTTTGTTATCGAGCGTGTCAAATATTTTTTTTATTGAAATTAACGAATTTATTTACGAATCCATCCTCAGACAAGGCATAAGCAATTTTATAATTTAACAGAAAATATTAATAATTTTTTAATAATAACCAACCAAAAAAATTTAATCTAGTCACGCAGCCGTACAAAAGAAAATTTATAAGAATTTCGTGTTGTTCAAATCAAATATTAATCCTATTATCTCGTGTTTTTTTTTTTTTGTTTGTCCTATGTTTGTATATATTTCTAAATGCCGTGCTAGGAAAAAAGGTATTTTAAATTTGTAACAATGTGACAGAATGAAAAACTTGAAAATACCTAGCTTAAAGGCAAATATTTAAACACATGAGAAATAAATTAAAGAAAAAGGATTCAGAATACTTTTTTAAATATAAACATAAATATTCAATTAATTAAAAGATTAAATAAAAAAAAAAAACAAATGGATAAAATATTAAAGTTTATTTTAAGATAAATAAATTAAATATTTAATCCAATTTTATTATATTTATTATTATCACGTTTCATGTTGCAACTGAAATTAATTAGTACGATTTTAAAGATTTTTTTTTTTTTTTTTGAATAGAGAAGAAAATTAATTAATTAATTTTCACCCTGTAAGACGTTTAATTTTTTTTTATCTAAATAAAGCAAAAAAAAAGTTTGTTATTAAATGAAAAGAAAAAAAAAAGTGGAAAAATGCGCCTAGAAGGTAGAATTTTACCGTGCAAAACAAGCCAACTGTAGGTGAATGTTGAGAGAAATGAATTTAAAAAAGATGCAACATAAAAATATGTATGTATATCTTTTTTTTTTTTTTTTTTAATAATAAAGCATAAAAGAAACATGAATATATTTTTTTTTTGCATCAATTTTTTTGCATCATTTCACACGGAATAGTATGATTTAGTTTTTAGTTACAGACGAACGACTAACGTCTACCTCGATACAACCTGTTCGCCTTGAGGTAAATTTTCAATTAAGAATTAAGGAAATCAAAAAAAAAAATTAAAATAAAAACCATCAGTAGAAAATGTTTTTTTTTTTTTGTGAAAATTATGTTCAAATTTTCTTTTGTTTCATTGACCTAAACCACAACGCGTGCGGTTTTACATTTATAACATTTCACTGATTATCTTTCACTGATACAGTGCGGCTTGTTTCACGTATTATTATTATTTTTAATTAAATTTAAAATTTTCTGTAGCATAAATTTGTATGCGTTTTGTTGACATAATCTGTCAATGGACTCGTATTCGTGGCTTTTTTTTATTATTTTTTTTTTAAATCTATTTACACAATGAATTATAATTAAATAAACAAAACATCGATAAAAAAAAAAAAAGCTTTAATGCAGCTAAAGCTTAAGACAAGTTCAATGTACATAGATTTTGTATAATTAGTAACGGTTAATAATATTTAATATTTGTATATTCGATGATGATGAATTATGGATGAAGAAAAGAATTAAAAAAAGGCAAATAATGCTGACAGAATGTCACTATCTTCTTGTTGTTATAAAAAGTATAAAAAAAATAAATATTTAGTCAAGCCATCAAAGTGAAATTATTACATTTAGAAGTTATATAGCTGCTAGGCCACCAAATTACCACCATTTATTATTTATAATTAATGAAATATTAATCATTAAAGATATGTTATTCTGTGATGAAACAAAAAAAAAAAAAATTTTTTTTGTTTTTTCGTTCTCTCAACTTTAACTTTGAATACGTTTTCGGCTTTTCAACAAAAGAATTTTTTTTTTTTTTTGTTGTTTATTTTATAATTCGGTTTGGTTATTATTTTAATTTTCAATATAACAAAAAAAAAAAAAAACTTTTGAAGTAAAAGTAAAAGAATACCGCACAGGTTTATTATTTAACTATTTCTCTGTCTCTTTATTTTACAACATTTATTTTTTTTTTGTTTTTTTTTTTTGGTTATGCAATGTTTGTTGTGCTTTAAACTTAACTAGAAACAGTGATTTTCCTGATTTATAACCACAAATTTGCGTGTTTTTAATGTGTCTAATCCCGTAAGTAATTCGATCACTTTTTCTGCTTTTGTGTATTGATTTGTTAATTTACTTGATGCCCTGAAAATCAACCAATTAAAAAAGTTTTAAAAAGATACTTTTCCATATGAACTACATTTTTTTTTCCAGTTAAAAGAAAAAAACGTAATTTAATCTTTTAAGTTTTTTTTTAATTAATTAATTAATTAAAAAACAGAAAAAAGACTGAAATCCTTCGTGTTACAATGAATGCACTTTTAATCGTTACAAAATATCTTTTACTTGTCATTTTTTAAAAAGACTTGTTTCTGTGCTTTTTTTTTTTTTTTTTAATTTTGTTGCTTCTTGTATTGAATTTCATTGGATTTTTAATAATAATAATAAAAAAAGTTCATCTCTGTCGTTGCTTTATAAATAAAAGAAAAAAAAGAAAATATTTTTAAAAACAAAACCAAAAAAAAAAACTGAAACAAGAAATCAACACATATCGCTGATTTATCTCATCAGTTACGGACATTGTGCATAATTGCGTTTATTTGTAACCCCGTTCAATTACACATTTTCTCCACAAAAGACTTTACAAATTAAAAGCACATATTTTTTAATTGAGTTTCTCCATTGAACGTTGTTTTAATAAAAATTCTCCAGTTGTACACAACAGTTTTGGTTAGTGGCAAAAAAAAAAATACGCCATATGTATCGCGTTTATTTTTTAAAGAAAAAAAAGCTTTGTAAAAAAAAGAAAAAATAAAAAAAAACGATCGAATTAATTTTTACTTTACCACATGCTGAAGAATGAACTTTCAGTTCAACAGTGAAATAGTGAAGAAAATCAAAAAACAGAAAAAAAACTTAACTTAAAGCGATAATTATAAATTGGAAAAGGAAATAATTATTTTGTTGCAAAAAAAAAGCTTGATTTTTGTACATTTTTTTTATATGATTTGATTTATTTTTTTTTTTACTGTTTATTAATTTATTTATTTTGAATAACGAAAAAATTAAAACAGTTTAACTGCGATTAATTATAATTTGCTTCTTTAATTTGATTTTTTGTTATTTATCGTTCCTTCGCTTTTTGTATCGTTAAAAGAAAAAAACTAAAACGCTATCTAATCGTTTATATATTTGAATATTTAAAGATTATATTTATAGGTAAAAAAAAAAATTAAAAAAAAAGTTGTTTTCTATAATTAATACCAACAAAACTACACACATTTTTAGTTAATGAGTTGCTGTTAAAACTTGTCAACAAAACATCGAGAAGAAGTAAAAAAACGCTTTTGATGTTAATTTTAATAAACTAATTTACAACAATACGGTGGTTTTTTTTTTCTGTTGTTGTTTGGTTACTGCCTCATCTGTTGCTTCTACAGATTTTTTTTTTCGTAGTTGAAATTCTTCACATTGCTTTACCATAGATCGAAATGATTGTTTCTTTTTTTTTTTTTTGTCTTATTAAAAAATTGATTACGTAAACGATGATTACGTTTTGTTAATTAATTAATTTATTAATTAATTAATTAAAAAACAGAGTTAATAGGGTTAATTAATTATAAACAAAGTTTTAATTAAAATATGTGGTAAACAAGTTTTTCTTATTATTTATTTGATTAGTAAAATGATGAAAATTTTGTTTAATATTTTTAAAAAAAAATTTGTAAATAATTTAGATTTTGAATAACAAACAAATATTTGCTTAAATACGATTCGTACATAATAATAATAATAATCTCTTTATAACAGAAGAACGATAATAATAATTTAAAAGGAAAACAGCAGACAAATTTAGTGAGATGTTTTGTTCATTTTTGCATTTTTAACCATGTAAATATTATAATTCTGAATAAAAAAAAAACGCGCGCGCCATAACATCACCTGCATTATTTGATTTATGATGAAAAAACACTTCGGGGCGATTGTAATTATAGACCCATTGTGGTTAATTTTTTTTTTTTTGGCTACAAAAATATCATCGATGGAAAAAATTTTTAATTTAAAAAAAAAAACCTAAGAAAAGTATGCCGACAGCGTTATTAGAGTTTCGTTGTTTTTCCTTTTTTGTTGTCTTTTGTGTTGTTGCAAGTTTTTTGCAGTTCGATGCGAATTTTTTTTTTTTTAGTTTTCTGTTCTCTTCAACATCAAATCTTATAAATTGCGACATTGTACAGATAATATTTTTTTTTTTTTTTTTTTTTTAATATTATTAACCAAAACAATCTAAAGACATTATGATTCGATTAAAATTCTGGGCGGGTTTTTTTCGTTAGTTCGTTCGTTCGTTTTTTTTATGTAATTTATGTTGCATATAATTAAAAATGATGAGAATCGCTTTGCTTCATTTGTGCTTTAAATGCATTAAAATGAAAAAAAAAATAAAATAAAATAAAAAAAAAGTAGTTTTACCTTCAGAATTTAATTTAATATTCGTTTTGTTGTTTAACACAGTGAAACATGACGTTTTAAAATAAGGAAAGAAATCAACAGAAAACTGATTCATTTCTGTCTATTAATAATTATGATTTATAGAAACGTATAAAAACGGCCTAGATAAGATAAAAGAAAAAAAAAATTCCTATTCTCACAGTAAATTGTGCACGACATACACCACATACATGATTTCGATTTAAATAATTCAAGTTCAATTCTAGGAATAAAGAGTTTTGAGAGATTTTTTTTTTTTTTTTACCCATTTTATATCAGATAAAATAAAAGATTTATTTATCCATTTATGTTATGTTGTTTATGCTTGTAAAAGAACAGTAGAACCTCAAAAAGCCTTACAGTGGAGTAGTCCATTTTTAATTAGGAAATTTACTGCATTTTCTACTCATTAATTAACACTGGACAAGCCGACAAAAATTCTACCAATACGTTTAAAAGTTCTGAAAGTTTTCAAAATTCTAGAGTAGCTGCTTTTGTAATGTAGAAAATAATTAAAGACCCTACAGTGACTTAACATTTTTTTATATATAAAAAAAAAAAAAATATATTCTTTTTAATCCAAAGAAGTAGATGAAGAAGAAGAAAAATAAATTCTTTAAACCACTAGTAGAGAAATCAGTTAATTTAGTTATAAAAACTTTTATAAATTTTTTTTTTATTAAAATCGTCGACGTGCTGTCTTGTCTTGTTGGTATTTTCTTCACCTTCTAAATGTTTCTTTTTTATTTAATTTATTATTAAAAAAGAAACTCAAAACCACATGTGCTCGTACAAAATAATTTTTTTTTTTTATCTAAAACCGTGTACTGGTTGGGTAGTAAATTTAAAACAAGTAAATGCCGACAAAATGACAATCGGTTGTCAATCAAAACAATTTTTTTTTTTTTTTTTTTTATCGTAAATATCTAGAGTAGGTGGGTTTAAAAAAAAAAAAAAAAAAAGAAAAATTGTTATTTGGAAAACAACACATTTTACTATTAAATAAAAATAAAAAATAATTAATAAACACGATGGTGGTGTTACAGTAAAATTGTGTTTGTAGGAAACACTTACAATACTGTACGTTGAAAAAACGGTTTTAATGTTATGCTAAAACATGAACGCGATTTATTTATGTTAGAATAACAATAAAATAATTAATAAATAGAAGAAAGAAAAAAAAAGAAAAACAGCTGCATAAGCGTAGTTAACAACATGAATTTATATTTTCATCAAATTATTGAATTATAATCAATTTTACTTGTTGCAAGATGATGATGATGATGAGATTCTATTTTAAGGCCACATTTCTAATCAAAAAAGAAATAATTTTTTTTAATTAAAATTATTGTAGAGAAGAAAACACTTGCTGTATGTAATTAAATAATTTTTGTGTGGCTGTAAAAGAACAGATTTTTTAAAAGACAGGCGAAACAGCATCATCTTCTACTGACGAAGAAGATAAACATAAATAGTTTACAACACACCACACGAGGCCACACTATAAATAATGCTGATTGTACTAGCAATTTATATATAATAAAAAGAATAAGAAAAAAAAAATAAATAATAATAATTATAGAAGAACGCAATGTAATTACATTTGATCAATGATTACATCGCCTTTTTTTTTTTTTTTATTTATTTCTCTCTGTGCTTCATTTTGTTCTTCATCAACTAACAAAATATTATTTCCTCTTGTAATCATTTTCTACACGGTAAATTCTGTGTGTTTTTTTTTTTTTTTAACTTTTTTAAATACAAAATGCTATTAGTTACGAGAACATTAAATTGCGTACAAAAAAAAATTATATTAACGCGATCAAAAACTAAAATAATAATAATGAAGAAGAACCGACCAGAACAGAACAGAACAGAAAAACTGGGATGATCAACATTATTCAAAAGAGAAATAAAGCTCAACGTAAATATATATATTTTTTTTCTTTAAAGGTAGAAACCGGTCCATATTATGTTATACACGGTTTAGAAATTTCATTACAAAAAATTTTTTTTTTTTTAACATTAAAAGCAATTACTATTGATTTAAAAAATAAATTACTTTTATTAAAAGAATTAATTTGGGGCGGCATTTTATTGTTTGTTTGGTAACAAAAAAAAAAATTCTCTGTTAATTTATTTTATAGAGAAAAATCGTTTCAATTGTTATTTTTTAATTATAGTTTTAATTCAATTTTATTATTAATTATTTAAATGTAAGAATTCTATTCTCATTCTGCATTAATAAATTTATTACCATTGCCCATTGCATATAAGAGTAAAAAAATTTCAGTAACAAGAAACAATTTTTAATCATTTTTACCCGGCATTGATTTCGCTTTTTTTTTTCTGTGTTATCCGTTTTGTGGTTTTAATTTAAATACAAGTAAATACAAATGCACTTAAAAAGACAAAATGCAAACATGATAATAATAAAGAAAAAAAAAATAAAACTTAAACCGTCAAGTTTACAAAAATTTATAATGAAAACAAAACAAAACAAAAAAGGTTTATCCTGAAGTTAAAAAAACACACAACACACACAGAAATGCTTAAAAACCGGACTTTTGTGTGTTTTTTTTATATTTTCTTTCTTTAAATAAACTCTCAACATAACGAAAGAATTAATAAAGCAACGTGAAAAAAGTAAGAAAAGAATTAAATAACAATGTCGGAGGCAACAAACGAGAAACAATAACACAACGATCGGGAATTTTTTTTTTTTTTATATATTTCTCTCTGTTGTAACGTTGAAGGTAATGCGACCAAACTGTGTACAGTACATAAAACATAAAAATTATTGTTAAATAATTATTTCTACACTATTAACCAGAAGAGAATCGATTTTATGCGTTATGCCTACATAAAACAAGATAAAATTCTTACATGAAATGTATTTAAATTTCGATAATAATCGATGGAAATTGTAGTGCGATGACGATAATATTATAAAAAAAAAAATGCAGGCCCTAAATAGTTGTGGAATTTCTTTTAAAGTATTCCTATGCAAAAAAAAAATTATGTGAAACACTGAAAGAGAAATGTTGAAAGAACAAAAATCCTTTCAGTAATAATTCATTTTTAATAACTAAAATATAAGATAAAAAAAAAAAAAATAATTATTTGATATATAGCCCCACAGGTATTTCAATTTTCAATTTTCAAGCTTTAATTTTAATTCCTTCTCATCTACTTCTACTTCTACTTCTTAAAGTAAAACTCGATCAAAATAAATAATTTATTTATTCAATTTTTTATTAATTTATTTTATTTTTTTTTTTTTTTTGATTTTTGATTTTTGCCTTCATTTCTTTTCTACTTAAATTGATTGTTGTTTGCAATGGTACACAAAAGAATATAAAAAAAAAATAAATAAATTTTTAAATAGAATTAAGAAGAAATATTAAGTACTATAGCTAACGCGTAGATTGAAGATTGATCGATTGAACGAATGGATTGACTTTAATATTAAAAATACAAAAAATTAATAATCACAGCTGTGGTCCATTTATATTAATTTTTTTTTTTTTTTTTTAATAAGAAGTTTCACGCGCCTTATAATGGTAGAGAAGAAAAATGATGGAACATTAGCTGGAGCAGAGGGAATTTAATCTTTTTTTTTTTTATGTGTGGTCAGCAGCTAATAGTGTGTCGATCAAAAGTTATTTTTGGTTATATTAAAGGAAATTTCTGACTTTGATCATTTCTATAAATAAAATTCTGATACAAATTTAAATGTATTGTGTAATCGAATTTATCCAAAGTTAAATACTTGTCATTTGGAAGAGACATTCTCAGACTCTGACTCAATAAATCACGATGAATATAAAGACCATTGTAGTGATTTATTTGCAATTCTACTTGCAATAAAAATCTAAAAATTTATTAATTTAATAAACAAAGAAAAACTCTGAACTAACCTATGATCTCGCAGATGATCCTGTCGCCTGAACGCTTTTCCACATATGTCACAAGAGTACGGCCGCTCATCAGTATGCGTTCTCTCGTGAATTAGTAAATTATATGATTTTGTAAATTGTCGATTACAGAATTTACAGATAAATTGTTTTTTGGGACGCGAGGCACGGCCAGGAGCTCGTAATAATCTTCTATCAAGGTTTGAGTGCATCCCAGGTGGAACACCTGGTGGAAAAAGTCCTGCTGCAGATGGTGGGAAAGTAAATGTGCCTGGTGCAGTAGGTGATGGTCCAGGACCGCCTAGAAATGCTGTTGGTGGTGGGTACATTCCGGGTTGTCCTTGTGGACCTTGCGATGTATTAACACTAGGTCGAGGCAGTAACATAGCAGCGGCTGCTTCTCGAAGTGCCAATTCTTTTCGTTTATCCGCCATCATTGCTATTAATTCATAACTAGAGCCTCTTTTGCTAGAACCTTCTTTGGGCATAGGTTCTCCCGAATCCATCATACCAGGATATAATGAAGGTCGCATGCCACGTGATGGCAGTACAGGTACAAAAGCCGACGATTCTCTATGATGACGTTGCTGCTGTGAACCTAATATACCAGCAGCCAAATGATGTTGATATGCTAACTGAGCCTCATAACTACTTGCAGATGATGATGCAGCCGAATTTCGGCCACCCGAGGAACTACGTATTGACGGTGAAACACCAGATGAGGATGCACTAACACCACTACTTCCAGATGGTGAATGAAGGAACTGATCTATCCGTGACGCTCGGGCCAATGGTATGGCCCGATCTTCCACTGCTGATGGGCCTTCAGATGGCATTTTTTGAAATTATCTCTGTAAATCAAATAAATAGAAAACATAATTAAAACTTCTGATCAAAAAAAAAAAAAAAAATCCACCACTGTACACATCAGCAACTGTGCACGCTTATATTTAACGTACAAATATTAACACCACCAAATGCAAACAAAAAAAATTTAATGAGAAATATTAACTGATAATAATAATTGTAGTGAGTAAACTTCTGCTCAACAAATTACAAACAAATTCCAATTCTTACCCAGAAAAAATTAATTTTCCTTATCTAATATTATTTATTGTTTATTTTTATAAGCCACACATAGGTATATTAACAGTAAAAAAGTAAATTATTATTATTTATAATAAATAAAAGTGCGATGAGTTTATATATTTTTTTTGGTTGGTTGTTTATTATCTTATTTAACTGATATAAATGTGAACAAAGTATTAAAAATTATACAACTGTGTCATAAAAGCTTTTTTTTGTTTTTTTTTTTTTTTTCTACCTTTGCGTTGATATTAAAATAAAAAATAAAAAAAAAAGTAAAAAAAAAACGAATCGAAACGTACACAACACTTCACATGCCTATGCGTATTTCAGAAGTAAAACAAATAAGATAAGAATTGTAATAATCATAATACGGTGTTGTATTAATAATTTTTTTCTTTTTCTTTTTTCTTCTTCTGTTTTCTTCTTTAAACCATTAAACATTTTTTTTTTTTGTTTTTTTTTTTTTTTTAATTCATTCGTTGTGTCTTACATTATTTCTTTTATTAACAAAAAACATAAAAAAAAAAAAAGAAAAAACCTTAATAAACGAAGGTGATAATATGCGCTGGTTGCATACATGAAAAAAAAAATTCTTTAATCACAGACGCCAGGTATATTCATGGTTTTTTACACTCTACACCCCAAAAAAAAAAAAAAAATACAATCCTGAAAATGATTCTCTTCTACTTACTGAATTTTTTTTTTTTTAAATAATTTAAGTTTTACGTTGCTATCTGTTTTAATTAATTGTCTTTCTTTTTTTTCCTGTTTTCGTCACATATGTTTTGTACCTTGTAAAGCTTTTTTCTTTTTGACGTGTGTTTTAATCGAAAAAGAGTTTGTTTTTTTTTATTACAAAACATTAAAACGTGTGTTTACCACATTATATATTTTTTTTAAAGTATATAAACGTGTGTAGTAAATGCATATTATTTTAGTTATTGTCATTGTTTTCACGATTATCACGGTTTTATTAAAGAAAATAATAATAAAAAGGCCACCGTAGATGCACCCAAAGCGAGTCATATCGTTTAAATTTTGTCTTTAACATATGCAACATATATAACGCAACATAGTAATATAGTTATAATGCGATATGCTTCGTTTATTTACTTTAATGCTGACTGGGTAATTTATTTATGTTTGTTTAAAATGATAATTCTTTTTTATAATCAGTGGCGTATCGTATTTTAATTATTTCTTTTTATTTTCTTAAGTCTTATAATTATGAATTTTTTATTTTAATTAATTAATTAATAATTAATTCTAGGACATTACGGAATTATGTTATGAAACAATGAAAAACCCAATGTCCCTGATATAAAATTTCCTATAATAAATATAAACAATAAACTGATAAAATCACGATGATTATTGGTATAAGCGACAGTTTTTTCTTTTTGTTCCAAAGAAATAATATTTGCACGTTTGGCAAAAACAGAAAATAATAACGATTTACAACACAACACGATATTTATTTTATTTATAAAGAATTTTCTGTTTGTTGTACAGGGAGAAAAAGAAATTCAATGAAAAGCAGCGCTTTGAAAATAAATTAAAAAAAAAAAAAAAAAATCTTAAGACTAAACAATTTTATTTATTTATTTTTTTTTTTTCTGTGCTTTAAGACGGTTTTAAATAAATACTTTGCGACATATGCAGGCAAAATAACAATTTACGTGAGGTTTAACAAAAAAAAAAAAAAAATGAAAAAAATGAACCTGATGTTGAAATCTTATTACGTTTTGTTTGTTAACTTTGGGATGAATAATGTATTCCCAGTAATTTCTGTTTTAACAACACAATATTCGTGATTTTTTATTTATTTATTACAAGAGATTTCGATTAATTATTACTTCAGGAGTCTGGTTGGTTTAAAATGAAAACTTTAAACGATAAAAGTTCATTTTCTAGTGTATTTAGGTAATAATAATTCTTATGGTGGACGTAAGAAAATTCTAAATCCCATATGCGTTAAACAATGAATTAAATCTCGCACCCTATTGTAATAAACAAACAAACAAAACCTTTTTCTTTAAAAAATAATTTTTCTTAGGTCGAATGGTCATAAATATTTGATTAAAAATAGGTAAGAAAAAGAGGTAAACAAAAAAACAAAAAAAGTAAACACAGGTGGAAATAAAAACAAAAAACTTTTTTTTAAGGGATGTTACAAAATTTTTTTTTTTTTTTTTTACATTTTAATCCTCTATAAACAATAAATAATTACAAGCGGAATAATTTTTTTTATTTTTTTTCAAAAACTCTGTTGCTAAAAAAAAGAAAAGATTTCTCTTTGGTGTTTCGTTTTTTTGTTTTTTTTTCTTCTTTCTTTCGTTGTGTTATTGAAATTTATTTCATTACAGTTTTCAAACATAACGATTAAGTGGTAAGAACTATAAAAATGTAATAAAACGATAAAAATACACACACAAACACATAGAGAGAGATAAAATATACAAAAAGCTTTTATATATTCAATGAATGAGAAGATTGTTTGTTTATTGTTACAAGTAGAAGTAGAAGAAGAAGAAGAAGTATGAAAAAAAAATATATTTATTATTTTTCATATTTTACAATCAATGAATATAAATCATAAAAAAAAAAAAAATTCTTTTTTTATGTTTATTGATTTAAAAACAACAAAAAACAATAAAGAAACCAGAAGAAGTAATTCCTAACCGCAATTTAATGTAATAAATTATTAAATGTGATAAAACGACTAACACATTGTATTCGTTATTGTTTTTATTTTCATTAATATTCATGTGCTTTTAATTTATTAATCAAGAAAGCTAACACATTGTCCTCGATGAAACTAATTAAAAATGTCACATATTTACTGATAAAGCGCGGATTCGTTTACTATAAATCGATGTACTAAGGTAAAATAAAACAAAATTTTTCTAATTAAAGCTTTTCGTTTTGTTTTATTCATAGACAGGGTTTGAAACAAACATTTTAAATCTATATTTTGGGATAAAAATCAGAAGAGAAAATAAAGATGAAGATAGCTTAAGCAGCTATGCGTGCTTTTACTTAAAATTGTTTTTATTTTATTTTTTTTTTTAACCATTATTATACATATATATATATTTATATATATTAAAAAAAAAAACCATTTTGATCTTGTATTTGTATTTATTTACAAAACCAATTTCTTTTCATCTCACACAGCATCCAGTTTTTTTTTTTTTTTTTTCTCTTTAACACAAAAATCGTTGGATATTTTTTTTTTTTTTTCTTACACACAGCACGAAAGAGATCGATCGATTTTATAAAAAAAAAAAAAGTTATTTCTTCAGGTTTTTTTTTACATTTCTTTTAAGCAGAAATATGCTGCTTCTCTTGTATAGTAAAAAAAAAAAATAAATAAATAAATAAGCAGCAGACGAACAAAAAAAAAAAGGTAAAAAAAAAAAAAATGTTTTTCGTTGTACAAGAAATGTACGCGCGCGGGCATCAAAATGGCCGATAAAAATATTTCATTGTAGTAAGATTTTTAGTTTTTTTTTTTTATTATTGTTCTTCTTCTTTTAATTATTTTATATTTATTATAAGAAATTGATTATAAATTAAATAATCTTATTGGTTATGAAGGTATTTCTGTCTGATGCTTCATTGAAATTACACGATTTTATGTTACCTGTTTTGTTACCTATCTGGTGACGTTTAATTAACATAAAAATTATTTGGATTAATTAAACATAAAATTTGATCATCTAAATCATTGTATTATAATTATTTTATGTAATTTGTGTATTTTATCACTGTAATAGAAAATTAACATTTTTAATGAGAAAGAAAAAAAAATCGGTTTCGGTTTTTCTTGTTTATTTTTTACCAAAATTATAATTAATTATAATAAATTTTTGGTATTTTTAATAAAATATAATAAATATATAAACAAGCTCCTGGCGTGTTTTATTATTATTAAATATGTTTTTTGTTACAATAAAATTAAAATCACATAATTTTAATAATAAAGAAAAACGAAGAGAGCAAATATTACGTCTGTGAATGGACCATAACGTGCATTTAATGTGAATTATATTAAAGGTAAAAAGAAGATAGAATACAATAAATATTAATAAATAAATAATAAAAAATAATTTTATGTATAAAAGAAATAATAAATTTAGATGAAAAACAAAGTGAAAGAAACAGGTGTGAATTTGTATAATTATTTTTATTTCGTTTTTTTTTTTTTTTTTTTTGTTTTAGTATCTATTTAAGCTTTGAATAGCTTTTTAAATAAAAAAAAAATAACAATAATATAAATTTTTTAACGATGGAGTTGTGGCAAATAAAATAAAAGCTTCGTTTTTTTTTTTGCTTTGAATTAATCGTGTGTGGCTTAAGTTAAATAACAAAACAAAACATAACAAAAAAAAAAATAATAATAATAATTTTATTTAACAAAAAAAAAAAAAAAACTAATTTACATTTTATCATTGCTGCTGTTTAATATTTTTTATTGTTGCTGGTTTTTGAACATGCATGAAAAAAAACATTTTTTTTTTTTGTTTGCGGGCTATACGATCAGTAAAAGCAGCAACAGCAGCAGCAGCAGCTACGACACCATATATGTGTAAGTTTTAATGAAATTAATTTAAAAAAAAAAAAAAAACATGCGAACAAATATGGCAAGGTAAAACAATTGCTGTTTAAGTAATAATAATAATAAAATAATTAATGAAAACTCTTGTTATAAATTTATAATATTATTAATACAATTTTTTTTTTGTTTTTCTTCTTTTTTTTTTATTGTATTCGTTACTAATGAATTATGATTGTTAATTGTTTTAATCACAGCGGTAGCCATGCGATAAATTTATAATTTTTTTTTTCCATGTTTTGCAGAAACATCAAATGTGTTGAACACCAAGCTATCATAGCACAGAAGCTATGTTTATTATTATTATTATTAACTATAATAATTAATTAACATGTTGTCATTTGTATGAAGAAAAAAAAAAGTGTATTATATTTGCGTATTGTTTTTACCTGTATACATTTTTATTTATAATTCACAACGACGGAAAAAAGATAATTTTAACTAAACTAATAACTAATTACCATGTATTTTTTTTACAATACAAAAAAATTATTACTTCAGTAATTAATAAAAAAAATAAATAAAACAAGGGCAACAACAGTTAATTAGTATTAATAAGCAAAAGGTAGAAGAAAAAATGTTTCTTTAACGAAAATTCTTAAAATAATTATTATTAATACGATAACAATCAAATTAAATATAATAAACAAACTATAAATATGGTAATTTATTGTTTTTAATTATAATTTTTAGTTAATAACAACAGAAAAAAAAAAAATTAAAATTAAAATCAAACGTGCGGGCGATCACAGCAAGTAATTTTTTTTTTTTTTTTTTACAAAACAGAATCAATAAAATTCATTTAGTTATGGTTAAAAGATCACCAAAGATCGAATCAATATTGTAATTATAATTAAATATAATAATAATAAACGATTTATTGATTAGGCAATTTCGAATATTTTAATGAATAATCATAATAATAATAAAAAACAACGCATAAAAGTTTGTCTTATTGATCGATTAGCTAATTTTTAAACATAGATCGATGATCTTTTTCTTGATAGATGATTTTTTTTTTTAATCTAAATCTTTAACTGGTTATAGTTTATCTGAATTTAAAAATCTATTGATTTCTCTGTATATATTTATAATATTTACCTTAATTAAAATACGATCAAATTGTTATATTTATCCAAAAAAGAAACAAAAACTTGTAATCCAAAATCGATAGTAAAACTACTGTACTGTAATCCGTTTTTTTTTTTTATGTGTATTTATCCAAATAACACTTTTAATTCACTATTTTTTTTATTTTTTATTTAAGTTTATTATAATTGTGGGTAATCCATTGTTAAATTATTGATCGTTGATAAAACATTTAAACATAGCCCGGATATAAATAATAAATTAAATAATAAATTAAGCCATTATTTTATAAATAAAAATAAAAGGTTCACAAGGTTTTTGCACAGCTAAAAACACAAGAAATTAACTTTTTTTTACAACCACTAAATTGTTTAACATTGTCATTATTATTATTATTATTATTGCTTTTAGTTACAAATTTGTTTTATAACCAACTTTTTCATTCAAAAAAACAAAAATATAATATATAGGTAAAATATCTAAATCCATTTTGTTTGTTTATTTATTTATTTATTGCACCTTTTTGCGGGTTAATAGAAATTTTGTCACAAAAAACACACAGAACAAAAAATTACATAAAAATCTTTTCGTAATAAAAAAAAAAAGAAAGAAAAAGGAAAACAAAAGATTATTGTCGCTTCTTTTTTTTTTTTTTTAAATAATAAAAATAACTTAAGTAATGAAACAATTGCGCAGTGTGTCGTTTTTACAGGTGCGCAATCCACGATTAACTCTCAAAGACTAAACTCAATACAAAAGCAACAGTGTTATACACAACACAAAAAAAAAAAAGAATAAACAATGTACGCTGTTGAACTACGCGCATGAAATAGCAGCTTTAAAAAAAACAAATGTGTCAGAGCAAGAGAAACTAAGCCGGTTTTGTATATTATATATATATATTATTTTTTGTTTACCACAACTTTACTTTATCAGTGTAGCTTAGTTAAGTAAGACTTTTTGTGTATACAAAACCATAGAAACGTATAGCTGCTTTAACAAGTACAATAGAAACGAAACAATAAAAAATTTTCTTCACAGTGAAACGAAGACAAACCACATCGCAAAGTCAGCGCAAAGCACTTAAGTTAAGTCAAAATCATAAAATAAAAGTTTTAACTTAACGTAATTACAATAGATGCAGTAAGTTTTTTTTTTTCTTTCTTTATTGTTGTGTGGCTACGTTAACACAGTGGTGGCGATTTAATTCTATTTTTAAGTCATTTGTTAGTATATTCTGATTTGAAACATTTAAGCCAAGTGGTTTAGTTTTTTTTTTTTTTTTTTTGGTTTTTAATACGCTGTTACGACACCACTGGAAACAAGTAAATAACTTACCTTCGTTTTGTTTCTTTTCTTTCGCTGATGGTACATGGAACTAGACTTGGAAGTGGTACTAGTAGTAGTAGTAAGAGTAGTGAAGGCTTTGTTTGGCTACCTCAGCAAGCCTTTTTTTTTCTTTTTTTTTTTTTTAATTTTTATTGCTAACTGTTGCTCGGCTTCGTTAAAGGTAAAATCATATATTAAGGTGAATTTTCAATGCGGGATACAATGCGCTGCATGAATTTTAATAAATAAAAAAATAACAATTTTTTTCTTTTTCTTTTCTTAATTGTCACACATTCACCTTTTTATACAATTTTATTAAAAAAAAAAAAGACAAAAAAAAGAAAACCCGAAATAAAAATTAAAATAAAACAATTCATCTAATTAGAAAATAATAAAATAAAAAATAATTTAGCTATTCGTAGCTATACAAAACATTTAATCGCATTATTAACGCTTAAAAGAAAAATTAGATAGATAGTGAAAAATGTTAAAAAGAAATTCCATTAATATACCTGAAAACTTATTAATATCTAGCATTTTTATTAAATATTTAATAGATATTGTTTAAATGAATAATTATTGAAAAATTAATGAACACTAATGATATCCCGCTGTTAAATTGATGCATAAATTAGAATCGAATAGCAAAGAAATATTTTTTTTTTCTGTTTCTGTTTCGTTGCCTGGTTGGTTGGTTTAAGTTTGATCATCATCCGTCGTTTGTTGTTTATACAAAAATTTATTTATTTATTTATTTATTTAAAAAAAAAAAAACAAAAATTATGAATTAAGATCTTATATTACAAATAAATAATTAATTTTTCATTTCTTAAGATTTAATTTAATAAACAAAAAAAAACAAAAAATTGTCGTTAGTTAATTTATTGGACTTGGTATTATCGTCATAAGTAATCAAATTACAACGAATTTGTTCGCTTGAAAACAAAACAGAGACGTTAATTTTTTTTTTTAATCAGGGTTTTGCAAATTTTTTAATGAATCACAGCCCTGTGTTATGTGATTTAATTATGCTGGCTGTATGATATTCGATTGCTTAAGATTTTGATCTTGATCGTGATCGTAACAATTGTTTTGCCTGTGACACAACACATCTCGAGAATGATAATTTTTTATGATCAGATTAAAGTATTTTTTTTTTTTTTTTTGTTTAAGCTTTTATACTAAGCTTTGTTTAGCTAAACGTTTTATATTCGTCAGTTATTTAAATAAGTTTTTTTTATTTTTTCTCTTGCTTTTTTTTTTTTTTTTGATATTCGTTTAATATAAAAAAAAGATCACTGAACTGAATTTTTGAGATAAAGTTTTGTTCAGCATTTTTTTTTTTTTCTTTTTTTTTAAAGCAAAGATAAATATTTTCTTGGTTATTCTGATATCAATTACGATATTTTATTGGTGATCATTAATTTTTATTTATTTTCATTCTGTTTCTTTAGATTTTTTTTTTTTTTTATTTTATCACTTTAAAATAAGTCTGATTGTTTTTGTTTTATAGTTTATTTAGTTTAATTTTTTTTTTCTATATAACCACGAATATCGTTTTTGGTAAATTGTGTAACATTTTAAGGATTTATAAAATGATTTAATTATGCAATAATAATTAACTAACTTATTGTTAAAAAAAAAAAAAAAAAAATTCATTTAATTATAGAAAATAATTTAATTTAATTTAATTTAAATAATTTTAACTAAACCGCCTTAAACCATTATTTATATTTTAATCTCTAGAGATTAATCTCTATTTGATTTTTTTTTTTTACCTTTTTATTTATTTTTAACGATGGCTACGTTGTTTTTCATGCACGGTAATTAATAATTAAAGATTTTTCTACAGTTTATTTAGTAGGCTGGACAGTGGTGTTGTCGTCTTCGTCGTTGTCGTTTTGTCATTTGGTTACTCGTTCATCTATTTTAGATAAATAAAAAGACGAATGCTGCTCGTTTTTTTGTTTTTTAAGTAGACACCAATGGTATTATTAAAAAACAAACCTCAGGTGTCCTTTTGCATTCAGTTAAAAAACTGATGAGTTTCTTACCTTTTATTAATATTTTTCAATTTTACCATCAAGTTTATTTGTGAAACGAGACATTAAACAGGTACGTTTTTGTGTTTGCTTTGGAGTTCAAACAAAAATAAACGAAGAAGATGAAGAAGAAAAACCCATTTCTTGACACAAAGACTCAGTAAATGGATAAAGCATAACAACAACAACAACAAATCAAGGTAAATCAGTAATTTGATATGTCAGCATCTTTGTAATGAATTTAACTTTGTTTATAGACTTTTCTATTGCGGTAGATATTTTGTGTTTTTTGTTATATAAATGTACAGGGGTACAATCATTTTTTTTTTTTTTCTTGTTATTGTTATCTAGTAACGCTTAGAATACCGTAAAATTGTTGACCACAAACAATTGTAAAGTTTCTACAAACTAAAACCGATTATATTCATTACTTAATTGGATTACCTAAACAAAAATAAAAACATAACCAAAAAAAAAAATTACTTTATTTTCATGTATAGGATTTCATTTAATTATTATTATTTTTTTTTAATTAATTAATTAATTAATTTTACTTTTATTAATTCGTCATATAATTTTTTTTTTTTTTTTTGGCAGTGCTGAGCATTTTTTTATTTTCACAAAAATATACCCCCAAATAAATATATTTTTTTTTTTAATAAATTTTTGATTTTAATTTAAAACTATTTCTCTATTTTGCGTTTTAATTAAATTTTATTTTTTTTTTTAATTTTTTCTTTATTTTAGTGACATTTAATCTATTATTGTTTTAATATATATTTTTTTTTATTTTTTTTTTATATACGATCCATGTACCGGAACAACAATGTTATACATTTTTTTTTTTTTTATGTTTAAATAATCATTTTAAATCCTAAATTAATAATTAATCTTTCTCGGTTTAAATTCTTGTTTATTATTATCTTTAAATTTACTACAAAAACAGTATCCGGTCGCTTTTTTATTATTATTATTATTATTTTATTTTAACATTTGATTATAAATTAATAACAATAAAAGAGATTTCGTTAAAAATCCTCCACATCATCATAATTAATAATTATTATTGATTTTCTATATGTATAAATAAAAAATTTATTAGCATTATAATTTTTGTTCATTCGTTCGTTGTTTATATTTTGTTGTCCGGCAGCTAAGTTTTTCTGTCTTTCTTTTTTAATCCGCAAAATATAATAAATTAATCATTTATTATTATTTGCTATACTTAAAAACTTTGTCGTTTTGTTTTTCATTTGGGATTTTTTTCACTATTTTTATTATTTAAAAAAAAAAACATAATTTTTTTTTTTTTTTTTAATCCAAATTTATTCATTTTTTTTTTTTTCTTTTCTTTGCATTTTGTGCTTTTTTTTTCTTTGGTTTGTGACGTGATTTAATTTTTGTTTTTTGAACATAAATATTTTTTAAAACAATTTTTTATTTACTTATTATTTAATTTTACATTTATTATTATTATTATTATTATTATTATTATTTATAAGTAAGAAACCTATAAGGTTTTATTTAATTAATTAATTAAAATAAATTAATTTCTTTTACTCTCTTTTGAAAGAATTTTTTTTTTTGTTCATCGTCTTCTTAGTCTTTTGTTGGGTTTTTTTTTTTTACGCAAAAGAAAATGAATGTAAACAAACCATTGTGATGGTAAGAACATGAAACAGGCGGAAAATACACCTTTAAGGTGGATTAAAAAACAAAAAGAAAAAAGAAAAGTCAAAGAAGTGAAATCAACACAGGTTGGAAAATTTATTTTTAAATAAATCAAAGAAAAATCAAAGCATTGTTAATGAAATTTGATATGTTTGGTTAGGATCATCTAGTAATTTTTATAATTTTTTTTTTTTGTTTTTCTTTATTTCGTTAAGACAATCAATTGTGGTTTAAGTGTTTTGTAGTTAAAATAAAGAAATATAAAAGTTTTGTGTTGATTTCTTTAGCTGCATTATGATATTGTTTTTTTTTTTTTTTTTTATTTGGTTTTAATTACATAGTTTTGGTTTTAATTTTTATTTTATTGATGACGGTAGCACCGCGTTTTTTTTTTTTTATTTCATTATTTTAATTATGTAAGTTTAACGAAGCTTTTTTTTCATCACTTGGTTGGTAAGAAAATATAATCACGATGAACGTATTAAAGCGCAGCTTAATTAAAAAGAAAAATTCAATTAACAAACTACAGTGACAAGAAGAAGATTTTCTTTCTTTCTTTCTTTCTCTTCGGCTCATTAAAAATTATTCAATTAGCCCACAAAAATATAATACGAAATAATTTCTGAAACGAAATTATTATTATTATTATTTTAATTTTGCAGTTTTTAAAGCAGAAACAAAAAATAAATAAATAAATAAAATTTGTCTGATTAAACATTAATTAAATGATAGGTGAGTTACAAAAAGAAAAAAGAAAAAAAAAACATTTCTCACGTCTTGTTTTTCACAAGATAATTTTTTTCTTTTTTTTTATCCAACTTTTAAGTCTAAATTTTTTATTATTATTTTTTTTTTTTTTAATTAACTGAATAAACACCTTTCACTGTTTCTAATTAATTTTTTTTTTTTTTTTTATTTAGTTAAAGCTCTAACATTTATTTAAATTTTTATTTTTATTTTTTTTTTTAGGTTTTTTTCTGTTTTTTTTTTTTGTAATTTAATTTAATTTAATTTAATGGTCATCTTTCTAAATATATATATAAATGTTTTATATAAATTTTATTAATTAATTATTACACTTTACCTATATACACATTGACTAAAAATTTTTTTTTTATATGTGGCATAAGACATTTTTTTCATTTATTAAACCAAAAATTAAACCAGTGAACAAAGAAACAGAAAAAATTATTAATTAATTAATTAAAAATAATTAAAAATTTAGAAAAAAAAAAAAATTAATATTAAAATATTATGACACTTTTGGTAATTTATTATAAATATTAAATATTAAATATAATTATTATTATTTAGGTTTCATTTTCTCCTCTATACACATATAAATAAATAATTTCTTATGGCTTCTCTTTGATAATAAATTTGTCGACATTTCTGGAACGATTTTTTTTTTTTTTTTAATTAATTTATTTAATTAATACATTTGGGGAAATAAATTTTATCTATAAACAAAAAAAATTAACTTGAACATAAATTATTTATTTATTTTTTATTTATATAAACATTTCATTCAAATAGAATTTATTTAATTAATTTTATTATAATCAACATCTATATAAAGTTTTTTTTTTTTTTGTTTTGTTTTTATTATTTAATTAATTAATTAATATTAGATGTGTGTATGTGTGCGTTTATTTTTTATTTAAACATTTCGAATTATTATCTATTTAATTTTTTTTTTTTTTTTTTTTTTTTATATATTTATTAAACGTTTAAAAAGGATTTTTTTTTTCTCTTTTATCTTTTAAATAACATGAATGAGTTAAATGAATAAAATTTAATCATATTGTGTCAAACAATTATACCATATATCCGTTTTTGATCAAATGAGACTAAATTCATACAAACAGTAAACACTTAAAATTATTATTATTTATTATTATTTTTTTTTTTTAATTATTTATATACAAATTTTGTTAAATAACAACACAAAAAAAAAAAATAAAAAAATGAACATGCAATATAAATATTTAGAAAATAAATTTCTATGAATTATTCTTTATTCATTTATTCTTTAAAAAAGCAATTAAGCAACATAAACCACGGAAAATAAAAACAATTATTTAATTAAATTAAATTTTGGTATCTCTATTTCTCTTTTTCTTTTATAACACATAGTAAATATTTTAACATAAACACATTTTTGGCACATAATAATTAGATTTTGGCAAATTTTTTTTTTTATTATTTATTTCTTTCATTTTGGCACAATGGATAAATAGTTTTCTCTTCTCTATTTTATAGATAATTATTTATATGATTGAATTAATAACGAAAAAAATCTGAATAAAGAGACAAGACAATTTGTAAATAGAAAATTCATGTTTTGTCATTTTAATCAAAAAGGAAAAACAATTTAATTAAATTTTATAAAAAATTAAAAATAAAAAAAAAATTCAGTTTTATCTAGAATATGCTTTAACCAGCTTTCATCCAACGATCTATTGAGTATTCTAATGCAGCCACCCATCTTTAAAGAAATGAAAAACTATTTTCTATACAAATTCTCATTAATTAAAACCACAAAGCTCCTTACCTTCGTTTATCCATTTCAGATTCCGTACAGAAATAATAATGCCTTAGCTTTAATTCGGGTGGTGCAACTTCAAAGGCATATTTCTTTCCACCAGCTGTACTTGTCGGCTGTACACGATAACCTTGTAAACATGCCATACCTAATAATTAAAGTTTAATTAATTAACATTAACACTGTGTTTATCAGAAATATCTGTAAAATCATACTAACCAAATGCATTTTTACTGTTGCCATCATGATAGAAATATAAACAAGCGTCTTTAAGGACACAATAACGTTTTGACCATGCACGCCATTTACTTCCGAGTTTCATTAGATAACCGAAACAATCTGGACGCGGCACTGCACTTGGTGGTAAACGTAAATTACGTGTACTCACTTCCAACCAAGGGTCACTTTGTTGAGCAGCGTGACTCATTACAGCGACCCATCTACTGGCCGCTTCCTCTGTATCAGCAGCTAATAGTAATGGCAAACCTTCGCCACCATCAATACGAAAAGCGTATTGTCGGCCAACATCCGATGTACAATTTTCAACAGTATGATTTGTTAATAAAAGTGCTCCAACCGGTTGTGTATCCTGAAATATTTTTTTTTATTTTTGGTTTTAATAATGCAACGGATGGAAACTCTTAGAAAATTACCGTATCTGTTTTATAATAATACAAGCAGTGGTCTGGGCGCATGCAGAACCATCGACGAACCCATTTTGTTGAATTTGGTGTACCACTAGCTTGTCCGCCTTGACGCCATAAATATCCTGAATATAAAGATGGACTAGATGCACTATCCGTACCGTTTGGTGATAAAACTCCAATAGTTCTCGCTACCTGAAAATCAAAATTTTTTAATTAATTTTTATTTAAAATTGTAAATGCGCTAGTTACCTCTAATTCCAGAGTATCACTGCCTGCATGTGCAATTTTAACCACTTCCGAGTGGCTCTTATCAATAACTGATATTCCATTAACTGACAAAACAATATCACCAACTTCTAATCCAGAACTTTCCGCTGGTGTATCCGGCTCAATTGCAGACACAACAACCGGCTTAGATCCATGAATTCGAAAACCAAATTCCCCAGATTCACGTCTTACGATTATCGTTTTATCAGTATCTAGAAATTATTTATAAACATCAAAGATTTAATTTGCCTTCAGAATGTAAATGCCATAAATAATGTGAGGAATTTTAATTTTTTTTTTTTTTTTTTTTAAATAAACAAAATCACTGTACACATTGAAGCTATAAATGCTCAATTTTTACTTTTTTTTTGGTTTATAAACTTGAACGTTTTATGTTTACAATACGAAAAACATATAATGCAAGCGGCTGTTTTCGATAAATTCCTTAAATTTCAGCAATATAAAGCGTGATGAGTTATTTTTGATTAAATGTAAAATAAAATCACTTGCATTTCAGACAACAAAAAAAATATGTTAGTAAGTCATGTAGAATTTGTGTTGTCAGTTTTTACAACACAACACAAACAAACGATGTGTTAAACAAGCGGAAAAAAAACACACACACAGTAAAATTTTACCAAAGTCTGTCTCTCCTGACACAATTTTAATTGCTTGCCCCTGTTTTACCCAAACAATTAACATCAAACGGAATATCTCTTCTAATTTTTTACGTAATGATTCTGGTGATGCAGTCATTGTACATTCAGTGACCAGTGATTCAGTTGGTCCTTCTATTTCTAATTTAATTAAAACATAAAAAAAAAAAAAATTTAAATCGCTCGATTATTATAATTCTAAGAATAAAAAATTTTTCAAATTCTCGGCTGTCTTGTTTTTTTAAAAACAAAAAAGTAAAATAAATAAATTAGGGCAGAACAAAAAATTCTTTATTTCGCGCGTCTTTTACAATAAATTTATTTTCTATTTTTATGTTAGCAAAACATATTTTTTATTTTATATATAAAACTATGCGTTAAATATTTTTTTTACATAAAACAAAATTAAATTTATTTTAATAATCAAATAATTATCTATTTTTATTCTTTTCTTCTATTTATAACACGGATGTTACCTATATACATATTTCTATGATTTTATTTCATTTCATTCAGTATTTATCAGTAAAAACTATTTAGCGTTATATATTAAGGAGAATTGTGTGTTAAGAAATTGAGTTAATTAATAAATTTTTTTTTTGTGTAACAATTATTGCATAATAACGTAATTTTATTTTAAGAATTTTTTTTTTAGTTTTCGTTTGGTTTTTGTGAAATGACATAATTAAGTAAAAATAAAATTAAAAAAATTCTTCAGATTTTATCTTCCTTGACACAATCCACTTGACATTGGTTAATTTATTTTTTTTTTTTTTTGTTTACCACGAAATTCCAACTGTTGTTGATCTGTTATTGAGAATTTTTGTGTTTGATGAGAATTTGAATTTGATTGAATTGTTTTTTCAACCACACCAACTAATTTACCTAACATCTTTGCTTTATTATTTTAATAATTCTTCTAATTTTTATACCAAACATAAAGTAATTCACTTTTAAATAAAACTATAAAAAAAAAAAAATCCTTAAGCCGGTAGCAACCACATGAATTTAGTAAAAAATTAAGAGGAAAAAACACTTTTTGTTATAAAAAAAAAACTAAACGTTAGACACAGTTGCCGACAGTAAACTAAAACCAGTGATCGCATATTTAAAACAATAATCATTTGTACTTCACATGATCTATCTATTCAACACTAGAGAAATACATTCTTATGTTTAAAACACATAAATGATCATTTGTTTAAAAATACATTCGGTTTCTATACGAACTATGTAAAATGCGTTTAGTAAAAAATTTATTTCGTTGGCGCACTTTGGTTTCGTGAAACGCGGTATTGTCGTAATAAATAGACGTTAATAGAAAATAACATTAACAATGATGCAGACAATAAATATATTTCTATAAACAAATGTATTCTATGCTATTTTTGATCACTTTTCACTTTATTAGAATGGTTAATAATTAATTAAAATTAAATTTGTTAGAAAGCATTTTTAGAACGTCATTACGAAATACAAAAAAAAATTTGCCTTAATAGTAAAATGAATTAATTTAAAATAAGAAAATGTGACGTAATAATAGCAAATAATTAAATCCACTTGTAATTAATTATTAAATTTAATTAAAGTAGAAATTGATTTACTAACCAATTAAAATGGAGGCGCCTGGTATATATCAAAAATTTTTCCTCAATTTTATTCTATCAAAATATAATGAACGATCGTAAAAATATATTTGTTGTTTGTGTATTTTTCATTGATAACTTATTTAAAAGCACAACAAAAAAATATATATATATATATTTTTAGATTAAAAATAATTACAAAACGAAAATAGAATCATAAAAATAATTTTTGTTTTATTTTTAATTTGCCTAATCAAAATTTGAAAGTGTACACGAGATAAACATGTTTTTCACAATAATAATCATTCAACATACATATATTCCCCATCAAATGATAAAACGTACCAACAATATGTCCATTCCAGAGAAATTTCAATAATTTAATCAACGCCAAGGTGTATTTTTCATTTCTTTTGCATTTGCTTTTCGTTTTAATTTTTTTTTTTATTCTTTTTGTGTATCGAACAAGTAAAGCAGTGAGCAAAAGATAAAAGATAAAAATAAATCTGAACTTGCGTAAATTAAAAGATAATTTTTGTTTTTTTAATAATATTTTAGCAGCAAAACAATAAAAATCCTGTAAAAGATAATTCATGATGATGAAAGTGAAAAATTATTAGCGACACATTTTAATTGGCGACCATCCAAAACCATCGTTTTAAATCATAAATAATAATGAAAAATAAAAAATAAAAAAAGAAAGAAAATTTCTTTATCTTTAATGTCGATACATAGATAATAATTTATCTAATTTTTTTGTGTGCAATGTTGATTAAGCAACAGTAATTTCTTATTCACTTGGCTATAATTTTTAATTAATGTTTCAGTCCTATGTTATCAAAGCCAATAAACTATATATGTGTCATTTGTTTTACCGGTAGAACTCTCGGCAACAGCATTCCTTTATACTTTTCCGCATTACAATGCAGTCATTATATTTATTAGGACAAAAATAAATCATTTTATTCAAACAATTACACTTACTAAATGAATTTGTGGTCTGGCGACGGTACATTTCAACACAGGAGCGGCGATGCACGAGACGGTGCGTTATAGCTTGGTACTTTTTCCGAAAATCCTTTTCTGATTCTGTAGAGCCTCGTCTTTCCGACAGTTCGCGTGGCCGATCAGCGAAACGCACTGTGAATATTTCTAATTGTAATAATATTGTCAGTATTCGTCTACTACTAAAGATCAATTAGTAATACCTTCCATTCCGATTGGTTCATGCCGGCGCCACACATCTCTATCGGTAATACATATCCATGTGCCTAATCTATAGTAGCCGTGATAAATTCCTTGCTCGGGGTCAGCGGTTTGATCTCTGGTATTAAATGCGCCCTCTGGCATCACACATGGACTTGAGCCAGCTGGTCTTAATGTATTTTTCACGGCTTCTTCTTTTCCCCTTTCTTCACTCTAGTACAATTACATAGTCAAAATCTATTTATTTAATTATATTTTGTCTAATGAATACCTTCGCTCTGGTGTCTTGTCGTGGTCTGTAATGACGCCTTTCCGCATGTCGCTCTTCCGAACGAAACCTTTTATCTGATTTTTTATATAGTCTCGTTGAATGGTGACTTGGAGTTTTTGATGATTCTGGAGAGTCTGCGAACCCAGCTGGTGGTTGGACTATGTCAGGACGGTCTTCCTCTATTCCACCTAATGTCTCTTGTGAACCAGCAGCTGCAGTAATAATTTCTACTTCCTTACCGCAATGGTGACAATGAACTTGATGGTCCGATATAACATCTGCTTCACTGTAAAACACTGAATCTGAGCCAGGAGATACTGAACGCAGTGACTCTGTAGATATGGCCTTTAATCGTTTCTCAGGTGTAATTTCTTTAATTTTCATAATTACTTCTTTCGTTTTGTGATTTCTACGAGGCGAAGTGCAGGGACTATGCGATGCGACCTTTATGTACTTGGACGGGCTTACCTTAATTTGATTCATAGGTTGGTTTAATACACAAATAGGAGTAGGTGCAGTTACACAAGTCGCAATTGTACACGTTGTAGAAATTTGAGGTACAATCGGTTTTTCCGGACTTTTCACTACTGGTGTTTTACTGCGTCTAGGCAGAGAATCATCCCCAGATGTACTACGGTTTCGCGGTGATCTTCTGTTTTTCGCACGTAATCTTTTTGTCTTATTTGGACTAGTACCATCGAGAATATTTAACGCGGTTCGATCTTCGGGGGATATTTGTTTAAAGGCTGCACTGGGTTTAAGAATAGGTGAGGTTATTGTCTTTCCCGTTTCTTTGTCGAATTCTAATTTAAAATTTCCTTTTTTTCGTCGTCTTTCTTCTTCGCTCCACTCACGAGCTCGACGGGAACGTATTGGTTTTACTTCTGAAACTGTTGAAACTGTGTTGAGAAAATAAATTATTAGAAAAATCCATTTTATTTATGTACCAGTTTCTTCATGAGGACTCTCATAATATCCTGATGAAGAATATCGTTTCTCACTTCGATCATCATCCGATATTGATTCTGGTTTTGTAGAAACAATTGTTGTTTGTTTGGGAATAGTTGGACGGGATGGTGACTGTTTTTTCTTTGCTAAATCATTTAAATTATAACTTCCAGAGGAACTGCTGCTAGCTGAATGCGTTGGAGATGGTTCAGATTTGGGAGGTGGTGGCACCGCCATTTGTCTAATCTCCTCCATAAGTGGATCTTCACACATTGCTTCCCCTCTAGCCAGACTATAAATAGATGATGCACTTTCAAAAGATGATCCATCTTGTGTCACCGTTTGGGAACACTGTGCTGAAACTGATTATTGGAAAAATATATTTATTAGCGGATAGTTTTACTATGGAAAACACATAACGTGTTTTATATAGGCTGATTGACATCACATAAGCGCCTTTAAAAATTTATAACATCGAACATCAAATACCATTGAAACATTTACAGGTTTTTTAGGATAAACATTGAACAAACATTAAAATAACAACATAAAAAACATCGATCCCATATAGAAACGAACAGGGTATCGAACCTGGTACTTGTGTAGATGATGAACTAGTTGCGCCGGATATCTTTATACCTTGAACTCCCGTGCCACATTTTGAGTTGTCTGTACAAGTTATATATTCATCAGTATTTGTACTGCCTTCTGAGATATCTGTATTATTTTTACCTGAATCAGTACGATTCAGCAGGACCTCATGTGTTGACGAGATTGTTTGTGGTTCTGGTGAATCAGTTGATCTGTTACAAAAAGAGTATTAGTAAATTAAATTGCATTTAGTTTATCTATTTACTTTTGGCAATGAACAAGAGGTTCTATTTCGTGAAGGACAGCTGGACTTCCTTTTCTCAACTCACGCCTTCTAGATGGAGAAAGTGCACGAGAACGTCGGGATGATGCTGAGCTGGCCGGAACTTCATGATCTTAAATACAAATTAAATCCGTAAATAATAAATGTTTTAATAAACTGCGATAAAGATTCAAACCTTGTAATTCAATGCTAAGAGATGGCGTAACAGCGATTGATGGCGGATGTAAAATTGGTGGAGAAACACCAATAATTGTTGATGTGGAGCTCGGCTTTAACACTGTCATCGTTGATATTGCAGACGCTATGGTCTGAGTAGCTGCTACACATGTTTGTATCTGCGTTGATACCGACTATTAAATAAAAATAAAAAAACAACAGAAAAAGAAAAGAAAAGAAATTAAATAAATAATTTATTTTTATTGTATGGAATTCATCTAATCTATCTATATATATTTATGTATATAAAAAATATGAAATGAAATATTTATTTTATATTTATATATATATATATATATATATGTATATAAAACACAATTGTTATGTTTTTATATACGAACATAAATGGAAAAAGATTTTTTCCTTCTCTGTGCTGATCTTTTTTGAATGTTACTTGGATTAAATTGTAGTAAAAACCGAATATCCGAAAATATACAACAATAAAAGGCACAACAACAAAATAAATAAAAATATAATATATATATATAAAAATGGAAACAATATAAAATAGAAAGAAAGGAAGAAAAAGGAAAAATTAAATATATTATGTTATAAATTTGTTAAATTCCGAATAGCGACCTTGATGACCATTGAACAAGGGTATAGCGTAAATAGGAAGTACTACAGTGATTGTAGATTTTTAATCCACCTTCATCTGGGCACTGTCAATTTATAAATAGAATAATTTTCTGTTGTTTTTTTTCCATCGGGTTCACATTCTAGTCAAACAGGACTAAAAAAAAACAATAAATGTATTCGTGAAACCTACTCGTAAATCTGACTAAATCCACTATTTTCGATAAAAATTCTATTTGTTCATTCTACTATATATGTGTATACTGTTTTGTAAAAATAAATAAAATGTAAAAAACAAGAAAATAGTTGAATTTGTTACATTGTCATCTAAATAACAAAACATAAAACCATCGCCTGTATATCTTCTATCTGTACTTACATTTAAACTAGATGCTGAAAAATTGTACAAAAAAATACTTTCTTTTTTTTTTTTCCTGTGTTTAGCTTTTAATATAACAAAAGCTAAAGCTCAATTTGTTATATAAAAAAAAAAAGGAAAAAGGAAAAAAAAAGATGAAAAACCAAACAGAAAATGTGAAAAATCGTAAAAATAGAGAATGAAAAGAAAAAAAAAAAAAAAACCGAGTAACGATTAAGAGTTTTAGGGAAGTTTATAAAATTGGTGGTAACTGCTGTTGCTACAGTAAGTAAATTTTTATTAACTTTAGCATTTTTTTCTTTTTTTTTTTTTCACGTTTGGTTACTCTTGTTCCTCTATTTTGGGAACCAAGAAGCAATAACAACCATATAAAGGACATGAAAAAAAAAATATATATAGAATTTTTATAATATTTTTGTTTTTATTTTCGTTTGGAATAATAATAATATGTGTGTGGTACGGTATTGTGACAACGTTACACATTTACAACGCCTCTGAGTAACATTTACTCAATCCAATAAAAGCTTTATAACAGACTGTTTCAACCCTTTTCATACCAGATGAAAAAAACAGAAATCTTATTTCCTTTTCTGTATTTAAGTATGGGTTATGGACACATAAAAGTGTCCACTGTTTTTTATTCCTTTAGATTCTTATTGTATTTTATTTGCGTGTAGTGTCAATAACATTGAATACCTCATACCAGTTACCGCAGAATGATGTGTATCATTCGCACAGATGTACAATTGAATAACCAAACACTGAATCTCAACATACATTAAAGAATTGGCTGATGGTTTTTTTTTTTTTTATTTCCTCCTTTTATTTTTTCCCACTTTCGTAATATTATTATAATAAAGTCTAGACCTGGTCGAGTTTATAAAATTTCCTTTCCACCAAACAAGAAGAATATATAGAATATGGTGAAGGAAAAGATAAATGTTATTTTCTTTATTTTTTGTCGGTTTGTGGTTAAAACGAAAAAAAAAAAAAAAAATCACATATGCAGCGTTAACCCAACGCATACAGGAAAATAGAAAAATATTTTATCTACAGATGGTTTTTGCTTTTCTTTGCTTTCCCGTTCAATTTTTATCGTGTCGAGGTGGTTTTCGTTTATAAGTGCCAGCTCTTAAAGAGCACCTAACCTGTCTATTTATATTATTATTAATTATTCGGTTAATATAAAAAAAAAATCATCGTTAAGCAACCGAAAAAAAAAAAAAAACATTTTGAGAATCGTAAATAATTTTTTCTATTACTCTCAATCAACAAAAGGCGACAAAATTCGCTTCTATTTATAGAAAAAAAACCAGGTGTGAAAAATTCAATTTTAAATTAAGAAATATCCTTTGAAAAATATAATAATAATTTTTTTTTTTTTTATGTTCGTTTGCACTTGATAAAGCATTGTTTGCATCAATAAAAAGCTTTTTCTCTCTCCGTGTACACAAAAAATAATTTGCAAAAATGAAATTTGTGCGAAGCAATTGATTTTTCTGTGTGTTTTTGTTCAACAAAAGTGATTGCATGAGAGACAGACATTAAAAAAAAAAAACTAAGTAGGAAGAAAAAGTTTTATTTATTTAGGTATTTATTAATAAAATGGTTAATTGAAACCACAAAACGGTTCCACTTTGGGGGTAACCTCGTACGTTTTGTCTTGCAAATTGCTTTATTGATTAAACTCAACACAACTCAACTGAACTAAACTAAACTATCCTTAACTAATGAAATTACTTAATGTGACTAAATATTAGATTTAAATAATGAACTTCCTAATGACATCCTTGTTGCTCATCTATGCATATTTATATAAGAAAAGTTGATGTTCATGTATCATGAATGTAAAAATGTACTTTTGTACCCAATAATTATGGAAAAAAGCCAATATTATGATAGGAATATTCTAATTGAAAACTGATTTTAAGTAAACAAACGAATATTATGTAATGTAGATTTATCACAAATGTAAACTTTGTCTTTATATAAAACATTTTGATGAAATATTTATTGGGAAACTAGAGTTTCACAGTATAAAAATATCATAATGTATGCTGTGATAATAATTGCTGCTATCTCGTGCCTGTTAATTAACAATCATGTTGTTGTTGTTGATGATGATGATTATGAAGTGGTAAGAATGTGGTTCTAACATAAAAAAGCTAAAGTTTAATTTTATTCATGTTTTACTATCAATAGCAGATGAAAAAGAAAAATGAAAAACGAATTTAACTAAACTAAAGCCTATAAATACATAAAGGAATAAGCGTACAACACAACACAGCGATACCATTGGATGCTGTTGAAGATACATTACAAAAGATTTGTAAACTAAAAGAAAAAAAATAATAATAATAAAAAGCTTACAGATATAACTTTGGCATATGTTGGGCTGTAAACTAATATAGAAAAAGTCTATGCAAAAGTTAATAAAAGTTCTATTATTTCGTTAAATTTTATGTAAGTATGTACAAGAGAATCCATCCATCTATCTATCTATTCTATTCTATTCTGTGTGTATCTATTTTTGTTTTCAAGCCATAAAATTATTAACAAGATTTTGTTGTTTCGCAAAGAAAAGTTTGTTTGGTTGAAGAAGGATTTTCATGTTTGAGTTTTCTTCAACAATTGTCGAGCTTTTTGTTTTTGGTTGTTTATTTTTATTTTTGTTTTGTTTTTTTGTTTTTTTTTTGAGGATAAATGAAAATGCCTTCTTACTTGATCAATTAGAAGTTCTTCAAGATCGATTGCCTCTGTATCCATTGAGCTACGTTGCTGGTGTTGTAGCAATAAATTTTTTCGCCTTGTCGATGGTGTTAAAAGTATGGGAACCGTTTCTGCCGGACTGAAAGATAAATTCGTTTTTTAAAATTAATTTTGTTTTTAAATTTAAATTAATTAATTAACCTTGGTTCAGCAGGAAGCACAGTTGCTTGTGATTCATTCCATATTCCATCGGAATGATCACGTGTGAGATCGTTTACAAGTGAATCAGATGACGGAAATGGAGAATGTTGTGTGACAGCCATTTCTTCAGGGCATGGTGATTGTGGCGCTGACTTGGCAGAGCTACTAGGTGCTGCCTCGTCATCAGCTGATGGGTCTTCTAAGCTTATTGATCGTTTTCGAAAAGTCTCGCGGACATACCGACCGTTATTATCACCTTCACGGGGTAATGGCAAAAACTTTTGCTTCTGAAAGATGCCCTCATCTTCTATTGGCACGTCACGATACTGATATTGATATTTTTTTGACGCCTCGTCTGGCGTTTTTAAATCCTCTTCACTAGCTGACGTCATTAAATAATTTTCAATATATTCTTTCCTTTTATCAATAAGTATCTCACCCTCCGACAATGTTTTTAATAATTTCTTTTTTCGGCTTGTCATCGGACTAACGATTGGTGAAATTCTTGGTTTAAAATCAATAAAAATTTCTTTCTCTACTTTGGAGTCGCTTTCTGAATCGCACGTTGAACAAACGTCTGACGATGGAGAATATGGTGGCTCTGTCGGTATGGGAGGTGGCGATGGTAACGGTGGGAATGGTGGCAGTGGCGGTAAATATTGTTGGTGATGCATTGCGTGAACAGAACTACGACGCAATGTGGCATGTGTCTCTGGTGTTACTTGTGGTATATGTGATGGGCGACGTGCTTGCTGAATATGATTTTCATGAATATTATGCATTGAGTATCGTCTTAATTGCGAATTATCTACTACAATTGTGTCTCTTTGATCATTTGGTGGTATCTCAGCATCTATCTGTGATCCATTTTCTACGAGCATAATTTCATGCTGATGATATTGCTCTCTACGTGGTAAACTGTGGGTGCTGTACTCCTCCTTTCTATGATGGATGCATGTTCTACGTGGCAAACTATGGAAATCATAAGCATATGCACCATCCGGTTCCTGTCTTGTGTATACATATTCTACATCCCGACGCCCAGCTGAATGCACCTCGGAGAGAGCAGCATGACTTCCACGACGTGATGATATTATATTTTCGTGTGAAAAATTGAATGACATGCCACTGTCCTCAGATGCTCTAGATGTAGATATTTCAGTTGATCGAAGTGATGAAGGAACACCATCTTGAGATTGATATGAGCTGTTTCGCGAATGAGAGAGTACATTTTCCGATGACAATGGTTCACTACGAGAAGTCTCTACTTGGCTCTGTCTTGATGATGTACGTGAATGAATTTCGGCATGCTGTTGATATTGTTGCTGTGACGATTTAATAGAAGGAGCAGTTAAAGAGAATGGTGATCGTGGCGGCTCCTCTGATTGTGTTCTATGTAACGGCTCATGTTCTGGTGCTCTGAAATTTAAATATTTATAAAAACAAAAAAAAACAAAAAAAAAAAAAAAAACATTTCAGTTCTCCCTTATCGTTAGTTAGAATAATAATAAAAAGTTCCATATTTATGGGAATACTTACGACATTAGCTCATCGTATGCGGAAGACAAGTCAGCTGCTGTTACTTGTGCTGTTTGTACAGCAGCACGACTTCCCGCCTCCGATAAACTTTTTGTTAGTTTACGTCCATTGAGACCACCATTTGTCTGTGCACCTTGAGACACCATTTTCACCTAAAATTACATTATTCTCTCCGTATATTCTCTTCATAAAAGACGCATGCATTCAAATCCTATACATATAAATGTACATATTATACAATTCTATTACTTAAGTTAAGTAGTTTCGGTTAACAAAAAGTTAGGCATTGACAACAAAAAAGTATTTTCTATATTTCTGTTCATATAATAAAAATGAATGTTCTTCAATAACGCAATGCTTAAAGGTTGTCTTTAACTTATTACACTGTGCCGGATGTATAAAACGAAAAAAAAACTGTTTTTGTTGTCTTCCGCAGAGAAATAAATAAATAAAAGATGAACAGAGAGAAAATGGATGGTGAAAAACTAAAGTAAAAGCAATAAATTGATTAAATTTACATAAAAAAAAAAAAAAAAAAACGAGCATAGGATGAGTTCTATAACAAAAAATAACTTGAGATTACAATAGCTGATTATTTATTAAATTATTTAATAAATATTTTCCTTAATGTTTTATTACGCAAAGCAGTTTACGATAATGTTCACAAATCATCATCAAACAACAACAATAGCAACAGCAACGAAAAACACAAATTCTTCGTTTATCATCGAATGATACTAAATTGATTAAAATACCATAGTGCTGATGATGATTCTTATAAAATATTCATAAATAACCTTGGTAAATTTAAAATTTAATTAAATCAAAATGATGATTATAATGACGATGATGATGATTTTCTTCGTATAGCATCTAAATCTGTTATCAGATTTATTAAGAATTGAAATGAATTGTTTTATAATTTGATTACATTTTCGTTTATTATTATTTTTTTTATGTTTTTTAATTTTTATAACTGTCGATTGTAGACAGATGTTATTCCTATTATTCCATTATGCCATTTTATTATTACCAAAAAAAAAAAAAAAAACATTTAATTTTTATTTCATCTATTATATTAAACGTTGATAAAAGTAAATAAACATAATTGTCTATAGACGCAAACAAATATAATAAAAAATAAAAATATTAATTCATTAAAATAAGACAAAAAGTTCTATTTAGTAAGAAAAAAAAAAAATCAATCATTTGTCATATTTATTAGAACAAATAATGAGATTTTATTAAATCGTTTTTCCTACACCCATATAAAAGAGTCCAAATGTCGTAATTTATAGGATTTTTTTTTTTTTTTTTTTTTTATAGTTTAATCGATTTTATGCTTGTTGCCATGTTTTAATGGATCGAATATACATTTGATGTACGTGACGATATATAAATTCATCTTTCATTAAAAAAAAAAAAAAAATAAAAATATATTAATGTGAATTTAGACCAAACAAGATGTGTGGATTGTGTTTTACGATTTTTAATATAAAATAATCATAGCATTAATGAGATCTTAAAAAACATTTATTACTTTATTTAATTCAATAAAATACGTAAATCGTAAGCATTACACATAAATACACTTAAAAACGTGAAAAAGGATTACATTGGTGGTGTAATGATTTTGTTTGTGATTTTTTTCTTTTTATCCCTTAAATTCCCTCTTAAAATCTAAATAAAAATATTTTTTTTTTTTTTTTTTGTTAATTAAACTTTGTGGGTTATAATAATAATAAATACAAAAGCCGATTAGACAATCCTATTGTCTTAATTTCTATGATTTTTGAATGAAAATTTAAATCGAATTGTTTATCTATGTTGCCAATAGGGTATTTCTTTCCAATACTCTGTTATTAGTGATCCAATGTAATAAACAACGAAATAAGAACATATTAAACCGTAATAAATGTAATACATGCTAATATTTGTTTATAGATTAGTAGTAAATTTAAGATTTTTGTCATTTATAATCAGTAATTGGTGCCTTGTTGTTTCAAAAACAACAAAGCGCAAAACAAAAAAAAAAAAATTATGAAGGAATAAATGTAGCAAATAAGGCAAAACAAGTAAACCAAAAAAAAAAAAATTATAAAAGTAGTAAAGTAATTGGCAATTTGTATTGAGCAACAACATCCAAAACACAGATGTGGTTTCCAAAGTATATTCGTAAAGAACGTAACTTGTTTTTCCTTCTTATTTATTTTTTTTTTTTTCGGTTGGAATGTTCCCAAAACACACCACATGGCGTTTACTTTCATAGTTTTTTTTTTTCTGTTCTATATATGAGGAAGAGATGTATCTATAAACCTGGAATGATGTTGTAAAAGCATTATGGAATTTTGTGTTTAAGCTTTTTTTTTTTTTTTTTTGCTTTGTTTACCGTTGAGAACTTTTAAGTTGTTAAATACAAGATATTTATCATAAAGGGTGTGGAGACCAATTGGTTATAGTGTAAAAGTTATAAAAAAAAAAAAAAAAAAACCATTTTTAGTGGGATAGAATAAGAACTAAGTGTGTACACGCGTCAGGAATCTATTACAGGATACAATTTGTTTTTTACAATTTTTTTGTTTATTATTATGCAAAATACTTGTAGAATTTACACTATGTAGCTCTTTTATGTTACCTAAGAATGAGTTATTTTGCGGTCGGTACGAAATACACAACAGAGAAACCATCAACAAAAGAAAAATGAATAATATGGCAAAAAGTAAAAATAAAAAAAAAAAAAAGAGAAATTTGTGATGAATAATATTTCATTATAATTTTTGCGTTTGGAAAATCCTCCACACAATTTCAAGACAGGAAAAGAATAAAAAAGAAAACAGAAAAAGCAGAAAAGAAAAGTTTAGCATAGAAAAACAAAAATAAAAGGTGAGGAAGAGTTAAACGATTTACACGTAAATTGGTAAAGTTTTTTTTTTTTTGCCTTTTTCTTTTTGTCTATAATGGCCAAAAATCTTTTATTCTCTATTTTATTCACAATTTTTCAGTTTATTTGTATTTTCTTATTGTGTAGCCAAGCCACCAATTTCTTCATTACAATAAAAAAAAAAAAAAAAAGCACACACACAAATTTGTTGAGGTGTAAATGTTGAAGTTTATCTTAATATAATTTATTATACCAATAATAAACAAATTATGTCTCACAGTGGTAACATTTTACCATTGTTTACCTTCTATTTTTTTATTTAATGTAATTAATTAAAAAAAAAAAAATTGTTTCTTTATTACATAAACACTAGCATTAAGTCTATAGAAATATTGAACGATTAAACAACAAGAAAAAAGAAACAAAAGAAACAAAAAGAAAAAAAAAACTCATTCGCTGTATAATATTTATCTTAATCTTAAGCTTTAAAATAAAAAAAAAATATAATTTTTTTTTTTAATATTTCTTACGTAAAGTTAAGATTTGAAAATTTTTTTTTTTTTTTTTTCGAAAGTTTTAAAATAAAACTTTTGTTATATGTGGGGCAGGAAAAGTTTTCCATTTTTTATAATTTCAGATTTTTATTGATTTTTGAACTCAATTATCCCCTTTTTTTTTCTTATTTATTATATGCTGAGAATTCTTTTTTAAACCTTTATTATCGTGATAAAGCATTTTCCCTTATTTAAATTATTTACCTTTGATGTTTATTTAATATACTTTTCTAATTAGCACTATATAAGTATTAAAAATATATTTTCTTTTTTTGTGTAATAATAATGCACCCTGTTGTTACTGTCAGTGTCACTCAAACTTAAATATATAACAAAGTGTTTATTTAAATATTGTTGTAAAAGTAATTAACAGGAGAAAAATAATTTATTTATCTAATTTTACTGAATAAATATTGTCACTTTGATTTTTTAAAAAGATTTTAAGATAAATATTGAAAAATGAAACAAAAAGCGAAAAAAAAGTATCAGTAATAAAGTCAATACGGATTTTTGTTATTATTAAAATACTTAAGCAAGGTAACAAAAAGTCATTGTCCAATATTGAATAAGGGAAATAAACTTTTATTCTTTTATGTATTATTACGGTTATAGAAATGTTTTTATTATGTATGCGCTATGCGTAAATATAAAATATTTAGAAAAATGTGTAATCTTTTGCATGCAGTATAAAATCGTTATCTTTACATTTTTTTCGGTATACAGATTTACCATTCGATCGGTTTTCACAGCGTATGTTTCATTTATATATAAATAAAAACAACAATAAAAGAAAAGATAAACAAACAACCAACCAAACCAGCAGTAGTAGATGAAAAAAAAAAAAAATGAATTTTAAATGTTAATACTCGTTGAATGTTGCTACTTTTATTCGCTTTTATTTTTATATAAAACTCTTACAAATCATAAAGCTTTTTTTTTTCTTCAGTAAATCCCACGATATGTAGGCGTTTTAATTTTCTTTTCTTTAAAGTATTAAATAAATTCAGTTAATATGTCAAAGTACTTAAATAACATTAGAAAAATATATTTCTTTCTTATTATTTCCATCAAAGATCGTTTGCAACATAATAACGAAATAAATTTTTATTTATTTATACAGAAATATTAATTTCATTTTAATTAATATTTATAATTAAAATGCAACAATAACATCAACAGCATAAAGTAAAGTAAAAACATTATTAAAACTGATTACCATCATATGTATGCAATGTAAAAAATTGTAAATTTTTATGCATAAAATAAATATTATACGACTCTAAATGTTTTTTGTAATAAAAATCAATGTACCAAAAATTGATAAAATATGATAATTTCTACGTAAAGCTCCCTTTGTAAGTTTAAAATATTTATGCAACATCTCAGTTGTGATGGGAAACAACCCCCAATTTTATCACAGCAAGTAATAAACATTTATGCGACATTTCAACGAATATAAAATGCAATTTTAACAGAAAAATAGAAATTAAATCGTTTTTATTGTTGAAACATCGTGGACGAATGAAAGTAGTTTCTGCAACAAATGATTGATTATAGTAATATCACAAAAAAAGAAAAAAAAAAACAAGAAGAAAAATCGTTAATCTTATTTTATATCTAGGTTAACAGTGGAAAAAGCATAAATTACAGCAATAACCATTTGTATTGTTTATATTCTGTTTCTAGTTGTTTGATTAGATTTTCTCACTCTTTTACTACAGCAAAAAATAAAAAGTTTACAAGTAAGCTTTATGTATGTTTTTGTAATATGATTTTTCTATTTTTATTACTTAATAATAGACCATCATTGTGTACCAGGTAAAAAAAATAAACTTCATGTACTAAAAATATAACCAAAAAAAAAAAAAAACTTATCGAATTGTTTCTCTTTGTTGTGTATTACTGATTTGATTTACTTTATGTTTTCCTTATTTAATTATATATATTTGTTTCCACCTTTTATTTATTTATTTGTTTTTTTTTTTATATTGAAATAAATTTAAAAGTGACATGGAAATGATTTATTTTATTGTGCAAAAGAAAAAAAAAAAAAAAAGGTTTTCTATTGTCTTCATCAACCAAACAAAAACTCATTAAGGTTAAACTTATTACAAATGAGATTTTTTTTTTTTTTTACTTTTAAAAAGCTTTTTTGCTATCTCTTATTTCAAGAGCTTTATTTTGTTGTTGTTGTTTTTTTTTTTTCATTTTAATTAAATAAAATGTTGTTAAATAAAATATATTAACAAATTATTATTTTTTATTTTTTTTTTTTATAACCAAATAAATAAAGTTTCGAGGAGCTTACAGAAAAAAAAAAGAGAAAAAGAAAAACCGAGCGAAACTTTTTATTTATGTATTTTGAAAGTTGTATATGAAGAGGATTATTTCTAGTAATAAATGTAAAATATGAGATCGAATGCTTTTTTTTTTTTTTTTTTTATTTTCTTTTTCGTTAGAACATATATTTTTATGCTTTTTTTTTTGGGTAGTTTATAAAGCATATACGCATGATAATCTTTTCAACACACACAGGTAATATAATTCATTTTTTCTGTGTTTGTTTTAAGGGATGAATTTTTGTTTGATAAAATAAAAAATACAAACAAAATGCATAAAAATATATTTTTTATTATGTTGTTATGTTATGTGGTTATGGAGACAGTGGGGTGCCGTATTTAATTCAAAAAATGTATGTACAGCAGCCACGTAAAATTTTTTTTGGTTGTTTTACAATCAAATTACATTAAAATTTCGAAACTATCTGTATGAATATGAAAACTGATGAATAATAATAATAATAACGAGTGCATGGTTACACTATTTCATAAATATATTTTTGTACGGTTTTCATGCATTTGAAATAGATTGATTTGCAGTTTTTTTTACAGAGTAATAAAAATATTGAATTTGTTATTAAAGTTATTCAACCGAAAGTTTTATTCATTTTTTACACTTGTGAAATTTTAGTGTCATTCGATGTGTTATATAACATCACACACAAAAAACATAATCAAATTCCAGTATACAAATCAAGCAAATACTTTGATAATTATTATTTATGGTATTGAAATATAATATCTCTACAGACAGGTAAATATCTGGTTTCATAAAATAAAATCAAAACCGAAAATGATTTTGCTAATTCTTATATATTCATTTTAATCCGCTATCTACTCTGTTTTTAATTCAATTCTACTCATGTTACAGTATTGTTTGAACTAATAATTGAATTATTGAATGGGCCACAAAAGCCGCGTTGGCGACAATAATATTCTTTACCATTTTCTCTATCATAGTTTCATTATAATATTTCTATTCAATTTTATCTCAACGATAATGAAAAATCGAAGTAAATAAGAAAAAAAAATCCCATAAGGATAGGAACAATAACAGCGAGAGAGAATAAAATTCAATTGAATTGTACACAAATACAAGAGTTGAAATAGTGAAAATAAGTTTATGAAAGAATAAAAAAAAAAACCACAGCATTGAAAATTGTGCTTATTGAATTTGATTAGAATAAATCCATTTATTTATAGAATTGATAAACGAATGAAAAATGGTAAAAATGTTTGCCAAGTAAGTGAATAATGCTTGAGTAGATTATTTATAAGCTAATTTTATTATTAAAAATGAAAGAAAGAATGGAAATAAGAGAAAATTCTTGATTTAATACGATTGAGGATTAAGATAGAAATGGTGGTAACATCAGAACTCCTATAACAAGGAATTTTTATTTGCACGTTTCAATAAATGAAATTATTATGAAAGGTATTATATTCCTTAGCTAATGATGGCATGATAACAATGTAAATGATAATAGTTAATTTTGCAGGAATATTATTAAAGAATAGTGAAAATTTCTACTCACCCTATGTATTGTTCTCGGGCTAAGCGATAAATGATGAGGTGGCAAAGATTTTCTACCCAGACATACTTCGGTTTGGGTTGCTTGTGTCTTCATAGCACCACGTTTAATTTTTTCAATTATGCAAACATCAGAGTCCCTTGACAATTGTTGCACTTGTTGTATTTGATGAAATGTTTGCTGTTGTTGATGTTGTTGCTTTTGCTGTTGTTGTTGCTGTTGCTGCTGTTGTTGTTGCTGTTGCTGCTGCTGTTGAAATTGGTGTACTGACTGTATAATAGGTTGAGTTTGTTGAATCAATGACGATGTGGATAAATTTGCTGGTAATTGATGTTGCTGATGGGATAGTGTCATATTTAATGCAGATTTTTTACCACCAATCAACCGCTCTTGACTTCTAGCCGTACTCAAACGTGATAGCGGTCGTATACACATTGCTTCATCAAATGATGTTAATGTATGGGATCGTGCAAAACTGACATGTTTCGTTCTATAATAAAAAATAAAATAAAAATAATTTTTTCTTAATAAAATCAATAAATAAGCGAAGATAAAATTCTAAGAAAAATTAATTTTCTAAAGTAAACGAAATGCATCGCAAGAGAGTTTCTACAAAAACGTTAGTTAGTTAGTGTGTTGTCTGCGACAATATTTTTATTCTTCAATAATAAAAAAGATGGAAAAAATAAAAACTCCAACCATCCAACTATCCCATATAATTTATTGTGTACGATAAGTAAGAATATTATCGTGCTTGAACTGCGCTAAAATAGTAATTTATTGTTTGCGCCGGAAATACTTTACTAGGGCAAAGCAATAAAAAATTATTAGATTTATCATAGAGAAAGCGACATAATTTATTTTAAATAAAAAAAAAAAAAAATGAAAACTTTTAAATGGAAGCAACGTTTTTCCTTATTTCCCTAATAAATTTTAAAGATTTTTTGTTGCTTTATTATCTAAAAAAAATTCTAGCGTCAAAAAATTCTTGCATTATTAATTTCTAATTTTTGCTTAAAGGTGTATTTAAAAATTTAATTATGTTTTCACTGTGTAATAATAATCTTTTATCGACACACCACAATCATCACCATTGAAAATCATTTGTTAAGTGTACTCAACCAAACGGAGACTAACAATTCTATCCTGTGAATAAATATTGTTTTAAATCATTAAACGTGGCTGATCAAATAGAATTCGGTTTAAATTGTGCCGCTGGCATAAATACAATGACTGTGTGCATTTGCAAATACGAAAATAAATGATAATATTATTCGAATAGATTTGCATAAATCGAATAGAAATAAGAGCAGGTAAATCAAGTGTTATATACACGAATATTTTGCGGTAATTTTTATTTTTTAGTTTTTGCATAGAGGACAAACACATATGTGTTTCTAAGGTCAAAAACATTAAAATACATATATTATAATTTCATAATTTAAAAATATAATCATATTTATACAGAAATCGTGTTCTGTTTTCGTGATTTACTTATTAAATTTCAATTACGTGGCATATGTGCTCGACGATCCATTTGATTTAGTAAGTCTCGTACCGTATTTTCACAAGCGACGAATTTTTCGGTGAGTATAACGCGTTATACCGAGTATCATGTATCGGTTCCCTTCATTACATTTCTATTTTTTTTTTCTTCCCCATACATTTATTTCTATTCTTTCATTTTTGTCTGATTTTTTTTCACTTTTTCTTCTGCTGGTTATTTTGCGCCTTTTCAATCAATAACATACTTTGGATGTATAAACACCAGTCAGCCCCAATTTTGCAATTTATAAAGTATACACTATACATATACAAGTTTATATATAACTCGTTTATAGAATACTAAACAGTTTCCAATATCTCTCTTATTTTCAATGTTTTTTCGTTCTTCTTGGTGTTTCTTAGATGATAGTTAAATGTGCTATGATGGTATTTCCTCAACTTCAATATATTTCTACATGAATGAATTTATTTTTCCTTATTTTTTTTATATTTTTTTATTTGAATCATACTTATAAGGGAAAATATTCATCTACGAATACTATTTGTAACCAAAAAAAAAAAAAAAAAAGGAGAAAAGGGATAAAAATGAAAGGTTCGCGTTATTTTTCTCGATAATACTTCGCAATTCTATTTTTATTCATCATTTACTACATTGTCTACCAAAAAAAAAACACACAGTCTAGCACATTACCAAAGATTGTTTTAAAATGAGAATCAAGTTAGGATTAATTTAAAAAACAAAAAGAAAAAAAAAATTGTTTTACTTAATGCTTAATGTTCTAAATAATATTAACAAATAATGACATTGTTATCGTGGGTGGTGGTGATACTGATTTAAAATAAACCCATTTCATTCATGAATTTTTAATCAAATTATTTGTTTTCTTATTTGCTTCTTTTTTTTTATTATCTTAACTTGTAGAGTTATTGCTAAAACTGTCCTAAATATCTTAAATCAATAAGATTGTTTATAACGACGATATAAAATAAGGAGAAATGTCTGCGTTATTTTTCTTTTTCTATTTTACTTTGAATGCCTATTTGTTGAGAATATTAAAAAATTCCCGAGAGTTTTAAACATCCGTTTGACATTTTCCGTCGTCTAATCCCAAATCAAAAATAAATTCAATAAATTCCACTTGAAATAAATATTAAAAAATAAACGAAAAAAAAAAAAATACTAAGAAGGCGTCAACAAACAAATAAAAAAAAAAAAAAAAACAACTCAACATAGAATCATGAAATAATAATAAAAAAAAAAAACAGAATTAAATGAGATGAAAAAGACAAAACAAAACAGATGGATTGTTGGTAAAAATTTTCCATCGTTTTTTTTATCTCTTTATTACAAGCAAACATACATACACAGATGGAATAAATGCAAACGGAAAGCGGAAAGTTTTTCAAGCTTTTGTTAATATTTGTTTAAAAAGTCAATGATAAAAGCTCTTCAACTATTTAAGCTGATTCAGTGAAGCACAACCAGAACTGTACCAATATCTGGCGACCATCTAACGATAAGCTAATATTATGTAAATGGATGTGAACAAAAAAAAGTAACTATCGTAGAGAGAAGAAGAACAAAAAAAAAAAAAATATTTCACACCTTTATCGAATGGGCACGGTTCGTTTGGTATTTTAGGATCATGTTCCAGAATGAAAAAAGGACATGGATAGAGAATAAAAAAAAAAAAAAAAAAAAACTGCAAACATAGAGCATTAAACGAACAAGTTTTAAGCAAATCTTAAAAGCTTTGTGAAAGCTTTCGTCCCCTTTTTTTTCATTATTATCCTTTTTTATTTTTTTTTTTTTTTTTTTTGTTGTTGCTGTTGTTGCGAGAGGCATATCATATTTTCGACTTCCTTTTGTTTCATTTATAATGATTGTGGTATTTCATAATATATTTCCTGTGCTGTATATTTTGGTTTATTATAATATTAATTTATTTCCCTCAGAAATCCTTTTTAAAGGATGTTCAATATATTAAGAGTTTCATTTATAAATACAAAACCGCGTTGTTTCCGTTAAATTAACCTTTTATCTATCAATTATCATACATTGATTACTTTTATTGAACCATTAAAACTTTAATAAAAGCCATCAATTTTATACTAATTTCCATTAATTTAATCTAAAACTACCGTCATTACTTTAATATAATTACTTAGTAATAAGCTTTATTTCCGTAGTTAAAAATGTTCTTTTATTTTTTTTTTAATTAAAATACATAATTTTACAAAAACGAGGTCACATTGTTTTAATATTTATCATGATTTACTCTCTATTGCAATTAAAATTATTAAAATAAATTAATCACCATGTGAGTTGGTTTATTGTTTTTTCTTCCCTTATTTTTTTTTTTAAATTAATTTTTAATTAATTATATTATGATACAATAAACTATATATCACTATATTCCCGGATGTTTTAATATTAATTGATCCGGATAATTGAAATTAAAGTTAAAAAAAAAAAAAAAATCATTTTACATATTTCACTTATTATATAAATAATAACGAAGTGACTTGGCTTTTAAAATAAACCTTTTTCACTACTTTATTATCTCTGTGAAACAATGATAACCAGAAAAAAATATTAAAAAAATGTTTCACCACAAACTTTATGTTAAAAAGTGTTTTTAACATAAACATAAAATTATTTATATTTAAAATGTCAAATAATAATAATAATAATACCGAAAAAGATGAAGAAAATTAAAAGTTTTAATTACAAACAATATGGTTTTAGTGAATGAAGAATATTCTTACCCTCTGTAAGCGTTTCTTTTTTTTTTTTTGTCTTATTTTCATTAATTTTTGTCTTAAATTTTACTTTTTCTTTTATTGCCTTGGTGAAAGGAAACATGAAGCTGCTGTTGCTTTTTTTTTTATACATTTATTTACATTTTACATATTATTATTATTTCTTTTCCTTTCCTTTCCTTTTTTTTTTATATTTTATTGGACATTTTAAAGCTTGTTAAAAATTATTTTGAAATGTTGAAGCTTCTTTTGACAACTTATGCTTTAATTCTCTTCTTCAACGTTTCATAATTTTTTTAATTTTTTTTTTATGTGTTTAAATGACATAAAAATAGAAGAGGGCGAGCGTGACAATCTGGGTTTTTTTCCTCTTCAAGCATACATCAAATATTTGTTAAATATAAATAAAAATGCAAAACGTGCAAAAATCAAGACCTTAATAGAACTAAATAACTGACAGACAGATCAAAAAAAAAATAAATAAATAAAATAAAAATTGACAACGTTTAAAGAATAAAAATGAAAAAGAAAAATTTTTTTTTTTTGTTTATAAATTTTTAATCGAAGAAATTCTCATTTTCTATGTCTCATGTGACTAACTCTAAATTATTTTACTCAAAAACAAGAGATCAATGTTTTCGCTTTTCATTTCCTATGTACTACTTTTTCTTGTATATTATCCATGTTTTTCTTGAGTAAATACCTTTTTTTTTTCTTCTTTTTTTTTGAATGATTGCCCCAAAGGGAAATTCACGTTGTATTACAAGATGAGAAAATGCACAAAATATAATATAGAAACGAAAGAACCTTTACTTTATGTGTGTCTATATATATATATATATATATATATATATATATATATATCCTGTTCTGTACAAAGATAATGCGAACAAAAATTATAAAGAGCAGATGGTTTAAGAAAATAATATATGAAAATGGCAGTTGACAGTTGATGGCTAAATGAAGTTAAGTGAAAAGAAAAATTAAATGAAAAAAAATAGAATTTTCTTTTCTTTTTTTTTTTATGATATGTTCCTTCACTTCATTTACTTTTTTAATATTAAATAACTTTCAGTTTTGCGGGTTTATTTATTTTAAGAAAAGGTAGCTAGAGCTAACAAGTTGTTTTCTGTTTAATTTAAACATGAAAGAAAAATCTCCGGAAATTTACATTGGTTATAATTGTGTGAAATTTATTTTTTGAAGAATAGTTCTTGACAGTAAATGGGGGCCTGTAACTGATATGCGAAGAATATTTATTACAATCGTGGTTGAGTAAAATTAAACATATACACATAATAAGTGTTGATAATAATTAATTTAATTTACCTTGGGGGTCCAATTGCAGAGCCATCAATAATTGGTAAGATAGGAGGTGGTGGTGGCGGTGGCAAACCAATATGTGCCGGACATCTATACAATCTTTAACCATACAAAATGCAATTAATTATTATTTTGTAATTTACATTGTCTAGTATTAGTTTAATTTATGCTAATCATAATGTATTAGGGATATTTATTTATGAACTAATGTTAATAAAACAAAACTATAGGAAGGGATTTTTAAAGCTTGGTTAATACAGGAATTTCTAATATTCACAAAAAAAAAACTTTTGGGTACGGTTAGTTAGGAAGTAAGGGATAGCAATACACATATACAAATATAATTACCCAGCTAAATGTTCAGTACTGTGACTTAAATATGTCGATTTAGGTGGATAAGATCCAACAACATACGGTCCTTTAGCTAAGTCATCTAAATCCGGACAAATTGGTCTGTTGGATACGTAACAAATGGTTTGTATCGTGGAGTAGAAATAAATAAAAAATAAAAGACGAATACAATAAAGAATTAAAATATTACCACCCACAAATGGAAATTTACATACATAAATTATGATTACAAGAGAAGGTTAATATTTATGTTATGTATATACAATATGATTTAAATTATGTTTATTATGTTTATTAAATTTTCATTTACCTTGGTCCTTCCAAGCGTACAGCTTCCTCGTCTGCTGGCATCCATGTATAACGTTTTGGATCACCACTACTTAGAAATGATGTTGGTCTACGTCGAAAATAGGAACTTTCTAAATCTTCATCGTATTGTAAAACATCTTGTGGCGGAGGTCCTGGCGGTGGATACCTATTTACCGCGCAATATATAATAGAAGTAACATAAAAATATAAAAATAAAGCGTAAAAGATTATTATTATTTTTTTTTGTTTATATAGCAAATACTATATGACAACATAGAGAACGACACAATTATGAAAATGGTTCAAGCAACTATATCCTATATAGCTAGTATAATAAAAGCAAACAGAAAACAGAAACGGAAAGAAATGAAAGAAAATGAACAAAATTTTTTTTTTTTTGCTAATTTCACCGTAGATGAACAAACAAATTTTCATATAAATTTAATATTCAAAATAGGTTTCTGATGACTTTTAAATAGTTTACGCCTACATTTTTGTGTGTTGAACGTGTTAAAATATAATTATCATTCAAGCTAACTAAACTCATGTTTTAATGCAATTACAGGACACACAGTAAAAAATAAAATAAAAAGGACAAACACAGATACAAAACAGTACTTAATTCCTTATAATTATGTTTACTCTTTTTGATTATTAATACAAATAAAAAACAAAAAAAATGAAAGAAAAATTTAATTAAATGAAAAATTCTGTTTAATGTTTGAATAAAATAATAATTTGAAGAGAAGAATTTTTTTTTTTTTTTTTTATGTTTTTTGTTTTTGTCATGATGCAAAATAAAATAAAACATACGTACACACGTACTTACTTTAATTATCTTACCTCGGATATCTATAAATTGGTGCATAATCAGCTAGATTTTCATCGGATGGTGCGCGACGTCCAACGCACACACCAAGAAATGACTGTGGTGCGCCACGGCCCGACCAACAACCAAAGAAACGTTCACGTCTCGGCCTTTCGATTGAGCTCAACTGTCTATCTGATAGGCAATACTAGAAATTTAAATAAAAAAAAAAACAAAAAGAAAATTTGTCCACCGATTAAATTTAAATAAAAATCAAATTTATTAATGAAATGAATTGAAAATCATACAGAAAATAAATGTTGCGTTGATAATTTGATGTGGTGACGGTGCTGGTGGTTAAAGAAAATATTCCAAGAGGTTAAAACGTGTGGCGTTTAGTTAATTTTTTTTTTTTGTATTCATTGGTAAAATGGTAGCACATCTTGTTGAAAATAATAAAATCAATAACAAATTTATTGTTTGTTATATTGCTACAATTATGTTTCTGAATACAAGGAATACACCGTATCAAGGATATTTATTTTTCATTTTAATACCTTATCAACAGCAATAGAAATCAAAAACTTTACTTTTCAATACCGATTTTTTTTTTTTATTCGTTATTTGTTTACGATCATGCTTAAAACAAAAAACAAATTTTGTTATGTGCTTGGAACGGTGTACATAATATTGCACAAATATTTCCCAAATGGGAAACGCTGTTATGAAAAGGATATAAGCTGAACTGGGCACATATGGCACACGACAGCATTTACTGTTTAACCAACGTGCATTTCAAACTTAAACAAAACGGAGGAATAAAAAAAAAAAATTAATATCATATACGAGTTGACAGCAGAAAATTTATGTTTTTTGATTTATTTATCATCGCAAAAAATCACAACCCAACCATCAAACCAAAGTGGGCAAATTTTATATTTATTATTTTTTTTTTTTTTTTTTTTACAACCATTAACGTTGCTTGGCTGTATATCTAACGAAGTTTCAGTTCAAGATACGACCGAGTAAGCAAAGCAAAACAAATACAAACTCCTTTATAAAAAGGATGAGATTTTTGTTGTATTTCTTTTTTTTTTTATTTATTTATAAAAACGAATTTAATTTATTTTTTGAAGCAAAAAACAAAATAGAAAAATGAAAACAAAAAACAAGAAAAAAAATAAATAAATAAATAAAAACTAAATAAAAGTTAAGCGACATTTTATTTTTATCCTTACTTGCTCCCTGATGTCACCCTTCGAGTAGACAGACGTCTTGGGGAATATACTTTGGCCCGACAGTTGAGGTCGTGCCTTCCGCCGACCCATGTTCTCATCTTCCGAGTCGTAACTTCTCGACGTTAGATGAGAGTTTGCCTAATTAAAATTTTAATCAATGATTAATTGTGAAGGGCTTAAGCGGGTATGCGAATAATAAAAATTTTCTTATATTTTCATTTGCTATTTTTATTCTTTAAAAGCGCTACTAGAAATATTCTAGACCGGGTAATCCCCTTTCTTTTCATTCTTTTTTTTTTATATTTTAAAAATAACAAAAAATTCTGAATGTTTTTTGGAAAATTATGCTAAACAAAACAAAACAAATCATCTTACCTTAGACGATGCCTCGATATTACCTAAAGAAGCGGCGTGCTGTAGTCCTGAAATATTTAAAAAGAAATTTTTTTATTTTAAATAAATAATTTAAGAAAGATTTTAAATATTAGCCATAAACTTTGTTATATAATTAATTATTTTACAGTGGAGAGGCATTTATTTATACGTTCCCTTTAACCTTTCTCTTTCAACAATTCGTTAAAATCAAGTGAAATTGCATTAATTTTTTTTTTATTATCAGCGTTATAAACAAAAGGGGAATAATGTTTATTAAAAGTAACTGAAAAATGTGGGGACATATGTAACAAGTAACGACATTTTCAAACCAAACCAAACCAAAAAAAAAAAAAATGTTTATAAACGTGCAAGTGTAAAACCAGTGTAATTACCCATTGCTATTTTGTATTCAATGTGTTCAGTGAGTTAAATAAAATGTCGTCAAAGTAAATCTTTTTATAAACATATTGATTGGTAAGGATTTAAACGAAAACATGAGACTTTTATGTTGTTTATTTTCTGTAGAAATGTCAAATACATGCCACTATAAAATGACGCATTAAACAGAAAATATTTTATTAATTTTAATATAGAACGTGTTAAAAAAAAAAGAGTTAAATTTACTGGTACAGAATATGCAAAATTGTGACATTTATTATGTATTCATGTATCAAAGAAACTTAAAATTTTTTTGAAGCTTTATTAAAGGTGAATTAATAACTGTTTTTTAGTTAATTTAATTATCTGATTCAACTTTTTCAACAATTTGTCAAAACTGTAAAATGGTTTTCTATTTAAAATATACATTTACAAAAAGAAAAAAAAAATTAAAATGTTTTAATTAATTGTATGCGATGAGTAAAATGTAACTCTGTAGTAACTTGATGACATATTATGCATTTAAATTTTATTAATGTAATATTCACTATCTTAACCAATTTATTTCATATTGCCTAACATAAATATTAATAAATAGAAACTTGTTACAGGAAAAAATAATTACTTAGCTTGTCAAATACAGCTTTTTTGTAATTTTAAGCTAAATTATAATCGGTGGTTAGAATATATGTCAAAATAAATTTTATGCACTTATGTTAATAAATTTTCCTGTATATTGTGGTTGACAAATTTTATAAAATTTACTGCGAGAAATATAGCTTTGTAATAAAATTATACCAAAATTTATTAAAATCTGCATTCAATTTAACAAAATAATTCAACACTTTATATATTATTGATTGGAATTTTTTTATATTTTATTTTAATTAAATAAAACCTTTATTGGTATATTTGTGACAATTTTTTTTTATTACAAGCGAAACAATTTTACTTTATGTAATAAATGTATGACTAGTTTAGCAGTTCCAGCAAATTAAAATGTTTCAACTGAACATTTTTCATTTTTAAATGTTTTCCAATCTACTTGTTTTCGTTGCAAGTGTTTTTTTTTTCAAAAAGCACATTTCAGTAGTTTTAAGGTCAATAATACTAGAGTTAAAAAAAATAACAGCAAACCGTAACAACATACATTTTTCATCGTTACATTTTCATTTGTATTTGCTTAAGGTGTTTAAATTCAATTAAAAAAAATGTTATTTTAAATGGTTTAGAATTTTATTTAATGGTTTCTGGCTATGTGTTTTCTATGGTACGTAAAAAAAAAAAAAAACATTCTTTTGAAAACTTTGTAATAGGATAAATCATTCTGGTTGTACTTAAAGAGTAATTTTCAGTGAAAAGCAAATTTTTCCATTTTCAATAAAATGTCACACTTTATAATTATTTCCTTTTATATATAAAAATAAGTTTTTTTGTGCATCATTAAAGAGACTAAAGTACATAATATTATATGGAAAAGCTACCGCTATTTAAATATTAATACTTTTATTATCATTAACTAAAGTTTTCTTGTCATTTCATGATTACATCGTTTATTATTAATTTTAATCGCTGCGGTTTAAACTTTTATTTAAGTTTGTCTTTGGTTAGTTTATAAACTTTCAAAAAAAAAAAAATAAACCATTTTATATTCAACATTATATTATTGTTGGTTTTAAACTTCTCTTCCATAATTGAAAGCTTAGAATATATATATAAAGACTTTCTTTTACATTTATCATATTTAACTATCACAAAGACTGTCTACGTTAAAAATACATCAAAATCGCCATTATAACAACAAGGAATAAAAAAAAAAACTCCTTTATACAATATATGCAATCTTCTTTCTATTGCAAAAAAAAAAAAAATTTCTTTGATAAAAGATTGTGAAGCATACACGTCTGCCATAAACATACTTTACGTTGTAAGACAAAAAAAAAACCGTGATTCGTTGGAGAAAAAAAAAAAATGTAAATTGACAGATGAACATCAAGAAAAAAAAAACTTTCCTTCAATATTGCACAGATTTTGAACAAATGGTCTCTGTTGTAAATAATAATAAAAATAATAAGAAGCAAACGATAACATTTTTTTTTTATTTGTTTCTTTTACAAGCAATTGTTTGACTTATGTTATACAGAGTGACATAAAGAGAAAATAGGAACACCAAAAAGAAATTCATGATGATAATGATGAAGAAACAGATTGTTAAAGTCAGTTTGGTAAGACATTTCTCATATCAATTCTGAATGTTAGTAAATAACAAATGATTATTTATCATTTATATTTATATCAACATCAAACAAACGTTTGTGCATGTTTAAACCGTGACAAATTTGTCGGCTTTTTCTTTTTATATTATTATTATTATTATTATTATTATCGCGATACAATCTCATTTCATCTTCAATAATAACAATAACAATAAAAAAAAAACCGTAACACAAAAATAACAATTTTCTATTGCATAATAAAAATAAGGGAAACGTATGAGAGAATTTTTATTATTTAAATTCTACAATCAAGCGTATGTGTATGGTAAATATGATTGTAAAAATAATAAAAATAAAAATAAAAATAAAAACATTTTTAAATTGATTGATGTATTTTTGTTTAAAAATCCATTAAAATCTAATTATAAATTATAATTTATAATAAATAATTATAAAGAATGTCAAAAACATGTGATGTTCATATTTATTTTTGTATGTTTTGTTATTTTATGTAAAATTAATTATTAATTTGTGGATTAAAAAACAACGCAAAAAATACAACAAAATGTAAAGGAAATATTATTAAAGAGACACGTGAAGTAGGTAGTGACATGGTAATCTATTACCGATATACCCAAACTTATTTTAATTTTAAAATCTCTTGTACAATGAATTCGTTTCCTTTCCTTACGTTTCCTTTTTTGTGTACCTAAACAACCAACATTTTGAAAAGTCGTTTTACATGTAAAATAATATTTAATGAAATGAGAAAAATATTCATCAATTTTTCTATTTTTTTTTTTTTTATCGTTTATGTTGTGGTTTAACTAAAATGTGTAATAATAAAAAAAATAATATTTTTGGAATTGCTAAACTAAAATGAAAAACATGTTTTTAATAAAATGATGTTTGTATGAAATTAAAATACAAAAAAAAAAAAAAGAAAGGAAATTAGGGTTAAATGGAGTCAAATTAAATCATAATTTTGTTATTATTTTATTTTTTTTTGTGAATAGATATTATTAATAATGTATTCATTTCGGTTTTAATAATTTAAATCAGGACCGTAGCAAGGATTGATATTTCTACGAATTCGATAAAAATAATTTCAAGAGTTTACATATTCTTTTGTTGTTCTAGGAAAATGATACGATTCATCAATCAAAAATTGTTTTATTTGTAAACTTCTGGCAGATCATACGATTCTAGGATTCTACAATGATTCTACGAATCTAGCAATGAGTTCAAAAACCGAAATAATACAAATATGATATGATTTCATAGAATTATAGTCAATATATCGCATCTATTACATGCAAAATGATGAGTTTTTAAATATGAACCATATTTTGGTGAAATTTTCTCAATTAAATAAAATTTCGTTTGGTATTTGAACATTTTTAAATTAGTTTTCTCGATAAAAAGTTATTACCTTGCATTATGTCTTTATCAACTATCGGAAATCATCAAAAATTATGAATTTTTGCATTGTAACTCTATTGCTCCATCCAACGTAGATATAATAAAATTATAAAAATAAGTAATGAAAATAAAATTATGAACTCATTGAAAATGATAAAAGGAAAGCATAAAAATCATATACTTTCAGCATTTTAAAACTATATGAATAACAAGAAACGAATAATTTCCTTTCATCATATTTTAAATATACCACCTAAAGTAGTTCAAGTACTACATCAAATCAATGTATCTAAAAGCAATCAAGTTTTAACGCTTGATTAAATAAAACAGAGTACCGAACTATAATAAATTGGAATAGCACTATAAATATCAAGTGTAACGACTAAACCAAATCAAAAGCCAAAAAAAAAAAAAAAATTGGAAAAGATGTTTTTTTATAATAATAGAAGAGAAGAAGTAAAAAAAAAATCTGTATAATATTCACATACACAAAGGGCTATTAAATAAACAATCTAAATCTACCAATAATAACAAACTATTCAACCATCTAAACCATTTATAAGGAATACATCGAGCTACATAAATGTTAATAATCAGAAACATGAAATAACTGACATACTTAAAGAAATTGATGAGAAGGAATTTTATTCATTTACCACATGATATTAGTGTTTATTTTCTCTCTATCTCACTGTCTCTTAAGATCTATAAACACTGCATGTTTCATAAATGTGTTAAGCTTAAAAGAAAACTTTTCTTCCTATACCACAAAAAAAAAAAAAAAAAGTGGAGGCGCCTGGTGAATAATTATTTTAATTAAATAAAAAAGAAAAATTTTTATGAGCATTTCCTCACTACAATAAATTAAAATTATATTATATGGGCTAAATTTATTATTATTATTATTATTATTATTATTACTACTAGAACACACTGTAAATTTTTGATAAAAACAATAATAATATTTATTTTTTTTATTCAATTATGATTTGTTATATTTCATCGCTGCTATTACATTGAAAACATGATAACGAAAGTAAAAATAGGAAGAAAAATATATTAATGGTTGTAATTATAATTGAATGTATCAACAAACGTATCATAAATAATAACAAAAGTCATTCATTCAAGACAAAATAAACCAAAAAGCACTAAAGTCGGGTAACAATAACAGCTTTAAGAAAATTATATTGTTTTTGCTTTAATATAAATTTTGTGATAAGAATTTATTAAATTTTTTTTTTCAAATCAATAATAGTAAAATATTTATGCTTTTTTATTTATTTTCAGTTTTTTTTTTTTTTTTTGTGAAGAATTTTATGTTTTAAATTGTTGTAAAATATGTAATTAAAAAATAATTCTTTTGTGTAGAAAAAGGTTGACTAACATTTTACTATTTTATTTGTAAACATTATTATTTAATTATTATTACAACATAAAATAAAACTCCCTTATACTAATAAAAGTAAATAAATTTTATTTTACTACTATGTCAAACTTAAACATATTTTTAGTTGTTTTATGAAATTAAATAAAATTATTTATTTATTTAGTATAGTTTTTGTTTGTATTTACTTTACCAAAAAATATTTCATTTTTTAAATTTTTAATTATGTTAATTATGTATTTTCTATAATCAAATAATTATATTTGAATAAAGAAAAAGCTCTGTGTTTGGCGAAAAGTAATTATGAAAATATTTAATTGCAGTCAGTCAGTTAGTTATAAAAAAAAAAAAAAAAACATCAAACGGCATTGTAAAGTACTCTGAATTTTCCATCATTAGGTTTATGAGTTGAATTTTGTGATAAAATGTTTAAAATGTAAAACAAGGGAAAAATAAATAAAATAATTATGATGATGATGATGTACTCTTGAAATTCTGGTTATTTTTCAAGTTTATTATAAAATTTTATTTTGTTTTTATTTATTTATTTATGTATTGTCTCACCATTCGCGTGCTTTTAAATTAATATTTTTCGCGTACTACAAAACATGTATACATCAGTTAATATTATTAAAATAACCCAACGAAACGTATTACGATTAATAAAGAATTTTTTTATTTTTATAAAATGATATTAAAACATACATTTTACTATTTTATTTGTCCGAAATTACATTCAAGTATTAATAAAATTATGAGAAAGAAAAAAAAAAATTTTATGTACACATTTATACGTTATAAGCTTATGTTTTAATCGATTAAAGTTGTTTTTCTCGGTATTCTATGTTTATTATTCTCGGATTTCTGTTATTCATTAATTAAACTACATTACTGCAACTCTTCATTAATATAAAAAATAAAGAATATTTATTCTGTATATCGAATTAAAATCTGGTCAGCTGTATAAAAAGCATAAATGAAATAAAAACAAAATTTTTAGAGATATAATCTGAAGTGTATATGAATAAAACATGATAGAAAAAATTGTTTTTAAATAAAAAATTAAGTAAATATTAATTTTACTAACTTTTAATGACCAAACTATTATAAATAAAAATAAAAAAAAAAAAAAATGTTGCATCATCAAGGATACAAAATACAAAACTGATACAATATAAAATAATAAGCAAGTTAAACTAGTTGACGATGATAGTGAAAATACTCAAGTAAACATGTGCAATTGTATAAAGAAACTTTTTTTTTTTAAATAAAAAAATTCTAAAAGCACTTTTAACTATAATAATAATGATAATAAAATGTGAATACTACATTGTTGCTCAATCTGATGTTAGAGAATATTATGAATCGTGTATACTAAATTGTCAATATACTTAAGTAAACAGAAAATTCTTGTACATTCAAGGCATTTATGTCTGTGTAGCATTTAATTATATTTTAAAAACATGTACGTCATATTAAAATGCATCGTCAACATGTTCAGTAACTTATTAAAGTTTAACAATAACCAGAGAAAAATGCACAATTTTATATCATTTCTGTTTAGAGAATAAAAAATTGTTTAAATGTAACTCAAGGGTATTAATATTAATATCCCTTAAAAAAAACATTTAATTTGTATACGTAAATTTAGATACATATGCACTAAGCTTTCTATTATCCTTTTACTATTGAAGCTCACCTAATTGAAGTACTCATTGTCACTGGTTATTTATTTTATTTCTATATTTGGCTATCATATTGTACCATTGAGAATTGTGTTGCGGTTGTGGTGACAAGATGTAAAGCACTGCAATGACATAAGCCAAGATTATATGGATCACTGGTGTACAACCAATATTAATACATGTACAGGCCTAGAATATTTTCAAATTTTGTGGAATTAAATTGATGAAAATGACACAATTATGACACAGCTTTGAATAGAATACAGAAAGCTTTACAAAGAATTTATTTGAATGAAACTAAAATTTCATTAGAAAAATTTTCTTTTTTTTTATTGTATTCAGGTTCTAATTGAAATATTAACAACAATAGAGAGAAAATAATAAAACAACAATCACAATAAGCAACAAAAAAGCTTTAATAATCTCGATTTTTTTATTATTTCGACAGATTTTTCGATACATAAAGATGATTTTTTGTATTTTTTGTATGAGATTCTGCTTGAATAATGTAATCAGATTTTTTTTTTCCCTATCTTTATTTATTTATATCAAATAGAAATTTACCACAAAAATAGCTTTTTTTTTATTTTTTTAAAAACCATTGAAATATTTTTCATTTAAAGGAATCCTTTATTTGATATAACAAAACGAACTATACTAACATACAGATGTTCGTTTTGTGCTTAATAACAATAAAAATAAAATTTCATCACAAACATTTTCTTTTTTCCTTTTCCTAACCCGTCACGCTTATCTGTTTAAAAACTATAATTTGTTAATAAAATCTTGAAATCTTCAATGCAAACATAATTTGTAGATGATAAATAAAAGAATCGATATAATCGAATCGAATACAATCAATATTCTTTGTGCTTTACTTACTTTTTGCTTTCCCTCTTCTTAAATAAAATACTTTTCTTTTACTCGATAATACGTTTTGAACTTGATAAAAGTAAAAACCAAAATATTTATTAGTCTTGACGAGATACTAAGTAGAAATAAAATTACATTTTGTAATAGAGCTTTAACCATTTGTTTTATGTTTTTGGCACAGTATAGATGATAAATAAAATATTAAGTTAAAGAAAGTAAAACAATTTAAGATAAAATATAAATATAACTCTTTAAATTCGTAAATACATGAATTTGTTATTTTAGATTTATTTCACCATTAATATAAGGGAAAATACAGAAATTTAAATTTATTCTTTATAAAATATGCTTTTATAAAAAAGCATATAATATTTACGTTGGTAATTATAATTTTGATGATAAAATAAGTATTAAAAGATTGTAATAACAAAAGATATTTGTACCAGATGTCTTTCTTAGCGTACATTCTTGTTTGTTTTTACATTTCAAAATTGCAACCAAAAAATATACATTATGGGAAAAAAAAAAGAAATTCTGCAATTATTTTGATGTATTAAAGAAACATTAATTTTCGTTTAGAAAAAAATTAAATTCATCTTAACAACGAAATAAATTCAGAAACACAATTCACATTCAATTAAATGTTCATTTTCTAAATGTAATAAAAAACAGTTTTTGATTCTATTTGCAATTAAACAGTTTTATTGTTTCATTACCATAGATACACTTTTTTAATTGAATTTTGCGTTTTTAGTTTAACTGAATAAATTATAATATAAGGTGCAGACGGTTTTAAGCTTTTATTAAATAAATAAACATAGTTGAATCCGGTGAAATGTTACCATTAGCCTAATTTAATTTATATGTTAAAAATAAAATAATTAATTTATGGATTTTGTGTTGATAAAGTTTTTAATTATAAAATTCTCGAATCTAATTTATTGATATTATTAAGTCGTAACTAGTTATAATTGCTTAATTACAACATTTTTTCCTACATTTAAAAATCTACAAAACATGGATTACTTTTTTTTAAAACGATATTTACTGTCCACAAAACAAAAAAAATCCTTTATACAATAGAATCGCACGTACCAAATTGCATTACACGTTCATAGTATCGAATTGTTATTATTTGAAAAATCGTATCTTTTAGGTGAAATAATAATAAAAATAAATTTTAGAGAAAAAAAAAAAAAATACAACCGAGACATAAAAATTATACGATGAATTTTTTTTTTTTTTTTTTGCTGTGCTTTTTCTATATTCATCTAACAACAAGAACATCATCACACCACAACCACACCTTTCTATTAGAAAAATGTTTTCACCAAGAAAAATGGTGTGCATACTAAAGATACGTTACAAAATGAAAATTATACGAAAATTTTCTATAATGAATTTTATATGTGATTTTGTTTCTTTTTTTCTTCATCACGAAAATTCATATTTATGTTTTTATTATTTTTATTCGCATCTCCCTATTAAAAAAAATAAGAAAAACAATAAAAATAAGCTAAATGAATGCTAGATAAACAAAACCAACGAAAACAATTTCACAAATTAAAGAGTAAAAGGCAAAGGGAAAAGCAAAAGGAAAACAAACATCTCCATCAACGATCCTGCTGCCATAGCATCAAGATTATTGATCTATTTAATTGCATCGTAAAAATATTTATGAAGTGTTTTGTATTACTTAATTCAAATTTATTACTTAAAAAAAAAACTGCGCCACGACGCGAGTGAGACAATTTTTTTTTTTTTTTCGTAACGTAACAAACAATAAACTCTCATAGTATAAGATTAAAAATTCGTGAAAGATACAATTTTATATTGTAAATTAAATTGTTTTTACAAAGACAAAGAAATTTTGTGGAGCAGACAAGACTTTAAGAAAAAAATAACAATAATATTAATGGATTGTAATCTTTACAGTAAAAAAATCGAGCTAAGTTTTTAATTTAACTTCTGTAATCTTTATAAAAGAATTTTTGTATTTGTTATTTTTCAAAGTGTTGACATTGATATTTATTTCAATGGATTAACTCTCACAGTACTTTACAAAAACAAAATGTTTGTGGAAAGACAGAAATAAGGGGGATGCATTTGATATTCATCTTTTTTTTTTTTTAAATTAATGAAAAATTAAAAAGAGGCCAACGACATTTAGCACACACACTTGTACTTGTTTTGCTTTTTAACTATTTAGTTTTTTAGTATTTTTTTTCTTTTTTAATTCACAGTCTTTATGCTATTTATATAATAACTTTGTCTGTTGCTGGCTGGTAATAATTCTTCATGCTACTTATACAGTTTTAACAAGAAAAGATTCTTGTTGCCATTTATAAAGAATTTTCAATGGACAGAATATAGAAGATAAACAAACAAAAGAAGCATAAATAACTAAAATGTAGCATTAAAAATGTATAGAAATTATTTTTTTTATTTCATCATCGACGGCTTTAAATATGCTTTTTATTAACCGAGTATTTAAAAAAAAAACCGTCAAAGAAGCTAGAAATCTTTTTAATGAAAATTTTCAATAACAATTTTCGGTTTTAAAGATTTTTTTTTTTGCTTTCCTAAAGTAAATTGTGCTTAGCTACAGTTGTTTTTCCTTTATTTTTTTTTTTATATATAACAATCCTTAAATTCAATTCAACTCAATGGAATCTGTTTACTAAATTACAATAATTCTGGAAGAAAAAAAAAAAAAAAATCCATTGAAAATACGACTAAACAATAAAAAATAAAAAAAAAATAAATTTGTATCTTGAAGACAAGTATGACTTCCTCTTAAAAATATATATATATTCAAAGGCCTCATTTATTTCATTAGGGTGTAAAAAATAAGGAGCAAAAAAAAAGAAAAAGCTGAAAAAAAAAAAATAAAACTTCTGTGAAGCCGATCGATCGAGCATTTGTAATACAGAAGAAAAAGTAGAAAACAAATATCATAAATATTAGCAAACAACAGTCAACTCCTACACATTATTTGATTTTTTTTTATAAATAAATTTTTGCTGTGACTTACTCGGAAAATAAAAAACAAAAAAAAAAAAATATAAAAAATTTTCATCCTTGAATGGAAAACATAAATTTTAATATACTAACCGAGTGCTTGTGTAAGATGTGATAACAGATAGATAAATAAATATTTATTTATTAAATGAGAAAAAATTATTAATTTAAAAATAATAAATAATAAATTTAGTGTTATGTTTATAAAAGCAAATAAATTAATAAAATTAGTTAAAATGTCTATGGCATTCATTTTTATAAGTCTTCATTTGCTTTAATTTATTTTTTTTTCCTTTTTATTCTTTTACGCTGTTGAGAGGTCACCCACTTTAATACAGTTGTGAACTGAATGATAAAACAAAATTCATTTTTATGTTTGCAAAAAACATTCAACAATATTTTATTTTTATACCATGGACGATCTGTTTTTAGTCAACAAAATAATAAAATCGTTTTTTTTTCTTCTTCGCTTTTTTTTTTTTTGTCTATTGCCCCATATAAAACGATGCAAAGAACATAAATAGAATTCATGATAATTCATTCTTAATAGCTCTATTTAATGTGTAATGTTATAAAACTAACCAAATTATTTATGTTCTATATGGGTGACACAAAAGATAATTTAATTTTTTTTTTTATATAACACAAACTAAATTAATTAAAAAAAATAAAACCGAAAAACGATATTATATATGAAACGACATTAAACGGTACGAAAGGAATGATATTAAAAATGCATTTGCTGACATGAGAATATTAAAAATAAATTATAAATAAAGGATCCATTATTAATTAAAAAATACTTAGCGGCCTTTTGATAGCTTGACTAACTGAAACATTTATAGCAGTAACTTTTAAGCTTTTTTATGATTACTTAGTTTTGTACTTTAACAGGCGACTGGATACTACTTTTGTTTTTTTTTTATTTATTTATATATTTTAGTGACTTAATTTATTTTTATGATTTAATTTTTCACACAAGCATTTGTACTTTCTTTAAATATTTAAGGTCCTTAGGCCTTAATAACTAGGAATTGTATTAATGAAGTTTTTGTTCTTGTTTTTTTTTTCATGCTTTTTAACTAATGCAATAAAACAATCCAAAAGACAAATGGAAAATAATGAAAATAAATTAACTTCTTTTTTTGTTGGTTTGTTTTATTTACATATGAAACATAAGTAGAAGCTTTTAGAAGGCAAAACAAAAATGGTGAAAATTGTATTGTTATTTCATTTTTTTTTGGTTTTGGTTTTGGTACCGTTTTTATTCTGTAAAAGCATCGTATCTTGTGGGTTTTACTTGTGTTTTTAACTAGAAATTTTCTTTTTCTTTTTTAGTTTAGCCAAAAAAAAAAATTTTTCTTTTACTTAAACATATCTTTTGTTTATTTCACTTTAGGAGCTTTATTATTTTTTTTTTTTTTTTGTTTTTATTATTATTATTAAATAACATTCACATATTGTCTGATCGTAACCATAGCCATAGCTATAGTCAGCTTCATCAAATATTAAATAATAAAGAAGATAAAACAAGGTATATGGTCAAATTCTGATGTTTTTTTTTTTCGTTTTTCTTTTCTCTCTACTTTTTTGTACCATTGAATAAAATATATTTACATTATATCTAGGGAATTAAATCCGCAGCGTATTTATTGTTGTTTTAGGTTACAAAAAAAGAAAAGCACACAAAAACAACACTAAAAATAATGAAATAAGTTTTTTATTTTTATTTTCTATTCTAGGAATTGAATAAAATCCGTACATGAAAAATTTTACTTTTCTACGTTTTAGGTATTTTCCTATTGGCAGCAATAAGAAGGAAAAAATAGACAAGCAACAGGAATATAGGCGCCAGCTTTTATAAGAACTTTAAAGATAAATAAACATATCGAAAGTCGTCTTTCGACTTTTTTGTTTTATTTAACCTACACAAAAAAAAAAAAAAAAACTTGTAACTTGTAACGCACAATAAGTTTTTATAATTGAAATCACTAATTCATTTCTATTTTTTACAAAAGGTTATCACTGGTAACGTTAACTAAAACTCTTACTTTGTTGATTAGATATTTTTCTACGTTTTTAACACACAATACGAACATTATTTATCAATAACATTAGCAATGGAAAAAAAAATAGTTTGGAGCCATTCAAGTATTTATTATGTCTTCCATTTTATGAAATTTCATTACTCTGCATTTGGGTAGTAACCTAATCACGTCATATAGTTATGAAATGGTTAAACCTTTTTTTTTTTCTTTCCTCTTGGTTGGCTGTTGTTATTGTTGTTCGAATATTCCCCGATTAACTTTTTAATCCAAATTAAAATATTAACATTATGACTAAAATAAACAAAAGCATCGTAAACTTTCTCATGATGAAATTATGCACTTAAGTTATATTTATACAAATTTTTTTTTTTATTTTTCTTCTTCTGTGCTTTTAAAAATCCAAAAACAAAAACCTCACCAAAACAAATTATACCACAGAGACAAATATAACTGAGGATTAACCGAGTTTGTTGTTTGTTATGTCGCGACGTTAACAACGAATATTATATGTGAAATTTTTTTTGTGTTCTCAGCACACTGACGTCACATAGACTGAGTTTAAATGAAAAAATACTGAAAGATTTTTTCTATTTTTTTTTTTTTTTTTTTCATTTAAAAGCTCTGCCATTCAGTATAGCTGAGAACGCCTCATCCTATAATAGTCATATATAAAAAGAAAAAAAAAATGAAAACATACAAAACTATAGCGGACTTGTTTGTTATGAATTTAGAGAATGAATAAATATTGTATATTCCTAGAATAGCATACATGTAGTTGGGAGAACATTATTATTCTTACACAAATGCAGGCTCGATTTACAAAAACGAAATGCAAAATAGAAAAAAGAGAAATTTTTGAAAATGATATAACTTGAATAGGCTGAACGAACGAGTAAAAATAGAATAAATTTTTAATAGTGGAAATATAGAAGAGACAAAATATTTCTGCTCTAGAATCTCAACATGAAGCATCATCACCAGCCACGAATATTGTAGGCCGACAAAGCACACAACAGCAACAACAGAAAGCTCCCCTTATATCTATTATCATCATTGCCTACCACTTCTACATCATGTATTCACTTTATTCAATGAATTTCTACTCATTGTTGTTTTAATGGCAATGTATTGATCATTTACTTTAGTATCGCTACTTTGCACATCCAAATAGGGTCAAATGAAAAACGAACTTTACTATTGTATTGCCGCATTCTATTAAATAAAGCCGTTACGAAAATAAGCATCACCAACAACTATAAAATTGTGTTGAGAAGATTCCGTGTCTCGAACATAACCACATTGAGTACACAGCATATATTAGTAGTGGAATTATTTATCAGCACACACACAAAAAAAAAAAAAAATAGAAAAGAAACGAAAATATAAGGAAATTACTGTTCCATACATATATTAATCGAGCATTACAAGTTCGAGGGCACGCTATAATGTGGTATTTTATTACAATTGCCTAATATGTTTATCGGATATCTACGAGAGAACAAATCCTTCTGCCACCAAACTAAATTGATTATTATCCAGTTTTGATTTTGATTTTATTATTTTTATTCGGTTTATTTCAAATTCGTGATGATTGTTTTTAAAAGCTTTTTTCTTTTCGTTTTCTTTTCCGTTTTTTTTTTGCTGAAACTTGTGACAAAGTTTTTTTTTTTTTTTTTGTTTTGTTTGTTGTATTATCACGCAATAGAAAGACGTATGTGTGCTTTTGATAATATTTAGAAAGAAATAAAATTAAACTATGGATACTGTGTGTTGATTTTGTTGTGACAACAACGAAAAAAAATGGGAACTTTACTGATTCCAAATGGGTTTATCTAAACACAAAGATATGAAACAAATAACAAAAAAAGAACGAAAAAAGTTTTGATTTTCTTTTTCAATTAAACTTTCTTTTTTACTTTTTCATTTTAGTTCTGTGTAAACAACTTTCTCTGGGTCAACAGCATATAATTTGATTTTTTTTTCTAACCATTTTTTTTTTTTTTTTTTTTTGTACACTTTGGTACATGAGTTTCCAAGCATAAAATTGAATTTTAATTATTTACATTTAATTATCATTTAATAATTATTTATTTTTTAACACAAGACTTTTGCTTTAAGGGTTTTTAACGTACGAAATGTTACAGTAAAAATAAATAAATAAATAAAATAAAACATGACAAACTGCTGTGCAGTGAAAATAATTTAACCTAATCGAAATTTGATTAATTGTTTGTATGTGCCGTGTGACATTTAACATCTCTATAAATTTTTGATTACCATTTCCTGTTTATACATCCATTTACTTAATTAATTTCCGCCTACATGCCTTTTTAATATCAAAATACTTATACATACGGCTTTTTCACTTTTTTTTTTTTTATATTTTGTTGTTATTAAGGTTTGAAATTTTGCACAAACATGATTATCTCTTTTTACTTAATTACATGATTTTTAATTATAATTATCAAGGTTTTTTGTATGTTTTGACTTTATTGGGTTGTCTGGTGAATTTAAAGTATTACTAAAAAAAACTGTTTTGTTAAGTTTATATGGATACATATCGTAATATTTTCAATTTTCATTTACTTGTACAAAAGGGGATATAATGTTATTAAAATGCATATGCTAGCATTCATGAGTACCAATTAAACTGTTTACATGTTTCGTATTTAATATATCTATCAATAGAATCAAAACAAAATTTTTTTTTTTTACTTAAATAAATTAATCAAATATCAAGTAAATAAGCACAAAAAATGAAGCAACGAAAACAACAACAGATAATGAATTGATAAACCAGTCAAAAAATCAAAGATAATCATCGATGAACATTGAAAAAAAAAAAAATTATTGTTTAAGTTTTTGACAGTTTTTAATAATAAAAAATAAAAATTTCCAATTCAATTGATTTCACCATAAAAAAATAAAACAAAATAATTATCTAAGCTTAAGCTTTTAATGATCTAAAAATGAAAAGAATTCTCTATTGAATTTTTAACGAAAAATTCTTTATTGTGTTTTATTGGGTGAAAATTCATTAATTAGAAAAAAAAAAAAATCGTAGTACAGAATATTGCATTGGAGAGTTTTCTCTACGATTACACCAAAATATTTCGTATTTATTCATGAATTGAATGTTTTAATTACTGTTTTATTGCTTTACTCACATTCTTATTCGTACAAATTTTTATGTCTCTAAATGTATTTCGTTTGTCACATCTTAAAGCCAATATTCACAAATAAATAATAAAAAAAAAACAGCAATAAATAAATTTGAAATTTATAACCTTTTGCGGCAGAAAATGGCACAGAAAAAAAAGGCAAACAAACTCCCAATGGATGTTTGTGAAAATCATTTATCATTTCAATAGAATTTCACTCCTTTACAGAATTCAATTATTTAATTTATAAATTATGATGAAAGAAAACTCGTTTTTTTTTTATTTCTCTTACATTTTTGACCTATTTTTGACCTATTTTATAGCCGCTATAATAAAACAGAGAGAAAACAATTATGGATAAAGCATGAGCATCGTGAATATTTTGCATTATTATTAATAATCTTTGATGTAAATAATTATATTTTATTAAATATTTAAATAAAAACAAGTAAAGACATCAAAGTAATGGGATTTTTTTTTTTTTTTTGTAAACTTTTCACATCATTACATTCAACTATTTAACAATTATTATTCATTTCTGAAGAGAGTCATTCATTTATGAAATAGGCGTTTTGCTACAAAAAAAAAAAAAATAAAAATATTTTCCTATAAATTTAAATAATTTTCCTCAAGTTTATAATAAAATGGGAGAAAATATCTTAACTAATTTAATAAAAATAAGAAATATTTTTGTGTTTTTTTCAGTTTTTAATGAAAATTCCATTTGAATATAAAATCTCTAGCGATATTAACTATGCATATTTAAAAGTTTTCATCATTTTTTTATTTATTTATGCTTTAATTATTTTCCGTGGCTTTATTCGTTATTTTTTTCTTCTTTATCATCTTCTTAAATATTTTAATAAATTTATTCTAAGAAAATTATGTTTAATTTATAAATGTTTTGTAAGTACAGTTGTAAAATTGTGTCTTTATTTTCTGTGTGCTTTTAACGAAAAAGAGAATTTTTTTTTTTTTTTTGTAATGTTAGCCATTTTGTCATAATTTGTTGTTTAATCAAATTTAACGGGGAACATCAGAAAAAATATTATTTAACTTTATGAGGCAAATATAAAATAAATGTTATGATAGGGACCAAAAAAAAATTTCTTCTTTTTGGGACAAATTACCGATGCGCATCAGTAAAACGTTGAAGATAATTCACCTGTATAGAATACGAAATTGCTAGATACGTAGATATAATATGTCTCATAAAATCGAATATTTTCCTATTAAATATTAGACAAAGATAAGTTAAAAAGTTTACTTAAATCATTTATATTACATTCCGAATTTTTTTTTTTGTTTTTATTTCTCTTTCCTTATATTCTTTTACCAATCATCAGTTGAATTTTCCGCGTGGAAAATGAATTTGTTTGAACTAACCGAAGTGGAAAATGAATTTGTTTTGAAGGAAAACAGTGTAAGTTGTAAGAATGCTTTAGCAAGATGTTCTTTAAATTTAACAACATTTTAATAAAATTTCTTCATCGACTTATAAGAGTAAAGAAAAATACGAAATATTTTATAATAAAATTACCTAAATAGAAATACATTTTGACGAATTAACAACAAAGGCTAAGATAAATCTTTACTTTTCCAATTGAATAAATAAATTAATCGAATGATTAGATAGAATAGTAAATTATCCAATTATTTTCTCTAAGAATTTTGGGACAAATTTCCATTGAAAATAATTAACAAAAAATTTGAAAATTCTTTAATCATTTTAAGGTTAACGTAGAATAAAACAAAAGATGAAAGGAAATCAATCAAATCATTACTAAATCCACAAGAAGAATATTGAATAATTTTATCCTTGATCTTACTGTTCTTCCTGAGGGTGTATTTAACATAAATTATTATTTAAATCATAAATTGACTTGTAGTGACTTTTGAATGTTTCGCAAAAAACGATTTAGTTTGGTTTAATTTAGAAAAAAAATTTGTTTGTAGAAAATCATTAATTACAAGATTCAATTAAGTGTCATCAGTTTATTTTAAACTATTTATCATTAATAAATCAAATAAACTTTGATTTAATCACAAGATATAAACTATTGATGAAAATAATTATAACGCAAGGGTGCGTATAATGTAAATAATTTACACTTTTATAAAATGCAAATTAAATGCCATGAATTAATGAGGAACGAAAAATATATAATGAGAGAAATTTCACCAGAATATATAAATTTCTTTTCTTTTCTTTCTTTACTTTTTTACATTACAAATTAACCATATATACTACATTTTGCTTGGGGTGCTTTTACAAACCGTTCAAGGACAAAACCACTTTCTACTTTACTGTATTGTTTATAGAAATTCTTTGTGCTACTACCAAAAAAAAAAGTAAAAATTCTTTTACATAAAAAAAAAAATAAATTAATTTTGTTTAATTGAAAATAACAGTGACGGTGTTCATAATAATAATATTAATAATAACAAGAGGTTGAATTTGTCAACGAAAATAATTTACTACAAAACATTTTTCTTTTATCTTTCCTATAAAATGATAAGGATATTCGTGTATAGTAAAAATATATCAAATTGATCTCATTATCTCATCTTTCTTATATTAAAGGTTTTTTTTTTTTTTTCATTTTTGCTTTATTAAAAATTCGATTAAGAAAGACAAAACAAAAGGATAAAGGATATATATAAAAATACCTTAATGTAAACAAAATTCCAAACATCTCTAGACGATGTTTAATAAATTTAATGTCATTAAAAAAAAATTATTTATATATATATACAAACGTACCACTTCTGCCTTTTTTGTGTTATCTTTTATTTAAGGAAGTAGAAATGTTTATAATTTTATTGTTTTAAAATAATAATGAAGAATTATAATCATAGTAGGTTTAACCATTGCTATAAATAAATATTTAAGTGGATTTTTTTTTTTTTTTTTATAGGATTAAGCTTTAAAAATATCCGTATATACACTTAATTAAAAACAATTTTGGCTGGTTTTAAAATTTTAATTTTATAAAATTATAGGAAGTCAACCTTACATACGTTCCTGTTAATTATGTTTATGTATGAGGATTACACGAGAGAAAAAATATTACATAAAGTTGATAATGATGATTAGTGGCATATAAGTAAAATACACAATGATATCAAAAAATGTAATCTTAATTGATTATGATGTTAAACAGAGAAGAAAGAGAATTCGATTGTCTTTTTTATTGGTGTTTATAACAAGACAGGTGTTCACGCACTGTCTAAAAGCTTATCAGTGATGTTCTTTAGTCATCTATAGTTGTACAAACATTGAAATAAGACAGCTTACAAAATATTACTTGAATTTATCGCTAAAAGCACTGTATGATTATGATTATTATCCTCAGTGGCATTAATCAGTCATTCAATTTTATAAGAGCGTATATAAATAAATAAAAATTGAAGAAGCGTAAAAACAGTTTATTTTTATTGAATTCCTTAACGCACAGCTACAAATTGCTTCTCTTTTCTTTTTTTTTTGTTAATTTTAATTTAAATTTACATTTCAACAAAAAAAAAAAAAAACTTTTATTCTTGGTACGCGTCACATGACATACAAACATACGTCGTTCACATCGTTTTTGTTTGTCATAAATTTCTAAACCGTGTTTTAATTAAAAAAAAAAAGAAAAAATTGTAAACTTGAATAAACGACGGTGTGCTTGTTTTAATAATATTATATATTCTGTATAACAACCACCACCCATCACCATTGTTTGTCAGTATTAAATGTTTTTTAAGTTTTGTTTGCTTTTCATATATTTCAATTTTATTAACAAGGAACATTTTATTCGTTTGTATAACGCAACACTTATTTATTTTATTTTTTTATTATTATTGAATTAAATTCCTGTACCTTGTGTGTACCATAATTATTATTGTTTTTATTTTTACCAAATGTAATAAAATCAATTTAAATGCAAACAAAACAAAAAACAGCGAAAAAAATTTAATAAATTATTCGATAATAAACAACAAAAGATAAAATCATAAAAATAATTTTTGTTAAATCTATTATTGTTTTTAATTAAAATTGAAAATCATTTTACAAATAATTAATATTTAAATAATAATTAAATAATAACAAAAAAAAAATATATATATATATATATATATATATATTAATTAATTAGTCAATAACGTTGTTAAATATAATAATAATAGAAATTAATCTAATTAAAGAAAACACACAAAAAATTACACATTTAATTACATTTTCGAATACTCCATTATTATAATTATTATTATTATTATATAATTACATAAATGATGTTTAATATAAATAAATTAATAATTCATATCTACATCAAAAGGATAATTCATATGTAATTGAAAACTTTAATAATATTACAAATTGAAAATTTCTAATTCACTAAAAACAAAAACGATCATAAAGCTTTCTTTTTCATTTTTTTTTCCCTTAATATATTTCTCCCTTTGGGATGTTATTAAAGCAAGAAATTGAATGTTTTGTTAAGAATTTTTACATGATTTCTAAATTCATAACAATAATAATTTATTAAAAAAAAAAAAAAAAAAAAATCTTATTACTTTAACCATAAATGATTTTGAATGATTTATAAACCATTTTCACAATGTATTTAAATAAAATTAATAAAAGCATAAAAATGAAAAAAAAAAAAAATCTGCTGATAGATAAAATTGTAATAATTCACTGAACAAAACACTTACATAAATTAAATTATTATACGATTAAAAATAAGTTTATGTTGTCTACTGATAACGTATTGAAAAATACATATATATCAACCCTTATGCATTAAGCTCTACCTATAATCATTTTGTATGTTTTTATTTTTTTATTCTACATATTGCATGAGTAAACTTTACTATATTTATGTTTGTCTAATGCCCGGTAAATCTGTAAAATCAGGAAGTAATACTTTCATGAGTGGGTTCTTATTATTATTCGTTCTCATTTTTACTGTCATATATTTTTTTTTTTTTCGTTATGGTTTAGTAACGTTTTAACGAAAACTCAACATAATAACATAATTTTCTCTTTAAAAACAAAAATTGTAAAAAAACAAAAACACGAAAATTTTTATTTTATTAAAAAATGAAAAACACAGCGCAACGGTACGATTAAATTGGTAATAAGAGGAGAATGTACGTTATGAAATATTATATACGATAGCTAAGCTTTTAATAATAATTATAATATCTCTATCTTACGTTCTGTGTGTTTCTTTATTATTATTATCATTATTATTTGTAATAAGCAAACATTTTTTTTTCATGTAAAGCTATATAAGTAAAATATACGATTATACTTAGTTAAGTAATTCATTAAAGAACAAAAAAAAAACTCAAATACATATGGAAAATTCTTTATCAAAAATAATTATGTCCTTCATCCAAGTTAATATTATTTGGAAAACGAAATATTTGTGTAGTAAAAGACCCTTGTTTGAAGTACTTACAAAAACGGCACAGTGACAATTATTATTTTAATTTATAAATAGCATAATAAATTTTGAGCGTCCAATTAATACAAAATGTATCAAAAATAGGACAAAAAAAAAAAAAAAAATAATAATAATATTAATCCTTCAACATTTTATTATTTAATTACTTGCGTTAATTTTCCTTTTGCTACTTTCTAAATATAGGCAAACGAAGATACAACAGAAATAAAGTTAATAAATAATTCAGTGTATTTTTCCATGAAATACGAATACCAATATTGATCGTAAGTCGTGTGTTGCTTTTTTTTTTTTTTTTTTTTTGCGCCCTTAAACATCTTTTCATCTGTTTCTTTTATTCGGTCGTTTCTTTATTTGTTCAGTTTTTATTGCTTAACAGTGGTTATTTAATAAAATATAAAATGTCTTTGGTTTTTATTTTTATTTTTTTTTTCTCGAATAGAAAAAACCGAACGTAAATTTTATGTGTAAAAAGCATCGAAAGGATCTATCTTTCTTACTTACTTACTTACTTACTAACTAACTAAATTACGACTTTGATAAACAAATAAAAATTAGTAAACGAAATGACTAGTATATATGTATATACAAAATTAATATTATTTTTCGAGGGTCAATAAAAATAATGAGAGAAGAATTTTTATTATTTTAAACATAGGGCTTTTGCGATTTAATCAAAGCAATTATTTCTTAATAAATATAAATTAATTATATTTGTTTTATCATATACTTCGTTTATATTACTCTAGAAGATAAATTTCTAAGAAAACACTAGTTGTGATTCTTGTTATTAAAACATATTTAAAATAATAATTTATAATTAACAGATAATTTGTATTTAGTATTAATTGTCAAGTCATTATTATTTAATTAAATTGATTAATAATAAAGAAAAAAATTAATTTAATTGTTAAAAACTTACCTCCAGATCGAATCATAGTGGCCATTTTAATAATACCCTATAGAAGGTGTCTGTCAACACCTGAAAATACAAAAAATAATATATTTTTAATTAATTATTATTATTAATATAAAATTATTGTGAATTGATAAATGTTTGTGTCAAATGTTGCCTGGCCTCAATGAGACTTTGACCTTTATTCTGTGATTACTACTACTGAGTGTTTTGAAGTACAACTCTTTGGTCATTTACCCACAATATTAGTTTAAATGAAATAAATTATTTATTTATGTATCACCCATACTTTTAAAATTTACGACACTATGCTGTATGCAGTAAATTTAATTTAATTTATAAAGCAACAGCAAAAAAGCAAAAAGTAAAATACCGAAATCGTTTACGATTTTTAATAAAAATACTTAAATTAACTTTTTGTCATTTATCATTCTGTTCGTATTATCTCTGCATTGTCATGTTTCACATCAAGTTATTGAGAAAGGAAACCATCTTTCGCCTTATTTATCCACATTACTCCGTTTTTATTTTATTTTCTTTCTTTTTTTCCACTTTATATTATTATTTTTATGTACCGTACATGCTTTTTACACTACCTACATATAAAGCTTATATATTTATCGCGAAATTCTATATACAATGTGTTGGTGTTAGGTTTTTTTTTTTTTTTTTTTATGTATTTTCATAACGATATAAGGATAAATTTTCATTGCAAATTGTCAGAGAAAATATGTTACATTTGATGTGACAATTGAAGAATATATATATAAAAAAAAACGAAACAACATGAATAAAGCATAATAACAAATCAAAGGTGATAGTCATTTAGATAACTAGTCATATTGGTTATAAAACAAACATCAAAAAAAAAAAAAAAACAGATTTAAGTTGTATTAAAAAAATAAAATTGTTCAGATTGATTTACCTTTAATCAAATTATTCCACATATTTATTAAACTTTAATCAACTCATCCCCTGCTTTTTATTTTTTTTTTCGTGAATTTAAACATATGTTTAATTACCTTCAATACGGTTTAATACACTATAAAAATATATTTTTTTTATTATTATTGTTCCTGTTTGTTTTCCTATCCGTCAATTTTGTTATTTTCTTTTTTTTTTTATTTATTTATTTATTTAAATGCAATCAAAATGATACATCTCATCCATTTTATTATTTGATTTAATTCTTTATATACATATATATATATATAAAACATTAAAATTGAAAATTTATTACTATCACGAATCGTATATCAAACACTAATTAATTAATTAATTTAAAAAACTTTTAATACGATGTTTTATTATGAGAAATAATTGTTTTTTTTATTTTTCTAAGTTACTTTAATATTTTTATTATAGAAAACTTTCGTTAAAAACTTTAGAAAAACTTATTTAATTCATATTACGGGATGACACAAATACTTAACATCCCTTATGTTGTAATAAAATCATAACATTATATCTCCTCCCTTATTATTATATTATTTCTTCTTTGGTTTTTATTTTTTCAATTATTAATTCAATTAAATTATCTTATTTGTTGCCTACTCAAAAATTATTAAACCAAAAAAAAAAAAAGAAATTCGTAAATAAATTTGATTCAATTTTTCTTGTTGTTTTTTTTATTTTTATTTTTTATATAAAACAATATTATTTGCAGAGTGGAAAAATGAAAAAAAGTTTTTCCCTAATAAGGAAATAAATAAACATTAAAACAAAAACAAAAAAAAAAAATTTAAATACAAGGGAAATTACTAATCGAGTTTGGTTTAAATAAAAATCTTTCACCTTATTTACACAAAGGTATTTATGCAATTAATCTTCGCTTTGTATTTTCATATTTTTTGTGATGTAATTTGAGTTGAAAATATTTATTAATCATAAAGAAATATGATTTTAAAAGTATTTAAACAATACAAAATTATTTATTATAAATAAATATAATTTCAAAAAGCCACTTGTACCACTTGTATATACGAAATTAAATGAAAATTTTCATTGTGACACACAAATATTTGCATATGATTAGAAAATTTATTATTTTATTATTAATATTCCTAATAAACATGTAAACAAAATCTTTGATTATTATCATCATTAATTCTAATCCAAATATTAACAAGTTAGTGGAATTTTAAATAAAAATGTTTCAAACAAACAAATCTTATTTTCCAATTTATTATATAATAAAAAAAAAAACATTTCGCAGAATAATTTTAAAAAAATGAAGAAATGAAATCAAATTGCTGGCTACAAACAGTAAATACAAACATGAAAAATACACGAATAAATTTAATAAAAAAAAATTCTTATTATTATTATTATAATTGGATTATTAATTAAAAAACAAAACGGAAATTTTTAAATTATCTACTGATAAGAATTGAAGATACACGAAATAAAATAATTAATTTTAAGAAATTTATGTTAACGTCATCTTTTATGGTTTAACAAGTAGTTTATGCAAACGTTATGTAAAAAAAAAAACACTTTTAGCAGACAGAGAATATAATTACTGAGCTTAATTATTGATTGTTGCTATTCAAGGTGATTAAAAATTCGCAACGAAAACTTATTTCGTTCGCTATCGCCTTTTAAATTCGTTGTGATAGTATTTTGGTTTCTTAATAGTAAATATCAATAGTAATTGATGTATTTATTCTTATTGCAAGTAGTAATAAAACAAAAACAAAAAAAAAATAGAATCGCACTACTTATCACATTTGTAATAAATTTTTAACGAAAATTTTTTAACCTAAATCCAAATAAAGAATAAAAAAAAAAAAAAAGAAAAAATGAAAATTTTTATTAATTAAAATGAATTACATGAATTTTCTATTTAAACCAAAAATGATAATAAAAAAAAAAAACCCAAATAAAGCTTCTAGTTTATTGAAAATAGCTTTCAAACATTGATGTTTGTTGTGTTATGTAAAGTATTGAAAATTTCTGTACACAATATTTTGGTTAACGGCTGTTGATGGCTGTTTTGTAACAAATTTTATTTTATTTTATTGGGTTTAAAAAGGTCTACCAAGCATTAAGCCGGTAATACTACTTTTTGGTAATTTTATTTTATTTTCCAAACAACCAAATAACAAATATCATTTTGATAAAGAAATTTGTGAATTTTTTTTTTTCTACAATTTTTTTTGTTAACAAAAGATTTCTTATGAAAAAAAATAAAAAATCTATTCAAATTCCATCAATCTTCACAATTCTATAAACCTTTATTTATTATTATATACAAAAAATGTATATATATATATATATTTCAATGATTCAATTAAAGAAATATTATTTATATGTAAATTAGCATTTGTTAGACGTAATTATAATTCATGTTATACTCGTTGAAACCCTTTTTTTTATTATAATTAAAGATCCAAAGTAGATTGTTTAAAGAAGTTATGGGAAAGCTTTTGAAATTAACCAGAAAATAATTTAATTGATAGAAACATAAAAAACATAAAACACTGACACATGTACAAGGTATTTTAATTTTATTTTCCATAAGCTAATAAAAATTGACAGTTTGTATTTTGTAATTTGTCTGTCGAAAAATTCTCTAAAACATTCAACAATATCTTTCATATAGTTTAAAATAAAATAACATAAAAAAAATGTAAAGATAATTGAGAGCATGAACAAACATAAAAATAAAATTATATTAAGGACACAATTTACGAATTGTACAGAGATTTTACAGGACTACAGTCGTGACATAGATTTTATAGGTTTTAATGTTTTACGTTTAAAAGCATGCAATTTTGAATCGTTAAACTAAAAACGTTTCTTAGATTTGCTAAACGTAAATTATTTAATTATTTTACAGCTTTATTAGTGGAGAAATAAAAAAAAAATATATATATTTTTTTGGTAAATATTTGTATTTGTTTAATCATTTTAGTTTAGATTTTTTTTCTTTTTTTTGTGTTGTTGTTGATGGTCAAACAAAAATTCCATACAAAACACACACTTAAGTCAGCAAAAGCTTTAATGCAAATATATTTAAAAAAAAAAAGTTAATTTATGCAAAAATTGATGATATTAGTAGAATTATAAATAGAGAAAAATAAAAAAAAATATTTAAAAGCAACAGCTAGAGATAGTTTTAGTATCGCATCTGATCATCACTCAGTTGTAATTCAATTGTTCCATGCTGTGATTGTAAATTAAATTTTTCCCTGTGATTATTATTGTTATAAACATCGTTTAATAATTTGATTTGGGTTTTTTTTTTTACAAAAAAATTGTGTGTAAGTGAAACTTTAATAAAAAAAATTTTTTTTATCGATGTAATTAAATGTGATTAATTGATTTATTGGTCAAGTTATTAAATGTTGCTATGCTATACAAGAACAATGTACCACTATTTTAATTTAATTTAAAAATGATATAATAACCTTGACGTATTATTATGTTTTTAAATTTTAAATTCCAAATAGATTTTTTTTTTGTGATAAACAAGTTTTGCTTTTTGATTTTCGATTAAACAGATTTTCGATTTTTTTTTTTATTATACAAAATCTCTATGAATAAATTAATATTTACGTTTGAATAACATTTTTATTTTTGTATTAATAATTTGTGCTTTTTAATTTATCATAGATATTGGAAAATTACGGAAATATGTTTTGGTTTCTTTTTGGAATAGTAATATTTTTGGGATATTGGCTTTTATGTTTTTTTTATTCATACTGGGATAGACAATGTGTTCCAAATTTAAAGCCGCACATACCATATGGTAATTTAAAAGAAACAGTAAAGAAACAAAAACCATTTGGATTACAAATTTATGATTTATATAATTCAACAAAATTACCATACATTGGAATATATTTACTCTTTCGGCCAGCGCTATTAATTCGTGATGCAGAACTTGTGAAAACAATTTTAACGAAAGACTTTAATTGTTTTTATGATAGAGGGCTGCATTGTAATGGAAAAATTGATCCGTTATCAGAGAATATTTTTTCTATGCGTGGACAAAAATGGAAAAGTTTACGGTCTAAGTTAATGCAAACATTTACATCGGGGAAGTTGAAAAGTATGTTCCCCACCATTTTAAATGTTGCCACAAAATTAGAAGAATCACTGGTCCCAAATGCTATTAATAATAATGTTGTTGATATAAAAGAATTGATTAGTAACTACACTGTTGACGTTATAGCCTCTGTTATTTTTGGCGTAGAAGTGGACAGCATTAATAATCCAAAGCATGAATTTCGAGAGATGGGTAGAAGAGAAACAACAAAAACTGAATTTATACCAGCACTTCGGGCAATGGGAATGTTTTTATGTCCAAAGTAATTTTAAAAAATGAATTGAATACGATATATAATTAATTTTGTTAATTTTAAAGAATTTTAGATTTCTTCCGTGTGGGCTCCGTATCCAATATGACAAGAAAATATCTGATGAATTTAGTCAGGAAAACAATAAATAATCGTGAAGAAGAGAATATTACTAGAAAAGATTTAATGCAATTATTGGTACAAATACGTAACAATGGTAAAACAAATCAAGATGGAATATGGAATGTAGAAACTGTTGAAGGTAATCTAATGCAAATTCTCTTTAAATCTAAAATTTGTTTTTATTAATTTTGTTCTTTAATTTAGAAAAACTTAAAACTATGACAATTGAGGAGTGTGCTGCACAAGCATATGTATTTTATATAGCCGGATCAGAAGCAACATCATTTACCGTAAGTAGTACACTTCATGAAATAACACAGAATCCATTAATAATGGATAAACTTGTCGATGAAATTGATAAAGTGTTAGCGCAACATAAAGGAGAGATAACATATGAGTGTCTCCAAGAAATGACCTATCTTGATTTATGTGTCAAAGGTGGTTATACTATCAGACTCAACACGATAACAAATAACTAATTAATAAAACTTATTTTTTGTTTAGAAACTTTAAGGATGTATCCACCGTTATCAATTTTGAATCGTGAATGTACAGAAAATTATAGGGTGCCTGGAACAGAATTTACTATTAAAAAAGGTACACCGATAATCATATCGGTTTTAGGTCTGCATAAAGACGCTAATAATTTTCCAAATCCTGATATATATAATCCGGAACGTTTCTTACCAGAAAATATAGATTTTAACGAAAGTGCTTATATACCATTTGGTGATGGCCCCCGAAATTGCATAGGTAAACTAAATGGAAAAATATTTGAAATATTTTTTTTAACAAAATTAAATTAATTTTCAGCATATCGAATGGGAAGAATTATGATAAAAGTTGCATTAGTTTCGTTATTAAGAAAATATAAATTTGAAGCAACGAGTAATGAGCCGATTAAATACTTTGGTGTTGGTATTGTGTTAGTGCCAATAAATGGTATTAATCTTAAAGTCTCATTACGCAAAATAGAAAATGAATAGAAAGTAAATAAAAAATGTAAAATTATCTCATTATAATAAAAAAAATAGAAGAAAATTAATTAAAACAGTAAAAAAAAAAATATAATTTGTTATAATTTATTAATTAATAAACATGATGATAATCATAGACATTATAATGACGTTATATTAATTCTTATCTATATAATACAAAGTCATCATTATAATTAATTATAAATGATTTATAATAATTATAATAAACTATTCGCGTATTGTATGTATATAAATGTTAAAAAAAAAACAAAAAAACAAGAAGATTTACTATCAACCTAGTCATTTATATTATTATAAGAAATTTGTATTATATCTGGGATATTTTCGAAAAAAAAAAGATAAAAGAAAATAAATAAATAGAAATGTTTGCTTGATAAAGTAGATGGTGACAATGCTTTTATCCTGATCTGATGACAAATTCAAGAGCACAGAACACAGAACTAAAATAACAAGACAACGGAATGGATAAGTTTATTTTCTTTTCCCTATGGTTTGTTTGTTTGATGACATTGACGAACGCTGCTAAAAACCGATGTTAAAGAAATAAAATATGAATATGTATGTGACCAAGTTTATGTATTATACAAGAAGAAAAAATAACCGAAATAATGTATTAAAACTATTTGATATGAATTGAACTTTTCTCATTTACTTTTTGTTTGTGCTTTTGCCGAATTTCCGAATAAAATAAAATAGAAATAAAAATAAATGATGCGAAATATTAAAAAAAAAAAAATCCTTTCTCTGTTTTTCACATCAAACATAAGTAATGCGATTTATCAAAACAATTTTTTTTTTTTTAAAGATGCATCTGAATATCAAAGCACCCACTACAATTTGTCTGTTGTTATTATTTTTGAAATATTGACTAGGTTAATAGATAATTACTTCACGTTTTCTCGTATTTTAATAAATCTCTAACGTAAATCATGAAGCAGTTCTTATCAAATAAGATATTAATGTTGATGTGATGGAGAGAAAACTCCACTCTCTCTCTCTGCAGACGCCCTGCTGTGAACAATGAACGATCAGATGTCAATTTGTTGAAATATATATACTTTTATTGTAACCGTACGATTGTTGAAAATCGAAATATTATGTGTATCACATAAGTACATAACATATTTGTTGAATATTGGATAAAACATGTACAAGACAACAAAATATAAAAAAAAACTTTATTTTGACTTGTCATCCTCATCACATCTATTAATGTTTAAAACATTATTCTCTGTTCGTCAAGTAAACAAATACGATTATTACTTAACAAAAAAAAACAAGAATAAAAATTCTGTACATAAATGTCATATAAGTGACTTTTACATAATTCACTACTTATTCTCGTGATAAAGCATTATTATAATTATGCAAAAAATCAAAAATAAAAACTAAGTAGCAATTATACACGAATTTAGATTTCAGCTTAACAAACAAAAAAAAGAAAAGTTTATTGATTAAAGAATGGGATGCAGAAATAAAATTTCTTTTCCCCAATAAACAACGAAATTTCAATGTTTGTTTCTTCAGCACAATTTTCACAATTGTTTTTCCACAACAACAACAACAACAACAACGAAAAAAAAAATTAGATTCTTCATTTACTTTACTTAGATTCATGGAAAAAGAGAAGAAAAAAAAATACTAACTCAGCAGAAAATGAAATAAGACGAGATTAAATCTCTTTCGTTATAATCAAATCAAATCGAAAATGATATAAATAAACTTTTATCACTCATTTACCATTCAAAATTTAAATAAATAAATAAATAAAATAAAACAAAAATGATTTTAATGAAATATATTTATATAAATAAATGTTATCAAATCTATTATCGATTTTTAATTAAAAAAAAAAAACAGTACAAAAAAAATCCTGATTAAAAAATTATTTTTATATATGAATGAGTTTTAATTTTGTATTAAAATTGATAAATAATAATTAAATTATGTTAATGAATGCCAAAAAAAAAAAATAAAAATTCTATTGTGGGTGTGATGTGGGAAGTTAATGGGAAGTTAAGAAAAACAAATTATATATATTTTATATAATCATCTCTTCACTGATTACAATCAATATTCCCTACAATCTTCTCAGTAACTTTAAATGTTTTTTTTTTTTTTTTTTTTTCTAAAAACACAAAATAATCATTAGATAAATATTTTACAGTAAAGCTAATAAACATTTCGAGGATTAAAGGGGACAAATATAAATAAAAGAAAGAAAATAACTTTCATTAATTATATAAAATGGTATATTAAAGCTTTTGGCACAACCAAACGTATTTATATTTATTTGTAAGGGGTTTACTGGACAAAATAATAATAATAATAATAATAATAATAAAAACAATTATTACAAATAACACCGTCAATAATGATTCTGTCGTATAGTATGTAGTAACTGTTAAGCAGATATTTAACGGATACAAAAACAAGTAAAAAACAACAGCAACAACAAAAAAAAAAGCACGAAATCAAATAGCTTAAGACCAGAGGATAAAGTTTTTCGTATTTACTTTTTTTCGTTTTATTTTTTTATTATTATTATTATTATTATTTTTAGCAGTGACTTTTCTATAGTATACGTTAAAATGTTTACTTTACTTTACTTTACTTTACTTTATAAGTATTTCTACTTGTGGGTAGGTTGATAAAATGTTTATGATATTGAAATGAACAGAATGTTAAAAAAAAAAAAAACAAATAACAAATAAAAGTTAATAATACTAAATTCAATATATATGTATGTTAATATTGTTTAATGAAATGCAGAGTAATAAAAACCTCATTTTTATTTGTTATAATGATATTTGATTATTTGTTTAGTGTTCCCTATATGCTGTTATATATGTACGTACATATATGTTTAACTAATTCTAATATCAAAATAATTTTTTTTTTTTATTGATTTTTTTTTATGTAGAACTTTTTTTTTATTTTCAGCGCCACTTTGTCTATATATATATATATATATATATATATATATATATATTATTTTTATTTATTACCCTCAATATAGAAAATGGTCCATGCACACATCAATCGTCAAGGTACAATAGTGTAAATTTAATGGAATAGAAATTTTTTCTTATTTATTTTTTAATCGTATGTATATAACGTGATACGTTATTTATGAATAGAAAAATCAATTGAAATAAATCATAAAATATATTATTCTATAGTTCAATTGAAAAGCTATTTATGTTGTTCACACATTTCCTTTAATATTCCCCCGCTCTTAGTTATTCATACAATCTTACATAATATTACTATTATGTTGTTGGGGAAAAATAATAATATAAAAAAAAAAAAACCAATCATCCACCAACGTCAGGAAGTTGTAAATTTGTAACAAGCTAGTCTTTTAATAAATGTAGATGAATATTGAAAGTATCGGAAAATAATAATCATTGTTATAAGAAAAATGAAAAGTAAGTGCAAAAAGCTTATAAACAAATTTATTATTAAAAGTTTTTTTTTTTTTTTCAATGCATAGTAATTTGTTTACTTAAATAAAATCTACAATTAAAATTTTATGATTATAAAAGCTTTTGCATATAATTATGATTAAGTTATCACACTAGATTTCAGTTTCCTTTATTAATAAAAAAAAAAAAAAAAACAAAAACAATAAAAACAAAGGGAAGAAAACTAGTCTGATTTTGACAATCATTCAAGACACCAGATATAATTATATATATAAAATACTAGCTACTTAGTTACTTAACATATATATGCTATTAAAGAAGTATCTTTATACTATGCTTTTAAGGATTTAACATTTGTGTAAATGACATTGTAGTAGAATTTGACAGATTGTTTAGGAAAAGTACTTAACAAACTCATATGGGAAATTAAACTTGACAATTGTAAATATGTTTAAAATTTTACACATCATTTGATAAAAAATGTATATAGATAGTAACCTCAAACGCACACACACACAAACAGCCACCATACATACATTACAATTTATATTATATGTTATTAAAATTTTATATTATGCGAACCTATAACATCTGGGATTCTATTTTTATTTATAATGATAAAGAGAGAATGAAAAATAAAAAACAATTCCCCACAAAAATATCTAAGTAATTATTATATAACAAAAGTGAAGGATTCATCAAAAAAAAAAAACAAATTGTTTGTAATTAAAACAAAAAAAAAAAAGGCAAAACAGTACTCACTTTCTATTCACTAATAAATCAAATGTTAATCCATCAGATACCATAAAACACTTTATGCGAACTTGAAACACGAAATCATTTTATTACAATTTTATTTATTATATTTCTCTTCCTTAGGACGTACGCGTTTTTTTTATTTTTTCTTTTACTTCTTCTTCTTCTTTTTATTCTGATTAAATACTCTATAGCTTAAAAGCTTTTGTTTGGGCTTTTATTTTTAACTTTTATACACTTAACACAATATGCTTTTTAAATAAATAAAATAAAAAACAAATCATAAAAACACATCACTTATAGAAATAATTTAATTATTTAATAAAATTACTAGTAAACAGTGTTTATATATAAAAAAAAAAAAAAATCCAAAATGTGTGTAAATTTCCTATTTTTTTTTTAATTAAATTTTAAATAACATAAAAAAAGAATCTTTTTATTATTATTATTATTATTAGTATTATTATTATATAACCACACAATATTAAACATTGTATTGCACAAAGTTACATTAAACAGTGACACAAGTTTTATGTAAAATAGATAATTTGGAAAAATCTCTGGTCAATTCGATTCGAATTTTTTGGTTTTTCTTTTATTTTCTCTTAAACTTTCCTTTCCTTTTTGTTTTTTCTTTCAAATATTGAAATGGATTCTCCTATAACTTTCAAAATTAATGTGTACACATTTCTTACACTTAGTTATAAGTAGGTAAAATTAATGAATTTTTTCATTTCTCTTCTATTTTTCGTATAATTTATATACAAACTTGGCAAAAAAAAAAAAAAAAACACTATGTATGTAGCACACATTAATAACCAAAAAAAAAAGAAAGAACAAAAAACGTATAATAAAAAAAAACCAAGAAAAGTTAACTAAAAAACATAAAAAAAAATTAAATAAAAAAATGTATTGATGCCGAAAATTAGGGCAGTGTGCTTGACGCGAGGACCTGCACGACTGGTAGATAAAATGTTGCAGACGTATAAACTGGGGCTCGATATGTTATTGGGGATGCAGATAAAATGGAGCAATAATAATAAAAAAAAACAAACGAAAAAAAAAAAAATATTACCCACACAAAATGTTTACACATTTTAAGTCTCCACAACACAAATATAAAATCACTTTATTCCTGTAAATAACGAAAAAATTCTCTAGTTTTTATTAAAAAAAAAATTATTTTTTAATTATTTAATTAAAGATTACTAAGAATAATTAGATAAAATAATAAATTAAGAATATTTATGCTTTCGAACAAGAAACATTTTCGATAAGTTTTCATTTTGCGTTACGAATGGTAGTAGATTTATCTCGGGAAAATGATCGAAATCATGAATATATACAACATCGGTACCGTCACCAGTTCCCATGGCAACCTTTTAACTTAGACTTTCCTTCTCTGATGCTCGTGCTGTGTTATTCATGCTAAAAGCTATATCCTTTTCGTTAGGGAAAAAAAAAACACTGCGAATTCAACAGCAAACAATTTTATTCGTTTGTTATGAAAAGAGACAACAGTGTTTATGATTTTACTCTCCTGATTTCCAACATTTCGCGATTACTAAACAAATACCAAATAAAAAAAAAACCCAATGCTATTTATTCACACAAAAAAAAGCAGAAGAAAAAAACCAGGGATGTTATGTCTCTTGATCAAATTATTGAAAATTACTATAAATGTTAAATCAGTCTTTGCAGTCAATTTTAATCTTTATTGGACATCAACATTTGTAATTATAGATAAACATAAATCCAACTAGATTACATAATAGTGTGTATAAAGAATCTACCCTGTGTCAAATTGTTGCTGGTGACGGCTCGTTACTCGAATCATTTATATAAATCATTTGTCTACAAAATGCGTGTATTTATAACAAATTTAACAGAAAAGAATCAAAATCAAAAACAAATCCAAAGTAAATATTTAAGATAGAATAAAAGCATAACAATTAATGGTTTATTATTTGTTTTACCATTTTTAATTATAACGATAATGTTAATTTTTGCATATTTATAAAACTTTTACAATAAATAACAAGAGGCATTAGAAACTTTCGAAATATTTATATAAAAGCAGCCACAGACGATGTCTTAAAACAATGTGTAATCGATCAATTAAACAAAAAAAAAATTTTTTATAAAGCTTTTTTTCTTCAATTCTTTTCCAAAAAGCGATTATCAACCGATTATTTTTATTAATTTTATTTCTATATCAATAAACATAATACTCGTTCTTCGGAAAGTTCTTTTTTTCATTTTTTTTTCGAAAACTTTTTTAATATTTCATAAAAAAAAAAGAAAGAGAAAAATTTTAAACTTAAAAAAAAAACTGCAACAAAGATGATTACATAACAAAGTTCGTTAAAACTTATTTTATCGATAGGATTTTTATATATTTTTTTTATTATCTCTAATATTTCTTATCAGCATTGTTTTTATTTATTTTAAATTTAAACTAAAGCTTTAATAGGGTAATTCATGTTTCTAATGCATATATATAGGTACGTAGGTATATAATGTCATAAATAATTTTTTATTAATTATTATAAAACCCTGTATATAGTTTCTAGATTAAAATAATTTTTATTAATTATTATTATTATTGATTTGTTAATTTTCCTTTGTCTGTATTATAAATTTACAAAACTAATTATTGTTGTAGTAAAATAATAGAAAATTTATTTCACCTGTGGTTTTTCTATAGATAAAAAAAAAAAAAAAAAAAAAAAGATGAAAAGTTGGTCGAATAACTGTTTTACCGTAGATAAAACTAAAATAATATTTTCAATAAGCAATAAAGTGTAAAAGGTATATTCATATATTAAATATGATTATATAATTTGCATATTCTGATTTGGTTCTTAACTAAATGTTATTCGTTGCTTTCTCAGCCTAATATTTTTCTTATAAATTTAATGCTTAGTAGAATTTATTTACCGTCTTTACCTCAATACTTTTTTTTATTTTTTTTTTGTATTTTCTTCTGATAAGAATTCAGGTATTGATTTGTTTAGAATGTGTAAGAAAGTTTAAAATAAGTTAATTAAATAACTTCCACTATAAATAATGTTTGTTTGTTATTTTCTATGTACTTACTTGGCTGTTACTTTAATATTTATATAAAAATCCATACATATATGTACAGTAATTAAATAAAAAATTCAACTGAATTTACAAACAAACAAATAATGTTTTTCCTTCATTCCTTTGTGTATTTGATTAGAAATATATTTTCAATGTCACCTAGAAATAACATAATTTATTTTTCTTTGTATAAATTTTAATAAAATTAGAATTTTTCTTATATTACAACACGAATGAAAGCAGAAAAATTAAAAAAAAAAAAAACAAAAATTCACTTCATATAGTACTCAAGTAGGTGGAATTTTCTTTATATAAAAATTTCACAATAATAATACAATTCAAAAGGAAGTAATAGTGGGAAGAAACATAAAAAAAAAAAAAAACAGATTATATACCAATAAATAAATTTTTTATTAAAAATTCAATTAAAAATAATACAAATATCACCAAATGAAATTTTTTTTTTTTTTATTATTTTATGATTTTTTCAACATTTAACCATAGTCCACCCACTGGTGTTAGTATAACATGTTTTGTTGAGAAATCAAGTGGAATTATTGATTTTGAACATGATGAAAATTTGTAGTTCAACAATAATGTGGCTAATCCAATTCTAGCTTGCATCATACCAAAACGTAAACCAATGCATATACGTGGCCCTTCACCAAATGGTAGAAAAGCATACGGATTACGTGTTTTCGAAACTTCATCACTAAAACGTTCTGGATCAAATTTCTCTGGATCCGGATAATTGTCTGGATCATGTTGAATGCCATAAACGGGAATCATTACTATCATCCCTTTAGGTAAAACACAATTTGTATCGGGAACTTTATAATCCTTGGTTACCATTCTAATTAAGCTTGCGGCTGGTGGATATTTTCTTAACGTTTCTACATAAAGAATAATTATTATTGTGGTAATAAATAATAAAAGCATAATGATAAATGTGGGGTAATTAACAAAAAGATAATAAAATAAGGCAAAAACAACAACAAACCATTTATAATTTGATCTATGTACGTCATTTCCGTAATAGCATCGTATGTCATTTTTCCGTCATGTCTTTGTAATACTTCTTGTACAGATTTACGAGCCTTTTCTTGAATATCTTGTTTCAACGACAGCTCATATAATGAATAAGACATTGTAGTTGAAGATGTCTCAAAACCAGCTAAAAAGAATACAAAAGCTTGTGCCGCTATTTCCTCGATGGTGATAGACCCAATCAAATTATCTGGATCATCTACCAAGCTTGATGTGTTCTTCAATTGAATTAATAAATTCATAAAATCATTCCTTTCAACGTTATTCTTTTCACGGTATTCAATTGTATCTTTAACGGCGCCCATAAAAAATTCAGAGACATCATCATGTATCGATTTGATTTTCAAAAAACGAGACAAATCTTTAAAGGATGACATGAATAATTGTTTGATCGGTCTATTCCGTTGCACATCAAATACTTTCCTTCCCATTTCACGAAACTTCGCATCTGGATCATTTAAACTGTTACATTCCAATCCAAATGCACAAGACCCTATAACATCTGTTGTAAATCGTGCCAAAAGATCCTTCATTTCAATTACATTTTCCTTTTCTATAGATTTTTCCAAACATTTATTAAACTCATTAGCAACATCAATTATTGTAGGAAACATCATTTTCATTTTTCCAGATGTAAATGTTGGTGTTAATTTAGCCCGTAAATTACGCCATTTAGACCCCTCAAGTGAGAATAAATGTGCCGATAATGGATCGTCACGTTCATTATAATAAACACCACGATCATAGAAATATTGAAAATCTCGTACCAGTACATTTTTTACAAATTCTAAATCCAATGCTAACACCACTGGATTTATAAAGAAGAATATTCCACCAAATGGACTACCACTGCCCTTCATTTCATTATAATATTTTTTAAATAATTGTGATGAGTGCATTTTTCTACCAACACCCTGGAGGCTACCAAATGGAAATTTTCCTTTAATACATGGTATATTCAGATCTGTCCAGTACGAATATCTTTTTCTGAGAAATAAATATCCAAGAGATGCTACCAATATTATCACAGCAAAGAGTAAACTTAGAAACAACATTTTAACTCTTTTTTATTTTAATTTTTCTTATTTTCACTAGAAAGAAAACTTTTATTAATTATTTAATTAGTTATTATTACACTTAATCCATAATTTTATCTTGTTGTACATTTTCTGATTTTTATTAATAATAATTAATGGAGAACTTAAGTCTTAGCACAACGTTGACTGAATAATCAAATATTTTTCAATTCATTTTTTTCTATTATTTAATATCGCTTTCTATGTATTCTTAATAAACATTGCATTTCAACATAATAAATAAATAAAATTCGATGTCAAAAAACTGTGAAGACAACTTTGTTATACTGGATAAAAATAGAAATTATTGTGGTGGGAATGAAACAAATTAAAATATAAAAAAAAAAAAAAAATGTATAATTTATTACTCTGTGTATGTTTTGTATGAAGTAGCTTAAATGAATATTCGCTTTGTCATTGTTAATCATCACTTACAGCACAAGTAAATAAGAAAAGTAAATAATGTAAATCGCGTTTTATTTAAAGTGTTTTTAATTAGATAAGATAATTTAAAGATTTATAATTCTAGAGTAGAAAAAAAAACTAGCTAATTGCAACAACGAGTCAAGGTTAAATTTTTGTGAGATGCAATAGCTATGTGGGATTTTCTTCTATATAATTCGCACAATAAGTTACTAAAGAAATTAAAGGCGTTAAAGAGACAAAATAATAATAAAAGTTTTAAAAGAATTTTCTTCCATCCCATGTTTATTTTTACTCTACTGAGCAAACGTAATTTTCGTCCAGGGGTTAACATAGATGTTACCTCTTCTGTTGTTTTTTTTTTTAAATATACGCATAAATGAATTAAATTATAGTACTGGGGTAGTATATATTTATTTATATATATAAAAGTTTAGGGTTAAATATTATGTTAACTTCATAAGAAGAGATAGAAAAATTGAATAGTCATTAAAAACTGCGATTTAGGACTAGATTGACCTTTTTTCTGATTTTTTATTTATTTTTTTTTTTTAATATCATTTTTATATTGGGTTTTCTTCTAACCATGGTGTGTGTTTATATGTTACCACATATCCAATTACAATGGTTTTTTTTTTTTTTTGTTTACACACTTTTAGAAGAAAACTGAGAAACTTTTACGTATTCAGATTTGCCCTTTGTGCGGTTATTTTTATTTTATTTTTATTTTTACTCCAAAATTTAAAGGTCATTTAATGAATGAAAATAAAATTTTTATTGCGAGGCATAAAAATTCGCATATATTGATTAGTATTAATGGTGAATTGTGTAGATATGGTAAGAGCATCAGATTTACAAAGTTTAATATACGTAAGTAATAATATAAGTTATGCATATTATTATTCTTCTTCGTTTATTGGTAAATAGAAATATTGGGTCTAACCTCGAAGTAAATGAAAAATAAATGAAAATGAAAAATCTTTAGATATTTTTGTACATTTTATCTCATGGGACATGACTTGATAATAATTTATAATGGAATATATATCGATTACATGATTGGTTATAACAAAAAGCAAAGCAAATAAACATTTACAAATCAATAATAAAAATGGTTTTAAAATAACGAGTAAATAGTACATAATTATTAAATATAATTTGTTACATTGTACTTCCGGAATAGTAATAATAATAATAATAATGCAAAACATTTTTATAGAAAACATTCTGAATAACAATACGAATAATATAAATATTGTAAGAGTTATGTTGCTTATTGTTATTAAGTGAAATCAAATTTATCAAAGAAAAAAAAATGTATATTATTCATGATAATAATGGAATAAGGAAGCAAAATTAAAAAAAATGATAATCTATATTATTTACACATGACTATGCTATTCAGATAAAACATTATTTATTATCATTATTTTTTATTTTCTTTTAAAGAATTAAATCGATAAAATCGTTTAATATTTATTACGAAAATGAACTTGCGATAATTTAACTAGAATTTTTTGATACAAAGTTCAAAGTACAAAATTTTGTTTTCAACTATCTTAACAACAGAAAAGTTAAGTCAATCGGCTTAAAATAAATTTAATTTACTCCTAACTAAATATACTTTAAATTTCTTTTTCTTTTTTATTAGATTTTATCCACCACAATTTTCAACCATTAATAAACATTTTACCTGTTTACATTATATATTTTTATAACTAATATAACAAACATAACATATTCTCCACTTTACAAAACAATTATTAGGGTGATTATTTTATTTTAGTGTTATATTTATAAAATAAAATTAAAAATAAAAATATCAAGGTTTTTTAGTCATATACAAAAATTAATTAATTATTTAATACACATATATTTTATACATAAGTAAAAAACATTTATTTAAAGCATCGAGTGGGGAAATCAACAAAAAAAAAACATTTAATAGGTTTTACAATAAATTTATATAAAAGCTTTGCATAATGCTAAGGTGTGATCAACGCCACAACTAATTTTCATAACTTTAGCACTAACTGATATTTTAAATGGAAAATATTGATCATTTGTATGTCCTAAACCTAAACAACCATGTTTATTTTTACCCCACATATATAGATCGTTATTATCATTTATCGCACCCATATGGAATACACCGCTATAAATTGATGTAACTCGTGAATTTGGACTAAATTCATTACGGCCAAATAATGTTGGTGGAATTTGTGTTGGATTTTTTTTATGATCAACTATGGGACCCATACCAAGTAATCCATAGCCCCATATAAAAACATCTCCATTTTCTGTAATAATTTAAAGAGAATTCTTATCTTTTCATTACAAAAAAAAAAAATTTTTTTCAAAGTTACCATTTAAAACCATACAAAATGAGCCACCTGCAGCGATATCTACTATTTTTCCAACACCTTTCAATTCATTTAAATGCTTTGGTAAATTTATCTGTGGATTATCGTCTGGACATTCCATTTGGCCATATTCTGCGTTACCCCAACCAAAAACTTCACCTTTGTCTAGTTTTAAATAAATTTTTAAATACTGCAGTGTCTCATTACTTTATGATTTTACCATTTAATGCTAATACACAATCCGCTGTGCACGCGACTTTTACTATCCTTTCATTAGCAATATCACCCTGTACTAATGTTGGCATCGATACTGAATTATAATGCCCTAAACCTGTCTGACCGTCAGCTCCCCAACCGAATGAAAAAACTTTTCCATTATTTGTTAGGAGAATACTAAAAAATATTTTATTTTCCAAATTGCATTATCATTAATGTTTAAATATATCGATAATTTACCTATGGTCTTGTCCACATACAATTTTCTCAATTACATCGTTATCAACAATATTCTCAATTTTATGAACAACCGAACTACCAGCATATTTTTCGTTTTCAAGTATTTCTCGGCCACATTGTCCATAAGAATTATTACCTAATGTGTAAAGAGCTCCATTTTCTGATAATGCAAGTAGATGTGCTCGCCCGGCAGCACATGTTTTTATTTGTATTTTATCATTGATATCTGAAGCTGGTAATGTTATAGGTGCTGGATATATTAATAATTCAATCGGTTGATTGGTTTCACCTCGGTGTTTATGATATCCTAAAAATAAAACATAATTTTATCGATAGAATTCAATGTTATAAAACTGCTATTATTACCTAATTGTGCATCTGTATTTATGCCAGTTCCAAATAAACTAAAATCATCAGTTCTTTTAACAGCAAAAGCAGAAAACCCATATCCACATGCAACATCTAGTATGTTTTCCGTTTCAGCAAAATGTAATCTAGTTGGATGTTGAATAAAAGCGACATTCTTTTGTGATTGTTTCTTTAATGACCTTTGTACACCAAGTGCCCCTGTTTCGTTGAAGCCCCATACATAAACTCGACTGTCTGATTCTTTTGACCGTGGATATTCATGAACTAAAATTATATAAGAGATTAGGATAAATTTACAAACGAATAAAATTAGACTTATTAACCAGGTATTGCATCTGTGTTTTGGCGTAAAAGGGTTCGTTTATTTTTTGTAGAAAAAGGACGATTATATTTTATACACTTTTTAATTAATGTCTTCAGATAACAATTAAACATTTTTGATAAAAAATATCTTCTAAAATCGCACGTTTATTTAACTGTCAAAATATACCGGAATATTGTAAACAATAATCTTAATTTTACCGATTACCTAATACAACCGATTCCTATTTGAATACGTATTGTATACATGCTTAAAATAGATTGTGTTGCTTTTGACAGCTGTCATTTTTTTTTATGTTCTGTGATAAGATAAATTTATAATTATGGATTAATAACAAAGAATTAAATAATTGTTTAGTTATCTGGTTAAAACTGACTTATTAATGTGTTAATCTAATTAACAATTTAAAAGTTCTAATATAATAATAAATAAAAAAAAATATCTCATTAGTATTAATTAAGAATGGGACAAGGCAAGAGTCAGTTTTCTGAAGAGGAACTTCAAGACTACGAGGTATTTGTTACCTATTATTTTGCATTAAATTAATACAAATTAATTAATAATTTCTCTATTTATTTTTAGGATTTAACATTTTTCACAAAAAAAGAAATATTATTGTAGGTTGAAGTGGAAATCAGTAAGACAGTTTTAATTAAATAATTTTTTCTATTTCTTTGAAATTTTAGTGCACATAAAAAGTTTAAAGCATTAGCACCAGAAAAAGTTGGTCACAATAAAAATGCAAAATTATCAATGAATAAAATTTTACAATATCCAGAATTACGTGTAAATCCATTTGGTGATCGTATTTGTAGAGTTTTCAGCTCTAGCAATGATGGTGATTGTACATTTGAGGACTTTTTAGATATGATGTCGGTGTTTTGTGATGCTGCACCGAAATCAGTTAAAGCAGAACATGCATTCAGAATTTTTGGTAAAAATATTTATTTTTTTAATTAAGTAAAATTGTGAATAAATAAAACTGTTTTAGATTTTGATGGAGACGATATGTTGGGCATAGGAGATCTGAGACAAGTTATTGAAAGACTTATTGGGTCTAATAACAATTTAACCGATAATGATATTAAACAATTAATACAAGTAGTGTGAATTTCCATTATTCTTATTAAATTATTTAATAAACGAAAATTGAATAATAATTTTTCAGAATATATTTGAAGAGGCTGATTTAGATGATGACGGTGCATTATCATTTGCTGAATTTGAGCACATTATCGATAAATCATCGGATTTTTCAAAGTATTTATTAATTAATATATTAATTTTGTATAACAATGTGGATTTACTTCTTTTACTAATTTCCAGTTCATTCCGTATAAGACTGTAAATAAATAAAGCCAACTGGAAATCTCATATATTTTGTACACCACACTCTAGTATTGAATAATCCTGAATTTGGCATGAAATCTCATAGACCTAGACGAAAACCATCCAATTATTTAAAACACCATTATAAAAAAAAAAAAATATTTTAATTTATGTAATTTTTAATTATATTTTTTAGTATTACAAAAAAAAAATGTATTTCTCAATAATTATTATATTACATTTATGCAGTTCCATTTATGATGCACAAATCTTTGTATGTAGATGAAAAAGGAACAAATAAAATTTTCACTTTTTACAAGTTAAATAAAATTAATTTAAGGTTGAAGATATCCAGGTAGTTTCATTCTCATAAATATCCATGTTGTGAAAAATGAAACAATGATAAATATAAAGCCCATAGATGTTAATAGAAATCGATTTAGTTTTGGTTTTCCTGTTCCTTGTGTATGATCCATTATGATGAATCCCAGACCACCAATTGTAAATAGAAAACTACTCGCTAGTCCCTCCATTATATATTGACCATTCACTCTATAAGGCATAAATGCAATCTAAAAGATAATTTACGTTATTAACAGAATTTACAATCAAATTAAAAATCACAAAATACCGGTCTTGAGTGACCATGTTCATCTGTGGTTGATCCAACACTTGGAGGTTCTACAATAACGTCATAAATTATTCCTAAAAGAGAATTTATTATAAGTTAATAAAAAACTTTAAAATTGAATTTAATAATAAATAATTGCCTCCAGTAACAAGGAAATAAGATAATAAAACTAAAGAAAACATTGTCATGGCAGATGGTTGGTGTAACCATGTTGGTCGTTTGATCTTCAAGTTTGGTGGTTCTAATACCAAAAATGGTAAATTATAAATATTGTACAACAGATCCATGTTTAATAATCACTTTTATACGTTAATTGTTTTTAATAATGCTTTCTTTTGTGCAATTCAATAATATTTGCGGCTCTATTAACCTAACAGCACTATAATTTACATTTAATTAAGACGTGACGTTGAAGTTTCGAATAATGCCCAGTTTCAATACGATAAACATTTATCAGTACGCATTACATAGCAACATGTTTTTTTGTGTGCTAAAACTAACTATTCGATGTTTTTTTTAAATTAATTATTTATTGTTCTATTATGTAATGATTTATCATTATTGTTATTTTATTGATTAATATTTTATAATATACGAGTGTCTATTAAGTAAAAAACGGTTATTATCTAATAATATTAGATTAAAACAAATAAATTAAATTTAGTACCGAATTTTACAAAATAATTTCACTATGGTAATAATAATTTTTCTATTGGCGTCCTATTATTTTCAGTTAGAAAAGGAATAAAATTATAGAGAACTGTCAAATGAGTTTAGTACACGTCAGTTTTACTTGTGGGCGGACCATATTTTTATGCTTTTAATTAAATTAAAATAAAAGTTTTTTTTTTTTTTTTTCTTTAGTTTTAATTGTTAAAATAAATATGTGAAAATGAAAATAAACTATTTTTATAAATATCATGTATTATTATTTATATTAATAATATCTTGGTAATTAAGTTTTTTTTTTTTTTTTTAATAAAATAATGATTATAATTTTTTTTTATATTAATTTGAATTTTCTGTAACTCACATAACCTTTATGTGTGTAAAATGTTAATTTTATTTGCACCTTTGTATTTTTTATTATTATTATTATTAGTATTGAAAGTAATTTTAAAGTTTAATTGAATTTATTGTTTTTATTTAGCAGTAAATTGCGTTTTAGATATGGATTTTTGAATTTTGTTAATTATTGTTTTGTGTTTAAATTAGTGACATACAAAAAAAAAAAATAAATAAATAAATAATTTTTTTTATTTTCATTTCGCGTGTAATAATTTAATTAAAGTAAAAATTTATATTTAAATTCCTTTAACTCACTAAAATCATCTTTGTATGTTTTTTGATTTATTTTTCTTTTTCTTTTCATTTTTTTATTATAGTTACAGCAGTTGTTTACTTTCAATGGTTGTTGACACAAAGAATAAGCAACTATCGAATGACATAAAACATAAAAAGAATAATTTTATTAAAACAAATCAACAAACATCATCAAAAAATTATAATAAATTATTAATAAAGGATTATAATAAGGATACAAATGAATTATTACAACAGAATAACAGGAGAATTAGTGAAAATTATGGTAAAAATGAAAATAGTGACGAAATAGTGAAAGAAAAATTAAAAAAAAATGATTTTATATATGAAAGTGATGTAACTAGAACAACGTCTGGTGAGCCACCAGAATTAAAAGAATATGTCTTTCTAGACACAGTATCCAAAAATTCTGGAATGACAACAAATGGGTAAGAAACATTTTTTTTTAGTCACTACATACACGGAAAATAATTCTATTCCCTATCGCAAAAATGTTATTTTAAAGATAAAAAATGTCTGTTTGCCAAAATTTAATTAACCTGAAACATATTTCAACAAGTTTATTAATTTAATCAATAATAGAATCTTAATTGCTTTATGTAATTTTTGCAAAAAAATATTTCTTATTACTTGTTACGTACGTTTAATTTGTATAAGGAAAAAGTTTTGTTTTTTTTTTTTTTTAATTAATTAATTATTTGATTGTATCTTTCGTTGTTTAATTTTCATTTAATTTTATGTGTGAAACTAACTCTATTTTTAGCTGAAATATTTTTAATTTTTGGAACAATATAAGGAAGAGGTTGGAAAGTAAAAGTTAAATCACAAAAAAAAAAAAACTCTGTTTTATTTATTAATTTTGAATTGGTTTTACGTTTGTCATTGAACTTCAACAACAATTCACGACAATTAACACTCTATTTGGTTGTTGTTCTTATATTAAAAAATAATATGAAAGTGGAATTATTATCGTTTATATTATATATTCATACTTGAAATGTTTTTTAAATTATATTTTTCTTTGTTTTATTTATTTAAGCCACATACAAAAATTAAAAAGCCACACAAACGCCGGTAGTTATATGACATTGGATTAAATTATATAAAAGAAATGAAATGAAACGAAGAAAATTATTTTTTAATTGTTTAATTTGCTGTAAATTCATAACAATTTATGTATGGCGTGATATATCTATATGATTGTTAATTAAGATATTTTTTTTTTTATTATCTTCTTATCCATTTATTTGTTTGTTTTATTAAAACAAATATTTCTTATATTGTGGACAAAATTTTAAAGAATAAAATATTTAAGATAAGAAATGATTTTTGAATGTCATGTTACAAATAATTGTAAATTTTCTGGAATGTTCATGTAGAGATAAGATTAGCTGCTTAAATTATTCTCTAATCGATTTTTTTTTTTTTTTTTTTATTTTTTTAAATAATAATAATAAATGTGTTATTTTTATTAATAGTATTTGCTTTCATTAACTGATTTAAATGATTAAAAAAGTTTATTTACTCTGTGTTACGTGCACTATGACATTTTTTTTTTTTTCTTGTTCTTCGTTTTATGTAGCAAATGTAAGTCTCTGAAGTTGATTGCCCTGCAAACTCTTGCTTTGATTTTTTATTTCTTTTTTTTATATAAAGATATATAAGTACGACGTTTCATTATTGTAAAAATTTTTTTTTTCTATATATAAATCGTGTGTGAAAAATTCTAAAATGCATATAGTAGATACGGTCGGTCACCACATGGAAGTTTCATTTTCAATACATTTAAATGTCGATTTGTTGATGATGCTGTATTGTATTAATATTATTATTATTATTATTATTATTACAAAACACGATCATATGTGTATATATGATATATATATATATATATATAAAAAGAAAATAAATTGAAAGTTTATTTAGTCGGTTAGTAATATTAATTGAAACGTTGAAGCAGCAGTTTGTACAGAGAGTAGCAAAAGAGTAACCAAAAAGCATTCACTCCTGTTGCTGTTGTTACTTAAACTAGTAACATGATGTTGTGTAGTAGTAATAAATGTTAGACCGGCCACAACAAGTCATTTTAGTTTTTATTTATTATAAAAAGTAATAAAAAATTATTGGAATATTTTGTGAGGAGTAAAATAGTGATAAAATGATTGAAGGAAAATTAAATTGTTTGTGTGTTGTGTTATAATAAAAAGATAAATCCTCTGAGATGAAGTTTTCTTTTCTTTTTTTTTTTTTATTTATAGTGAAATGAAGAGAATTTAGTTGAAAAACACACGAAGAATTTTATTTATAAAATATTTTTTTTTTTTGCTTTATTTAAATTTGTTTTCTCGTGCCTTTTTGGTTTTTTTTTTTTTTATTTTTTGCTACTATAAAATAAATTTTTTTTGTTTAATTGGACTAATTATTATTTTATTACTTTAAAAAAAAAAAAAAATAATTTGTTTATTCAGTGATAAAAGCATAGAAATAATTAATTTAATATTTGTTTTTAGAAGGGCGTGACTTTGTGTTACTAAATTGTTTCGGTGTTTTTTTTTTGTTGCATTTTATTTGGTTGTTTGTGGATAAAAAAAAATTTAAATTTGTTTTAAATTTAATCAGAAAAAATTCAGTTTATCGGTTAAGGTAGTTTTTTTTTTTTTAACTAAAGTTTAAATATTAATTAGGGGAGAGAATTTTAAGACATCTGCTACTGCTGCTGCTGTTTCTTTTACTTATTGTTATATTTTTGACTGTTGCTTTAAGTTTGTTTAACACAACGATTCAGCTGTTGATGCAGGCCGCGCCACGTTTTATTATTATTATTTTTTTTTTATTTTTTATTGTCTAGCACCAACTACAAATGTAGTTAAAAGTATTTATTTATGCGGAAGATAAACCGGTAAACGTTTTTATGTCTAGAATCTACTTGGGTTACACTTATGTAATAAATGTAATTTTATGTTAAAATTGTGATGTTTTATGCGAGAACGAAGGAAAATTGCATCGTTTTTTGTAGGTTAATATTTTTATTGAATTTTATTTGTGTTGATTGGATGTTTTGCCAGTTTTAACATGATCTGTAAATAGATGTAGGAAGGATTATTCTACTGTAAAGACTGCACTTTAGTTAATTTATTAAATCAACTTTCTAAGTGCACAGAGTTGTTTTCTGTTTTATTTCTTTCTTTCGTTTATTGTCAATAATAAGTAATAAATCAATAAAAAAAATTATTTTTATTATTTTTTCTCTTGAATTATTGGTTTTCTCTTTTTAATTTTAACTATTTTTAACACAGCATAAATCCATGTAAGTACGTACACTACATACATGTATGTTGCACTTAAACTAGTCTAACTACTTTTCATAAATAAATGGATAAAAGGTAATTTTGTTGATCATTAAAAAATAGTAAATAGCTACTGCTGCTGTTGTTGTTGTTGCTGTTTAAAGTGAAATGAATTTTTAATTAATAAAAGAAATGGGAAACATAAATTAATTGTTTTTGTTTTTTTAGTTTTACTTTCATGTTATATTTTCAGAGTCAAAGATAATAGCATAGTGGAAGTAAAAAAAAAATATTTTCAATATATTTATAGAGAAATTTTAATTTAATTTTATACTTTATTATGGGTACTTTCAGTTTAAAATGATTTAAAAAATATAATTAAAATATTTTCTTGTAAAAAGCGATGGTTTTAGATGTTTTTTTTTTCTTACTCCTTAAAAGAAAAGCTTTAAGTCACTTTAATTGTATTTGTTTACACGTGCATTCGTTTTCTACGTTTTAATCGTGTGTAAAATAAGAGCCCCACAAACTGTGTCGTTGTTGTTTTTGTTGTGTAATTAAATATTTTTTATTCATTAGTTGAAATAGTTGCATTTTTTTAAAATATATTTTACATGGTTTAATGCTTGTTGAATGTTTGTTTTTAATAAAAATCCTACTACCGGAAAATGATAAGAATTTTATACATATTTAAGGTCATAGAAGATATGTTTTTGTTTTGATTTTTTTTTTTTTTAAATTAATAAAACATATTTTCAAGTTTCTTTTGTAAAAAAATTTTTCTGTTTTATTTTTTTTTATTTTTGATGTTTTAGAAAAAAAATATTGCGTTGTAGAAAAAAAAAAATTGTTTATTAAATCTGTATTTTTCCTTCTCTATAAATAAAACATTAAACGAACAACATGTGTATAAGCTTATTCCTTTTCATAATATTTATATTGTGTTGAGCTTTTTATTTAAATTTGCTACATTAAGTTGCACAACGTTTTTTTTTTTGAATCGTCGTGATTTTCATTCACGTAAATCATTTATTCATGATCAGTAAAAATTTAATTTACAATTTTAATTGAAAAATGTAATTTATCTCTGTTGGTTTGTTCGTGTTTATTATTTTAAAAGAAAATTTAATTAAAAAATAAGTTATTTGTGTAGCTAAGTCTACTTTACTACTCTAGGCTGTACTGGGTGCTCTTGTAATGGTTTTTCGCTTATTTTTTTTTATATATATAAATTAAAAACACTTGACACCACATTTAGTCAATTAATTTATGTTTATTATATTAATCAAATAATTTATTTGTTTATGAAATATAATAATGAATTTATTTAATTAAATTTTTCGCTGTTGTTACTGTTGCTGCTAATGGTGTGGCGGATGCTACGCTACGGCTACAAAAACGAAATAAATTTTGATCAAAAATAAATAATTTTTTTTTTTTAATAGCTTTAAAGCTTTTAAATTAATAAAAATAATAATAATATAGCGGGTAGCAGTGTATTTGCAAGATCTTTAAGCGTTTATTGATCTTTACAAAAGAACCTGAATTTTTATTTTATTATTTTATTATTTCACCAAAAATTAGCGTAAAAATTAAATAATATGAAAAAAAAAAAAGATATTTTTCGTTGCCATTATTACATATATATATTTTTCTTTATTAATTATCAAATGGAAACACATTTGTTTATCAGTTTTTTTTTTTATTTAATATTTTTTTCGCAGTATTATTTAATTTTTAATTAATTTCGATATGTTTTATAAATTTTTATTTTTATTTTTCACAGTTTAATTAAAAAAAAAAAAAAAAAAAACGAATTGCTATTGAACACGTCAGTGTTTTCTTGAATTATTTATTTCTTTCTTTATTGATTCACATGTTGGTCACGTCATATATAAATAATAATATTAATAATAATAATTTTATCACACTTACTAAGTACACAAATAATGTCATAATTAATGTGTTACAATTAAAAATAAAAAAAAATTAAATTTTTTGATCAATCATCATTTATTATTTACGCGCTTTACCACCTTACCTAATTTTTTTTTTTACAATTGTTTTAAAGAAATTGATTGTTTTGTGTAGTAACGAACCACCACCACCATCACCTTAACTTTTATTAATTATTTTACCAATATTCTGCTAGTTCTTTACCTGTTCTAAATGGTAAATTATATTTTTATCAATCAATATTTTCTATTAATTTCATTAAATTTTTAATTAACTTGTGAACTTTTTTAAGGATTTTTTTAAATGTTATTTTAGCTGCCTTGGAATTTTATATAGTTATATTAAATGAAAATATTAAAATCGATTAAATAATTAACTAGTAATTAGGCGAATAATCAATAAATGTTTACAAGTGGATTCGGCGATGACCGATAACAAGGTTATTGATTGATAGTTGTTTCAAGTTGAATCGAATCGTAAGAAGAGCCTTCAATGATTTTAGTTATTTTCAGAAATATTAGATTGTTACTAGCAAAGTTTTATGCAGAAAATGTAGAAATTGTTGAAAATCAATAATGAATATTAAAAATAGATTTGAACTAACTAATCCATAGATAATATTTTTACACCTCTCTAACAAGTTGTTGCTTTTTTTTTTGTTTTTGTTTTGACTGTTTATCTCTTTGATTTGTAAATTTGTAAATAAAGTCTCAAAATTATTATTATTATTATTATTATCTAATATTTATGTTTATTTTCTCGTTGTTTTCGATTTTTTACTTTTTACTTTTTTATTAATAAGCAAGGACACAACAATGTTGTTTGTTTCTAATACATTTTTCACGTGACATAAACATTATTTTTCACTTGTATAGATTATTAATTTTTTGCATTAGTTGTGTTTCGACGTTAGTTTGCTGTATATATATATTTACAATTCACGCTAATACATAATAAAATAATTTTTTTTTTTTTTTTTTGTTATTTTGTATGCTAATTACTCGCGTTTTTCGTTGCTGTTGATTTATTTTTATCACTTAAAATTGCGTTTTTTCAATAAACTTGTTGCAGCAGTGTTTTTACATTAATTCTGTTTTATTATTATTATTAAGAGAAAGTCGTCTATTGGATTTATTTTATTAGAAATAATAAATTAGCTAAAAGGGTTTATCTTTCATATCAGCATACAAAAAATTTTTTTTTTTTTTATTAAATTTGTTTAGGCTCATATTGCTTCCTGAAAATGATATAAACTTCCTGTTTTGTTAGAGTTGAAATAAACTAATTAAAAAACAAACATGCATTACATTAATCATTTGATTAATTAATTTTTAAATCATTAAAATTTGATTGTTGTACACAAAAAAAGATACAACATGCTAAAAAAGCTTTTTAAAAGCACAAAACATTTTTTAATAAATTTATTCTCTATTCCAGTAAAAAAAAAAAAAAAAACTAGTCTAGTCAAAATGTGTCGCTTTTACCACGATCACTTGCGTTACACAATTTTTTAAAGTATACAAAAAAAAAACGTTTATAGAAAATAGTAGCTTTCCAGTGTTGTTGTCTGTTAAAAAAAAAAAAAAACAGAAGAAAAGAAAGAAAAAAAACTTTAAATTTAAGTTTTAGTTTAATTTTGCTAAATGAGTAGTTTAATAAAAAAATTTATTGGCGATAAAGTTACTATGAAAAGTATAACAATTTTATTATCGCTATGCTGGCTATTATGGATATCAAAAATATTTGCCATATCAACAATGTACAATGGGTAAGAGTGGTTTAAATAAATGTTTGTTATTTAAAACAATTAAAATTATATTTTTTCCCTGATTGATGATTAGAGTGAGATTTTAATTAAATTAATAAAAAAAAAAAACGTCAAAGGAATACGCCATATGCTTCATAAAACTTTGCATAAATAAATTAAATATTACGTAAATTTTTAAAGCGAACCCTAATTACTATAGTATTATTAATTTAGGTGAGAAAATTAAAATTAAATGCCTTGTATACGGTTATTTAATTAATTAATTGATTACGTCACCTTATTTACGTTTTTAATTTTTTATTTTTTATTCTTCAATATTTAAATTAGAAAAAAGTTTTGTTTAATAATTTTTTTAAATATTTATTTTATAGACTTGCTGATATTCCTGCAACATCATCTGTTATAACATTAGTTGAAAAGGTAACCGAATTAAGTATCGATGAGAAATTAGATGATACATTTGATACAAATATAAGAAATAAGACAACAATTAATATAAATAATAAATTTACAAATGGAAATGAGAATGATGAGAGTAATAATTATCATAAAATTGATAATATAGATTATGATGTGGTGAATGATTCAATAGAAGAAACGATTGATAATGAAATTGGTAATATTTTAGTGAATGAAAAGATATTATTGGAAAGTGAAGAGACTGAGAAAATAAATGATTCTGGCGGTACATTAAACGATACATTACCGGCTATTAATGCTTCCTCGTCAGAAAGTGTTAAATTATTAGACGTGAATTTAACAGAAGAAGAGAATCCAATTCCGGTTTTTTCAGAATGGGCCCAAAAACAAATGGAGGAGGATGAAAAAAAACTCGAACAAGAAGGTGCAAATTCTTCGTCAATGAAAAAAAATGCTACCCGAAAATTAGGTAATAAAGCCCCGTTAATAAAATTACGTGCAAAAAACTATGCGGCACCAGACTGTGGTGCAAAAGTAGTACAAGCAAATCCAGAGTCTGGAAGTACATCATCGTTGCTCTCATCTTCAAAAGATGAATATATGTTAAGTCCCTGTAATAGTCAGATATGGTTTATTGTTGAATTATGCGAAGCAATACAGGCGGAACGTATCGAATTAGCGAATTTTGAATTATTCTCATCATCACCGAAAGATTTTTCTGTATCAATAAGTAATCGATTGCCTACGCGTGATTGGTCAATGGTTGGTGAATTTACAGCATTAGATCAGCGCTATGTACAGAGTTATGATTTATCACCACAATTATTTGGGAAATATATACGTATTGATATAAATTCGCATTACAGCTCTGAGCATTTTTGCCCTCTGTCCTTATTCAATGTTTATGGCACCTCAGAGTTTGAAGCATTTGAAACAGCAGATATCGGCAATCATGATAGCGATGAATTTGATGATGAAGAAGTCGTCGATAATAAGGAGAACAACCTGTTTAAATCTGCTAGTGATGCTGTTATGTCGATTGTTAAAAAAGCTGCCGAAGTCTTAACGAAATCCAATACAAATAACACAAATAATCTTGCCGTAAATCTAGAACAACTATCTCCAAAAGTTGCAAATTTATGTTGTACATCCAGTTATGCCGTTTTATGTGAAACTTGCTCAGAGAAATTATTTTCCGATGTTAGCGAATTAATAAGTTGCAACATTCATAATCTAGAAAAATTATTAAACAATAAATTGATAGAAGATTTTATATTGTCGACATCGCTCTGTCATAATATTACAGGAACTGAATTAGATACAATAAACACGAGTACGAGGAATAGTTTTTTAATAAATATATTGTCGACGCGTTATATTGGTGCCATGTGTAATATTATGGCGAAAAAACAAGGTAAAATATTAATAAAAACAAATTATGATCCGTTGAATGATCCTGCATCGAATTTAACAATCGATCGAAAGCGGGAAGATAAATTATTAGGAGAAACAGAGATTCTACATATGAAAGCAACACCATCAACGGATGGAGACAAAAATATTACAATAAGTGAAATAAAAAAGGATAAAGACGATAATTTTCCAAAGGGTGAATCTGGAGAGCCACAACAAAATAATTTTGAAAATACTATCAATGAATCAGATTCACAAGTATCTACTGAAGAAGTTACCGAATACGATTATCAAATTGCAACACCTCCCACATTGCAAGATGAGGATAATTCAATCGAAAACAATTTAACCGATAATAATGTAAATATATACAATATTGTTGACGATCAGAAGAAACAGGTACAATTGGATGATGAAGGTGCAACCATTGCAGCAAATGATTTGGAGAATTTAATTACTTCCACCAATAATATAAATGATGTGAAAATAGATGAAAATGCAATAGAAAATGAAATTAGAATCGAGACAACAAATACGGATAATAATTGGGACAAAAATGATAATATTGTTTCAAATGATCCGGCAGGAATTGCTGACACAATTCCATTAATAATAACGGAAGAAAATCCAATGAAAACTGGACCATCAACAAATCAACAACAATTAGGACAGCAAAAGGTTCATCCGGAGAGTATTTTCCTGCGACTTTCAAATAGAATCAAGGTAAGCATTTCTTGTGGTTTTGTTGGTTATTTTCCAGTTTGTCAAATTTAATAATTTTTTCTTGTAGACATTGGAACGTAACATGTCTTTGTCGGGACAGTATCTGGAAGAGCTGAGTCGTCGTTACAAAAAACAAGTTGAGGAACTACAGATATCATTTACAAAAACAATCACAACGATAGAGGATCAAAATCGACGTGCAATTGAACGTGAACAGGAACTCTTTGAAGAAAATCGAAAATTACGACAAGATGTGAATAAGCTTGTCTTGGAAATATCCTCTTGGAATAATATATTCGTGTATATTTGTACAATAATTAGTTTTCAGATATTTATCTTATTTGTCGTATTGAAATATTGTTTTACTCGAAAAAATAAAGACATCGGAGTTAATGGGAAAGATCTAATGAAGCAAGGTGGTCCAAAACGTAAAAAAAACATAAAACGGAGAAAATCTGTTGAAGGTGTTACTGGACATATTTCGCCATTATCGCGTAAGAAAAGGCCCAGTGAAGAGGCGATAAATATAACAGGAGTGTACGATGATCTTATGATTGTTGATGACATTGCAACGATCAGTGCGGAGATGGAAAGTTCAACGACGTCCACAAGTTCGATTGTGAGTGACGGTGGTGTTAGAAGGAAAAAGGAAAAGCGTCAAAAGAAAAACTTAATAAATTCTGAAAATAATGTAACTAGGGTAAAACGTGCCGAGTACGCTGATGGCGTAAATCGTGTAAAATCAAAAGTGCAGTTATTCCGGCAAGAGTCAGCGCCCAACTGTTTATGTGAAAGTTATAATGATAGTCTTGAGTCAAATTCATTTCAATCGCAAAAAATTGATGAACATCCTGTGCTAGAAGATAACGATGAATTCTATTTGCCCGGCTCTGATTTTGCTTACAATGAATTTATGCCAGATGGGCCTTCCGCAAAGAAAGTAGAAGAAACGTATCAGCAGAAACAGAATGGTATAAATATTCTTTTAAAACCAGCGAAAACACGTAGATTATCTTCACCAGCATTTTTCAAAACAGCCTTATCGAAATCAAATAGTCAAAATATGAAGCAATCACAAAATGATGTTGTGTCAACTGGTTGGGAATGGTATAAATTAAAAAGATCTAATTCTAGTCAAGATAAAGGCAAACAGCAACAACAGCAAGCATCGCAACCCCAACAACAACAGCAGAGTAAAAGAAAAAAATCAAAAACTGAAAATCCTGAAATAATTAGTCTAAGTAATAATGGTTTAATTATAAGTAATAATAATAATAATAATAATAGTAATAATAGTAGTAATACTAGTAACATTAGTAGTAATAACAGTAGTAACATAAATAATAATAATAATTATAGTAACAATAAACACAGTAGTAGTGGTAATATAAATTTATCAAATTCAACAATAATAAATAGTGATTCTAGTGTTATAAAGATGACTAGTGAGAAAAAACAGGGAAGCTTTCGACGAATATTAAGAAAGGTGTTTTAAATAGCAAGAAAGAATGAATGAATGCATGATGAGGAGTAGAAACTGAAAAAACATCCACAAATAATCATACTGAGATGATGAATATTATTTTTATATTTTATTTTTTATTATTATTGTTTAATAAATTAATTTAATATTATTTGGTTAAGATTTATGAATTCTGATTCTTGATTTTGATTCTTATTATTTATTTATTTATATTATTATTTTATAATTGCTGTGATTGTAATTACCTATCCCAAATTCTTAATTAATTTAAATTTAAATTGAAGAAATTTACGGAGAGAATTTATGTGTTTTTATGTTTAATTTAAGAAAAAAAAAATGTTTTTTTTTCTTTTCGTTTATATTTTATTATTACTGTTGCTGTTATTGATTATTATCATTATTATTATTATGAAAAAAAAAAAAATTAATTAAAAGAAAACGAATTAGAATTCATTAATAATCAAAGACTGGATATTTAATTATTATAAATAATGAGCAAAAATTATTTAATTAATTAATTAATTAATAAAAGAAAAAACCCAAGGAAACAAAAAAGAAAAATAAAAGAATTAGAAGGAAATAATCTTAAGAAAAAAAAAAAATTAAAAATTATTGACTGCAAAAATAGCATGTGTGATAAGTTTAAACATTTTTTTTTTCTTATTTGTTAATTAAATATAATTAAGAAAATAGTAATAATAATAAATTAACTGAGCTATTTTACCAATTATATCGTGTTCTTTAGTAAAAAAAAAAAAAAGATAAATTTACATGCAAAACAAATATAAATATAAATTATATTAAATATTATTATTATATATATAAAATAAGGCGCATATATACTATGTTATGCATTATATATATTCTTTTTAAATTTATGTTTAAATTATTTTTAATTTCATTAGTTTTTAAGCGCTTCAAATAATGTTAATTAAAATAAAAATTAATTAAAAATATGTTATCGATAAAATTATTGTTTTTTCTTTAACGTGTGTTTTCTTCGCTTTTTCTTTATCTAAAGTAAGTTCCTTGCATACTTTATTATATTAAAATATCCTGTAAACATATATAAAATATATTTCAACTGGAAAAAACTTTTCCTTTTAATGGGGAAATAAGGATATAGTTTAAAGACCATCCATAGTTCTAATAGTCATAGGCAGCCATATTTATTATTTACATTTATAAATAAATCATTGTGAATGGATAACATTTATTTTTGACATATGTCAAAAAAGAATTTTGTTTTTTTATCAATACAAGGTGGTTGAATACAAAGTACTAAGGAACTTAAAAAAAAAAATGATAATGTGATAAAAACCACATTATATTCCAGTGCATTATGAACAATTATAAATTCCATTATACAAAAAAAAAAATCCTATGTTAAAATGAGTGCAAAACGAAAGAGTGACTCACAAAATCCAAGTGATAAAAAGAAACGAAAAGTTATTGGATTAAAACAAAAATTATGTATGATTAGTAAATATGAAGCTGGATCTTCAAAGGCAAAACTAAGTCGTGAATATGTTATAAGCGAATCTACAGTACGTCATATCATACAGCATGCACAAAAATATAAAGAGATGGGACAAACTGCTGGTACAACGACCGGTTTACAAACAACAAGAAACCGAACAATACCTATGATCGAGATGGAACGTTTGTTATCAATCTGGATTGAAGATTGTAATCAGAAGCGAATACCTGTTAATCAAATGGCTATAAAGGCAAAAGCGTTGAGTCTGTATCAAACGGTGCAGAAAAAACGAGCCGAGGAAAATGGTAACGAAGGTGACACGAAAGAGACATTCTGTGCAAGTTCTGGATGGTTTGACCGTTTCAAAAGACGTTCAGGCATATATAGTGCTCACGGTGTAGTGGATGATGCTGATAATACAGATGAAAATGCATCAGCAACGTATCCGGCGGATTTAAAGAAATACATTGAAGATGGAGGGTACACGGAGGAACAAATTTTCAATGTAGACGAAACGGGATTATTTTGGAAGAAAATACCAAACAAAACGTATGTAGCAAAGAAACAACTCCATGAATTTGAGACTGACATGAATGGCACCATTGAAGAAATCCGACAACTCGGTGTCGATCTAGGATTAACGAAAATCCATAATAATAGTAGTTCTCAGGAAGAGTTTTTCGAAACTCACAACAAAATCAATTATAATAATACAGATCAGAATTGTATGTCTGATAATCAACAAGAAGATAACGACAGTGTAAACGTGAAAACAACAAAGGAAATAACAATAAAGGAACTGAGTCGAATATTCCACGATTGTGAAACTTTAAAACAGAAAATTTTAGATACAGATCCAAATGTGGAACGTGCAATGAAAGTTCTAAGAGAAATTGAGAATACAATTATCTGCTATCGGTTAATGTATCAAGAAAAGTCTAAGGAAAACGTTAAACAAACAAGTCTATTGAAATATTTTGCCAAAAAAACATAATTTTTATAAACGGGGGGTCGCGATACACGCGATATTATTATTATTATAGAAAATTAACCCCAATAATAATTTTATTTTTAAATTAAGATAACATAAATGTCTCTAATTGTAAATCTTAAAAATTACCTTTTAAATATGTAAATAATTTAATTAAAATTAAAATTAAAAAAAAAATGTTTTATTTTTTTAATTCGCCAAAATGTAGACTTTATTTTTATTTCAACGAATTTTTATTTAACACGTGATTCCACAATCATTCCTATCAAACGGTTATAAACCGCTGCAAAGTATTTCAAATTAACATAATTTATCAATTATTTACTAAAATTTACATTAATTAAGCGTATCTATTATTATTATTATTATTTTGGTTTAAATGAAATGCAATTAAAAATATGAATAACAAAAAAAAAAAATACTTTAAGCCAACCAAACTAGGAAGCAAAATATAATTTGAAATATTTCTATATCCAATCATGAGGTAAAAAAAAATTGTTTTATTGTTTTAACAATGTAATAAACTAGATTAAAGTTTCTTAATTATAACTGTTGCTTGTTTTGTACACCCAAAAATAAATAGTATACGTAGCAACAACGTCTTGAAATTGCTGCAGTCTTTAATTATTGTGTAATAAGTCAATGAAAAATGTTTAAAAATCATTGAATTCTGTCCATAATTGGGAAGCATATGGTTATAAAATGACATCAGAATTGTTTTTATTGTTTCACCTGTATAATACACACTGATTGGTGATGTTTTTCTCTGTTCACAATCTGTGAAACACAAAGCGGATAGAACATGAAATGTATCTAGTAAAACAGTGACTGTACTTCCCAGAGTCCCTGTTTACACCTTTAATTAACTTAATTAGCTTGAAATTCTTCCTTTAAAACAACTAAAAAAAAAAAAAATTCAATTCAACTAAAGACAATAAAAAACAATTTTTTTTTATTGATTATTTTCTTAAAAAGATTTTTTGTATTTTAATTTTTTTTTTTTCAGTTTAGATTTACAATTGGAATTTCAATAGTTAATTAATTTATTTATTTATTCTTTGTTTATTAAAATTAATTAATAAAAAATTAATTCATTTCGCATTAATAATAAAAAAAAATAATAATTATTTTTATTCATCATTTACAATTATTTTATGTCCCCTAACACGAAAATACAATTAATTTTAGATGATTTTTTTATTTTATTTATTTATTTATTATAAAAATAAAAAATAATTATGACAGGGTGTAAGTAAAATAAAATAAAAAATTAAATTAATAAAAACGATTGTGTTGTTAATACGTAGCGACAAATAAGAGCAGCATTAAACGTCAATGAATTTTCAATTAAAACTTTAAATTAATTATAATAGGGCTGGGGCTGGGTTTCTCGCTTTAATCAATTAAAAAGAAAAAAAAAATTATCATCTTTTCACAATTGTGTTAATGAATTTCTTTGTTTCTTCCTTCTTTATTTTTTATTCTTTTTCATTCATTAGATAAAAGATAAAATTCGTGACGTTATTAATAAAAGCCCCAAAAAGAAAAAAGGCTAATTAATAAAAAAAAAATAAAATTATTTGACACCGAATATGACGTCAATAGAGTAAAAAAGTGCAAGGTAACCCGAATCGAACATTTTATCACCGAAAATTACCACCAATCTGACTGATAACAATTTTTCGTTTCTTTTTTAATAAACCGTTTCTAGATTTTTATTCGTAATTTCGTGTATTTACGAATAAATTAAATTTACTTCAGTCACCAACTACTTAACGTATTTCTTCACATGAATAAACAAAAATTCCAGGTAGTTAGTTAAGAAGTTTTAATGAATTTTAGGCGATAAAATGATTAAATAAATTTGGTTGACCATCAATTATGCATTTTTTTTTAAATTAAATTTCTACAAAAACTATATGGAAGCAGCAGCAGTGATTATAAAACACCAACAGCACAATTAAAATTAATTAATTAATTACGTACACGTTGTATAATTTATGCAAAGAGAATATATATATTTTTTTTTTTTGGTTTCTTTAAATAAATCAGTAAAATTTCACCCCCTGTCAGAAAAACCAAAAATCTCATGTACGGGTGATGGTTTTACGTTTTATAAATTTCTTTTCACCTTTCCCTTTAATTCTTTTTTATCATCATTATTATTATTATTATTCGACATATGTTAAAAAATATTTTTCTTTTATCCATAACAAACAATAAATTCCATGTTTTCCACACACAAACACACCTTTCTCTTTGTTTTAATAAAGTTTAAAAATTAATAAAAAAATTAATAAAAATAATTTTCTTTTTGTTTCATCATTTTGTATTTTTATTAAAAAAAAAAAATATATATAATAATTAATTAATTAATATTTTTTTTCTACAGTAATTTTTTCGCAGTAATTATTGTTACAAATTTTGTTTTATTTTATTTTTAAATAAAAATTAATTAATTAATAAAAAAAGAATACAGTTAATTTTTTTTTTGTTTTATTTTAAATCAATCAATTAATTAATTAATTAATTAATCAATTAATTATAATAATAATTAAAATAATAATAAACACTAGAATTACTTTGGTAGATTGTCTATTTGAATAAATCTTTTCCCTTCCTTCATATTTTAACTTTTTTCTTTTCTTTGCTTTTCATTAAATTTTCTTTAATTTTATTAATTCTTCTTTGACTATTTTTTTCTTTTATAATAATTAGTAAAGAATAAAAATGTTTATTAATTATATTTCATTATCGCCATTTATTTTTATTTAATTTAATTTTTTTTTATTAAAACATTTTTTTTTTTTTTTAATTAACTAATTAATTAATTAATTCGTAAAAAATCGCGCGCGCTTAGTATAAAAAAGTTTTTTTTTTCTTTATTTTAAATAATAATTCCTTTCGTCTCATAATTAATCAATCAATTAATTAATTAATTAATTAATAAAAAAATCTCTTTTAATCATTTTTAATTCGTTTTATAGATTTTTTTTTATTAATAAAATTTCCCTGGTTTGGCCATACCAAACCATGCAGCACTCCTGATTGTAACAATAAAAAAAAAAAATAAATTACACAGCTGTAACACACGCACACACATTACAAATGCACATCAGCATGTGATATTCCTCTGGAATTACAAGTTTACTCCCCTTGTACTTAGTAATTAATAATAAACAAAATCCAATTAAAAAATAAAAAAAAATTCGTTACACATCTGTAGCCGGAAGATGATGTTGATTTGGAATCAAATAGAAGTTAAAAATTATTTTATCCTTCTATTCCAGGTTAAAACAACCATTTTAATTAATTATTAATTAAGATAATCTGTACATCGCCATATACCCACGATAAACAAAAAAAAAAAAAAAAACAAACTAAATGCTTCGAGAATTCGCTGTTAAAACGTCACTTAAAAGTGTTTGGTGTCTTGTCTTGTTGAGTCAAAATGTGTGCAGAGAATTATAATTATCCAAATAATCGGGATAATCTTCTTTTATAAATAATAAATGGAGAATCATGAGAGGAAGTTAGTGATAAGGGTGGTAAGGAATAAAATAATAAAAAAAAAAAAAAAAAAATTATTAATAATAATAAAAGAAATTCACATTTGAATAAATTTCCCTTAGTGAAAGTTAAAATACCGACAACATTAATATAAATCACGATAATATAGCAACGCTTCGTCTTGGTCCACCTTGGCTTATATTATCCATTGATGACCATTTCTTGATGCCATTCTTTAATGCCTCGGCCGTTACCTTGTCCTGCATAACGCGTGACATGGCTTCTAATTTTTGTGCACGATCCTTTGATAATGGTTCTGTTGGGAATGATAAGTCATTAGCCTCGGCCAATGTTCGTAAATCAAAATAATATTTTGCATAAACTGATGAGGGTACATTTATATTGAATTGAAGCAACTCTAGAAATTGCCTCTCTAATTCATTCATATCCTCAACGGTAATATCTTTTAGTATTTGACAATAGTCTACGTTCCACACAGCCTGATCGTCCCACACCTTGCTGGCCAACAATATAGCGCCTAGCACAATACGTTTCCAATTACAGGGTCCTATATCTAATTCTGCGTAAGTTAATAAACGTTCTAAATACACTAATGTTATAATGGCACACTCAGCGGTTAACTGAGCCGCGTTAAATAACGTCCTCACGAATTTATAAATCTGTCTATGCTCTGGATTATGCTGGTCGTATTCCTCTGGTACACCGTCCCGTGTTAACGGATGCAATTTCTCATCGAATATGTCTAATCGTCGTTCCGAGTGACGATTCTTTATGTGATAATATATCGCTAATGATACACATTTGACCGTATTCTTTAAATTTGGTTGGGACACTGTACTATCATCTAAATATATTGTGGAACATGAGCTACTCTTTTTCAGACCACCTTGCGGTGCAATTTGATATTGTGATCGTTTACGTGACATTCCATTCTCTAAAAATTGTTTAGACCGTTCTAAAAACATTGTGCCAGCCGAAGGATCACAAGATGGATCCGCATCACCATCACCAGCCTCACGTTCTGATATATGTTGTAAATTATTTGTTGATAATTCACCTTCCGGAAGATGCTCCTCAAATACAGGTGTCTCTTTAGCTTTTCGCACTGGTGGCGGACTTGAATAAGCACAACATGAATTATTATTACCCATTATTAATTGTTTTTTTTTTTTTTCTTTCTTTTTTAATTGGAAAATCACTTTTATTTATCACAAATTTTTTTTAATCAATTAAATTTTTTCTTTTATTAATAAATTTAATCATTATGTATATTATGTGTGTGTGTGTGTGTTATGAAATTCACTTTTTTTTTATTTAAATATATTTCTGTATATATATATATATAGTGTGTGTGTGTGACTAGTTTTTTATTTATTTTATTTTATTTTAATTTAAATGCAAAGATTTGGCACTTGGTTATTGGCCATATAAACGGGTGTTATATGTCCAAAAAAGTTGCTTTAATTACCTGTAATCAAAAAAAAAAAGAGAAAAAGGAAATTAACAAGATTAAACTAGGTAATACACAATTATATATATATATTACATTTCGTAATAATAACAATAATTATTTAATTAAATTTAATAAACATAAACAGAATAAATAAATAAAAGTAAAGAATAAACAAGAAAAGAAAAAAATTAAATTAAATAATAAATGAGTCGGCGGCGGTTCGGTAGTTTAATCTTTATTAATTGGATTAGATTTGGTGTTTGCTTGTTATTAGAATTTTATTTTTTTTTTTGTTTTGTTTATCATTAATTATCAGCCAATTTTATCATATTTTTTTTTTTCTTTGTATTTAGATAACAGAAAAATATTAGTCAGTTTTACCAAAAGGCATTAAATTTTTCTATTTAAATGAATTTTATTAATAAAATTATCTAAAAAGAAAAGAAAAGAAAAAACTGAACGGTCTACAGAGGATTCACTCATATAAAACCTGCAAACAATTTAAAAATTATTTTTTGGTTAAGAAACTGTATCGATAGAAGAGTTGAATGATTTTTTTCAATGTTAATATTATGTTAATTCACTGAATAATTTAACACCATTCTCGTGGTTTTTTTTTTTATTAAATTTAATTAATTTTTTTTTTTTTAACAGATATCGCGAATTGTTTTTCAATAGAAAAAACCGATCAATAAAACCGAAAACTTATTAAAATACCACAAACACAATAAAAAAATATTTTCTGTTTGTCGTATATTTAATGTAAACAAAATATTTTTAATTTATTATAATTAGTTTTATGGCAAAGCAAAAAAAAAAAAAATCTATTTTCAGATATTTGTAACAAAAAACAGAATATGAGAAAACTGACATTTCAACATTTATCCACACACTAGATAAGACTACGCCTCCGTACATCATCTGTGTCACCGGCAGTTAAATAATTTTTTTATTTCTTTATAAATAAATTATTTCTTTTTATTTTTATTTTTAATAAATAATATTTTATAACTCTGAACACATTAAAATAGAAGAGAGCAAAAAAAAAAAAAACAATAAAAAAAAAATTTTGTCTAGTTTGACGAATAAAAATGAGAATTTTATTTAATTTCACTAACCATTATTATTATATTATTTATTTTAAACTGTTTTATTCGATAATATATTAAAACATGATTTATTAATAATCATAAGATTTAATTTTATATAATTTGGAAACTTTTTTAATATATATATATATTTTTTTTTTTTTTATTAAATTATAAACTTATTTATTATATTTTTCTTTATTATTTATGAATGCAGAATGCTGGAGTGCCTCCATTTGTAAATTGTTTTAAAAAGTTGACTTTTCTTTTATTTATATGGTGGTGCCTGATGTGTATAATAATAACAATAAAAAAAACTGTTCCTAAAATGTTTCTTAGTTGAACAGTATGTACTAAATAGAGCTAGTAAATAAATGTTCTAAAAATAAATCGATCCGTTTGGTCGATTTTAAAGTCAAAGTAAAAAAAAAAATTGCATGTAAAAATAGTTTTTCCCATTTTTTTTTTTGCTGCAATAAAGGTAACGAAACGTGTGTTGACCGTTAACGAAGAAAAAAAACACAAAGGATTTAGCATAATACAGGTAAATAAGAGAATAAATTTTAATTTTTAAATTATTTTTATTTAATTTAAAATGTAATGAAATCATATGTACAAAGTGGATAGATTTATTTTATTTTCTTCATAAATATGCGTTAAATAATTTTTTTTTTTTTTTTTTACTTGGATATGATGGTTACTTCTTAATTTTAATTTTAATTTTGTTTATTCATTTTTAATTAATTAATTAATTTAATTATTCATTTACTATATGATTTTTAATAAATATTTTATTATATTATTTGATATTTATAAAGATATTTTATCTCTAAGTAATAAGAAAGGGTTTTTTTTTTTACTTTATATATAAATTTAATTTAAATTAATAAAATAATAATAAAAAAAATATTGAAAATAATTATTTTAGTTAATTATTATTATTATTAATATTATTATTATTATAATGTAAACTTCTAAATAGAATTATTAAGTCTACCTTAATAAAGCTATGATCCCAATTTCAGCTGATATTGTGGTACCTTACCGCTAAGCTAGGTCACCATTGCTCTACATTTTCATAATTTTTCGCATTTTTTTTTTTTTTTTACGTTTACATCCCGTTTATATCAAAAACAAATAATCGATTTTAATTAATTAATTAATTCTACGAATAGGATTGTTTGTTGTTATTAAAACAAAAAAAAATTAATAAAAGAAAAACAAGATTTTGTGTTACCGGTTGTGAAGGAGGAGCAATGGCGAAACTTATAAGACTGGTCCCTCAATCAGAGATTATATAAAATGCAAAAACTCAAAATATAACATAAAGATAAATTTTCTATAGTTTTTTTTTTTTACTCAATTTACATCAACATCAACATTTTTTTTTTTTTTATTTTTATTTATAAGATTTTTGTTTTTACTTCTAAAAACGTTTTCACTCCCTACATGTGCGGATTTTTTTTATTTATTTATTTACTTAATTAATCATAATTAGATGAGGATTTTTCTTTATTTTATTATAAATATAAAAATAAATTAAATTAAATTTTATTTTGCTTATTTTAGGAATCAATTATTTGTTGTTTTTTTAATTTTTTTTTCATAAGGAAATAAGAATTTTATTAAATCGATTAATAAAGCAACAAAAAGAAAAAAAAAGATTTATTAAACGGAAATTTATTTATTAGTTACAAAATAGACTTTTTCTTGAAGTTTTAATGTTTGGTTGGCAATTTTTTTGAAATGTTATTGAATTCATGGATTCTGGAAGTAAAAATGAATTATTTTGTGTATTGGTTTATACTGTGTGACGGGTATTTGATTGCTAAACGCTGTAAAATTTTGATCAGTGATTAAAACTGGATGTCAATTCCTATCAGTACTAAATGTAATCAGATAAATGTTTGTTACACCTAAATACATTGTAATATGGTGCTTATAATAATAACCAACCCATTATGCCAACACTGCTTTAAAGCAATAATACAAAGTGAAGTAAAATGATAAAAAAAAAAAAAAATATTTAAATATAAATTCCATAATTTACTTAATACATAATTAGCTTTGGTCAGTATTTCTTAACGCTGTAGTTGTTACTTTTTGATTAAAATTATTTATTATTATTATTATTATTATTATTATTGTGTGTGTGTGTACTACATTGGTGAATTTCTTACATTTTTACTACATTCACAAATTTTTGTTCTTTTTAATCAAAAATCTTCTTCTCTTTGCTTTGCAGTTCAATTATTAATCTGAACCGTTGTGGTTATTTTATTTTGTTTACTACTTGTAAGTTAATTTAATTCCATTTTTAATACGTGCGCATTTAATTAATTAATAAAATTCATTTATTTCACTAATTAATTGTATTTATGTACTTATGTACGTTTTTTTTTTGCGTTATCATTTTTATTAGTGAATCAAAGAAGTTTCTCACATTTAAGTACATTTTTTTTTTTATTAACTCGAACAAAAAAAACAACAACAAAACTCCAGTTTTTTCAGTAATTTATGCAATTTAAAACATACCTCAAAAGCTGTGTTAAAGTAGTTTCTTTTTAGTTTTTTTTTTTATTGTTTTTATTTAAATTTTTTTTTGAATAATCTTCCTAAAGCTATTTACATAATAATTTTACATAACAAAAAAAAAAAAACTAATTTTTTTTTTAATATTAAATTTTACTTTAGGGCGGATTTAGATTTTTTTTTTTTTAATTTTAATTTTATTTATTTATTATATATTTAGCATTTTTCTAATAGTTTATTTTTATTTTTCTTTATAAAATATACAAAAAGAAAGGAAAGAAAAGGAAAAAGAAATGTTTTTTTCTATATACAAATTTCCCTAATAGAGCAAAAATATTGTTGAATTTGCGTTGTGTGCCTGTTGTGCTTGTAACACATTTCTATAAAGTTTTTTTTTTTTTTATATTTTTTAAATTAAGAAATAGAAACTAATTAATTGAATAAATAAATGAATAGGAATAAACTTGAGGTACTTTCATTTATAATAATAAAAAAGAAAAAAAAGAAATGAAAGAAAGTGAATGGAAAAACTTTCCCACCATAGCAATTTCCTGTCGGCAGTTAGTTTGTCTCTACTTTTCTATAATTATTTGTTCAAGAATTTATTAATCGTTTTTATTTGTTAATTAAATTATAAAAATAGTTTTAATGATTAAAAAAAATAAAAAAGAAAGTTTTTTTTTTATAACACTTGCCGCCTAGTGACAATTTTTGTTGATTTTAAATCAAAAAATTTGTTTATACATTTTTGCGTTATGATTTAATTAATTAATTTAAAGAATAACATTAAATAAAACAAAATAAATAAAGAAAGGGATGAGTTTTTATTAGTCTCATAAACTAGATAATGAAAAAGAAATCACATTTACCAAATTTTAACTGGTCATTATTAATTTTTTTTTAATTTTTTTATATAATTTTAAATCTAATATTAAATAACTAATTAATAATTCTTAATTAAATACTAAAACAGCATAATTGTGGGTTTTTTTAAGAAAATAAATTAATGATTGAAATGAAAATTATTTTTTCTTGTAAATTCGTTAAAATATTTTATTAATTTTTGGTAATAATGAAAAAAGAAAAAGCTTAAAGAATGTACAGGTGAAGGCAACTTTTTTTTTTTTTTTTTTTTTTTTTGAAGGTGGAACAGTACCGGTACAGATAAAAGAAGAAAAGTTAAAGAGAGATACACATAGGGCATAGGTGCAATTTTTATGTATCGACAAAATTTTTAAGCATTACAAAATTGTGTTTTTTGGTTTGATTTTTTCCCTTTTTTTTAATTTTTTTATTAACAATTATATTATTAATGTAGGGTGGTAAAATACTCTGTGTTTGTTTGTGTATCTTTTTATTTAAGTATTATTAAAAAATATTATTCTATTTGTTTCTCGTTTTCTTACTTACTTACTTTTTGTATTAATTTTTTTTTTTTTTTTTATCATTATTCATCTCATAAAACATATTGCGTGTGCACAACATTATTATATTTATTTATTTATTCTTTCTAATATTTTTTATTTATTTATATTTCTATTAAAGATATATATATATATATATTGTTTTTTATAAATAAATTATTATTATTTTTCTTATTTGTTACTAAATTAGTTATGTGAAATTGTGTGTGTTTTTTTTTTTTTTTTTTCCTCCAATTTCTTCCAATTTATTTTTTCTTCTTTACTTTCTTTGTACGATAGCGAATTTTTATTTATAATAAATAATTATTAATAAATATATAATGACAATATATTAGACTAAATATTTTATTATAAGTTCATTATTATTATTATTATTATTATTATTATTATGAAATATTTCTTTTGCTTTGTTATGTTTTGTTTTTAATATATTAATTAGAGTTTTATGCATCTATTTTAGATAATATTAATAATAATAATATTTATTAATATATAATAGAAATAATTATTGCCTAATAAATCGTTACACATAAATATATATATATATATAGGATTTAGGATTTAGTTGATAACTATTATTCAGAAGTTGTTGCTGTTGTTTCTTGATTAGTTTGTTCTGCTTCGGCGGCGGCAACAACAGCAGCAGCTGCTGCTCTTGCTTCAGCGTCTTTAATAAATAATTTTTATAATAAAATTCAAAAAAAAAAAATTGTATTAATATTTAATTTAAGATTATTAAATAATTAATTCAAAAGGGTGGAGAATATAAATTCCAATAAAATGGAATCTGGTGACCTTATATAAAATTTATTATCTATAATAATTTATTTTTATTTTATTTATGTACATACCTCGTACTGCTTGGTCCTTCCATATTTTTTTATTCTCCGCTAAACAACCAACCCATGGCTTTTTAACATGCAATCGTGACAATTTCTCTTCGTTGTTACTTTTCTTTGTTGTTACATCTGATTCCTCTTTTATTGCTTCAGTTATTTTATGTGGTAAACTAAGAGTATTTGAGTCATCACTACCAGATGATCCTTTGCATGTAAGTGGAGCAATTGGTGCTAATACAACTTCTAACATATCAGAACATACAGTCATACTGGGTTCAACAATAAATTCAATAAAACCAATTTGAGATTCGGCAACAAGAGTATTATTTCGATCGCATAATGGACTAAAAGGCAAACCAAGTTCACGTTCCAAATCACCTTGACGAAAGAACTCCTCTAGTAATAACATAGTCCATCGATGATGAATTCCCCATTTCTTTGCCGGATGACTAATATCACAACAGTGTAAAACTAAAGCCATGGCTTTTGATTTATCTACAATCGGTTCTGATAACGTTAGAAGATTTTTCATATTTTTCAATTGTTGAAAATGGAATGACATGTCGGTGGCTAACACCATATCAATAATGTATGATCGAAGTTCACGATACTCTTCTCTCGATAAATTCTGTAGTACATTGCATTCATCCTCCTTGAGTACACGAAATGCAGCACTAATATGATGATTCTCTAAAACTGCCCTATCATTATACAGCATAGCTGTTTCCGAACCGGACATCACATGGAAATTATTAGTGGTTCCTGTATGCTCATAATCGTGTATAATAGCTGCCAAAAGCGTTGCAAATATTTCCAAATCGGTTAACCAATGCATCAAACCAGTTTGACATAGAATATGATGCACGGTTTGTGCAACATCAGCCGCATGCAAATTATTATGATACGGATTACGGAAGCGGCAATAACCCTCTTCTATTTTTGTTAAAAATGCTTCTAATGTGGTTGGCGGTACCTTAAATTTCGGTATTAAACCATAACGATTTAATAAATCGTAGCCCAAATATTTTAACGGTTGCCCATTAGCGGCATCCGCTAATGAGAAAACATCAAATGACCAATCGTCAAGTGTCTACAAAGAATCCGAATTAAAACACCACCAATATTTATCTTGTGTCGATTAGTATTTACCTTAAGTACTTTAACAACATCTGGTGGAAATTGCATTAAGGCTGAACTCGAAACGCGTCGATATATTCGATCAACAAATATACCAGCCCTAATTGCATGTGCCACCGAACGAAATTTCGGTTTTTCGTCAGATCTTTTACGTGTGGTACCCAATTGACGGGTGAACGTTGATGCCAACCATTCACGTACTTCCGGAGGCACAGCGTCCGGTTGTACCTCGGATAGTTCATCATCTTCATCAGCAAGACGTCTAAATTTGTAAATTAGAATTTTACTTTAATACTTTTTCTATAATTTGTTTTTTTTTTGTTTTTTTTTTTAAACAATTATCTTTGATAATTCTGATGATCGAAATTCTTCATTTTTGTCGTTGTTAACTCTTTTGATAATATGCTTTGGCATTTAAATCGATAAGATAAAAATAAAAAAAGGTAACAAAACCATATTTACATTAAATGCACAACAAAATTAAATATTTACAAAATATTAACAAAATAATTAATTAATTTAAATTTATTAAAAATGAAAAATTTTATTGAATAATTTTTTAGTGAATTTTCACATAAATGATTTTTTCTTTTTTTTTTTTATTGTTTTGATTAATTTATTTAAACACTCACCACGTTTACTATTATTAATATTATTTATAATAATTAATTAATTAATTAATTAAAAAAAAAATACTTTTAATATCTCTGTGTGTATGTTCAAAATATGTTTTTATGGGTTGTTATTAAAAATAAATAAATTTATGTACATCAAAAAAAAAGGAAAAAAAAAACACAATGAATTTAATTAAAATTAATTTTTTATACCTAATTAAAAACATAATTAATTATTTAAATTAAATGATAAAAAAAAAATCTAAAAAACCCAAAAAAAACATAAATCGGATTTTCGTAAATATATAAATAAAATTAAATTAAATTAAATTTTCTTTCACTAGTTATGCAAAATTACATTGAAAATATGCATGCATATTATTTCGTTGTATACAAAATCTTTTTAAAAACAGAGTTAAAATAGAATTTTCTATAATATAATCATGCAAATATAGATTAAGTAGATTTGTTATAGATTTTATGAAATTATTTAAGTAGATAGATAGACACAGTTATAGAGGCTTAAACATTAAAAAAAAAATAATAATAATAAAACACAAATATAGCTAACAAAACAAAAAAAAAAAATAATAATAATAATTCAACAGAATGTCCATATCCATATAAAATCCACAAAAACCAAAAAAAAAAAAAAAAAACCTTCAGTGAAAAGTGTTCCTCAAAACATAATAATTCAAATGTAAATAATTGTTATCTCTGACACACAACTAGTCTTAATCACAAAATAATGATTTAAAGAGATTAGAAAGAAAGTATTTATATCAGTGAATTATTATTATTATTATTAAAAACAACACAAAAATAAAAACACGTAAAAATTATTCATTTTAGTACCTGAATGTCATTATATTGTATTTAAATTCACTGATTAATATTTGTATACACTTGTTAGCAAGTTAGTTAATTAATTAAATAAATATTCGTTATAAATAATTATTATGAAACGAATAACACAATATACTTCTTGATTATTTATAATCAAAATTACCTTTTATTTTTAATGCGATACCTGATTAAAAACTGCACCAGCTCAATAGCAATTGACTTATATTTAGGCTTTTGACACATATCCATATTTAATTATTATATAATATTTTTATTAATTTTTGTAAATGTGTTTTATCATTTTATTTTTATTTTATTGTTTTCTCTACGCTTTTTCGTATGTTTTCTTCACATTTTTAACGCACTAATCATGAAGCGTTAATCGCTCTCGCATATTAAATTGTTAACTTATCAAACTTAAACACTAAATATATATTTTTTTATTTTTTATTTAATGTTACGACCTTCACTAATAAAATTCAACTAAATATACAGATATGTGTTTTCAATTTATTGGAAATTATTATTTTTTTTTTTAATCAAAAGAATAAGAAATAATTTTTTTTTTTACTTTACTTTACTTTACTTTTACGTTTGCGTTAATACCATGAGCTTTGCTGTTGCTGTATTACTACAAATATAAATATATTGTCTTTACAATAATATCGTTGATTGTCTTTTTCCGACTTTTACGACTTATTATTACGTGAGGTTTGTATATATAAATAATTTGTTATTTTAGTTTTGGATAGAAAATATGGTAACAATGCCACCCTTAAATAAAAAAAACAGTCACCCAACTACTAAATTTTATTGAATATTATCATCATCATCATGATCATCATCGTCGTCGTCATTTATTTATTTACGTTTTTCTTTTTCTTTATTAATATTTATTACTATTATTATTATTATCATTATTTTTTTGTATTTAATAGAACAACACCAATAACAACCTGCGTTGTGGTAATAATTCTAATAATAAGTAATAAATGGGATGAAAAATACTACAGTAGAGTACCTGTTTATCATAAAAATGGTTTTAATAAAATGTAATAAGCAATCAACGATTTTTAACGTTTTTCGTTTCTATTTTCTAATTTGTGTTGTATAATTATTAAAATAGGGGGGGTTATCAACATTATCCATAATTATTTTTTATATTGAGGAATTATTCGAGGGTTTTTTTTTTTAATAAATAAATTTGAATGTACGTCATCGATTGAAAGCCCTACAAGAATATATTTTTATTTTTTTTTTTTGATTAAATTATTAATTATTCTGTGAAAAGTGTGAAGTTTTATTAAAAACAAAAAAATCGATTTCAATTTTCTTTCTTTTTTTTTTATTATAATAATAATAAAACGTATAAAAGGTGCCTAGTTTAACAAAAAAATAATATTACAATTTAATTGATTGTACAACTTTACAAAATCATATTGATTTAATAATATGAGTTATGTATATCGTTGCATAAATCATTTAATTTAAAATTCAATCGTTTTCACGTTTCTTCCTTTCTGTATTTTTGTATTTCTGTTTGATAACCGTTTTCAAATTGTATTGGGAATAATATATTCGCTAAAAACTAACGAATAAAAATGTTTTTAATGTTTTCGTTGTTGTTTTTTGTTAATAATTTTTTCTTTATGACATAAAACATAAAACGTGGTAATGGGTAAGAAGAGCAAAAAAAAAAAAATAAAAAAAAAAAAATTAAATATTTATCTTTTTATTTTGTTTTGTTTTTTGTTTTGAATAAATTCGGTACCCTTTGCGTGTTTCGTTTCGTTTCGTTTTTTTTTTTTTTTTGTTACATTCATTTGTAAAAAAAAATTTAATTGATTGATCTAAATAAACTAAAATAAAATAAATATTCTAGCTAACCACTCTACCTCTATCACGCAGAAATATTTGATTAATTATTACATTAATTTAATAATAATAATAATAATATTTAATGTATATTCTAATTAATTATTATCATTATGTTTTGCTCTTAAAAAGTGCTTTCTGTTGCTTTGTTTTGCATCGTAATAACAGCGGCAACAGCAGCGATAGGTAGTATATCTCTGTTATCTAAATTACAGGTACGGTTACTTTGTTATATATTATACAGTTTATTTATTTTGTTTATTTCCTGTATAATTACAATTAAAATACCACTCCTAAATAATTAGTAAATATAATAAAAATGTTAAAATTGCAAAAAAAAAAACAAAGCCATTACTAGAAATTTATTAATAAATTTTTCAATATGAATATGCAACCCAATTATGTAATAAAAAATTATTTATTGTTTTATGAAATTTCTTCTTTTTTTTTAGTTTTATTAATTAAATGCATTCAAAAAAACGAAAATAACGAAAATTAATAGAAAAGACCAAGGGTAAATGCAGTTTTTATGAAATAAATAAACTTATTTTTTTTTTATTAATTAATTTTTAGATGAAAATTCTATACTAATTAATTAATTAATTAATTAGAGAGAAAAGAGAATAAATTGCTTTTTTTTTTTATTATTAGATTAGGCAAAAACAAATTGAATTTTTTTTTGATAACAAAATTAGAATAAGTCAAAAAAAAAACAAAAAGAAAGAAAAATGTTTTTTTTTTTTATTTTTCTTTCTTTGTTAACAAAAGTCATTCATAAAAATAATTAATTAAAACAAAACAAAACAAAACAAAAAAAGTAGTTAATAATTTAATAAAGTAAAGTAAAGTAAAAAAAAAAAAAAAAAACAAATTAAGGACACACACCTAGATGATTTTGCTGACATGGTACAATCTTTTCGTTGGGAGATTCTAAAATGAATGGTAAAAAGAAAAAGAGACAAAATAAAATAATAAAATAATTTTTTTTTTTTTTATATAATTTACTTTTTTTTTTTTTTTTTGTTTTGTCTAAAAAAAAAAAACAAACAAAAATTTATATTCGAATTCAAAATTAAAACAGGTAAAAAATTTGGCTAAATAAACAAAAAATAAAATTAAATTAAAATTAAAATTATGCGTACTGTGTGTGAGTGTGCATTCAATTCACATTTTGACGAAAATAAAAATAAAAATAATAAAAAAAAAAATGCAGCAAGCTTTTCATTAATAATTAATTCTTTCACTATGCGGTAGTGAACGAATTTTCATAATTATTAATTTTTTTTTTTTTTTGCTAAAACTAAAACTAAAAAATAATAATAAAAAAGATTAATTAATTATTTAATTACAAAATTATTATTTGCAAAGTAAAAAATGTTCTCAACTTTTATTATTTTATTTATTTTTTTTTTTTTTTGTTTGTAATAATAATTTTTGTGTATTTTTTAATTATTTTTCTTGTTAAGAGGCCAAAGTATTAATTAAATTAAATGTGTAAAATTAATAAAATGCTACAAAAAAAAAAAAAAAATAAAAAAAATTCGTTTTATTAGTAAAGAAACAAACAAATTAAATTAAATTAAATTAAATTAAAAAAAGGGGAAAAATAAATTTAGCAGTAAGATGGTTTTAAAGTAGCAGAAAAATAGATTTTTTTTTATATATATAAATAGTAAGTACAATAGAGATAGTAGAGAGATAGGACGTTTTTAGAGATACAGAAAGGCAGATGCTAATTACTTTGTATATCAACACTATTGGTTGTTGTTGTTGTTTTTTTTTTTTTAAAGGGTTACACATACATAATTTACATGCTTTTTATGAAAAAAATAAAAAAACAGAAAAAAAGGTTTTGTGGATTTAATTCATCTAAATCCGTTCATTGTGGATGCAAATTTGAATTAATTTTGTTTCTCATTAATTCTGTATATAAATTAAAAAAAAAAAAAAAAAAAAAACATATTTTGTTGCTATAATTAAATATAATCATCAGTGATACATGTGGACAAAGTAATTAAAATATATTAAATTAAAACGGGGGACAAAACAATTCACAAAAAATAAATTAACAAAAAAAAAAAAAAAATGAAATATTAATTTTGTTTTTCCAAGTGTTTGTAAAATAAAAACGCCAGATGTATCACTTTGTTTTTTTTTTGTTAAATTAATTGCATTGTAATTTGCTAGTAAATTACAATGAAACGACTATAAAACTTATTTATAATTAAATAGATTGAAAACGAAAAAAGTACAAAAACAATAAAAAACAAAAAAGTTCAAGAAAAAATCAAAACAAAACAAAAATTAAAAGGTAAAAACAAAAAATAGAACAAAACACAATTAAAAGACAGAGACCTGGCCCAGACTGGAGTGCGTAGACGTCGTCTCTGTACCGCACCTCGTCCTGGTGGTCCTGTTGGACCACTATGTGTTTGAGGCGCTGTGGTTGGGCTTTGTCTGGGCTCTCCAGGATCAATACTGGCGACGCGCTCTCGACCCCCATCGGTACTATAATAACCATACACGTGTACGTTACGTTTTTTATTTGTTTGTTTGTTTTTAAAAATTTGTTTTTTTTTTTTTTTTTTTTCAATTTTGTTAAATATTTTCAATTTTTTCAAGTAAGAAAAAAAAAAAAAAAGTTGTAATTAGAGTTGGAAAAATAAAATACAAAAAAATTATTATATATAAAAAAAATAAAAATTGAAGGTAAATAGGAATTTTTATGTGTTTTTAAATAATTAAATAAATAAATAATAAAAAAAAAACTAATTAACACGATATTGATGTAAATTAAAAGATAAAAACACAACAGACACAGAAAACACCACAATAAAGAGCTCAAGTGGAGGTGCCAGGTAGTTTTTTTTTTGTTTAAAATAAAATTTTTTTTTTTTCTTTTCGTTTTCTTTTTTAGTTAATTAATAATTGTTAAAATAAAATTAAAATTGTGTTGTGTAGCTTCGTTTATTATTAATGATTTTAAATTTAATAAATACTCTAAACTATTTTATATGGAAATGTTAAAAAAAAAAATTACTTCAACTTTTAAAGATTTGTAACATTTTTGGGCATTTTAAATTGGAGTAAATAAAATTTAATTAAATAAAACGTGACAGAATAATACAGATTATTACTACAGAATGATTAAAAAGAAAAAGTAAAATTGATTGGTTAATATTAACGTTAACACTGTAAAAGCATTAATCCATTATCTTGTTTATAAATTATCATGTGTTGCTAATCAATTCTTATCTTACACAAACATTAAGATTTATAATACGTTGTTTAATCAATTTAATTAATAAATTTCATTATAAGAAAAAATTGAGAAATAAAATTAGTAAAAAAATAAAACAGTTACAAGTCTAATCTTAGTGAAATAAAGTTTAAAAAAAATATTTGAAAGAGAAAACATTTAATCAATTAACAAAAAAAAAAAAATATGTTTGGTTTTAGGTTGTTTTATGTTTTTTTTTTTTTTTTTTCTTTAAAGCATGTCAATTAATTAATTTAATTAACCAAAAAAAAAAATAATAAAAGTTATGTGCCGACGTCAATTGATCATCGTTTTGATTATTCTCTACGTTTTTTATCTTTAAATTACTTCACTTTGGTTTTATTATTACTTCATATATACCGTACACTATTAATAACATAATATTAATTATTATCACTTATCATTTCAAATACAAATTAAAACAATTAAAAAAAATTATTTAAATACCTCCACTTGAGTAATTTTCGCCATGAAATTTTTCGATTACACATTTTATCGCGAGAAAAGAAAATTTTTTTTTTGTTCTTTCTTAACTTTCACAAAATTAATTATTAAATAATTCACCAATAAATTCTGTTAATTAATTTAATTTAATTTAATTTATAATAAACGAGAGACAAATTGACAAGGCACAATACTTTTCAACTTTTCTACAGTCACATTTAGTTATTTAAAAATTTTTTTTTTTTATTTATTTTTGTCATTGATTAAAAGTGAAATAGAAATGATATGGAAAAAATAATTTTAAAATTCTTTTTTCTTTTTTTTTATTTTCTATTTAAAATAATAATTATAATAATTTAATAATTAGTGTGTATTGTTAACAAAACAAAAATACAACATAAATGAATTAAATAAAAAAATAAATAAACAACGAAGAAATGAAAAAATAATAAAATAAATAATTAAACTAAAGGTTAGGTAAATGAATTTTTATTATAATTCTTCTATTCGTTGTTTATTATTATTATTAATAATAATAATTATTATTAATAAATTTTCTTCTTCTTCTCGTTAATGAATAAACTTTTGGGTTTATTTTTGTTTATATTGATGGTTTAATGGTCAATATTATAGTTTTCTATTTGCCTTTACACTTTTCATCTATAAACTTTTCTTTTCTTTCAATATAATTAATAAAAATAAAAATAAAAATTACGATCAAAGTGTAATAATATGTACAAAGTTGATTAATTGAATTTTCGTTATTTCATTTTTATTTATTATTATTATTATTATTATTATTATTATTATTTTGGGTTGTAATATAAATAAATTGTAATGAAATAAATATAAAAAAATTATTAGAGAATCCATTCCTGTATAGTAATAGTAAGTAAGACCTTTTCAAGCTTTTTTCATTTCCGTTTATACTTTTCGCAATATGTTTTCAATTTTATTTTTTTTTTGTTTTTTGGTTACAATGTTGAAATAAATAATAAAATTACACTGGAAATGTAATTTTATATGTAATTATCCTTGTTGCTATTTTTTTTTTCTGCGTCTTTTAATGCATCATTATAATTTTATTATTAATATTAATATTTTGTATTTATATATTTATAAATAATTTAATTATTTTTGTTTTATATTTATATATATATATATATATTTATAATTTAATTTAATTTAATAAATGGGTATATGAAATTGCTTACTTGGTCTCATCAATAAATACTGCTTCTAATACACGTGCCGCATAATGTAAATTTTTTTGTAAAATTTCTGCAGATATTTCACCGCGCTGCAATTGTCGTAAGAGACAACGTAGTCTAAATAAACAAATAATTTAATTTAATAAGAAATTTAATTAATAAATAATTATATGATTATAAATTGTACCTCATTGCAGCTTTGTCACAAGCGTCTGGTGTATCGACAGCAGGTAAATTATCTGTTGTTAAATCAATTGTTTCTAGTTCATCACCAGTGATTGGTGTTAGTTGTAAATTAGATGAACTTGTTGATTCCATTTTTGTGTCTAATATACTATGTTGCTTTTGGTGTATTAATAAATGTTTACTTGTTGAGCTAATTGCTTTAAAATTATCAATGTCCTCCGTTTCACTGTCTTGTGAACGATAAAATTCTTGATAATTTTTTTTACTATTTGACCTTCTTAATATCGTTAGGGCACCTTGATCTATAGAACAGGTAAAAAAAAAACAAATTTATAATCATTTATTAATTAAATTATAATCTATGGATGTTTAAGGCTTTTTTTTTGTGAATTCTTAAGAAACGTCAAGCTTTTAAGATACCTTTCAGGTATTATAATAATAATTACTTTTCATTTCTCTGTCCTCAAAATATTAAGATAAATCATTCTGTTTCGTTTAAATTTAATTGCTGAATTTTTTTTTTTAATAATATAAATGTTATTTTGTGACAAACGGAAAGCTTTTAGAAGTTCTTTAGCTTTATCGAATATTTATTGTATGTGAGATTTTGGGATTATTTTTTTTTATTATTTATGGATATAAATATAAATTTTCTTTGTTTTTTTTTGAGATCGCATGTATAAATAAATATTTTATGTCTTATAAATTTATGCCTTTGGATGTTGTTTTGTTAAGGAACGAATTGTCAGTGTCTTTGATTCTACTACAGTCGCGTGTTTAATTTAATTTTTTTCCTGATTGTAACTTTTTTAACGTATAAATCAAGAAACTTTTTATTAATTATTTATAAAAAAGAATAAAAAAAATTAAAGAAATTTCTATAAATGGGATAAATAAGCGAGGTTCCAGTGTACGAAAAAAGAAAGAAAATAAATAAATAACATTTTATAAAGAAATATTTATATTTGTAACAAAGAAAATATTCGTAATAAAAAAAAAAAGTTCAAAGTTTTACATAGTTTCACATCATAGAGCTTTTTCGCAATAAACATTTTCTTTTTTACATTTTTTTTTGAATAAATTTACATTTAACACTGAGTTTTATTTTACGTGAAAAGAGAAAATTAGAAAGTATTTCGTATAAAACGCCCTTCAATTGTAATAATTATTAATTCTATTTTTTTTTTTTTTTTTGTAAATCATTGTAATTGTAATTGTAATTAGCATTGTTATTTTTGTGTAAACGTAGCAGATCCATGGTTAATGTGTACCAAAAGTAAAAAAAAAAAAACTCTTCATAATCTCACACAGTTTAAGTGCGCGATGTATATAGGAGCTGATTCATAAAGTGTATCATTTGTTGAAAATTAGGTGTGGGGTGGTACTATTAAGACTTGTGACGTGACATGATGATGATAGGTCGATGGGATCTAGTGAATTTACATGACTTGTTTTTATTAAACAAGACGAAAAATATATGGTTCTGGTAAATCATGTTCTGTTGCATAGTAAAACGTTTATTTGCTGTTGTATATAGTTGTACATACATATATTTATGCTGCAACAATGTTATTACTTTAGTCATTCGTTGTACGTATGTAATATTTTATTACATTTATAACATATTTATATTTATATATATATATATATATATATATGCAATGCAAACCTAAAGTACAGCTTTTTTAGTATGCCTGGAAGGTGGAACATTTTTTTTCTTTCTTTATATTTTCATTTGGACACACGAACAATGTTTATTTTACATTTTACACATTGAAAAGCAGCAAAAAAAAGTTTTAACTTAATATGTAGACATAATATTTAATATTTTACGTTTATGTGAACACACTATATACGTATATAATATCACCCTGTATTACTTTATTTAATTTTATTTTATATTTTTTCTTTTACTGCAGCATTATATTTGTTTGTTAATTTCAATTTATGTTTTTTAATATTTTTCATTAAAAAATTTCATTTACTGCATTGACAATTTTCTTTACTTTTCGTTTCGTTTCCTTTTCCTTTTTTTTTCTTTTGTTTTCTGTTTTTAAGTAAGAATTTATATACTTAATTGACACAATTTATTTTCTTGATATGTTTTTGTTAGAAAACAAAACAAAGTAAATAACTTTATTTATTAATAAAATTGAAATTTATCTACGAATACAATATATATATATTTTATATCCGGTCGTACATAATACATTTTTATCTTTAACAATCTTTACTGATCATTCACTTGGAATAATCAAATACTCTAGTAGATTCGGTATATTGACGCATATATTGCCTAACGCACAATGATGTGACAGAGAGGATTTTTTTTTTTTTCCTTTTTGAACAAATATTTTAAAGAATATATTTATTGATTTTCCACAATACACGATCCAGTAAAAATGTGTGTAGATTTAGGTTTTCCTTCTTTAAATTTTCTTATCTTGACACAGGAAAAAGAAGACGAAGACGAAGAAGAAACTTTTATCAAATAAAAATAAAAATAAAATTAAAAAAAGAAAGAAAAGAAAGAATCGTCAAACTCTAAGGCTAAACTTTTCAATTTACCGAAATTTTTAAGTTTATGTGTGTTAAATCGAAGTGTGAAATTTATTTATTTTTATTTTTTTTCGTTTTTATTATTTGTGTTCTGCCGTCGGATAACATTTTTATTTATCCTTAATGGATATTAAAGGAAAATTTAAAGATAAAACTGGTTACTCACTCGATATTTGCCCGTTTTGTGGTTCTTCGATTTGTGTTATACCAGCTGATTGAATGGCTCTAGTTTTTGTAGCTGTTGTAGTTGTTGTTCCCGTTGATGATGATTTAGATCCCTCTATATCACGTTGCTCTATAACACCTAAATCGTCCTTTGTCTGTCGGTTTTCCGGAGAACTTGCCACTGCAATAATTTAAAGAAGAAAATCAAATTAATATAAAAACAGTAAAGTAAATCAAAAAAAAAAAAAAAAAAAGGTACAATTTAGCTCTGTTCCGGTAAAACGATAAACAAATAAAAAATGAAAAAACTCCACCAACCATTTTGGTGTCAAATAAAATAAAATTGCAATCAACAAATTAACATGGATATAAAAAAAAAAAAAAAAAACAATTTTTATTTTTTTGTTCTTTCCAAGAATAACAAGATCCCTTTCATTAAAATTTCACAAATCTTGAAATGGTATCATCGTGAAAACAATTACAAAAACCTTACTCAGAAAACCCTGAGAAATGTGCAAGAGCAGATAATAAACCCTGGCTGGATATTTAACAAAAAAAAAAAAAAAAAACGAAAAAAGTGAAAGGAATAAATAAACAGCAGCATATCCTTCTATATAAAGCCTTAAACAATCAAATTTTCTACTTTTTCATCTTCTTTTTCTCTGTTTTTTTTTCGTGTGTAAATCTCGTTCCCATGTTATCCTGTCCTTAAAATTGAATCAATTTGTTATTTTTTATTTTGCCTCATATTTTGTACCCAAATGAATTCTTTTTCTGTGTTGAATTGAATGTAAATAAAAATAAAATCCTCGTAACCAATTTTAATTTTAATTTCAAATAAAAATTTATTTTTGCATTTTAAAATATGCGCATTTTTATATATATAAAAAAAAAAAAATTATTTTTCTTGTTGTTATAGAATTTTATTTTTTTTTCAATTTTTCTGCGTTTTTATATCAATTTATTTTTTTTTTTTCGTTTTCTTTTTATCTTTCTAGAAAAATCCATCGCGCTTTTATACCTGTGCCACTTTTTTTTTTTATTTATTTTTAGCCATGTGTTTCTATATATATATATATGTGGAGTATATAAAATTTATATTTACTTAGAAGAAATAGGCGTCTTTATGTTTTTCCTTCGATTATTGAATATTGCGGTAATGATTATGTTAAGAACGGTACAGCATCCACCTGAATTATTGTTATTTTTTTATTTTGATTTGATTTTTAACGATCAAACGTATGAAATAAAAAAAAGTAAAGTATTTTCCCATTAAATATTAACAAAAAAAAGGAGAAATTTACGATCGAGAAAATTTTCTATAATCGCTAAAATTGATCAAATAAAAGTATTTTCATTACAAAACTTTAATATTCTATATATCAAAAATCGAGTCCCGTATTTTAATCCACATTTAATTAGGTTTACATAAGTCTAATATTCTATTAACAAAAAAAAAATAAATAAATAAATAAAAACGCAGACAAAGAAAACAAGCAAAAATTAAATAAAGTGGATGTGGATGTATACAGAAAAAAAAAAAGAAAAATAAAACCACCGTGAGCGTTTTTAGGTAAACATCAACAAAAACGTTAAAATTATTTATAAAATCTATAGAAACGAATATAAAATGGTGGCTTGTGTGTGAGCTTTCGCATTTTCTTTTTATGTAATAATAATAATAATAATAATCTTTCTTTGGTTATTTATTTTCCTTTTTATATATATATTTAAATAATTTGAATTATGTATTAACTTCCTACGTAGAATATAAAAAAAAAATAAAAGTCGTATACATACAAACTTGTTATGTTAAAGAAAAAAAAGGAAAAAAAAAACAAGTATTTTCGTTATTATGATAATTATTTGTACTATAATGAAATTTTTATTTATATTTAAATGACATGCAATTTGTGCTTTCTTGATAATGAATAAGCAAAACATTAAAAAAAAAAAAGAAAAAGTTTTATGTTTATTTTTTCGGATGTGTAGGGATTACCTAGGGAATCACAACAACCGTACATTCTATATGACAAAAATAATAAATAGTTTTTCCATCATTGCACTGGATGTATATATATATAGAAAAAGAAGACAAAGCACCAATCAACCTTCAAAATACAAAAAAAATAAAAAATTTATTAACATTCGTTACACGTATTTAACTTGTCACATCGTTTGAAGCTTTTCAAAAACAACTTTTAACTTGCGCGCTTTTACGTTGGATTTTTAAGCGTAGAATTAGGGATTTTTTTGTGTTTTTTTTTTTGCTTTTACTTTTACCTCTTGTTTGCTGTAACTCGAAAATACGTACAATAAAAAATTATTACAAAGCTGTGCTTTTTTTTTATAATAATGAAATTGAAAACAGCAGTATTTTGATTGTTCCTTTTTTTTTCTTTTTGTTAATTTATTTTTGTTCATGTTTTGCTACATGATGGGTTTACAATTTTCTTGTTTTTCTTTCTTTTCTTTTTTGTGCTTTAACGGATTGGTGATTTTATTTATTTTTTTTTTTTTGTACATTGAAACAGCAAGTGCCAGTAAAAAATAACAAAAAAAAAAAAAAAAAAACCGAAAATAGACAAGTAAAGTGATAGGAATTTATAAAATGTTTCATTTCATTAAATAAGGTAAAACCCGTAAGCCAGTTAATTATATTAAAACCTAGTAAAGTGTTTGTGTAAATATTTAAATCAAGTAAAATTAAATTAAATTTTATTTTTATATTCATTTATGTTGTATGTTGTCAAATTTATTACCACTTGTGTTATTAGTTAATTTATTATTATATATATATTTTTTTTTTTTTTAAGTTTTATACATTTCTATCGTTTTATTACAAACGTAAAGAGCAAAAAAAAAAAAAAAGAAGAAAAAGAAAAGCTAAAAAGAAAGTATTGTATGTTTACATTAAAGAAGTTAGACAATAATAACACTGTAGATACAGTTAAGTAAAAATACAAAAAATATATTTAAGGATATAACATAATATAAATGTGAATAAGACCGACAAAAACATCTCCCTGGAGCGTATTTCAGTTATAATACTTGCTGGTCGTGTCTGGATATAAACATAAGTACTGAATAGTAACTAGTATTCTATATATATATATATTTATATATAAGCGTTTGTATATTATTTAGAAATCAGATTTGTATACTGAAGTAAAAGTTTTTTATTATAAATATTTGAACTTTTCTATTCTTGAACTTAATATCGTGTTTTTTTACATGAAAGTTTACTTTTTTTATTTTCTGTATTTTTATAAGTAACCTAATAATAATAAATATATTTCTTATGTACAATAGAGGGGTACAATAAAACATAAGTAAATAGTTATTTAAAGTTTTTTTTTTTTTGCTGCTTCTTTTAATTTTACAAAAATTATTATTCTTTTATTATTTGTTGAGTTGTCTTAAAGTAATTTGTGTGTTTTATTCTAGATTCTATCTAGGATTCTAGATGATTTAATTTTAAAAGTTTTTTTTTTTTTAATGTGGTTAAATAGAATTAACATTTCTCTTTAACTAACTTTCAAGAGAACTTAACAAACATAAAATAAAAAAAAAAACAACTTTTTATTGTTTAAATAAAGTTTAATCACTTGGTGACAGTGAAATATAACTTAATAACACAAAGTAATTCAATACATATAAAATATTATCACCATGTTACTATACAATTTCTATGGTAATAAATAAATAAAAATTACGACCACCACAACCACCACAATATATAAACCAGATCATTTCTGTTATTATTTTTGTAAAATTGAATTTTCCCATATATAATAATAAAAAAGTAAAATTAAATCAAATTAAATGCAGTCATAAAAAATTCATTTAACGATTTATTTATTTTTTATAACAAAATAAAATTAAAATGTCCATGTAAATTAAATTTTATAAATAATCAAATTGTAAAATAATTATTTTATTTAATTAAAAATGGAAATGAAAATTTAATTGACCGTTACAGTACAGTACAGTACCAGTACGTAGTTTGTAGTAAATTGTTTGTCATATAGATTAATTAATAAATAAAAATATTATTCACAATAATAAACAATTTGTTTTATGTTTATGTATGTGTGTTGTTGACAAACATTAAAAATTATAATTAAGACATTTTATTATTATTATTATTGTTTACTATATATATTATTGTATTTAGTTGACATGCAAAGATGTTTTTAATAACAATAATTCATTAAAGGAAGCACAACAAAAATGAATTATATTTCATTTTATTTATTTTTATTAAATAATAAGATGTTATCAATTTATTTAATATTTATTATTTTTAATTTCAGATAATCTTTGTTAATCTTTAATAAAACTTAACATATATATATATATATACTGTGTGTAGATGTTTATTTAGTCACTTAGTTTTTGTTTCAAAATTTTCTTAAACATTAAACAGTTAAAATTAAATTAGAAAACAGTGAGTTGTTGTTATTATGTATAAACTACTTGTTTGCACTTTATTAATTTTATGTCGTTGTTGTACTTGTGACGAGGAAAGTGTTAATAATGTTGAATGGTGGCAAAAGGCAATATTTTATCAGATTTACCCAAGATCATTTATGGATACAAATGGTGATGGGGTTGGTGATTTACAGGGTATTATTATAAAATTAAATCATTTAAAAGATGCAGGAGTTACTGCTACATGGTTAAGCCCAATATTTACATCACCAATGGTGGATCATGGTTATGATATTGCGAATTTTATCGAAATAGATCCATTGTTTGGAAACAATGAAGATTTTAATGAACTAATTAAAAAAGCTGACGAAATAGGTAGATTTTAATAAAACATTTATTTAAAAGCGTCTTAAAAGCTATAAAAAATTATTTTTTATTCTTACAAAGGTATTAAAATTATTTTGGATTTTGTACCGAATCACACAAGTAATAAACATGAATGGTTTGTTAAATCGGAGAATAAAGATCCAGAGTATGAAGATTATTATATATGGATCAATGCAAAAGAGTTTGTGAACGATATTCCAATTCCACCAAATAATTGGGTAAAGAAAATTTTATTTAGAAAAAAAAAAGTTAATTTAAACGTTGATCGATTTTTTTTTTTTACTTAAGCAATCAGTTTTCTATGGGTCTGCATGGGAATGGAGTGAAATTCGTCAGCAATTTTATTTACATCAATTTACAAAAGAACAACCGGATTTAAACTACAGAAATCCGAAAGTAGTTGAACAAATGGATTCAGTGTTAACATATTGGTTGGAAAAAGGTGTTAGTGGTTTTCGTGTAGATGCGGTTAATCATATGTATGAAGATGAAAACTTTCCCGATGAACCACTTTCAGGCTTAACAGAAGATGTTAATTCGTATGATTTTACAAAGCATATTTATACAACAAATTTGGTAGCAAAATTTATATAAAATATAAAAGAAAATTAATTAATTTAAATTTTATATTAACTTAGCCACAATCATATGAAATGATTTATCATTGGAGGGACTTATTAAATAATTTCCAAAGGGATAATGGTGGAGATGCTCGGTATTTTCAGAAATAATTAAAAATTTAAATAATAATAATAATAAAAAAAAAATTAATTTCGGTTTTTAGAATATTAATGACTGAGGCTTATGCAAGTGTTGAAGATACAATGAAATATTATAAATCGGATGATGGTAGAAATGGTTCACATATTCCATTCAATTTTCTATTGTTATCTAACCTGAACGATGCTTCAACAGCTTCAGAATATATTGAGAATATAAATATGTGGTTAAATAGTATGCCAGATGGTGCTACCGCAAATTGGGTGGTTAGTTAAAGAGAAAATAAAAATAAAATCGAATGAAAAAAAACAGTTTAAGTTAATTTTTAATTTGTAATCATTATAAACAGCTTGGAAATCATGATAAATCTCGCATTGGGACACGTTTCGGTGTTGAAAGAATTGATGCATGCAATGTTTTATTAATGACATTACCAGGTGCTGGGATTACATATAATGTATTACGTGAAATTATAATAAAATTTGATTTGCAGTAAAAATAAAAATTTTTAAATTCTAGGGTGAAGAAATTGGAATGATTGATTATAGAGAAATTCCATTAGAAGAAATGCAAGATCCAAATGCATTAAACACATTAAATCCTTTGTTGTCTAGAGATCCAGTTCGTACACCATTTCAGTGGGATGGAACAAAAAATGCTGGATTTTCAATAGCGGACAAAACTTGGTTGCCTGTACATCCAAATTATGTAAACCTTAATTTAGAAGTACAAAAGAAGAAGTTGAAGAGTCACTTCAAAGTTTATCAGCAGTTGACAGAACTGCGTGATGATCCCATTATGATTAAAGGGAATTTTAAAGCTGTGGTGTTGAAAACCAACATTTTTGCTTATACAAGGTATAATTTTTCTCCTTTTTTTTATATTTCTTGGGTAATCAATTCAATTTGTAAAAATAAAAATATATTTATATTTGCAAAACAGATGTCTACCAGAGCACAAAGCAATTGTTGTTATAATCAATTTAGGTTCATCGAGCGATACAATCAGTTTGTCTGATTTTGATGAGATATCTGATGAGCTAGAAATAATTATTTCATCAACATCATCATTCTACACAAAAGGGTAAAGGACACAGAAATTTTTATTTATTTTTTTCTACAATAATTTTAATGGTTTATTGATATTAATTTCACTTGCTGGGATTAACACACTCACACACTTTAATTGTCTCATTGAAATCTACTTATCTGAATATTGACAATTGAATAATACTCTAAAACTCAATACCTACCACTTTGTAAATTCTATTTTTAAACACCTTGTCACTAACACCTGAAATCAACAAATTTCAATAATTTTTTAAAACACGATAATTCCTTTTTGTAAAATTATTTAACCAGAAACTATAACACAAGAAGTAACAAACACAACTGAGGATTAGCCCACAAATTAACTACGTCATTAATTTAACTAATAAACCTTTTTTTTCTGTTTTCTGTTTTTTGTTTTTATGCAATCGAATCGAATCGAATTTATCTCTACCAATCTTACTTATTGCATGATCGAAATAACTTAATAATTTATATATTTGACTAATAAATTAATTTTAAATTGAAATATTTTAGCAAGAATAATATCGCATGATCTGTAAACATTAGAAATTATTTTTTTGTTTTGTTTTATTGTTTTAAGCTCCGTTTTAAGCTCCGACTTTTGTACTTTTAGCCTTTGTGAATCATTTATGTGTGTTTTTCTTGTACTTATTATTATTATTATTATTATTATTATTATTATTATTATTATTATTATTATTATTCGCTATTGTTTCTATTATCTAAATACAACTATAATTGATTATAGAAATAGAAAATGAATGTAATTAATCTAAGAATGATAAGTTTATTTATGTTTATTGATTTATATTTATTTGGTATTTGGTTATTTGATTGTGATAAGATACAGAGGTAAGTAAAACAAAAAAAAATTTCTGCAAAGAACATTGTATATTACAAATTTATAATTTATTAACAAGCTTATTAATATCAATAATAATAATCTCTCGCTTTATAATTAATAATTTGCAGTGATATTAATAATATATATATATATATATATTTTTTTAGTGATAAAGTAAACAAAAATGTTATCAACATAATGGCATATGATGGTTTGGTAATGAAAACAACAACGGTATACCAGCGACCAAGGTTAGATGATTAAACAATATTATCTAGATGGACTTTTATATACAAATAAAAAAAAAATCATTTCAGATTCATTAAGAAAATTTCATTCAGTTTTACATTATTCATTATAACATTTATTATATCGATTGGCCTCAATATATATTTATTTAATTATAATAATTATCGTAAATAAATTAATTGTATGTGCTTATAAAGTTTAATTATAAAATTAATTTGTTTATTATACCCAATACAATATACATATATATTTATCAATCTGTCAAAATTAAAAATTTAATTTTTCTCTTATCTCAATAATATGATAATAAATAAATATATTTAATTTAATTTCCATTAGTATTTTCTCAGTAATTGCCTGAGAAAGATTATTGTGAATTGTTTGGAAAATATATATTCGCGAAATTATGTTTAAGTGTCTATTAATTATTTGTGTGCTTCAATTAAGCACAGTTTTTGTGAAAATAAATTCCTATCAAGTGCAGACAAAAGCGAATACAGATAAAGAGTGGTGGCAACATGCAACCTTTTATCAAATATATCCAAGGTCATTTAAGGATACGGATGGTGATGGTGTTGGTGATATTAAGGGAATAACAGCAAATCTACAATATTTAAAAGATATCGGTATTGATGCAATTTGGTTGAGTCCTATTTTTCAATCGGCATTAATTGATATCGGTTATGATGTGTCTGACTTTTATAAAATTCACGAAGAATATGGCACCATGGAAGATTTTGATGATATGATTGCAACAATGAAACAGCTCGGTTATTATCATTTTTTAATTTCATTTTGCTTATAAATTATATTTATGATTTATGTTATGTAGGCATTAAGCTGCTGTTGGACTTTGTACCAAATCACTCGAGTGATAAACATCAATTTTTTATAAATTCCGTGAATCGTGTTGCCGGTTATGAAAACTTTTATACATGGAATGACGGAAAATTAGACGGTACTGTGCGCTCACCGCCTAATAATTGGGTAAACATTTTTATTAAATTTTTATTTATTTACAAAAATGATTTTATTTAGAATTAATTGTTATATTAGGTAAGTGTTTTTGGTGGATCTGCGTGGACATTTAATGAAATACGTCAACAATATTATCTACATCAATTTTATGCAGAACAACCTGATTTGAATTATCGTAATCCAGCAGTGCTTCTAGAAATGAGTAAAGTAATTGAGTTTTGGTTAGAAAAAGGGGCCGATGGTTTTCGCCTTGACGCAATGAACCATTTATTTGAAAATGAGGAATTATTTGATGAACCATTATCAGGTTCGACAGACAATGTGGACTCTTATGACTATTTGAATCACATTTATACAAAAGATTTGGTAAGTGTTCAAAGGTGTGTTCATTAAAATCAAACATTAACCATATTAGTGGTTTACCTTTAATAGTTGGACTGCTACGATGTAGTCTACGGCTGGAGGGAGTTGACTGATAAATGGCAGAAGGATCACGGAGGTGAAACAAGGTAATATCTACGTCTAAAAGTTATATAGCAATGGGAAAATTTAAAATTTATTCGTTCTTCAATTTATAATTAAGAATTTTAATGACCGAAGCCTATGCAAGCACAGAATTTACAATGATGTACTATGGATCCCCAGATGGAAGTCGTCTTGGCGCTCATATGCCATTTAATTTTGCCTTAATAAATAACGTTAATGGATTTAGCAATGCTGTCGATTTTAAATCAGCAATTGACTACTGGAATGGTTACATGCCACCTGGTCACACAGCAAATTGGGTTGTATGTATTCGTAGCATATTTAGTAAATAAGATAATAAAATCGATATCGATAATCTTTTATAGACTGGTTCACATGATCATTCTCGTGTTGGCAATCGCCATGGAACTGGACGTATCAATGCAATAAATACAGTTTTACTTACATTACCAGATTCAACTATTACGTATTATGTAAGAATAAATTGAATTTGTTTGAATTGTAAATAAAATATAATTTACCTAATTTCTCTATTAATATAGGGTGAAGAAATTGGCATGGTCGATTACAGAGACTTTATAATCAATGATTCACGTGATCCAAACCGTACTCCAATGCAATGGACTAATATAACAGGCGCCGGTTGTGTATTTTTTTTTTTCTTTCAACTAAATTTTATTTTTAAGCTATTTAAGATTTTTTTAAAACATATTGTATTACATTATGGTGAATAATTTATTTGCTTACTTTAGGTTTTACAACCGATTCGGCAACACCTTGGTTACCTATTAATCCTAATTATGTAACATTAAATGTTCACGCACAGACCACATCAGAGACATTGACTACATTACAATACTTTAAACAGTTAACATCACTTCGTAAAGAAAAAATCATGATTGATGGCGATCTTAATATAAAAGCGATCAATACAAATGTTATAGCATATATAAGGTATATTTAAAAAAAATTTCTTATCAAACTTCTTGCTTATCGCTAAGCGTTTTTTATTGTTATAATTTTAATAGAGAACTTCCTGGCTATGACACGCATGCTGTTGTTGTTAACTTAAAAAATAATAGCGAAACAATAAATCTAAGTGAATTTAAAAATTTACCAAGTAACTTATACGTGGTTATTACTGCACCAGGCTCAACACATAAGATTAAGTAAGCTAAATTTATTCTTTTCCATTGTATGTACTTAAAACAAATTAATTCTCTATATATTTTTTTATTTTTTTTTGTAGCGATTATATTACAACAAATAATTTCATATTATCTCCATACGATTCGATTGTATTGAAATCAAATGGAAATATGTTTACTTTATCATTTGGTATAATGTTTCTATTATTAGTGCATTACTTTATATGATTTATTTATTGTAAAGAGATTTATTGATTAAAATAGTTTTTTTTCTGCTTCTATTATTTAATCTTATCATAAATAAAAATTTCCATATCTATTTGTGTAAAAATAAAAAATGTTTTTTTTTTGTTTTAATAAAACTTTTAATTTTATTTGTGTTATATTTAGGATTCGTTACTTTGTTGTATGATTCCCATAATCAGTGTTTAAGGGTATGGGGTAATAGAAACAAAAAAATATATATAGAAAGAAGGAAATAAAAAAAAAAGAAACAAAGAATGAAAATGGTTTAGCTATAAATTTATATTTCATTTCCTTTTCTTTTTTTTTTTTATTATTGTCCTTTTTTTTCTACTTTTTGTTACTTCAGGTTTTATGACAACGGTGGTGACGACGCCCTATTTTATTATTTTTTTTATTCAATTTTCGTTACATTGAAACGTGTGTGTTTGCCTTTAGATTTTTTTTTGTATATTTATTTACAAATAATTTTTTTTCTTTTTTTCCTTCGTGTACTTGAAAATAAAATATCAATCTATTCAAATATATATATATATATATATATATAAAAAAAGAAGAAAAACTTGTCATCATCGTTGCTCATTTTATTCTATAAAATACATAAAATATGTTTATATTTTTATGCAATTTAATCTCTTGAATGAAAATCATTACAAAACTGTACAAGAAATTGATTTAAAATGATAATAGTTTACTTATCCTATGTCATCTGATCGATTCATTATATTATTTATAGATTTTATTACTTTATCTGTGATGTTTATATATCAAGGTCCCCCGTGAAAGCACAAAATCATTTATTATTATGTTTCTTACAGTTTTTTTATTAAACATCCGTTTCTTATATACTTTTCTTATATTATAAAAACAGAGAAAACAGAGTGTACAAAGGTTTGTCATATCTGATCATTATCATTATCAAAGGAAATATCAAACTAAAGGTATTAAGGAAGATATGAAAGTTAAATGAATTGATTCCTATTAACGTATAAACGTGTATTGGTACAGGTAAAATCATTGATTTTACTTTAATAATAAAAGAAATTGATTACATAAACCTTTATTAATATATAAATATTAATAATATTTCATAATTGACATAATCTTATCGTTTCAATTAATTTTTAAATCATTCCAATCAATAATTATAAATTAAATGAAATAAGATTGTATAGAGACCGAATAGCTTAGACAAACATTTAAAATTATCAAAATAATAATAATAATAATAATCATAAAAAAAGTAATAATAATAATAATTGAATTATCTTAGAAATAAAGCTTTTATTGATAAATGAAGACAAATTGACTATCGAAAAACCGATGTTGATTTGTTGATTTGTTATTTATTAACTTGTAATCAGACGTACAGATAACAGATTTAATATAAAAGCATAAAATAACTAAAAGCAATACAACATTTGTATTTGTACGGGAATTTTTTTTTTTTTTTAAGTTTAGTTTTATCCGTGATTATTGTGTAAAGTGGTTACAATAAAATATTTTCATTCGTGTGTTGTAAGAGTTAAGTACGAAAAAAAAACGTAAAAATGAAGGCAATTTTAATTGCTTTTGTATGTGTTTTCGGTTTAATTATCGGTTGTGTAACAAATGCAGAGTTTGTAAAACAAGATGAAGTTCAGGAGTTGGGCTGGTGGGAAAAGACAATTTTCTATCAAATTTATCCAAGATCTTTTAAAGATTCGAATGGTGATGGAATTGGAGATTTACGGGGTGTTATTAGTAAAATGACACATTTACAGGAAGCTGGTATTGGTGCTACATGGTTGAGTCCTGTTTTTAAATCACCTATGGTTGATTTTGGTTATGATGTGTCAGATTTTTATGTGGTTGATGAACTGTTTGGTACAAATCAAGATTTAGAGGCATTAATCATGGAATCAAAACGATTGGGTAATTTATATAAATTTATTTCTGATTATGAATTTTTTTTTTTATTAACATTTTGTGTTTGTAGGAATTAAAATTATCCTCGACTTTGTACCGAATCATTCTAGTGATAAACATGAATGGTTTATAAAGTCTGAAAATCGTGAAGTAGGCTTTGAAGATTATTATGTATGGCGTAATGCCGCGGAAGTTACCGTTGACGGACCAGTTCCTCCAAATAATTGGGTAAATATTTTCCTTTGCATGATTTCGTTGATTTATTTTTTTAATTTTTATAATTTTATAAAGATATCAGTGTTTTCGGGACCCGCATGGACTTGGAGTGAGAAACGTCAACAATTTTATTTGCATCAATTTACAAAAGAGCAACCAGATCTTAATTTTGAAAATCCAAAAGTTATTGAAGAGATGACAAATGTTTTGTTGTTTTGGCTTGATAAAGGTGTTGATGGATTCCGTGTTGACGCAATCAATCATATGTTTGAGGATCAACGTTTCTTAAACGAGCCATATATTAATGATGGTGATGAAGGGAATTATGCAAATATTGATCACATATACACTAGAGATCAGGTATGGTTGAGAATCTTAATGCAAATAAAAAATTTTAATCAAAAAATGAGAAAACTTTTAGCAAGCTTCTTACAATATTGTTTACGATTGGAGAGAAATGTTCGATAATTATTCTATAGCAAATGGAAATGTCCAAAGGTATTTATCAAAAAGTCATAAAAATAAAATCGTTGGGTTATCTAAATATTTTGTTTATCAATAGGATTCTTATGACGGAAGCATATGCAAATATATCAGCAACAATGCTGTGGTATGAATCATTAGATGGAAGCCGAAAAGGTGCTCACTTTCCATTTAACTTTGCACTAATAATGGACCTGGATAAGGAATCAACAGCAGAGGATTTCAAAACAACAATTGATACATGGCTGGAAAATATTCCCGATGGTTATAAATCAAATTGGGTGGTAAGTAAATTAAAGCGAAATAATTTAAATCAAATGTTAAGAAACAAAAATCATTTTTTAGCTCGGTAATCATGATCGTGCCCGTGTTGGTTCTCGTTATGGAATCGAACGTATCGACCAAATGAATATGATTTTGCTTACACTGCCTGGCCTTGCTGTTACATATTATGTGAGTTAAATAAAACATTTCTTCTTTGATGTTATGCAGGTAATTTAATGTTGAAAGAAAATATAAATTGAATAGGGAGAAGAAATTGGTATGCTGGACAACAGAGATATAAGCTGGTTCGATACTTTAGATCCTCAAGCATGCTTGACAAATTCATCTGTTTACCAACAATTTACAAGAGATCCTGTGCGTACACCATTCCAATGGGAAAATGCAAGCTTCGCCGGTTTTACTGATGGTTTAACCACTTGGTTACCTGTTCATCCGGACTATGAAGTTAATAATTTAGAAGCACAAAGGGCAAGCAATGTTAGTCATTTCCAGTTGTATAAACAATTAGCTAGTTTAAGACAAGAACACACATTCTTATATGGAGATTATAAATCCGAAGCAATTGGTGAACATGTATTCGCTTTTACAAGGTAACAGGATAAAAGATAAAGAAACAAACGAAACACTCAGATCAAATTTAATTTTTTTTTGTTTTTTTTTTGTTAAATTCTTTATAGAACTGTTGCTGGTAATTATAGTGCGTACATTACTGTTGTTAATTTTGCCAATACTGCTGCATCGGTTGATGTCAGCAAATTAGCTAAACTTGAGCCCTCTGGTATAATTATTGCAGTCGTATCAAATTCACAACTGAAAATTGGGTAAGTTTATTGATTATAACGAAGTGTTTCTATAAAGTTTTAAAAATAAAATCGAAATTTTTTTTTTTTTTGTAGACAAGAAATACAATTGAGTACAGTGACGTTGGGTCCGTACGAGAGTATAATTATTGAAACAGCATTATCAACAGGCAGTTCTGCAACAATCACGTTATCAATAACATTATTACTCATATCAATTGCACGTTACGTTTTAATTTAATTTTAATTTTTAATTTAATTATCTAAATAACAGGGATTAATATGTGATTGTTTATAATAATAATAATAATAATAATAAACAAACAGTTAGTCATATATATAAATCTTTTAAATCTAAATAACTGTAAGGAATTGATTGATAATATTTTATATTTATTGTGATATAACAATATTTGATTAAAACCAATAAAATAAATTAAATATCCGTTGATTTATATATATATTATTATTATTTTTTTTTTGCGATTTATTATGGTTCTATTGCGTGGTAGCACATTAACGTGATAATCTGTTGTTTTAACTTTAAATTATATGGAACAAAGTCTGATTGATGTTATTAACGATTAATGTTAATGTTAATAGTTAACGTCAGATTAAACATAACTTGGTACTTGGTGTTTGTTTTTATTAATCAATTAATAAATTATAAAAAAAATGTTTGTTTTTATTAGATAGTTTTTTTTTTATGATATTTACCATGGACTAATCATCTGATTTTATTGTAATACAATGAAAATAAATTAAATTTAATTTTTTAATCAGACAATAATACATTTATCATGCGATTACCATCTTATATAATAATAAATAAAGAAATAATTTAATTAAAAATGTATTATCAGTGTTCATGTGATGTGTATGATGTGTAATTTGTCAAATTAAATAATGTCGTCAAGACCAATAATAACATAATAATTAATTAATTAATTAATTTTTTTTTTATATAATGAGGTATCAATAAATTGTTTTATGTTAATGAGAATAATACAGAAAATATAGATTAAAAATAGCAAAAGCCAACGTTACAACGTAATCAGAAGATTAATTTTTTTTTTTTTAATTTTTATTTTAAAATTTTCTCTCGGTTAGAGAAGTTATCAAGTGTACTGACAAGGGAAAAGACATTTTAAAAGCATTGTTTTATTTTTTTTTTTTGAAAATTTAATTTAATTTAATAGATAGAAAGGTAATTTGATTTTTGTTTTCTTTTTTTTTTTTATATAAAGAAACTTCCATGAACGTAAAATGTATGAACGAAAAAAAAAGAAAATTTTTTTTTTTTTGGCTTGTGGTTTGATGTTTGTTGTTTGTTGTTTGATTTCCCTTTGTTTTCCCGTGTTTTTTTTTTTTTTAATAATAATCTTAAGACGTGAATTTTGCTTTCGGTTTATTTTTTTCTTTTCTTTTTTTTTATTTAATTTTTGATAAATATGAAATTTTTTTTAAGAACGGTGAACAGAATACAATGCGTTTACCAATATTTTTGGTTATCGCCTTGGGATTAACATGCTCAAATGGTGCGGTTACAAGACAAGAGGATAGAGATACAGAATGGTGGAAAACAGCGATATTTTATCAAATTTATCCACGTTCATTTATGGACTCCGATGGTAATGGTGTTGGTGATTTAAAAGGTATTATTGGAAAGTTAGAACATTTAAAAGATGCTGGTGTTGGTGCTACATGGTTGAGTCCAATATTTAAATCACCTATGATTGATTTTGGTTATGATATTGCTGATTTTACACAAATTGATGAAATTTTTGGTGACAATGCTGATTTTGTTGCGCTGGTTGCAAAAGCGAAAGAATTAGGTAACAATTTTTTGTGAGAATTTTTTTTATTTTTATTAAAAAAAATTTATTAATTAAGGAATCAAAATTATTATGGACTTTGTACCTAATCATACAAGTGATAAGCATGAGTGGTTTGAAAAATCGATATTGAAAGAAGGAATTTACGAGCATTATTATATGTGGGTGGATCCTAAAGGTTTTGATGGAAATGGTGATCCGATTCCACCAAATAATTGGGTAACAAAGAAAATTACAAAAAAAAATAAAAAATTATTTTATTAAAATTAATAAAAAACTTTGCAGCAATCAGTATTTTATGGATCTGCATGGGAATGGAATCCAATTCGTGAACAATATTTTTTGCATCAATTTGATAAATCACAGCCTGATTTGAACTTCCGTAATCCACTTGTGGTTGAGGAATTAAAAAATGTTTTACGTTTTTGGTTGGATCGTGGTGTTAGCGGTTTTCGTGTGGACGCCATTAACCATTTATTCGAAATTGAAGATTTAAGAGATGAACCAATTAATGATCCTTCAGATCCAAACTCCTATGGATACACCCATCATTATTACACAAAGGATTTGGTAACTGTTTTTTTGTTTTGTGTTTTATTAACTTTTTATAACAAATATCAATTGGATTAGGATGAAACGTACGATATGATTTATCAATGGAGAGATGTTCTTGATAATTATACAGAAACAAACGGTGGAGAAGAAAGGCAAATATTAAATAGAAAATTATTTACCAAAAAAGGCAGCAATTAATTAATTAAATTTTTTGAAATCAACAGAATTATGCTGACTGAAGCCTATGCTAATCTAACATACACGATGCGTTATTATCAAAGTAATGATGGCACAAGAAAGGGTTGTCACTTTCCATTTAATTATATTTTTTAATGGAAAATATTCACTGGGATACAACTGCGATACGCTACAAGGAAATTATTGATAGCTGGATGAATGAGATGACAAATGGTCGTATTGCTAATTGGGTGGTAAGAACAACAGAAGAATAATCAAAAATAATCAAACAATTTAAGCACATACAAACATTTTTTTTTTTTTTTTAATTTCACAGTTGGGAAATCATGATAAATCTCGAGTTGGGTCACGTTATCATGAGGAAAAAATAGACGCTTTAATGGCATTAGTTTTGACATTACCTGGCGTAGCGGTGACATATAATGTGAGATTTTTTTTTCTTCTTTAACAAAAAATATTATTTATCGCGCACACTGAGTCAATTGATTAATACAAAAAAAAAAAAAAAAACAGGGAGAAGAAATTGGTATGCTGGATAATTGGGATATTAAATGGGAAGATATGAAGGATCCTCAAGCATGTAACTCTGGTAACAGAGACGCATCAAGAGATCCGGTTCGTACGCCATTCCAGTGGGACAATACAACAAACGCTGGTTTTTCAACTGGTACACCATGGTTACCGCTTCACTCAAATTACTTGGAACGAAATTTAGAAGCACAAGAAGCAGCTAATAAAAGTTATTATAAATTTTATAAATCATTGTCGACATTGAGACAAGAGCAAACAATGAAGAATGGCACATATAAGTCTTATGTTTTTTACACAAATGTGCTTACCTATATCAGGTAGGAATTTCTCTTATCATAAAATTTTGCTTAAATTTTAATTAAAAAAATAAAAAAATAATAATAATAATAAATAAATTCTTCACGTTTAGAACACTTGAAAATCATGATTCTTATATAATTGCAATGAATCTAGGTGGTAATGATGAAAGAATTGATTTAACTAGAATTGATAATCAAGTTGGTGCTGTATTAGAAGTTGTTACTTCAGGATCAAAATCATTATACAATGCTGGGTAAAATAATTTACGTTGCATTCAATTTTCAGTTGGTTATTTAACGATTTTTGTTATTTTTTCTTTAGTGAGGAACATAATTCAACTGACTTTGTCCTAGCTAAATACGATGTCGTTGTTCTGAAAGTTATACCCGATGATAAAAGTTCAGCAAATATATTGATTAACCTATCGATATACACAACTATTGCCGCATTATTAAGTAATTTCTTGTTTTAAATATTAAAAAACAAAATGGAAAACAATTGTAGAAATTTCCAATAATAAAATTTATTTCTCTACTTATCATTTCGTTTTTTTTTTTTTTTTTTTTTTTTAATGATTTATTGTTAATTAAAAATGTTAAAAATATAATCAAAAAATTAAGCAATGCTATTGACGATAACAAGAAAAATAAATTTTTGATAATTTCTTTATCATAATTATCGATTAATTTAATTTAATACACACCTCACACACATCTCTCTCTCTCTCCCTGTGTTTGGTTTTTTTATTTTAATTAAATTATTATTCGATATTTTAAAGTAATATTACTTCATACAATTAATTTTGTTATCTGGAAATTAGTAATTTATTTACGTTATCAAAATGATAATTTGGAAAGGTGGCTAAGTAAGTACAATTTAAGTGTTTATTATTTAAATAAAATATTAGTTTGAATGCAGCTACTGATAAGTGAAAACGTTAATTACATTAATAAACAATAAAAGTGAAAGACTGAAAATGAAAAGTAAGCTCGTGACGTTACTTTTTATTGGTATATTAAGTATTGATTTAAGTCATGAAGGATCTGTTAGTAATAAACAGGATAATGTAAAGGATTGGTGGGAGACAAGTGTTTTTTATCAAATTTATCCAAGGTCATTCAAAGATACAAACGGTGACGGTGTTGGCGATCTCAAAGGTATAATTAATTGAAACAAAGTCAAGTGCTTTGCGTACAACCAAATTACAAAAAAAAAAAAAAAAATATTTTAAGTGGATCAAAGGTACAATAATCGTTTTTTTTCTTCTTTCTTTCTTTCAATAATTTATGAATCTAGGCATCACACAACAATTAAAATATTTAAAAGCATCGGGAATTGATGCGACATGGTTAAGTCCAATATTTAAATCTCCAATGGCTGATTTTGGTTATGATATAGCCGATTTTAAATCGATTGACCCAATTTTTGGGACTATGCAAGACTTTAATGAACTTATGGCCGAAGCACATTTTCTAGGTAATTTGTTATTAAACAAGTTTTCCCTTATCTTATCTTATACATATTTAATGCAATACATAAATTATTAATTTTTTAATTATAAATTGTTTTTCTTATATAAAGGTATTAAAATTATTTTGGATTTTGTACCGAATCATACAAGTAATGAGAGTGAATGGTTTATCAAATCGATTAATCGTGAAGATCCATACACAGATTATTATATGTGGCGTGATCCTATTATGGAAGGTGGTGTACGCAAAGAGCCAAATAATTGGGTAGATTTTTCTTATTACTAATCCTATGCATTAGATCTATTAATCTTAAAATCTAATTATTTAGATGTCTGTGTTCTATGGTAGTGCGTGGACCTGGAATGGTAATCGCAGTCAATACTATTTACATCAATTTGATAAAACCCAACCGGATTTAAACTACAGGAATCCACTAGTTGAGGAGGAAATGAAAGATGTTTTAAAATTTTGGCTCGCTAAAGGTGTTGCAGGTTTTCGTGTCGATGCCGTTAATCATTTAATGGAAGTAGACGATTTTCGTGATGAACCCCGTAATCCAGATAATGATGATCCAATGTCTTATAACTACGTTTTACATCACTATACACTTGATTTAGTAAGTACAAAATACTGCTGAGTTCTCGACCATAAATTTGTAATGGCATTGGAAAATGGAAATGGGAAACCCTTGATAATATTATCTAAATTTACATTTTATTTTTAAATAAACAGAAGGATACATACGAACGAGTTTATGACTGGCGTCAAGTGCTAGATGAATGGAAGTTAGAGCACGGTGGAGATACAAGGTTTGATTTATTATTTACTTTAATAAGAAACATAAATAATGTACATAAAAATCTTTATTTAAATTATTCATATGAAAAAAATAATAAATTATTTATGTTATTTATGATTATTTTCAATCGACAACATTGAGCGGCTTAAAGGATTTTAATGTCTGAAGCGTACACAAACATGTCATCAACAATGCTGTATTATGGTTCAACTGAACGTCTTGGCTCACATTTTCCGTTTAATTTTCTACTAATTAATGATTTAAGAAACGAATCTTCTGCACAAGATTTTGTTAATTCCATTAATAGATGGTTGGATAATATGCCCGAAGGAAAAACACCTAATTGGGTGGTATGTTTTGCATAATAAAAGGAAAACTGTTTGTAAAAACATTTTTTTTTTGTTTTCTTTTAGCTTGGTAATCATGATAGGCCTCGCGTTGCTTCCCGGTACGGTCCTGAAAAAATCGACTGTTTAATGACGCTTGTACAGACATTACCCGGTATCGCCATTACGTATTATGTAAGGATATTAATCCAATTCGTTTTATAACGAGAAAACTAATTAATTTACAAATTATAATTTAACAGGGTGAGGAAATCGGTATGGTTGATTTTAGAGAAATATCCTGGAATGATACACAAGATCCACAAGCTTGTAATACGAATGAAGAAATGTATATGGAATTATCTCGTGATCCAGTTAGAACACCGTTCCAATGGGATAATACACAATTTGCCGGTAAAATATTATATTTTCATTACTTTTGTGGATAAATTATAATTTATTTTTATTAAATCCAGGTTTTACGACAGGAAATCGTACATGGCTTCCCGTTAATCCTAACAAAGATAAAATCAATTTAGCCGAACAACAAGCTGCATACCGTAGTCACTACCATTTATATCTAGCATTGACCCGTTTAAGAAAGTCAGATATACTGAAATATGGTGATTTTAACGCAACTGTTATGTCAGATAATGTTTTCATCTACACAAGGTATTAAATAAATAAATTAATTAATTAAAACTGAGTTATAATGAATATAATTCATAGGACATATAACGAGGAACATTTACTGATTATAATAAATCTTGGGCCAAGTACCGAAGGCGTTGTTTTATATGATATTATGGAGATACCAGAACGTTATACAGTTCTTACATCTACCACAATGTCACGTTACGAAGCTGGGTATGAGCAAAAAAATAATTTAATTTCAATTTATATATATTTTACACACAAATACACACTTTAATTTTAGGCAAAAAATTAATGCGAATCCAGTTATAATGATTGGTCCATATGATGCTTTAGTCCTTGAATCGATTGCCAACTCTATACAAATTTCATTTATTTTAATTATCGGTGTTATAGTCAAACAATTTTTATTACACTAAAAATAAATATAATTATCTTAACGAATAACTGTTTTTATTTTTATGTATTATGTTTCATTTATGTTGTTGCCATAAATTGTAATTAAAAATTCTTTTTTTTTTGATTATTGATTTTTAATATTTGACAAAGTAGAAAGCAAAAAAAAAAAAAATTGTTATTACTTAATTAAAATGTCATAATAATGTGATAAAGAAATAATTTATTTAATTAAAGTTATGTTCTATGCTTTATGCTGCAAGTATTGTTATAAAGCCAAAAAAAAAAAGAAAAAAATTACCTTCAAGCATCAAGCTTTACAATAAAATTGTTTTTGCCTGCATACTGATAACATTTTTATGACGCATAGAAAGCATTTTATTTTTTTTTTTTCTGTTTTAGTTTTAAATTAAAACTTTTTATTTAATTTAAGTTTGTTTATGTTTTTATGATGTTGTTGTTGTTGTTTCTACTTTTTTCTTTTTTTTTTTTTTTGTAATAAATTCAGTTCAAAATACTGCAGAGGTTTTAACGTTTGCGTTTATGTAATCAAAACAATATTTTTATTCCTACTTAATTATGGTAGTTGAGCTAATTAATAATAAACTTCATTTTTTCTTCTCTTTTTTTTTTTTGTGTTTATGATTTTTATTATAATTGATTATAGTGCTATAAACTATAGAAGTTTTTTTTTTTTTGTTTAAATTAAATTTTAATTTAATTTTGATCATGCAAATAGAACTTTTTGATTATTTTCTGGGAAAAATTTCCCCATCATATAATTAAAGGGATCTTCAGTTCTATCTTTAAAAACATAAAAAAAATGAAAATTATGGTTTATTCCGAAAATAGAAAAACCATTAATGGGAATTTTTATGTGTTTCGAAGTAGCAGAGTGATGATGGATTAGTTTTTTATTTTTTGTTTTGTTTTGTTTTGTTTTTATTTATGTAATTCCAGATAGAATAGCATAGAAGACATTAAGATAAACAAGTTAAAATATAATTTTCTTCTTTATTTTATTTTGTTGTTTGTTTAAAAAGACATTATTGGTAAGGAATTTTATTAATCTAAACATCAACAACCATTCACCTTTGTATATCAACTTTATCATATAAATTTATAACTGATAATAATAACAGGATAGCTAGATAGCTTTTTATAAATATTATCCTCGATTATTGATGGTAGTTCAATATTCAATAACTTTAGATAAAAAAAAAAATGAGTTACTCTGAAAAACTTCTGAAATATTAAACGTTCTATGCACCTGTCTAGTAGGATTGTAGCTAGCTTTAAAGACTATTTCCTACGGTTATTGACGGTAATTCAATGTACAGAACTTTAGATAAGGAATTTTTGCTACCCTGAAAAACTTCTGGAATATTAAATGTTCTCTAAACCAAACTAGTAGGATTGTAGTTAGCTTTTAATAAATTTTTCCCTTGATTATTGACGTTATTTCAACGTACTGAGCTTTAGATAAGGAATTTTTGCTACCCTGAAAATCTTCTGGAATATTAAATGTTCTCTAAGCCAAACTAGTAGGATTGTAGCTAGCGTTTAAAGAATATTTTCCACACTTTTAGACGGTAATTCAGCATACAGTATTTTAGATAAAGAATTTTTCCTACCCTGTAGAACTTCTGGAACAATAAATGTTCTGTGCATCTGCCTATATAATAATAAATAAAAAAAATTCTTCTTGTTTTTTCATTATTATTTTCGGAATAAATCTCTAGTGAATTATTGAAGAGTTTTTCTATTTTATTGATAAAATAATAGCATAAACAACGTGAAACGAAATATAAAACCGAATTTTAAAACGCAAAGGAAACAAAACAAATATTATTTATTTCAAAAGCTACTCTTAAGACTATTTTTGAGAATAAATAATCTTAAGTCGATTATCCTTTAATCCTTAAAATATTAATATTATATTTTCTACTGATATTTGCTAGTGTTTCATTTTTAAAACGTGCCTACACAACACAATACACTTTTAATTAATTAAACTCTTTGTGAAAAATAAAACAATAATTTTCTAATAAAAGCTGTGACGATGTGCTGTCAGTTACAGTAAAAGTTTACAGACAAACTTTAAAGAGTTTATTATAATAACCGGAAATTAGTGTCAAGATTTAAATTTTCTATTTTTATTATTATTTTTATTATTTTTATGATGCGCCCCCGCATACAGTCCATATTTTATACCGAATTCTGTTTAACAATAAAAAAAAAAGCTCATTAAAAATTTATTTAAAAAAAAAAATTCAAAAAATTTAATTTAAAAAAGGGCAACATTAGAAGATTTTATTAAATAGAACAACGCCCGCAACAATTTTTATCATTTCTAACGAATTTTCTATTTTGCGTCATTCATGTAGTAATTTTTTTTTTTATTATACCTTTGATTGTATTTATATACAGTGCTGATAAGGAGGCTTGTTGATTCTTCTTATTATATATTTATTAATGTTGTTATATACCAAAAAATATATATTATAAATGTGACGTTGACAACGGGACGTCATCAGAAAGCAAAACTGATTTTTATTTTGTTTGTTTGTTTGTTTGTTTGCGTTATTAATAAGAATTTTCTTCTTTTTTTTTTTAATGTAATGTTTGTGATTCAATATGGTGTTTATGTGGCGAATAGATTATTATTCGTATATATTTTATGTTACACAATGCATGATCACCGCAATGTTGATATAATTCTATGTGTTCCTGTATTTTAATTACCATAATGTCAAATAGATTTTAACCGATAACAAACAAACATATACACAGAATTAGGGAATAAATAAATATTTTCTATACAAATCATTGTGTATCTACCAACTACATATGTTACATTCACATTAGTATTTTAAAGCTTTTTTATTTTAAAGCTTTCTATTTTTCTACATTTAAATTCATTGATGTGGTTCATCTTATAATAAAAAAAAAAAATAATAATAATCCAAAAAAGTTTAGAGACCAAATAACATGAATAGGGAAAAAAACAAATCAGTCGACAGCTGCCTTGGATACAAGTGAAAAAAAAAAAAAATTAAAAGAAAATAAAACAACGAAAAATATGTCTTGGAAATAAATCCTCCCCAGGATTTTTGATTTATTTTTTAATTTCGTTTTATTACCGTTGCTATATTTTAGTTAACAAATTTATGAATATCACACACTCGCAAGTTCCAGAACACCAAAAGGGAAACACCAATGAGATGGTTGGTCAAAATGAGTTTAGTTCACATTTTAAATCAGATGGTGAATATTACAGATGTAATTCATTTAAAAAAAAAAAAATCCTTATCCTTATTTAATACACCAACAAAAGTTTTATGCGATGGATATTCGTATGATCTATAAAACCGTTTTTATGTTTATTTTGCGAATAATTTTCTGTGACCAAAAACGAAAAAACAGAAATAACAAATAAATAATGACGCGTAAATGTTGACTGGATTCTCTATGATAGTCAAATAATGTCTTTCTCCTACCACAGCATTGTTTTTTTTGCTTGTTTATAAAATTATCATACTTATCAGGAATGGTGTGGACTTTAGTATAAAAAAACATAAAATAGAGTGTGCTTTTCTGTATTTATCCGCTAATATGAAAATGATGAATGTAATAAATTTATGATTACTAAAATGTCTCTTTTTTTATGTCTGCTCATCAACGCTGATATTTTCTCATTGTAAAAATAGGAATTCACTTTACTTAACATTCTTTAACAAATTAATATAACAATTTTATTTAATTAATTTTTTATATTCTTATTATACAATGAGAATAATTATATTATTGCTAATAAATTTTCATTAAACATAAACGAGAATGGTGATAAATAAATAAATGTTGGTGACAAACACATTGTATATTCGTAACATGTTTTCAATTATTTTCACTTAGTGATATTTACGTTTATGTTTATGTAAGAAGTTAGAAATTAAGTTAATAATGCAAAATTGAGTTAACAAAAGTCTTAAACCTGAGGATTTATTTATCCTATTTTAATATTATGCAAGTGTTTAAACTTTCTTTTAATTCTTTCTTTTATTGGAACGTTTAAACAATTTGTTTGCTCTGTTTAAATAAAAAAAAAAAAGTTTAAACTCATGTTTTCATTAAATATTGAGTAATCAAATGACTTATTTACTATTTAAATAATTAAATTAATCAAACATTTATAGTGCATTCATTGTATTTTCGCTATTTCATTCCTAATAATATTTAACGTAATTACACAAACAAAAAAAAAAAAAGGAAAGAAATTTTTCATGACAACAAAATAATAAAAAAAAGAAAAAAAAGTTTTGTCATATGTCTACGACGTGGTACAAAATTTTGATCTCTGGCGTTTTTTTTGTTCCTTGTTAAATTAACTTTTTTTTTTTTTTACTTAAAAATCATATCAACAACAACAAGAAAAAGATTTTATTTTTTTTTTTAAAGTATCATCAGTGTTAGAGAAGCATAGAACAAAAAAAAAACAAACATATATAACACACCCTGTTGGGTGCTTTCCTTAGTTCCATTTATTTATTTTCTTTTTTTTTTTCACTTTTTTCTCTTCTTGTTTTGTTTGTTTGTTTGTTTGTTTATTTATTTATTTTTTTTTTTATTTGTAAGAGCAGAAATAATGAAAGAAAGAATATAAAAGGGAAAAAAAAAAAATTACATAAATTTTTAACAAGGGGCTGTTTACTTTTATTTTATTTTTTATATAATTTATTATTTTTCCTTGTTATTAAAGCAGAAAAGTTAATCCAACAAATGCTCGTTCCTTATATTTATACAATCTCATTACTGGAATCAAGGAGAAAATAAAAATTAATATAAAGTTATATTCCTTTATGATACTAAATTACATAAAAAAAAAAAAAAAAACCAACAGAAAGAAAAACATAAATTATAAATGTTGTCTGCATTAAATGCACCTATTTGTCGATTATAAACACTATTAAAAAAGAAAAAAAAAGAAAGCTCAATAAATAACCGTTTAATTTTCAACCCTACCTATAACATATGAGTATCCGTCTAAGGTGAGGACACATTTTCTAGTGGTACCACCAGTTGGAAGGCGTAATGGTCGTACTGGCGCCACAGACATTGTCTCTGTCTCGACTAATGTCGCTCGTCCCGGATCAGAATGACACTTGTGGACTATATCTTTGGCACGTACAACGGTTGTTTGACAATTAAATACACTCTCTGGTTGCTTATCTATTTTATCATTATTTGAATCAGCCATTTTATTCGTTTTTTTTTTTATTTTTAATTAAAATTTAAATTTTTATTTAATCAAATAATTAATTCATACTTTCTTTAGTTTTTGTATTTAAAAAATATATAATTTTATGTGAACAGATGTTAATATTCATCAACAGCGAATAAAGTCATCATTAATTAATATTATTGTTCTATAAATCCTTTCGTCTTCTATTCAAGCATAAGTACGTGTTGCAATTAAGTCTTTTTATTTATTTATTAAAAAATTGTCGCACACTTATAACCTCGAACGTCTTATTTAATTTAATTTCAGAAATTTTTGTTTTTCCTTTATATTTATTCCAGGTTCATATTATTATTTTTCTTTTCTTTTCTTCGTTTTTTAAATTAAACAACAGAAATTATTCTTATTTTTCTTTGTATCTATTTACACATTTTCCTGCGGTAATGACGTGACTTCATTTTTGTTAATCAATATTTATAATTTAACCGAGTACAGTTGAAATAACATTATCTATGTAAGATCTTACATTTCCTGGTGTAACGTTAATGAAACTGCATGAATATTTTATTAGAAAAATTCGTATTTTACGGTTGTATAGACATTTAATATTAATGTGGACAGAGAACAAAAACCAAATATCACATTTGCATTAACAATATAATTAAACAGTAAAAAAAAAAAAAATTAATATTAATATTTATTAGAAACAAAGAAAATGTTAAATTAACAAAATTAATCAAAATTAATCAAAATAAATAAGAAAGATAAAGCTGAAGAAAATAAATTAATTTATTAACGTTGATATGTATTTTCTATGGTCAATAATCAACAATTATCTATTTGTTTATCACAACGATTTTTTAATTAATTAGACAATATCAAGAATTAATTTAATTAATTATAATAAATATCCAGCTATCATAAGATTTATTTTTATTAATATTTAATTTTATTTCTATCTAATTTTTGTATATGGATATTCAAAGGATATAACTCCTTTATAAGCTTTGATAAATTATTTTTATAGAGGTTTTGTAGTGTTTTATTCTCTCTTTTTTAAATTATTCTTTATTCCATTATTGTCCTTTGGAAAAATGATTTTATTACAAGGATGTATCTTTTTTATATTCTTGTCTTTTATTACAGTTTAAACTCTATAATTTTCTAATAGTGTCCTGTTTTCTCCATTTATTTTTAAACAAAATCTACATTTAGGATTTTTGTTTGATTTTTTAGAATGTACGGTAAAGGTAAAGGTAAAGGTAAAGTAACGTAAAGTATAGCACCACCTGTTTCAATATATATATATATATATATTTAATTTCTTTCCATTTTATTAATTTCTTTTTTTTTTTATTACTTTCTTTTCTAATATATAAAATAGCGAATAAATATCACATCTGTTCACATTGAGTGGCTTGTTTTCTGTTTTCCAAAAAGTAAAAAAAAAAAAGAACCAGCGAAAAAGAGTGTATTTAAAAAGTGATCTGGCGAAATCTTATATCCTTTTTTTTTTTATTTTGATTAAAAAGGTCACAGATTAATATTTTTTAGTAAATAATACACACACACACATACGGGTACACACAAAATAAAAACTGTTATCTTCATTTACTTCTGCTGTCATACACTGTCACGCTTATTTAACAGAAATTTCTTTTTCTTGTTTATTATCCCCATGCACAAACACCCAAAGTTAAGTTAAGTTAAGTTTTTTTTTTTTTTTATATTCACGAGACAACAACCGACATTAATACTAAGACGAACTAAGAACATCACATTAGAAATGTGTTTTCCACCAGCTTTACTAATATATTTGTCACTTTACATTTATGGTGAAATATACACATTTCCGTTTTACCGAAACTTTTCTACTTTTTTCATTCGATTTACTTTAAAAATTAATGCGAAAAACACGGTACTACACGGTGAAAAGTTAAAAATTAAATGAAAACAAAAAAAAAGAAAAAAGTTTATTTAAATGAATCCAATTAGGGAGTTTTTTTTTTTTTTTTTTTTTTTAAGGTTTAATAGGAAGGGAGTTCAATCATCATGTTGTATCTCACGTTGTTCTTAATTTTTCGGGATTTATCTTTAAAAGTGACGATAATTAAAAAGAAAAAAATAGAAAAAAAAAATTGATTTTCAAATAAAGTATGAAGGTTAACATTGACTGAGGTTTCTTTAATTAGATAAATAAATAAAATCAAGGAAAATTCAATTTATCACAAGAATAAGAATAACAAAAAAAAAAAAAAATATTGGGGGAGTTTAATCGAATAACAAACAAACAAAAAAAAAAAAAAAAGGTTTAAAGCATTCATTTTGTTTTTTTTTTTTTTTTTGTAAATTAATTAAATGTTTTTACTGTGAAGCTTAATAAAAATTTTTTTAAATTTAATTCACTTTAAAAAAAACATTTTAAAGTTTTTATTTTTTATTATTAGTTATCCATAGGGAGATGATAAAAAGTTTTTCCTTTTAATTTCACTTCTATTTAAAACTTTGTGTGTTTTTCATATATGAAAAATTCTCTCTGTTTTACTTCACTTTAGAGAAATACGGAGGGTGGGTGGGTGGTTGGTTGAGAGGGGAAAACCGTTTTAAAACAAAAATAGTTTTCTTCCTGATAAATAAATAAAAAATATATTTTTTAATAACGTGACTATGAAGAGAAAAAAAAATCGCGATAACAAAGTCATACAACAAAAGTTATTTAATGTAAATTTCCATTTTTTTGTTAAACATTTAACATTTGAAAGCTCAGTAAATATTACTTTAAAAGATTAAAATATTAGATCAGTACATTAATTATGTAAATATATTTAAAAAAACATTTTTACTCTAAAATATGGTGAAAAGCGACAAGTTAGAATAAAAAGTGATGCAAAAAGAAAAAAAAAATCAATCATGAGCTTTTACGAAAGTTTTCAACAAAAAACACACAACAACTTTTATCGGTGGGTGTTGATTTAAAAAATAAGAAATATTTTCGTTTTTTCTAGAGAAACAAAAACAAATTTTTGATAAATTATTTAACGAAAAATGAAAGGAAATTTTCTACACAAATTTTTGGCGGATTCTTGTCTAGCCTTTTTGAAAGAAAAAAAAAGTTTTATTAATGTAAAAACCATTTGAACAAGATGCTTCATTAGCATAATGTAAACATTGATGTTTTATTAACATTTTTTGATTAATAGATACAAACGTTGTATCCTTTAAAAAAAAATTTTTTTACATTTTATTAATTAATTACGTAAATGTAACTCAATTTGTCATTTAAAAGAAAAAGAAAAGAAAAGGAAAACCAAACAAAGACTATCGTCTTACGTTTGTCTTTATTCACTTTTCTTGATTTTTCTATCTTTATTATTTTCTCTATTACTAATGCCACACGAACATAATACACAAAAACAAACACGATTAAATAATCATCCAATTGCTTGACCTAATTTATTTAGGAATCGTAAACAAATAAAAAATTTTTATTTATTTTTCTACTTAGTTTTTACGTTGTTAGGAAAAAAAAAAATAAATAAATAACCGCCTTAAAAAATTTATTTAAAAGTAAATTGAAAGATTCGTTAATAGTTTTTTTTTTTATTTAAACTTTTTCGCGACAATATTGCGACTCAGCAGAAAATAAAATTTGTCTACCGACGTAGTGTTGTGCGAATCAATTTCACCGATGCTTTATTTTCTTACTTTCTTCTCATAATTAATACAAGTGGCAACTGAAATTTATGTTAATAATGATACAAAATAATAAATAATTAATTAATTAATAAAATTGTTTTTTTTTTTTTTCTATTACACGCAATATTGTGATTTTATATTAAAAGAGAAAATTATTCTGATAATATTTTGGTGCTTTTTTACTAAAAAAAATTATTATTGAATTCGATAATACGGAGTGTAATACTTTATTATCGTCTCGTCAATCATCCGTGATGCCATCAATGTTTACAAATATTTTATGATTGTGTTTACAATATTATAACCAAAAAATAATAATAATAATAATAATAATAATAATAATAATAATAATAATGAAAAAAAATCATAGGTAGATATCGTGTAAGTTTATTCGATTAAAAAAACATTTTTTTTTTTTAATTTTTTATCTATATGACGATGATTGTTTATTTTGTAAAACGTCGTTATGTTACTAATATATGTTTACGTTATGAATTACATTTAAGGTAACAGCTGGTTATATTAATATAATTATCGCTAGTTTTAATATTTTCGTTATAGAGTTTTTGAAAAATAACAAAAAAAAAAAAAAACAACAAATTTCTATCACGTTTCACAATTTTTCACTGAATTTTTTTCGTGAATTTTTCACTGAATTTTTATTTGTTTTTTAAATAACGCAATAATTAAATTTTATTGTCTTTAAATTGTTTGTCTTAAAAAAATAATTATTTTTCGCGATGGATATTTAAATTTTTATTTAAAAATAACAAGAAGAAAAATTTTATTATGTCATCTCGTTTGTTATTAATTTTTATTTATTGTATGATTGGTTTGTGTTTATTTAGTGTTTTTTCTATTTTATTTTATTTAATTTTTGTGTGTGTGTGATATTAATAAGAAAGAAAATAGGTCAACAGAGAAATAACAATGTGTGGAATAGAAGACGCGACAATATATATTTCTTATAAATAAAAAATGAAAATTTATTAAAACAAATAAAACGGAAATAAAAATGAAATTTCTATGTGTGTATTTTTATAACAGAGAAAATTTATTAAACGAATTTTATTTATCTATCAGTGATGATAAAGTGATTTGTTTTTTTTTTTTTTTTTTTTTTTTTGTTATTAGTTTTTCTATTATCATTTGTACTAGAAGAATGGATAAAGGTGGAAAATCCTATTAGAATTTTAATGAACGAATCATATTTTTGGTGAAACGATAAATATTACTCTGTGGATTCTTTAAATTTTTTTCAAATAATAATTTTTAATGGATTTAAAGCGAGAAAATTTTATCATGAAAACAATTTTATTTCAATTGATTTAATTAATGAATAATTTGTGTTCACACACACACACCCAATAAAATTTGTTTTTAAAATTAATTAATTAATTAATAAAAATAACTAAATTTTTTAATTGCTTTTACAGCTTTTTGTTGGGAAAAAAAAAAAAATTATTTTTATTTTAATTAACACTAGAGAATGGTGACACTTAAAAATATTTTTATTTGTTTATTAACACAATTAACAAACACGGTTTAATGGTGGAAATGCATTAACACGCACGTTTTTATTATTATTATTTATCTGTGTGTCCAGCTAATAAAATTCACGAACAATATTCATATATATATATCGGTAATCAATTATACAACGATTATTATTATTATTATTATTATTAAACTAAATTTAATTTATCTTTAATTACTTTAATAATAAATAATTAAAAATGAATTTTTTGATCATACAAGCACATGTTTTATTACATTTTTAACAATAAAAATTTTAAAAAAAATTCTTATTTCTTGGCATTAAAATGTGTAGAAAAATTATTTTTTTGAATTTTCAATTAATCAAAACTATGGATGAAAAAGTTAATTTAATAGAAAAATCGGGGGAAAACAAAAAAAAAAAAAAAATGAGGATAACAGGAAGAAATAGCAAAAAAAAAAAACATCGTTGGAAAGTAAGAAAACGCAAAAACTGTTTTCATTTTTTTTTTTTAAATACTCGATTTTTTTTTTTTTTTTTTTTTTTGCAACATCCGGTTGTTTTTTCTTCGTTTTAATTATTTAAAAAAAAAAAAAATGTTTTAATTTAATTTAATTTAATTTTTTGTTTTTTTTTTTTGTTTTTGGCATCGGAAAAACGCGACACGATCTAAGAGACCTCTTACGATAAACTGAATCACAGATATGAAACAACGAATCGGTGCAATTTTCTCTCTCATGAAAATTAGTATTTTTGCCTTACACAATATACATTTTTTTTTTTTTAATATTTAAATGGAAATGGCAATATTAGGCACACCGCCACCGCATTATATATATATATATTTACATCTACATATATTATTATTATTATTATGTTGGCGGGTTAATTCGCCACCACTACCTTTTGCGCTGTTGCTAATATTTTTATATTGTTCGTACTTACGTTGAACAACCAATTTTGCCACCATTGGCTTTGATATGGTTTTCGTCGATGTTTCTATATTTATAAACTCAAATGTGAAATCTTCATTTATGATATCACGAGAAGAGAAAATTGTAAAGAGAAAATGGTGTGTAAATAAATGTGCAGAGAAAATCGGAGATATCAGAGTGAAAATAATTGTTGATATCGCTCCTGTTTTTTAATGGAAATTTCATTTAAGAAAATTATTATTATTATTATTATTATTAACGAAATAGAGAGAGAGGAAAATTCTATCATCGTGTTAACATATTAAATACAGAAGAAGATGGTTGAAGAAGAGGAGTAAAATAAATGGTTTGTTATTGAAAATAGAACCCAGGTCTAATGATTAGGTTGCCAATAGTACAAAATTACATCAAAAACATAAATATTTTTCATAAATAAGGTTTTGAATGTCTATTTGTTGAACATTTTTATTTTCTATGGATTGACTAAAAGTTTTTTTTTGTATTTTGTTACCCAGCTTTTTATACCTGCCTTGATTTTTTTTTTTTTTTTTTTTTTACTGGTTGCCTGGCGGCGGTATTTTCTTGGAATTAATTTTTTCATTATTCGTTTGTTGTTTTCCTACATTAAAACATGAAAATTTTGTGACGAAGCACAAATGATTTTTTTTTTTTTTTTGTTTTGAAACAGAGATGATGAGCTTTGATTAATTAAAAATAAAAATAAAAAACAATTTACATCACATATGGTATTGTATCACTGTTTTTATCATTTTTTATCACCTGGATGGATTTTTTCGAATCTATTTTTGTTGTACGGTTACACGTGTATATTTTCATTTACAATAAAAATGTCCCTTTTTTCTATATATCTTGTTTATCCATTATTTTTCCATAAGTATTTTTCCCTTTTTTTTTTTATATACCTTGTTGAATATATTTCTCCTTTTTATAGCATACCTTTGTACCTGGCGAAGAGATCAAAATAGCAAAAAAAAAAAATAAATAAATTTTATTCTCTTTGCTTTTTTTTTTTCTTTCGCAAAAAATTTTACCCCACTTTATCAGTCTCTCTCTCTCTTCCAGCATTTAATAAAAATAAAAATAAAATAACGTGGAAAGCATCATCTTTAACTTTTACTTTTTATTTCTATAAACATAAAATGCCATTAATCACTTTGCAATTAAATTTCAATTCAAAAAAAAAATTTTAACAAAAAATTTTAAACGAATTTTTTGTACATTTTAACGTTTTCGTGAAAATTTATTATAAATTTTCTTCTTTTATTTATTTATTTTTCGTTTTTGCATCCATATTAAGCAGATAAATAACATAGAATGACTTTTCAGGAGAGTAACACCTGCTCAATAAATTTGTTAAAAGAATTTCAAATGAAATTCACAAGAATTCTTGGCTTGGCTGCTTGTCACACATTTTTTTTTTTGTTTTTTTTAATTTATTTGTTGTTTAATTAACGAATTTATCTACACAAATTAAAATTGAACAGACAAATAAATAAATAAATCGAATTTAAGTTAATTTATTTTAATTTGAAATACGAATAAAAATAAAAAAAAATTCTTATACACATATCAGACGAATTTTAATGCGAATCTTTGTTTCTCTACAATTTTTTTTTTCTGTTATTTATTTAAGTTTTTTATATGCTGGCTGGTGGCTACATGTTATTTACACGTAAATCGATAAAAGACACAACAAACATTACATTTTATTTATTTTAATTGTGGTTTTTGTATTTTTTCGCGTGTGTTGCATTAACATTTTTTATATAAATCGAAACGAATAAAATTTTATTAAAATAAAACGAAAAAACTTTGTTTATATTTCTGTGTACATTATTGAATTATGTCGTTGTGTCCAAGGGAATAATTTAAATCAATAAAATCTATGCATTATTCATGTGTAATTTATTTACAAAAGAAAACAAAAAATAATTTTATTCCACATAAGGAACGAATGTCCAACGTTTCTTGTTCTTTAGCAAAAAAAAAAAAAAAAAAAACCGAAAGAAAATGCAGACATTCGGTGATAGAAAAGTGCAAAAAAACCTCATAAATTCTAAACATAAATATGCAATAATGGTTGATAGTGATATTTTACTGCGTATTTTATAAAATAATAAATATTATTTCTAACATAAATACTGTTTTATTTGCTAATATCTGATCATATTTGCATTTAAATTTCTTTCATTTTCATTCGACTTTGCTTTAAAACCTCGCATAAAACATTAAAAAAAAAAAATCCTAAAAATAGAATTTAATTAGAAGCCAACCGTATTTTGTTAGAAAATGTTTCAAAATTTATTTATAAATTAATAATAATGATAATAATAAAAATACTACAAAAAAAAAGCACATTAAATGCACGCAAACATGAAATTATTATCGGTTAAAAGTTGCAAAACTTTAAATTCATAAAGGAAATGAAAAAAAAAAAAATTTTTTTTACTGCATTGTTTCACTTATTGCTGGAAAATTCCTCCTATTTTTTTTTTCTGTGCTTTAGATTTTTTTAATAAAATATTTCAACGGATTTTAAAGCTGGCAAACCGTATAGTACGATGGTTATAACGAAAGAATTTACAATTTTTCTAAAGTTTATGATACCGAGGTACTTACAACGAGTTGAATTGAAAGTGAAATGAATAAACTAGTGAAAAGTAAAGGTATTAGCGGTATGTCTGTGTTACCACGATAAATTTACACAGCTGGGCGGTTTATAGAATATAATTTTCATAAGAATGATTTACTATTTCATTGTATAAGCTCTGAAGACGTTTAAATACAACAAAAAAGAATGAAAAAAAACTTTTGCTGAGCAGAATAATGCAGACAAATTATGAGAAAATTTTTTTTCGTTAACTAAACTAGAAAAAAAAAAAAAAAGCGAAGAATCAATTTTAATATTTTTTTTTTTTTGTATGCTCAGTAAATCTCACAATAAACTTTTAACACCAAGAGGACACTATCTTTGGTGATTGTAGTAAAGTTTCACGTGGTGTCGATTGCCTTAGTTTAATCTTCTTTAAGCCAATGATAAACGAAAACCAGAACGACGATGACAACAATCGATAAAAATAAATAAAAAAAAAAAAAAAAAAAAACATGTGGTAACGTCAAACGCTACCATAATTTTTATTTTGCTTTAGTTAAAGCTGGTGTGATAGCTTTAATGTTTGCGTTGTGTAAAAATAATGCAAGATAAATATGGATCAGTGTGGTAACGTAAAAAGGCAACGATCGTTTAATGGTAATACGATGTGTGGGTGTTGGTAAAGCAAAATGCAAGCTCACCAATTTAATTGATTTTATTGTCGAAGGTTATAAACTATGGAATACTTTTTTCAACTGTCTCCAACATCAGTTGGTTCACAATCTTAAAGTCATTCTATTTTTAGCTTTAAGATTTTGTTCGGTAATTACATTGTAGGAATTTTGAGACACTCGCTAAATTGAGTGACAATACAGTGATTGATTTATACAAGCACAGCTGTGACTGCTACTGTAACAGACAGACAGACAGACAATACAACGTTTAAACGTTTTAACATTTATTAACTTTTCTTATTTGTTATTTCCGCAGCCCGTATTACACTCGATAAACACGAAAAAAAAGTTTAAACGCTTCTAGCAGAATAATTTTCTATCAAAAAAAAATTTTTTATCACCTGTGATTTATTACACCAATGAAATGGTTGTCATTTACGGTTAAATAGACTAATTAAAATAACTTTTTACTATTTTCATTTAACACAAAACATTGTGGTGTTAGGAAAATAAAGTTTTTTTTTTTGTTTTTCCAATTTAAACATGTGACAAACGGTTTTTACATTTTTGTTGTTTCTAATGAAAATGACCTGTTGTCACTATAAATAAATTTTACCTGTGTCTAAACACTTAACATAACATTTAATAATGTCAGAATAGATTAGAAAAGTTTATTAAAATGTAATTAAAAAAAAGGAGGTGTGGGGTCAAGAACATAACATAACATAATTATAGTAACGTTAGTAACACCTAGTAACAAATACTTTAATAAATTAAATCTTTGTTATGTTTTTAATACAATTTATCTCGGTTTATTAAGAAAAATTATATATAAATAGCCTAAAAATTAAGTAATAAAAAAGAAAAGTTAAAGGAAAAGCAATCAAATTGATAATAAATAAAATATAATCATCATAATAACACTGATGATAATAAAATCATGAAAAAGTTTCTTTTTTTATTTATTTTTATTGCTATGAAATTGGTTTCGCATATTGTTTGTTTTTTTTTTATTTAAGCTGTTTCTCTATGGTATATGCATGTGAACAAACACATATTTTTGTTTATAACACTTTATTTTAACACTTTTCAACCACAACAACAAGTGAAAGAACAAACAAAGCAAAAAAAAAAAGAAAAAGAATTTATGATCCTGTTAAACTTTATTTTCTTTCGAACGAAACTTCTAAATTGTATTATTCTGTTTGATGGTTACGTTTTCCAACTTTATGTATTATGGCTAAAGCTTTTCGATTTTCTTTCTTTTTTTTTTCTCATCTCTTATACAATGTTAGTACACATTTAATTTACCAAGATACTTTTGTATATCTGAACAAAAGTAATAAACTTTTTTTTTTCAATTTTGGGTTACTTTTCTCTTCTTCTTTTACAAGTGAGCTTCAAGTTTATGCGGTTGAATTGTTTAAAAAAATAAGAAGAAAAGTAAATTCTTTGACTTGTTCACATAGTGTTGTACTCGAATAGTAAGATCATTTAAAAGAGTAATTAAAAGTTTTTAAAAGAAAATAACAAAAGTAGTGAAATCATTAAATTGTCAAAAAGTTATTATAAACAGCCTAGGTTATTTCCTTTTTTGCTAACACACACACACACACAACCATATATAAATTGTTATTTAGTTAACAATAATCTGTAATCGTACGTAAAATCTTATAAATAATTAATGCTTCAAAAGCACACATTATTAAGTTTTAAAGCTTTAAAAAAAAGAAAAAAAGAAAAGTTTTTCCATAGGAAAATAATTTCAATTTATAAGCAAATAGTATATACAAGGAAAACACTGACTAAATTTAATCCGCTTGGGGTTAATCCTAAGCAGTTTTTTTTTCTTCTATTTTTTTTTTTCACTTGTTTTCTTTTTGCGGTTTAGGATGCGGTTAGAATTACTATCACGCTCGGTTTTATGTAATAACAAATTTATTTCGTGTTGTATGTTTACGAAGAAAAAAAAAAGCTCTTTTACGTGAAACAGTTTCTTTTTTTTTTGTGTGTGTTTTCTGTGTGTATGAAAAACAATGTAAATTTGTTATGCTTCGAAACAAACAATGGGATTACAATAGTAATTAATAAAAGCTCAGCATTTGTTCAACGTTTGCTGTTATTATTATTAAATGAAATAAAAAAAAACAAATATTACGAATATACCTTGACATTTATATTTTCAATAGTAAAAACCAGGTCATTGTGCTTTTTATACTACAGAAATAACATTAAAATACAAACTGAATTTATGGTGATTGTATGACATAACTTTTATATTATGATGCACCGAATATAAATTTATGCATTTTGTGTGGATGTAATGGGAACGTTGGATTTATAAATAAAATAAATTTATTAAATAAAATCCAAGCAATTATCCACCTCTTTGTTATTTCTTTTAGTAGAAAGCAGTTAATAAATCATTTATAGATTAATATATACATAGATTTAATCATAAAAGATCTTTAATGCATTTAATTTATGTATAATAATAGCAACAATAAATGAAACAAGTTTTCGTATAAAACATAAAAGAGTAAAAAAAAAATTAAATTAAATTTATCTAGCTGCAGTAATAACAACATGAAACAACATTTTTTTTTTAAAGCATTCATAAGACTGGTTTTCTTGTTATTTAATTGTTTTATAAATTGTTTAATTGCAACAATTGCATATTTTTATTTTTCGTAATCAACAAAATAAATAGTTTATTGCAGTAAATTCAATAAACATGATACTAATCGATAACAAATAAATGGATTAAACTAATAAATAAATAGATTAGCTTGTGAATAAATTTTATAAAATTAATTTAAAGAAATATTAATTGGAGTTTCATTTAATAATTGTTATGTCGCAATATTATCAATTTGTTAATTCTTTATTAAATTAAAAAACATCTTAGCGTACAGTGGATTCAACAATAAACAGAAACATGTTTAATAAATAAAGAGAAACATTTTTTTTTTTTAATTTTAATTAATTTATTTATTGCGTTAAATTTATTTATTAGATTTTGTGAAATTATTACTTTTACCTATCACCAGCATAGTTTTTTTTTTTTTTTTTTCTCTAATTTATTTAATTCATTAAAACAATTAATTTTATTAAAAAAAGAAACATGTTTCATATAAATAAACATGAAACATGTTTCACTATGTTTAAAGTACATAAAAATAAAAAAAATCCAAGTTACAAACCATGTCTTTCTAAAACCCTCTACACTAGAATAGCTAAAATAAAAAAAATATTTTTACCTTTCGTATAACACTGTATACCTCTGAATTACACGGTAGTTTGTAACAAACTTTAACAAAACTAAAACAAATTTAATTAGCACGAGCTTTAAGTAGAATTTTTTTTTTATTAACAAATTTCATTATCATTTCCGATTATCAGAGCGCTAAGGGATTTTATTAGTTTATTTTCCGTTGAAAATATAAAAATATACAAAACATTTTTATTGCACCCGCATAATAGAATAATTTTTATAATTTAATAAAATTTATTCTCATGGAAATACCCCCAACGGATCCTTCCATTTTTAATGTCTTTAATAAAATTTATTCACTGATTTTCACTACTTTAAAATTCATTGACTAACAAAAAACCAATAAAGTCTACAATCATTTTTATATGTTTCGAGTTTTTATTTCCTTATGTATTAATGTTATTTAGGGGGTGGCTATGCAATGAATATTTATTGTATGGTACATCGAAATTTACATAAAAAAATTTTCATTTCTCTCATTTTTTTTTTTTTTTTTTTACATATGGCATTTTTATTAAGATGAAAAAAGTGATGAGTTTGTTGCATGAATTACTTCATCAGTAAATTATAAATTATCAAAACATATAACTGCCTGGTTTTCTCTTACTTTTTTAAATCAATAAAACAGCAGAAAATTATATAAAAACAACAGCAGAAATAAATTGTATTGATTTTTCACTCAGCTGCCAACGTTTGATTCGTTTGATGTTTTTTTTTTTTTTTTTAAACATTTTATTGAATCTTCTCACATTTTACTCCCAATATCAAGTTTAATTAGTTCTTGAAAATACTTGTTTACGTTACATTTAAATCTTCTCAACATTTATATTAATTAATTGCTTACAATTGAAAAACTGTTATCGTCCCAGTTTTGTTTCATTTTAATTTCACAATAAAATAAAAATGTTTTCTTTTTTTTTTTTTTTCTTTTAATCACCTGGTTACAAAGTATTATTTTCTATTACAATTATAGCCACAATTTAAATTTGTACATTTCCAATTAATGTGGAATCATTACACCTTTATTCTGTGTTTCGTTTCATTTCGTTTTCCATTTATTTTTACGACATAAAATTGATTGAAAAACATAAACCACGAAATATGGTTGACAAAATAGAAAATCCATTGTGGCTATCCATTGCGGATAAATGGATCGATAATAACAATCAACTTCTTCTTTTTCTTTTTTTTTTTTCTAATCATTAAAAAAGCGAATAAACACCAGAAATAAATCACAAAGAAAAAAAAAAAAAAAAAAAGAAACACAGCAGGTATTTAGTGTAAAAAGGTAAAATTTTTCTTTAAACAAAAAAAGGAAGAAAACTTAGCTTAGAAACTATTTCGTGACATATTATGTAATATAATTATATTATGATAGGGTTGGAGGTTAACGACAATTACTGTATAAATTAAATATAAATATTTTTCGCATATTTTACTATGCAAAGAGAATTATTAATAAATTCTACCCAAAACGACCCTATTATGAAGGGTTTAAGAAAGTAATGAAGTCGTGTCATTTAGATTTAATGAAAAAAAAAAAAATAATAATTTGTGTTTTTTTTTTTTTTTCCTTTAAAGCGAATAAAGTAAATCAGTTTCGTGCTTGCTTGGTACCTTAATCAGGACGATCACATTTCAAGAGAAATCAATAATAACAAAAAACTAAAAAAACTAAAAAAAAAATTAAATTAAATTCCTGCTTTTTAAACAGCAAACGAATAAAAAAAAAAAAAAAACTATTTTCGTGTCTTATCTTCAAAATTTTACAGCTGTTTTACTTAGTCAAATTATATTTTCATCGGTTTTCATAAGCGAAGCGTAAAAGCATAACAACATCTGCTTAATAATAATAATAATAATTAGAATAGAAGGAAATTTTTTCTTGTTTCTTTATTTTTTCTTTTTTTTTTTTTTTATTCATTCTGTTAAATGTTCTTGATCGTAAATAGACTAAATTAAGAAATGCAAAAGAAGAAAAATTAATTTTCTTTTTTTTTTCTTGTTTTCAATCGGATTAAATTAATTAATTTATTTGAATAAAGGAATTATATATATATATATTTTGTGTAGAAAATGCAAAAATTAAAACGTTGCGACAGACAACAGAAAATTATTTAATAAACCGGTGCTAGAGATGTGTTAATCTAATATATTTCTAATACTAGATAAAACCATTTAACGTGCAACGATGCTGATGTTACTGCTTTTAATTCTATTATACAAAAAAAAAATTGCTTTTAGCTTTTACCTGTGGAGTTCCCTGGTAAATTAAAAATAATAAAACTTTTTTTTCCTTATTATCTTTATTTATTTATTATTTTAATTTTTTATAACTACCTATTCAATGCAGGTTATTAGAATTTTATAATTGAATTTCGTTCATAAATGCTATCGTTTGCTTTTATCGTGATTTTTTTTTTTTTTTTTTTTTATTCACCTTTATTGTTATTTCAATTCTTTTATACACTTCGCATTTTATTTATTGATTCCTTGGCAAATAATAAATTTTTAACAGATATTAACTTTTGCTTTTCAATTTAAAAGAAGAGGAAGAAAATAAATTTACGCGAAAAGCACTTTATAATAAATAATAAAAATGACAGCGCACGTCAAGAAATATTTTTCTTTAAGCGAGAGAATGAGATTAGGAAGGTAATAGATTTTTTTTTTTTATTTAAATAATAAATGATGTTTGGCTTTAAATTAAATTCCCTATCGAATGAAAAATTCTTATAATACAGCCACGTTTTAAAATAATATAAAAAAATATTTCCCATTTTGATTTAATCATGTTTCGTGGTATTTACATAATTTTTTCATTTCATTTCTTCCATTTGTTGGTTTTTAAAGTTTATACAGAATTATTATTAAGAAAACTTGTATAATAGATACGTGAATAACAGGTATTTGTGTGTGTGTGTAAAGTAAAAGGATACGGTTTAACATCAACCGTAATGTATTTTAACTAATTAAATATTAACATTTGCTATGACTTATAAATAGATAAGCAGGTGAATGATTGTTATTTTATAATAAGATTTAACAGTTTAACATAATATTATTTATTTTCACGTTTAAACAGTGCAATACGTCCTGTAATCATAGTGGCGCCTTAATAATTTTACATTATGCTAATATGAATTATGTCGTACGATTGAAATGTTTTTTTTTTTTTTTTTTTTGATAAATGAGCAAGAAAAATTTAATAAACGTTTTTACCAAAAAAAAAAACATTTTTTCGTTAATAATATTAATAATAAAATAACCGAAAAGATTGTCATTTTTATTAAGTTCTATCATTAAACAGAAAAATAACGTCACGCCTTTTGAATGCCAAAAAAATAAAAATAAATAAAAAAAAAGCACACAAGAAACGAGATTATTATCTATTTAAATTTATTTTTTTTTTTTTTTATATATATTTTATTTAATAATATAACTTTATTATTCATCTTATTCAACCACATATTTATACGTGCCTGTCATTGCATAAAATTAAGTAGAAAAACCAAAGTGAAAAAAGGTCTTGCCATCCGATGCTCATCTATGTAATATAGTTAAGTAAATTTTTTGTGGATGAGCAATTTAAAAGGACATAATAAGTTTTTAAATGAATGATAAAGTGTATGGAATATCACATCATTCCTATTCCTATTCAGAAACAAATTTTTCTTCTTTTTTTTTCTATTCTAACATCAAGTGCAAACTTTGCACAATTTCGCTATACAGGAATGTTTTTTTTTTTATCTTTTTTTATTAAAATTATGAATAAAGAAGAGAATTAGCAAGTAGTTGCTGTTGTCTCTTATCTAACCTTTATCCTTAATAATCTTAAGCGACAGTTTTATTTCAAACAAATAAAAAGTATATAACTACAACCACTGTTACACCATTATCACTGTGTAAATTTTATGCTTTCACCAAACTTTATTATTATTATTATTATTATAATCTGCATCGTTTAAATTCAATTTTTTCTTATTTTCTTATTTTATATACACACAAAAACTTCACAAAAAAATTTTTTTTCTTTTATTCAATCCCGCTGATCAACACCCACCAAATATGTGTAGAAATAAAATAAAAAAAAAAAGAGAAAAATAATTTTCATATAAATTGCTGTTTAAAAAAGATGTTCTTGACAACGTCTTAAAAGGAAATTCCTTTTTATTATTTTTTTATTTTTTTATTTTTGTCATATGTCGCAACTGAGTAAAAAAAAATTTTTTTTTCTATACACACCACCAATCATATTTATTTTCTTTTTTCTTTTTTTTTTTATTGTTTAGTTTAGGAAAGCAAATTTTTTTTCGTTTATAACGAATGAAGACGCTCTGCACAATTTTTAGAATAAATTTCTCTTTTTTTTTAATAAAGCTTATCTTCTTGGTTAATTGACAAAAAAAAAATAGAAGAAAAAAGTTTGATGGTGAAATTTTACATCAATTAGACAGTATCAGCTTTAATTTAAAATTTTAGCTATGTAAATATTACATAAGGTGTTTTCATCAATATTACCATCCATAAATCCCCCCTCTATTACCTGAATAATTCATTCATCAAACCATTAGTAATTGTATTCGGATTTTTATTCCATAACGAATCAATGAAATCACTAAAAATAGAAAGATAACGACAGAATAAAAAGGGGAAGAAATTTAAACTACATACGATAATAAAAACACATTGAATGATGACAAGAAATAAATATAAAAATCTATTCCGAAGAATTCTTACAAGAGTTTTCTGTTTTCCATTCCAATTTTGTATTCTTGCAGCAGCAACAACGACACCAAAAAAAAAATAAGGGAAAAAAGCAACTTTGTAAGCCTCTGTCATAAAACCAAAACTACTTTTTATAACATTATGCCATCGGTATCGTAGCATATCATGTATTATGTGACGGGAGAAGATTGATAGAAAGTAGTTTAGAAGAAATGACATAGAAAAGAAGGAAAATTAAATGAAATAAACACATTGTGGTTGGGCCTATACCTACATAAATATCTTGATAGGTTTCCCATTTGGTCATGGACGAGACAGAATAGAATAAATCCTACAAACTACATGACTAAAATGATTTTTTTTAAAAATATTATTACTGCTGTAGAAATTGTTTGGCAAAAACCAACTGACTTATTCGCATCGATAAAACATTTATTTATTACAATATGTATCACTAGAAGCTTAAAGCTTATACATAAAACTAAAACAAATTAAATTTTAATCTATTGAGAAAATATTTCTTTTTGTTTGCTGATTGCTGAAACTTAAAAAAAAAAACAAAAAATTAATCCCTTCGCGTGTTTATTAAAGATCATTTAGAAAATAGTGAGCTAAAAAGCGACAACGATAAATATAACTTGTAAGCTTTAAGGAGGGTGGCATTATTTTGTTGACTAAGCAAATACAAAACAAAAAAAAACAATTTCTCATTTCTTTCTTTTTTATTTATTTAGAAATTTTAATAAGACAGCCAGTCACACCCCCGCAAAGATCGCTTTAAAAAAAAAAAAAAAAAACAAGAAAAAAAAAATGAAAATTATTTTTATAATAAGCTTACCGACTGTGAACTTTATGTAAACGAAAGCTTTTTTCAGTTTGTTTCTAGATGCTAATTAATTTTCGTACTAAAAGCTCTATTATTTAAAGTTCACATTAAAAACGCTTTTTTATTATAATAATTTCATTAAAACATTGAAACAAATATTATGGTAGCAGAGGCTTTAAAATTATTTTATTGTCAGAGGCTGTTGTTTTTAGGGATGAAGAGTCTACAAAAAAATTTTATGCTATGATTTTTATTTTTATCACCAAATAAATTAGATTGAAAAATTTAATTTTTTTTTATGATTTTCATTTATTTTGCATATTAAATATAATAATTATAATTATGTTGTGTTGTGTTATGATGTTCATATCAAATACATAGATATTTTTATTAATAATAAAATTTATCTGCTTATATTTTTGTGGTTTATGAAAGGAAATTCAATGTTCTACGTAATCCACGGGAAAAAAAAAAAACAATTTTATTTTATTTACACAGAAATAACATAGATTTTAATGATAATAATAATAATAATAATAATAAAAATGTTTGAATTAATAAATTCAGGTGATTGTTAGAGATTTATATAATGAATAAATTTCCGTAACAAGAATTCATATGATAACAAGACACTGATGCTGTTGATACATCTTCTTGGTAACATTAATTCTTTAATCAAATCGTAAATACGTTGGTTGTAAAAAACATTAAAAGTAAAATACACATTTTACACATTCTGTTTATTAACCCTTTTCAGTTTAACAAAGTGTGTATTGGCTCTTTGATGGGTTTTTTTCTTTCTTTCTTTCTTTATTTATAAATTAAATTTTAATTTTACTAGGTGTGAATGTAGTGAATAATTATTCTTCTCTAGTTTTTTTTTTTTTTTTTTTTGTTGTTTGTTTTAAATACAATTAAAAGAATTTTTTAACAAGCGTAAAAACACATGGCCATCAAAGCAAAAATAAAGAAAAAAAAATCGTTTAATTTATGACTCTGCACTGTTTTACATCTTTTAAAATATCAAATTAAGCTTTTATTTCTCTTGGATTACCACTTTATTATTATTATTATTATATTATGTTTGTTACAAAATATTTAATTAAATTAAATATCACACGGTATCTGTCTATATTTGTGTGCTGATACGATACAAACTAGCACACAAACTTTTGAATAATATTAATGGGAAAATAAATTAAACCCAGTAATACGTATCATATGGTAAAACACTGGTAATCGATTAATAATAATAATAATAAATTTATTTATTTTTTTAAATGATAATTTATTTATGACGAAACAATATATGTGGGTGAGTTAGCCATTGACGTCATTAATATAACGACAAAAATTGCATAATCGAAAAATAAATAATTATTTTATTAATTATTATTATTATTTATTTATTATTATTTTGATTAATATTTTGATTAATCACAAAATGCAATTTGATAGTAAATAATAACTCATTTGTTGGAATGGGGTTAAGTGAACAAATTTCCTGACTATTTACACCATCACCCTTATTATATATCAAAGCAGGTGGTAATGGAAAAGACGGAAAGAAAAAACATTTCTGTTATTTCATTCATTTAGAATTTTTCATCAAAAAAAAAACTTTAATCAAAACTATTTACTGATTCCTTCTAAATTACATTTTGTATATATTCTTGATAAAATTTCAGCACGTTCAGCTGTATCCATTAAAAGAGAATAGAATTTTCCTTTTTATTCTTGACATTAACACAAAATTGCAATTTAATATCAGTATAAAATGTGCTTTTAAACGCGAAGTGAAATATAATTTATTATCATCATTTTTTGGTCTTGAAGATCGTTATTTTCATCTTTTATGCCAATAATGGTCCTATTAATTCTCTGTAGAAACGAATAAGCTGAATGTTACTGATTGAAATTAAAATTTTATTTTTTTTTTGGCTAGAAAATTGGCAAACGGCACACAATTGATTTGATGAAGAAAATAGCAGAAATAGAAATGAAATGAAAAAAACAATTTTTGACATAAACCGAAGATTTAGATTTACTGCGTACAGTTAGTACAGAGGCGAATCTGGACAGGGACACACAATCCATAAATCGTATCCAATGTACGTTATAACAATTCCGCAGTCAGTGTCAGTATCGCTTTTATCTGGCTTTTATCTCAGGGTTTGTTATTTTTTATTTTAGCTTAACATTTTCCGATTGTGAAAATTGAGATTTTTTTTATTTTATTTTTTATGACGATGACGTTAGAAAAATCGAAATAAATTAATGTGCAGAGAGGAGCGGCGATTTTATTTCGGGAACTTTATCCAACCATTTCGCTTTTTGTCTATTTTATCCCTTCTGCTTCGGGTGGGGGGGCATTAGATAACCGTTTATGATACCACAAATTATATGCGGTTTTCTTTTTCTTATTACAAATTTTTCGTTATTATTTTTTGCTGGTGAATTTTTTATTTGCACTGCTGCTGGCAAAGCTTCTTTAACTTGCCAACTGAAAACTTAACGATTGTGGAATTTGTTATTTTTTTATTTTTTTTGCCTTTATCTCATTCTGTTCGTTATAACGATTGGTTATTAGCCATCATCTAGCCCACGTTTATGTTTACGTTTGTTTTACATTACAAAATATAAATGGTAAATAGATACGATCTGCCTGCTGATACTCTCCGTATAGAGTAAGTATATAAGAATTTTGTGCTTAATTATATTTAAGGTATGACCGACCCACAAGATAACAAGATATATATATACGGGCATCATCAGTAAATCTGACTACATTTAACCATCGCTCCATCCATGACATTACGTCAACTAGATTTTGATATTTATAAAATTAAAGTATGTGTGAGACTGCATAGATATATGTTGAGGGATCTTTAGTGAAATATTTATGATGAGATTTTCATTGGTAGTCGCCTTAAGGTATAATATAGAAATTAAATTCAATTTAAAGGAAAGAAAAAAAACTTAATGATGACGAAGGAAACCAGAACAACATTTGACTTCTTCTTCTTCTTGAAAATCTAACCTACTGATGTTACGATAAAATGAAAAACAAAACCAAAAAAAAAAAGAAAAGGTGGTTACCCATTATCTATGTTTTTGATCTCTGTATTTATATGATGGTAAAAGTCACCTGAATTTTAGTCATCATCACTTTTAAAAAGAAATTAAAATTATCGTAAGACGGTAAGTAGGGCTCATTTTTTTGTGGTCGTTATTCAAGTATTCAAGCAAAGAGGAACCATGAAACACAGGTGAGTGACAGTTGAGTACATGACGATATGATATTAATTGAGTGCGATCTTAGTCATAACATTCATTGATTTTCTTTCACTTTGTGTTACAATCTCCAGGTGATACAAATTCTATTAAAGTTTATATTTTTTTTTTTTCACAAAAACCTTCTAACCATAAAAATTCTTAAAAACTGCATTAATCAGATTCTTAGCACTGAATTAATTAAAAATTAATTATTTACCTATGGTATATGTTGCTCCATCAATTTGAAATGTTGCACTTTTACATTTTTTAAATAATTTACCGCCAAAACTGAGTGGCGGTGGTGGTAGTGGCGGTTTTGACGGACTTGATGTCTTTGATTTTGATGATTTATTCGGTGGTGCAGACATTGCTTTGCCCCCCTTTTCTTTTTTTTATTCTTACCAGAAGAATAACAAATATTAAAATAACTTTCTTTTTTTTTTTTTTTTTTTGGCTTTCTCTTTAAAGGTTTTCTTTTTTGTTTAAACAAAAAACGCGAATTAATAACGAATAAAAACAAAACAAAACAAAACGAAACAAAAAGAACCGAAAAAAATTCTTTTCATGAAAATTTCGTTTACGTTCATTCGTTCGACACACAAATATTAATAAAATACGAAAACTTTTTTTTGCTTTCACATTTTTTTTTTTTTTGTTACTTTCTTTCGTTTTCTTTTATAAACGCTAAAACAATAATAAAAAATGATGAAAATTTTCACTTAAAAATAAATTTAAACTTTTAATTATATCACAATATCACTTCTTCTTTTTTTTTATATTTATTGGTAACTGTAAGGTGGTGGTAGTGGGTGGTGTTTTATTTTAAATTTTTGTTTCTTTCAAACCATAAGAAATATATGAGGGAGAAAAATAACTTATTCGTTATGAAACCGCAAGGTAATTTTGTATGATTTCCAAGTAAATGGTTTAATAAAAATGAAAGGAAGGAATTTTTTTTTTGTGTAATAAAAATAAAAATAAAACCCAAAGAAAACCAAATTAATCAGAGTTAAGATTTATATTTATTAACAATTAAAAGAAACACAGCGTACACGGTGTTGGTATTTTTGGTTATTTAATTTCATTCCTCAGTTACAACAGTAACGAAATGTTTTATTAAAAAAAAAAAAAAATCAATTATGTTTGCGGTGTTTCTGAGTTCTTGTTTTTTCTGTAATAATAACCGCAAAAGCTTTTATTTTGTCAACAAATTTAAATCACGCGAATTATTATTATTTTTTAATAAAGAAAAAAAATCTTGCCTAAAGCATCATTTCTTTAATAAAATTAATTTAACATACAATTTTTTTTTTTTTTTTTTTTTTTTGTGTATTAAACAATGTGGTAAATGTTAAAAGAAAAAAAAAATGTTTCTTCTTTTCTTTTAACAAAAACTAATTAATTTTCTATAATCAATAGAGAAGAAAAAGAAGAAAAATAAAATAATAATAATAACAACAACCGGAAAACACTGTATAAATAAATTAAGAAGAGAAATAAACGAGAAAAAAAAATTGTTTTGTATGCAAATTTTCTATGAAATTGAATTTTTCTTTATTCTCCCTCGATTAATCGTTTTTTTTTTTTTTTTTTTTATTTGTTCTAATTTTTGTTTATTTTTATTTATACACATTTTTTTTTTTTGCGTTAGAAAGGTCATAAATAAAGCTAAAATAACAATAATAAATTAGTATAATTATTTTTTTTTTTTTTTAAGAGTGAAATTAACCCACAAAAACCAACTTTTAAATAACCAAAATCACCGCACAAAAATAAAACACATTTTTTTCAGAAATTCTTCTGCTTCACATTTCTATCCAATAAAACTAATTTAATAACAACAAAATTAACAAAAAAAAAAAATGGTAAAAACTTCACACATAAAACACTTATTTGTAACACGCGTATGTTTAATTAAACGGCTGGCGAAATTCTTTTTTTTTCAGACCACCCAAACAAAGTGCCAGCACTTTTGATACTGGTTCAAACGGTTGTCGTTTTGTGTGGTGTCAAAAAATAGAAACATTATGCTTTCAAACATAGCTGTACTGTGTATTCTAATCCACATTACATTTGCCGAATTGTAATTTATACATAATAATAATTATTATTATTACATAACGATACGTTTATTCGCATCTATACTCCATTCAGTACCAATAACACTTTGGATACAAACATTTAACATAATTTATTTATGTGAATGAATTGACAGTGAAAATATTTTCTTTTATTATTTTTAACAAATAAATTGATGATTACTAGGAGGTAAATACCGATATATAAACATAAATAAACTTTTTCGTCCTTTTTATTATTCCTTTGTTATTCAGTTTATTCCAGAAGTTTAGCTTTGTGTATTTTACCGATGCTTATGTTGCTGCCGGTTCTGCTGTTGTTTTTATATTGTTTAGGTACGATTACATTAACATAAAAAAGAATTTATTATTTTTTTTTTTTGTGAAAAAGAGAAAATAAACATAAAAAGCTTTAGCATAAACTTATAAATCGTAAGGATTGAATTTTTTCTTTTTTTTTTCTTTCTTTTTATTGTATATGTGTTGAATATACGTTGAGTACCGTTTTCAATATTAGCCAATGTGTAATGGAAAACTTTTCTTTTGTGAATTTTCACAAGATAAGGAATGTTGGATACTTAATAAGATTGTCTTGCCGGAAAGATGATGACTGTTTAAAAGGATCCACATTGCCTTAAAAGCGGTAATTTCTTTTTTATATTATTATAGCTGATGTTTTATGATTTTATTTTGAAATGGAAAAGAACTGAGTTTTGGATGTTTTTACCACATACAAAGTGTTTAAAGTTTGATAGTAGCTTTTCGATGTGTTATTGATAAGAATTTATGTTTTTTGTTTTTTTTTTCAAAGTAGTTTCAAGATGTTTTTGATTATGTTTATAGCAAATATCCTTCCTTATTTAACTAATAAACATTTCCGTTAATAATTTTAAAGGAATTTTTTCTACAAAATCGTCTATTATTGTCTGCAAATCCTCATTTTATGCATTTAAATATTTAATTTACACTAATGACAATAATGGATAAAAGGAAAAGAGAGAAAAAAGGTAGTTTGTTTGTGTTTATTCCATAATGATTGCGATTATCAATTAAAATTTTAAACGGCTGCCCTTTTATAAATGTGTCTACACTGGGGTAGATAAATAAAATTACAAAAGTTTTCCAAACCGAAATAATTAATAGAAAACTGAATAAGAGGATTATTTATAATAAAGTTTAATAATTGGGTGGCTGATGGTTTGGCTAACAACTACTATCTGGCATCCGGAGTCTAATATCATGGCTATTCAAAATGAAAATACTAATTATAAATACCAAGACCAATAATTAAATTCTTCTAATCCATCCAATCATTTTTTATTGATAAAAGCTTCACAACTGGTTTATGATTTAAAATTTGTTTTTTTTTTTTTAAACCAAAAAGCTGTAAATTCTGCAAGGCCATCAGTTAAAGCATTAATAATATCACGAAATAGACAGAAATTTCTGTATGCAAATGTTACGAATCGTTACACATGGGTGCTTAGTATCCTGAAATTTTATAATAAAAAAATAAAACATGTGGCTTAAACCAAGCACAGAAAAAAAAAAATTATTTTATGCTTTTTTTTCGGTTTTATGCTTTAGTGTTATCCATTTTTTATGATGTCAATAAAAAAACAAAAATTAACCTTTTTTTTTTTTTCTTTTCTTCCGTTGTTTCGATTTTTTATTTTTTGATTCGTCATGTACCGCAGCGTCCAATATGTTTTTTATCGTTTTCTTTACCGAAAAAAATCGTAACGACAAAACACAAAAACATTTCATTGCGAAATTTGTCATTATTTGAACAACGCATTTCCAATTATTTTTGGATTAGAACCGTTTATGCTTTTTCGCGAATGCAAATCATAATAAAAATAAAATTGTTTTGTTTTTAAATTGCAACCAACTTGTTACTCAAGTATTTAAGTAAATAATAATATGAAAAATTAAATTAAATTATAAAATTATGTAATCAGAGCATAACTTTTATTAATTTAACAACCCTTTATTTGACATTCAGTTATTTATACAACAACAAAAAAGAAAACTTTTTGTTTACTTTAAAGATCAAACCACATAATTACGTTGAATAATATTATTTATGTGACAATAAATCAAAAGCACCACCCACATAGTACCTAATTATTATTATTAGAGATAGAATAATTTATTTATTTATAAATATAAATTGGTTTGGTTGGATTAAAATTATTAAGTCATAATTGTGGGCGAATTACGTAAACATTTTGTATTAATAGTTTGTGCTTCGTTTTTTTTTTTATTATAAAAAAATAACAACAAGGATCTCTTGATTACAACGCAGAAAATGATGATGGATAAAGCATTAATCTTAGTAAAACAACCTTCAAAAAAAATATAGAAAAAAAAAAAATTATTTTAACTAAAAGAATTGAAAAGTCTTTTTGATTGATTTATAAAACTTTTATTATTCTTTATAAGCTTCTTCATGTTGTTGCCTTTTAAATTTTTTAAAGAAATGATTAATTAATTAATTAATTATGCATATAGTGTGATGTCTTCACAATTTTTTAATTAAGCGATCATACGTTATATAGCCGTGATGTATTCGGTCGTTCACTTTTCTAACTTCAAAAAAAAAAAAAAAACGAAAATAATTTAATAAAGCCAACAGCAAAAATATGTAAAAGGAAAAGATGAAAAATTGAAAATAAAAATAAATAATAAACTTTGGCTAAATTCGTTATTAAGGCAACAGAAAGAAAAATGAAATTAAATAAGTGGAGGCGAATTACAAAGATGACACAAAAGAATAAAAATTTCATTTTGTCTTTTCAGAAATCGCATTACAATGTTGGTTATATCAAAGCACACACAAAGCATAAACAAAGAGGAAAATTTTAAGAAAACATAAAAGCTCATGGTCTGTATAATATTTAACCCATTTTCTTTTTTTTACCAAGGAACATCCAGCATTTCTATGTTATTCAACACAATTACTGCCTGAACTAATATCCTGTCGGTTTTTTTTTTTTTTTTATTAACAATAAGCAAAACAATTAAGATAAGCCCACAAATAAGAATTCTTAACCACCTCCTCGGAAATATAAAATATTTTTGTTTTTTCTTGTTTAATTCACATTTGTATAACATCCGGCCCAACTAGAACCGGATAAAATATATTAAAAAAAAAAAAAAAAAGAGGCGATGAGCGCCTTTATATTAAAAAAAAAATAAATAAATGCTTGTTAAGTAAAGCTTAATTGTATTATTTTTTGGTTGCTTTAGGAAAAGCTCATCTTAAAATCTCTACCAAATTACAAAAAAATAATTAATTACTTTTTAATGCTTAAGGAACCAAAGGCAACAATATTTTATTACCCACATTAACAAACATTTCTTATGTGCACCAGTGAAAGCTTTCTTAAAATTTAACTTTTAATCAGCTTAAATAGAAAAGTGTACATTTTATTTTTCGTACAAGTATTACAATTAAAGCACTTTGTATTGTGCACTATTCAGGAAGCTTTAATACAAAAACTCAATCATCCATACTTATCCACGTTAGACAAGTGATGATTCTTGTCATTGTTGAAAGTTTCTTCCTTTTTTTTTATTAGTTAACTCTGTATAACGATAAATAAATTTAAAATTGTTTTTTCTTTTCTGTGAACAAAGCACAATATAAAAACTTTCTGTTTTTCTTTTTTGTCTGTTCGTGGAAAAGTTTTTTTTTTTCTCAGTTTTGCTTGGCAAAATACCAAGAAATAAATTAAATAAAATTTTTGCATTAACAAAAATTGTTTTAAATCCCTGTGTAAGATTTTACTTCGAATTTCTTTTTCTTCCGTTTCTTAAAAATAAAATAATAATTGATAGAAAAAAAAAAACCAAAACAAAACAAATTTATCGACGATTGATCATCATATTTCTGTTTGCTTGTTTTTTTTTTTTTTTTGCTTCACCCATATTCATAGTTCTCTCTGAACTATTTCAACGTTCGTATTTTCCTGCACATTTACAAACAAAAAATATACATCGCAGAATATAAAAGCACACAAATAAAGGCAAAAAAAGCAAAGCAAAGTAAAGTAAAGTAAAGAAAACTTAATGCAAAAATGTTGGAAGTAGAAAAGAAAAAACTAAACAAAAAAAAAAAATTATAAATTGGTTTGACCTAGTTTCACGTTTTTTTTTTTAACAAAATATAACACCAAACTCGTATGTATATCAAATAACCTTTATCAATTTATCTCTTCTCCTAGCTGTATTATCATTATCATTATTATTATTATTATCATTATTATTATTATTATTATCTATCGTTCTTCTAGCAGCAACACAACAAAATAGTTTTTAATAAAATGAAGAATTTTTATTTTTTTTCTTACAATTAATCATCGTAATGTATTCGTTACACTAAATTACCCATAAATAAATAAATGTTACATAAAAAAAAGTTTAAACTACATTAAAGCACAGAGAGATACATAAAATACACACAAAGCATATTCTTGTAAACAAATGACATACCTGCCATAGGTAAACTTTTGAATAGATTCGCTTAAGACATAAACAAACATAACGTGAATAGAAGAAGAAAAGTATAAAATATGCTAGCAAACAAAATAAGGCAACATATTAAACAGCAAACATTATTATGCGGAATATATGTAAACATAATAAACCAAAACAAAATGAAAAGAAAGGATCTGTATGATGGTGGAAAAAGCTCGCTGTTGTTTAAATAACCGCGTCGTCATTCAACCATCATCATCATCGTCGTAATCATATTTTCCCAATATTCGTTCCTTTTTTATGTAAGCAAAAAAAAAAAATCATTTTCTACGACTAGACGACACACGTTTATGATTAATTTGTTTGTTAACATTACAAAAAAAAAAAAAAGTTGAGAAAAAATTCTATTTACATAGCACAGGTAAGACACAGCCTGATGAAGACACCGAAAAAAAAAAAAGAAAAAAAATTCCGTTTTAAAACAATTGTAAGGTTTCGGTTATTTTTTTTCTTTCACGTGAATTTTTACAATGAATTTTTTTTTTTTTTAACTAATAAAATTAGAAATTTTTTATTAAATATTAATTATTAAGAAAATTAATTACATATTGTTTAATTTCACCGTTTTAAGTTTAAAAAAAAATAAAATTTTGATTTATTTTCATTAATTTTTTGTTATAAACGCCATCTGTAAACTGATAGCGCGAACACATAGAAAATGTGTCTTAGTTTAAATGTTAACAGTGAATGTTTTTACGGTTGAGGCGGATTCTGATGTATTTTTTTTTTGCATTTTGTGGATTTTTTATATTCGCAGTCACTACCTTGATAAGCGAAGTAAATGATTTTATAATTTAAATGCAATTTAACGACTTTATTTTAGCCACCCATTTCAGCTGGTACTCTTGAACAAGAAAATAAAATCCAACGATAAAAACGAAAGAACGATTAATAAAGAACAGAAAAGAAAAAAAATTTGTTCTTATTGGTTAGTAGAAATAAAGCAGCAAATTAAAAACGAAAGAAAAGCTCCCGTTGTTCAATAAAAAAAATGGAAAAAAGCCTACAGTATGTACTAAAGAAGTAAAGTAAATGATTTTGTCAGAACACAACAATACATCAAATATTATATTCGGTTATAAATAATCGTATAAAATGTCGTGTGGTGAAGACATTAAATTTATTTTACTTTACTTGTTCCGTTCCGTACAGAAAATCAAAATTTCTTTTTCATGATTTTCTTATTAAAAGTGAGGAACAACAATAAGGAAAGAACAGAAATTTCATGAATAATGTTTTACCCTTGTGTGCTGCGAATGCTTTAAGTAAAGTTTAATAGCTAAAATGTGACAGAATAAAATTAAAAGGCAACCAGCATACAATTAAATTTTTTTTTTTTTTTTTTGTTTTGTTTTTGGTAAGGGAAAAACTTCTTGAATGTTGCCTGTCACAATGTAAATGTTAGAACAATGTACAAACAAAAACAACAGAAGCTAATCAAAAAGGCATCGAGATACAATGATAAAGTTGTTAAAGTGACAAAACGATCAGTAGTTTGTAGTCAGAATTTAACCGGTAACTCTACCACTTTTTTTGTTAACCACAGTAACCTAAAAAAAAAGAAAAAAATTCAGTGGTAAAAACTTTACGAAACAAGAAAAGCTACGTGTCTGTCTACCTTGTTAATAAATTATCTGTTTTTTATACGGTATTGGTATAGCAGCAGCACACCTACATAATTTATCCAAACATTTAATTTTTATTCAAGTGCAAATATATTTACTATTTCCATATTACGGATAAAAATTATGAAAATAAAATCACATAATGGTGATTAGAGTAAACACAATCAAAAGATAATTAATAAACGAAACTAAAAATGTTTTGCTTTTTGTTTAAAGTGAACAAAGCAATAGAAATTTCAATGCGAATAATATTTAAACAATGTGAAAATGGGAAATTTTTATTTAGTTATTTATGAATTAATATTACCGAAAATTATGTAATTATGTTTGATTAAACAATAAACTCACAGGATGTATACGGTGTGTATAGTATACAGTGGTGTAAATAGCAAAATTATTTTATTTTTGTTATTTTAATTAGACAGTAGATTCTCGTGTTTATTGAACACTAAGCTTAAGGTGTGGAGGTTAAGGAACTTCTAAGCCTATTATAAAATTAACTTTTACGCCATAAAACCTAAATAATTCAATTTTAAATAGAAAAACATATCAAAAAAAAAAACCCACGAAAGCTCTTCGTTTCTAGACAAAACTTCTTCGCCTGTAAGTCAAATTTTAATAGAGAAATTCATCGATTTTTAACCAAACAGAAATTTTATATTTTTACGTCCAGTTTTAATTTAGAAGAATCAGGGATTTTTGTCAAGTAATTTCAATAAAAACATTTGACTATTAGTACCCAGTGTCGTTTTCAATTCCCTTACGGCTTAATTTTTTTTCAGATGAAACTTTATTTTATAATTAAAGCAAATTATGTAATCGTGGTTAGGAGCGAACCATTTATAAATAAACCATTTTAAAACCACCGCGTATAATAACCCGCGAAATCTTTTTGCCTTTTTCTCTTTTAAGATGATTGCTGCAATAAAAACATAAATTTTGTATTTTTTTTTAAAAGCTTTTTATGAACAGTAGGTAGCAGCTTTAAATGATCTAGAAATATTGTAAATGTTTTCGGGAGAGAAAGACAGAAACTTTTAATGCACAGTTCAGGTATGTTGGCTGTCGGAAGAACAGGCATTTGTAGCTGATGATTAAAACTGTTACAAAAAAAACACCCCTAATAATCAGGGTCAATTATAAAAATTCTACAAAAAAAGAAGCCAACGCAACAGATTATCGACAAATGACTGTACAAAAAAAAAAAAAGAAAAAAGAAAAATTTCTTGTTCCTTCTTCCATTCATTTTGTTTAATTATTTATTCAAATTTCTCCACTGCTTTTTACAGGCAAGGGAAATTCATTTTCTAATAACAAAAACTCGAACATTAATATTAACATAAACATTACATAAATTAAATTAATTATTTATTTATATTAAACAAAAAAAAAAAAGAAACAAACAAACAAGCCAAAAAAAAATTTTTTTTTTTTTTTTTTTATTAAATTTTTCTCCTTGCTACTACGGTTGATCACTTTTCTTTAAAATTTTTCTTTAATTAGGGTGGAAAATAACAAAAAAATCAAATAAAAGCAATAAATAATAATAATTTTTTTTATATTTTCTGTTACATTAAGAATCGATAATTAGAATTTCCGTTTAAAAAACGCTTCGAGAAGTGAAAAAAAAAAAGAAAAAAAATTTTGCTGAAAACAAAACGGAAAATTTCAATTAAGAGGAAAAAAAACAAAAATTAAATTTGAAAAGTGTTTTTTGCCTTTTTTTTCGTTGTTTTTCGTTAATGTTTTTATGTAAACCAGACCCTTGAGCATTTTTTTTTTTGAAGGATATTTTAATCGTTTATATTTTAGCCTTTTAACACAATAACACATGATAAACACGAGACAGAGAGAGAGAAATTTCACCGAATTTTTCACTGTTAAAATCGTTTGTTTGTAAAAAAAATAACCAAAAACCTTAAGGCAAAAAAACCGAAAAAAATAAATCGCATCTGTGTGTACCTTATGCCATACCCACAATAGAATATCCTTTCAATTTATTTATTTTTTTATTTATTTGTGAAATAATTTGTCAAATAAATTAGCGAAATGACGAACGAATGTTTGTCAATTTTTAAGCGAAAATAAATTTGTTTTCATTTTCTACTAACATTAAAATGATAAATTAGGAAATTGGGCGGCTGTTGATGTTGCTTTTAGAAAATTTTGTGTTTACATTAATTGTTTCACTAAGTAATTAAAGAGTTTCTTTTTTTTTTCTTATCTTTTCTTCGTCGATTTTCTTGTAATTTAAGCAAAAACGATAAACACTGTCACAAGTAGAAGTAAAAAAAAAAATTTTCTCTGTTTTTCTAAATGTAATTAATGAGAAATACTCTTGCCTTTAGAAAATTATACGATAATAGTTGTTGTTCTTCTCCCACCTTCGTTTTAAATTTGTTTTGTAAAACGCGGGTAAAATAAAACACAAAACACAAAACACAAAAACATAAACTTTTTCTTAATGAATTATTTAATTATTTAAATATTATGATTAAATTTATGAAAAAAAAATAAATAAATTACATAATAATGTCTCATTTACATAATAATAATAATAAGAAATGAAAATTATATATATTTTTAATTGATAATTAATTTTTGAATGGAAATTTTTTAGCCGTTTAGTGGTAATAAAATAGCGTAGCGATTTTTTTTTTTTTAATCTTAGGATATTATTTTTCAAAAGTTTAAAATAACATTAAAAGCATAGCCGAGCTTTGTTCTATTTTAACATAAAATTTAATTTGTTAAAACGATGTTTCACAGTGAAAAAGTGTTCGTTTGCACTTTGTTTGATTACACAACATTAATAAACTATATCAACGTAATAATTCCGGTTTATTATCAGTAACTTTTATCATATCATACAACAAAGTATATGAATGTTTAATCAACAACACGAAAAATAGAAAAAAAAAAATACTTCAAACTATGTTTTAATAAAATTAATAATAATTTCAGGTAATACTCGCAATGGCATGTTGAACAACATAAGATGACAAAAGCATATAATATATTATGTAATGTAAATAATAATTTTTTTTTTTTTTTTAATTATAAATACCTTATTATAAAACGAAAAATTAATCCTGTTTAAACCATACCTACATACCGTCTAATAATGTTTTTTTTTTTTTTTAATTTATGAGCTTTCTAAAGTCTCTTTCTTTACTTAACTTTTCATGATAATTTTCTTGGTATTTTCTATATTATTTACCTTAAATACTTTAGTTAATAATTTTTTTTTTATATATATAAACTCTAAGGTATTTTGTCTATCTCATTAACAATTCATTGTTGAAACTATTTGCAAAACAGCGTAAACATTTTCTTTTAAGCATAATGTGCTCGAAGAACGTGAAGAAACGTTTTTGTTTTTTTTTTTTTGGTTTTCGGTTATAAAAATTCATAAAAATTTATGCTAGCAAATGACAATCGTCTATAAAACAAGAAGCATAAAAGGATGTAAATAAATGTTAAATTTACATATATAATACACACACACAGACACACACTATGAAATAAACGAAAGAAGAGAAAAACGAACAAAATAATAATAAAAAAAAAAGGACGATCGAAGTATTTCAATTTCCTTAGTTGTTTCCCGCATATATAAATACGAATTGATAAAACTGATGGAGTAAAAATAAAGAGAAAAAAAAGAAGTCAATTTATATTATTATACCATCATCACTCCCAGTGATAATCAACGGAATAATTTGCTGCTTTTGGAAGTAGCATAGCTGTGACAATTTACAGCAGAAGTAGAAAAAAAAGAAAGCACAACGAAACATGGATACGACTCAACTGTTACATTTGATTGGTTATTTGGTCGAGATTTTATTGTGTTTTTATTTATTTAGTGTTCATTTGCCAGGATAAATAATCGACCAGTCAGACGATAAACGAGAAGACATTCGATAATAAATTTTCAACATTTATTTTTCACTACAATTAAATCAATGAAATAAAAATTTTATACAACATTAAAAAAAAAAAAAAAATGTGATTTAAATTCCACGAACACAAGTTTATCCCTTCTTTCTTTTTTTTTTTTTTTTGTATGATAAAAACAGTTTTCCACAAGCTTATAGAAATTTTCCAATATTAGTCCTTTGATGTGATTAAAATGCATCCACATCTCATATAAAACAAAACGATTAAATAATTCAACTGGAAAATATTTCACAAAAGAAATATAAAAAAATACAAAAAGCAATAAAAAATAAATAAATAAAGCTTGAGAATCGTTTAAAAAACACATGTTTAGCTTTTTATATAAAACAAAACGATAAAAAAAAAAAAAAAATGTGTGTTTGTTTCTACCTTATACGGCGCTATTTTCACTTCCCCATTTTCTTCTTCGCCATCATTTTATTGATGTGAAAGCTTTATTGTTATGCTTTTATATTAAAAAAAAAAAAAAAAAAACAAAAATAATAATAAACAAAATCGAAGTATTTTACATCATGAAACAAATAAACAAACAAACAAACAAGCAGTCATCACAGCACGCTCAATAAATTGTTATCCTGCCAATAACTCTCTGCCTTTAAAATAAAAAAAAAAAAAACAATTTATTAAACAAAAAACCTTAGGGATTCAAATTAGTAAACAAAAAAAAAAAAGAAATGTTTTAAAGTGAGTAAATCGCTTTATTATAATTCGCAACTGGGGGGATGAGTATAGTAATAATAAAAACATTCAACAACAACCAAAAAAAAAGCTTAATAATGATAATTACATGCGTAACAGTAGGTCAAATAGTTTTTTGGTTTTTTTTTTTCACACTTGTTGTTGCCTTGTATTTGCTACGTCCGTAGAAAAGATGGGGTGAACGAAAAAAAAGGTGAATTTCATTCATTCTAATGAATGTAAGTTAGTAAATTGTTTATTTATATTATTAATTTAGTATTCAAGTCACATACGGTAGTAGTACCTTTATTATTTTTACAGCACACAGTGTGCTTCTTTGCATAATGCAAAATAATTTCTACACACCGCATTACCTAAATTCATCGTTTAAAAAAGAAAAAAGCGTTTATTCGTTACTATTTCCGTGTACGACAAAAACTATTAATAAAAACAAAATAATTATCATGTAGTATAGTTAAATACAAAAGCTTTATAACGAAGCACACTGTGATATATGAACAAAATGTTAAACCAGGCGTCTCCACTTTGGTGAAACAAAATCATTTTTTTTTTTTTTTTTTTCGTATATTCCCACGTAATATTATCACCGTTTTTTGTTGCTTAGGGTTAAAATTTTAAACTTTAAAATATATTTTATTACGTAAAAAAGATACCTTTTAGTGGTATAGAAATTATTTAATATAAAATTACCTAAGTAGTTATAATTAAGGCTTAAAGATAACAAAACAAAGTTCTAAACAATATTTTGTTCATTTAAACTGTTTAAAGCTTTAATAAATGAAGCGCTTCTTTTTTTTCCAGTACTATTTTAAGAATAAAATTTCAATTTTGTTTATTTAAATAAACAATTTTATTTTTTTGTTTTTAATAAATTAATTAAATTGTTTACATTAAAAAAGAAATAAAAATAATAATTTTATTATCATGTTATGGGAAAACCAATTAAGATTAAAATTTTTGTTTTGAAAAGAAATGAAGATTATATAAATAACTTCAATACGGAGAAAAGCTTTATTCAAGAAATATCTACTCTAAAGTTTCCAGAAAACTATTTTCAGATGGAAACAGATGAATAGATTCTGCTTAAAGCTCATTTTATATCTTATTAAATATGTTTGTTTTTCCACAGAAAACATAATATTTCTTATGCAATTGCTTGTTTACATATTTAATCCCGATTTCAATTTAATTTTTGTAAAGAAAATATCAAAAAAAAATAAAATAATAAAAGCATATTATAAAGCCTAATTAAATTGAGTGAAAAAAATAAAAAAATATGTAAACAATTCTTCAAATGATAACAAAGAAACAAAAAAAAAATAAAATTGTAAACACCGTAGGGTAAATGTATGAACTTGACACATTGTTTATTAATTCATTCATACATTAAATTGATAAAAAAAAAGCATATTGAGAGACGTTAAATCCTTCTTATAATTGTTAAATTAAGAAATTACATTAGCTAGAAAAGAGGAAAAATCAAGTGCACGCATTTGGTTAAGACGTAAAAGTTTTCACATTTCTATAGTAAAACCATCTCTTGTAATATCATCATAAACGAACAATTATTTTTTTTTTTTTTTGAATGACGTAAATTGTGAATTATTTAGTTTTTCCATTTCCAAACGCAAGGTGGAAAAGTCACTTAGGCTTCTATTTTTTTTTTTTTATTTTTTTTTTAATTTATTTTCAAATAACAAAAAAGAAGGAAGGAATCAAATAAAAAAAAGAAAAAAAAGAGGAAAAAACGAATTATAAAGCATCGCATTCGCTTAAAAACTGTGACGTACCCTAATGAATTTTCTTTTTTCTTTTTTTTTTTGTTTGTAAAAGCTTTAAGCTTCAAGTGTCTACCAAACAGTAATAAAAAAAAATTGTTTATTCTTAAGATATTTTATACTTTTAACAGCATAACACAATCTTAACGTACTTTACTTTTATGCAATTTTTATTTATTTATTATCAGCAGCTAACCATCGTTAGATATAATTTTTTTTTTTTTTTTTTTTTGTACGTTTTTACCATTTTAGTTTGTTATATGTGAATAGGGTGCATTTGGAATTTAACTTCACAAAAACACTTAAATTAATTAATAAACCAAAAAAAAAAGGAAAAAAGATGCACTCTTTGACTTCAGTTTTCTTTAATAAAATTATCCATCACGTTATAGATAACATACCCGGATGAAATACTAACATTACATACAAGTCGATGTCACCCTAATTTTATTACATCATTTACATTTTGCTTCCGAGGATTTATTATTATTATTATAATTATAATCATGCAGAATGTTGATGATATTTTTTATTTCTTATTATTCAACATATATTTTCTTTTTCGTTTTTAAATGAAAATATTTTCCGTAGGAATACACACGTTTATATATATATATATATATAATAAATAACAATAATGAATAATACGTAAAATTAGACGAAACGGGAAACACTAACTAGGTGATGGTAGCAAATGTGACGCATAAATATATCGGATGGTTTTATTTCAAAAAAAAATTTTACTTTTTTTTTTTTTTTTTTAAGGACAGCAAGGACAAACAATATCTATTTTGAATCAGTTTACCGGAAATTTATACTAGATGGCACGTGATATATACATAAATATACTTTAAAAAAAAAAAAAAAACAGGACATTTAAAAGCAAACAGGAAAGCTAAATAGAACATCAAAATCACGATAAGGATGATCATAAGCAAACGTTATTTATAAAAATTTATTATATTATCCTACGCAATATTCAACGTAAAAAAAAAAAAGAAGAAGAAATTTATGCGGCTAATTTGCTTTCTTTTCATTATTTATTTATTTAAAAAAAAAAGCACAAAAGCTTGACGTTAATTAATTCAATAATAGTTGTTGGTAGAAATCATAATTAAACTAATTATCGTATTTTTTTTTTACTATAAACATATTTTTATGACTTCTATAGCTTTTTCTTTATTTATTTATAATTAATAATATCTGTATCATGAGCTTTTTCTTTTCATTTTTATTTATTTGGGGTATTTAAATCGAAAGATTTTTTTTTTTTTTTTTTTTGTAATTTTCAAAGGACAGTGTTTGCTACTAATGATAACAAATTTAATTAATATTATTATTTACAATCATATCCTAATTACTAATCAATACCTTGATTTGCCTTGATTTATTATTTATCAAGCAGCTTTTGATTAAAAAAAAAAAAAAAAAAAAAACGAAAGGAAAGGAAAAATCATTCTTTTCTAATTTATTCTTAACACACATTGGATTGGCGCCTTTTAAAAAAAAACCACCCCGCACATTTTTTCTATGTTTTTCCTACGGATTTAATTTTAAATTAATTTTATTAATTAACGGAAAACAATATATCGTTTAATTAATCTTTAATATAAGACATACTTACGTATAGAGGATAGAAAAATCAATTAGCTCAATTCATTGTTACTCTGCTTCTAAATGTTTTTTTTTTTTCTTTTTCTTTTTCTTTACCTTCTTCTCCTTGCAAAGCATTAAGAGTTTATTTTCTTTATGGGTTTTCTTGTTCTTATCTACCAACAAACATTTAATGTAATTCAGTGTCACAGTTTATGTATATATTTTCGCCTCGTAAAAGTCTCTTATCAGTAAAACAAAAAGAAAATAAAAATAAAAAGAAAGAATTTACAGCCTTTTGCTAAATGAAAATGGAAATATTCTAGAGACCACCACTCTCTCCTTATTATTAACTAGCCAAAAATCTTCTTCTTTTATTTATTCGCTTTAGCACGTTTTATATGATATGTATAGAGTCTCTAGAGACAAACATAACTGTTAAATAAAACAAATATCAGCTGTATAATTTTTAAAAAGCTTTACAGATGCTTTAACTGTTGCCTCTAGATAAATGGACCCGCGCACACGTGCACTTAACATAATAACTTAAACGTTTTAATGAGAAGTAATAACAATAAAATAACATAGAACGTTTAGTGCAAGTAAAAACTTAATAAATTTAATTAATTAATTAATTTATTTATATTGTAAAAAACCCGACAGTAATTGTTTGTAAAAAAAAAAAAAGACACAACTGTACTGGGAAAAATAAATAAATAATAAATCACGACAACAACATGTGCATATAGGGACACAAATCAAAGAAACGTTTAAATAATTTGTCTTTTCTACAATTACTAGAATTATGTTGAAAGTAATTAGATTAGGGAACCCCGGTGGACAATCACTCAGCCACAAATTGTTAATCACTTAAAGCACTTTTCGTATTTGTATTCACTAATGAAGAATGTTTACCAAAGAAAACCGAGTAGAGCCGAGTAGAAAACTTTTGACAGAAGAAGAAAAATAAGAAAAAGTTCAAACTTAATAATACAAAAAAAAAAAATTAGTTCAATCTGTTAGATAATAAAAATTCTCTTCTACCATCTGCAGTAGCATCAGCAGCAGCAGTAGCACAAAATTTTCTTTATTTACTCAACTGACGACTAAATAACGAACGAGGCACGTGTATTTACTTTATTTTTATTTATTGCTCGATAAGAATTAAGTAAAATAGACTAAACTCAACCAAAAAAAAACAAAAAAACAAAAATTTCCACGTGAGTACCTTAAGCTTTTAACATTAAATAATTTTTTTGTTTTGCTGTTTTACTCGTAAGTATGTGTATTGCTTAGGCCTTTTTTTTCTGTTGTTTGTGTACGATTTTAGTAATATTGGTTTAACTTACTGGTTAAAGTAAATCCATTATAGTAATAAATGAGAGTAATTTTTTTTCTTTATTTGTAATTATTCATCGGTTTATAAGCTGTGTAAGTAGTAGCAGTAAATGATTTTTATAGTGGTTTAATCGTAGAAACTATATTAAATTATAATGTAAAATAAAAAAAAAAAAAAAAGAAGTTGTATTAACTAAGGTGGAAACAGCTTTATCCTTTTATCTATATTTATTTTTTTGTTTTTCCACAATCAATATATTTTAATAAAACTAACAAAAAAAATTTATCTAATTTATAGACAAATATTTTGTATTCGATGTAGAAAATGTTTGTTAGTTTGTTACACAATAAATAAATAAATAAATAAAAACTTTTTATACAGTTTTTCATTATTATCCTAAATTCTAATTATCATAATTATTTCTGTAATATCATAAACAAAAAAAAATATCTATATATATATAGATAAAAAAAAAGGGTAATAATTAAATTTTATGACATGTGTATATGTTGAGCCCTGTGTGTTGCTCAACTCATGTTTTTATTATTATTTTTTTCTTTTTCTTTTTTTTTACAAACAATTTAACTTATCAATAATTTTTTTTTTTTTCATAAATATTAATCATTATTAAATACGTGAAAGTCATAAATTATTATAGAAAAAAAAACAACAACAACGTCGAACAAGACGAAGAAGAAAAAGAAGAAAAAAGCACAAAAATTACATTAATGTGTTGAGTCAGTAAAATTGATTAACTTCTCTCCACTTTTATTTTCTTTTTTTCTTTTTTTTTTTATAACATAAAGGTGTGTTAAAATTGTTTTTTTTTTTTTTTTAATTATATTTCATTTTTATCATAACAAAAAAAAAGCATAAATTTTATTGAATTTTCTTTTTTAAAGCTTTTTACTACACTTTTTCTTTTTTTTGTAGTTTAATATCAGTCAAGCGTTAAATGGGTGGATGTTTGTCCTTTTTATTAATAAAAAATAAAAAAAAAAATATATGAAAAAAACTATCACTTAGCTGCTGTTTTCTGTGATAAAAAAAACATTTTTATAAACAGGTTGTTGATAATGTGAATCTACCCTTAATTTTGTAACGAATTGTAGCAGGAGATTTTATTTTCGAATACATTGTGTTATTGTCAACTCTATCAATTTATGAACAATCTTTATTCTAACATATGGATGATGAGAAGTAAATAATGTAATAAAATATATATATATATATTATTTGTATAATATAAAGTAAATAACAAGCCTACTGATATCAGTAGCAACACATCATTGAACTCAGATTACATGTCGCTAAATTATTGGATACACTTCTATGAAATTTTTTATTTTTTTTTTGTTATTGAGTAAAACTCTAATATTTCATACGATGTTTTTGCTTCTTTTAAATAATATTCATAATAATGTGATATTGTCATTTTATGTTCTTAATTCAACAACAAAATAATAATAAAAGTAAAAAAGCTTCCATTGCATACCTTTTTTTTTACCTTTTTCATTTTTCATGTTTATAAAACCAAAAGCAATATTTTCCGATAGGAATAGAAATCAACATAATATAGTCGGCTGTCGAATGGTTTTTTTTTTTTTTTTTTTTTTTTTTGTTCAAGAGACACAAAATAAAATAACAAAAAAAAAAAAAAAAAAACGTCAAAAACACATCAAACAACTTAAATAAACCCCATTTATGCTTATGCGTCAGTCAATATTTATTGACTTTTTTCTTTAACTTTCCTTAAACATGTTTTAAATGGTAATTGAATACCACAATAACGAAAAAAAATAAAAAAACTATAATTATAACGAATTTTATATATATATGTATATATATATTATTTATGTAACAAAAAAAATCATTACCATTGGATTATTTATGTTTTTCTCCAACAATTCATTTTCTTTTACATTTTTCACGTCTTTAATTTTACTTAACTGAATTATTGTTTTATATATATATTTTTTTTTTGTGGATAATATTACTTGTGGCTATGCCATTATTTTATAACAATAATCCTAAACATATATTATGTTTTTTGATGGATAATAACAGACTGATTCATGAACAAGCAACAGTTGTTGTGTAGAAAGAAAAAAAAACTTTCACGAAACAAATCTGTTGTATTTACGCTGCTTATATTTTCTTATTTTGATTACAATTTTTTTTATTATTATTATTATTATTAACAATATTCTTGCTTTACTATTTTCAATCTTCATAAAAAAAGAAAAAAGAAAGCCCACCCCGGAATTTACGCTAAAGTAATAAATGATTTCACATAAAGAAATTTTATTAAATAAAAACCTACAGAACAGGAGATGATTTCTGTTTCGTTTCTTTTTTTGATAAGATTATCAAAGATTTTTACGTTTTTCCTTTAAGAAAATAATATTATTATGTTTATTTCCGGTATAGAAAATAATTATTAAAATAATTTTTATTATTATTGATTTTTTTTTTTTATTACATTTATTACGTTTATTACGCAATTTTTTGGTCTATTTTTAATATTTCTTTATTTAAATATTTAATTAAAACAATAATCAATTAAGTTTATTTAATATTTAATGTATTTTACAAGTTATTGGAAACTTACCAATTAATAAACCATTTTCAAAGGTAATAATAATTAATTACATTATTTTTTTAAAGCTTTTAATAGTTTTATAAACAAAATAAGACCACCCAGACAAAGCTTATATATAAAATTTTAATTAACCTTTTTTTTTAATTTTATTTCAACTTTAATTAACTTTTGTTTATTAAATTTATATAAAAAAAATAATTTTATTTAAATACTTGAAAATCTACTTACATAAAAAAGTTTTTTTTTTTTTCTGTTGATTATTCCAATTATAATTTGCTTGAAAAAAGCATTTTTTTTTTTTTTTCGTCACTCCTCTCTCTCTGTATTTTTATTCCTTTTTTTTTTCTTTTTTCTTTTTCTTTTTTAACGTTAAAAACTTCACTTGATTTGATTCTTTTTTTTAAATAATTTTACTTCACATATTCACTCTTCTTGTTACAAGTTATGAATGTTATAACGATTTGAAAAAATCATGAAAAGCTAAAGAAAAAAAAAACAAAAACAGGAAATTCTGCATTTTTCACTAACAATCAACAACAACAACAACCATAAAACTATTTTTAATTACTTAATTCTTCGATAAAAAAAAAATATAAATAAAGAAAATCCACAGCTTCCAGCTTTTTTTCTCTCTGTTTTTTTTCTTTTTATTTTTAATAATTCATATCTATAAAATCAAGTGATGCACCCTTAAGAAATAATGACAAAGCACAAATAAACCGAACAAAAATGAAGACAAAAAAAAAATTAAAATATGTTTTGCTTTTAATTAAAAAATTTAATTAATTTCAAATAAGGTCACCGAAAAAGAAAAAAAAAAACAAAACAGAATTTAAGGGAAATTAATTAATAAACAACGAGAAAATAAAATAAATAAAATTTAAAATTAAATCAACAATGGAAAAACAACGAAATTTTCTTTTCGGTTTCCCATTTTTTATTTAATTTTTTTTTTTTGATATAAAAACAAACAACAACAAAAAATCCATCAATTAACGCGATAGCACGGTTGATTAACGGTTGATTTTATTTATTTAATTAATTATTATTTTTTCTTTCAAAAAACAAACAAACAAACATTGTTTGCGCTGTTTAAATACAAATTTTTAAATTTAATGCAAATAAAACGTTAAACAAAAAAGAAAAAAAATTTATACATTAAAAAGGGTAAAAAGAAAAAAAAGCACAAACATGTGATCACAAAAACAATTATTTATTTTATTTTTTTTTTGTTTAATTCAACGTGTTAATAATAAAACAAAAAATGATTTTTTATTATTTATTTATTTATATTTTGTAGTAAAAAAAAGAGATCCGAACAGATAGAGAGTTTTTGGTAGACTAAAATAAAAATACAGAAAAACGAATGATGCGAAACGATATAAAGGAGGCGCAGCAGCGATCCTCCTTGTCAATGATTGTTGTTGGTTACTTATTTATTCTTGTTGCTGTTGCTGTTGTTGTTGGTAGTATTATTGTGCCTGTTTTTTGTATAGATATACACTGGTTGTCGCTTTCAACAACTGTACAATGTTAACAACAACATTGAACAAACCAAACCAAGTATAAATTCAAAACGCTAGCAACCATATTACAAGAGTAAAAAAAAAAAAACAATTTTTTTTATTTTAATATCTGCGAGCGGAGTAGAAATGATGGTTGTACAAAAAAAAAAAAAAAGCTTTCAACGTGTCTCTTTTAATTTTTTTTTTTTTTTTTTTAAGTTAAGTAAACCAAAGCACAACATTGACGTGGAAAACAATTTGTTTTCCCTATTTTTTTTTTCTTTTTTTTTTAATCCATAACGATATTAGCTAGAATAGTCCTTGTTAGCCATTAAATAAAATTTACAAAATGGAAAATAGTTTTCTGTGTTAATTTTATAGAAATATTTCTCTAAAATAAGCTTTTAACTTAAGTTCGAAATAAATAAACACAATGAATGGTATCATATAACAGAAATCCCATTAAAACGAATCAATTTGAAGTTTTGAATATTTTTTTTTTTTGTTTTTAATTATTTTTACTTGTGTCCCGTCAGTGGGACGATTAAAACCTCCTTCTGGTTATTGGTTTCTATTAATAACAATAGCTATCAAATGCATATCAAAAAATGTATAAATAAATTCTTTGAACTTTATCCAAACCGCAAAAACTTTTCTTACTCAAATCAATAAACTCGATGAAACAGAAATGATAATAATCGGAAATTTCAGTTATGTATGTATGTATGTACGAAATTGTCAATAGTCATTATGATTAACTAAGAAATGAACTTGTGGTTAGAAAAAGTTCATTCATTACGTTGTTATAGCGACACAGACCTTTTGTCATAATTTTAAATACAAAAAAATTGAATTTTATTTTTCTTCACTTTTTTATCTACAATGCAGCAAACACAATTAATTGGTGTTGGTGGATTAATTACAAAAAGCCGCAGTGGTTGATTTAAATAACACAAAAACTATAGGATAAGATTATTCTGAATTCTAAAATCACAAAATCCATTTCCATAATATTTAATTTACTTTGCAACAAATCTGCAACAAAAAAAAAAATGAGAAAATTTTTAATGAGATGCAAAACGGCAGCAGTAGGAAAATAAACTAAAAATTTTGAATCAAAGAATTTTCCATTTATTTATAAATAACAAAAAAAAATTATTATTATGTTTTTCCCTCCTTCCAGTTTTTATTATGATTATTTCAGTCAGATTCTTGATTCTATTCATCACACAAATAAAAAAAAAAAATAATTATTATAAAATAAAAACGAAAGAAAGAAAGTAAGAAAAATTGATTAAACAATTTTTCTTTTCTTTATTTATTTTTTTTTTTTTGTGTAAACAGACGGACAAGTTGAATTGTAATGTGTGTTGATGGTTTTATTCTGCAGAAATAATATCGTGGCAGCAGTGAAAATAAATAAAAGAAAAAACCAAAATTAGGAAAAATCTTGTCTCTTCTATTGTAAATAACGCGCTGTGATTTTATTTGGTGGATTGAAAATATATTTGTGTGGTGAAGAGAAATAAAAATGATTTTCCTATGCTTTGCTGTTTAATAATAATTTTTTTTTTTTTTTTTTTTTTTTGTGTATTTTATTTTATTTAATAAATAAATAAAAATAATAAAAAGGCAAAGTGATGATGATTTATATCCACAGGCTCGTCATTTCCGTATTTTTTGTATAAAATTACAATTTGGACAAACAGCTGGTATTGATTTCTTTTGTATCGCTCTTTTCATATTCAAATTATTATTTATTTTTTTTTTTTTGTTAATTAATTATACTATGATGCGGTTTATTATAATTAAAAAAAAAAAAAAAAAAAAAAAAAAACAATTTATTTGTTAATAATATAACCGAATAATAACAACGGGAAAAATAAAATCACTTTTTCCAAATATTTATCCATTAAAATATTGATTGCAAAGGAAATAAAATGTAAACAAATGTCACGGTATAAGAAGAAATTTCATTTTTTTTTTACTCATGCTTCTGTATTATTTAAATTAACAAAAAAAAAAAAAAAAATTTATAAATAAAAAAACGCGAAGCATAAATCTTTTATTTTATCAAAAAAAAAAAAGAAAAAAAAAAAGTAAACAAAGCATAATAAAAAAAAAAGGAAATGAGAAATGAATTTACTTTGCTTTGCTTTACTTTTCCTTCATTTATTTTTAAATAAATGCACGCATCACTCAGCACATATAATAATAATAATTATTATTATTATTATTATTATTAATAAACATTAAAAATAATATGAAGAAAAATATATTTTTTATGCGGTGCTAATAGCCTGCGGTTTTTTTTCTGTTTTTTTTTCTTTTTTCTTTTTGGTAACACAAACTCACTAGTTGAATTATTAAATAAACAAAAAAAAAAAACAGAAAATTAAATTTACAGACTTTATGATTTGTAAAATGTGAACAAAAAACAAAAAAAAAAAAAAAATCTTTCTAAAAATATATACAATAAATTTATAAACAAGTAGAAAAAACGTTGAAAAATTAATTAGTTTCAAACAGTAATAATGTGATTAAAAATAAACATAATATTTTGAATAAATAATCAATTTAGAATAAAGTAAATCTCTGACAAGTATTTATTGTGTTTTAAAGAAATATTTCGAGAATCAATAAGTTAAATCATTTTTGCTTTTAATTAAAAATAAAACATTTTTATTTTTTAATGTCCTTGAATCAGTGCCATAATATTAAAGAAAAAATTTATATATATAAGAAAATTTAATTGGTATTCGATGGAATATTACACAAACCGTATTTATATTGATTATATTAAAGAATTTCTGAATAATTCTTCAATTATATTCCATTTAACAAGGGTATCGATAAAAACGAAATTCTTCAATAATAATAAAAGAGAAGAGAAACGTAAAAAAAAAAAAAATAATAATAATAAAAAAAAGCAGAAGGAAAATAGAAAATCCATTGAATTTGGGTTTTGATTGTCAAGTGGACAGACTTTTTGCATTATCAGTAAAAAAAAAAAAAATGTCAAATGAAAATAGCAGAAGCTCAACATATAAATAAGCAAGGAAAACAGAAAAGAAAAATGACTTGATATATATTGTCAAGAAAATATGAATCATGGTATAAAACAGCAAGTAAAATAAGTCACGAATCAAACGTTAATCTAATCTTTAATTCCAAAGTATTCATTATTCTTATAACCAAAAAAATTGACGAACGTATATTTCATATAAATTGTTGAAATTATGTTAAGTGTAGAAAATATCAACCAAACAACTGTGTAACAATCAACCCTGAGGTTTTTTTTTTTTTCTGCAAAATAATACAGAACGAATGTAATTCACTCAGGCTTTAAACTTGTTAAAGCAATAAAAAAAAAACAAACAAACAAATTTTTCTCGGTACACAGCCGGTAATATGTGTTATTCATAACTACAGAATAATAAATAAATTAAAAAAAACAATAAAAGCTATTTCCACAAATTTATGCTTTCGTTTTTCTTCTTTTTTTTTTTTTTTTTTTGACAAAATAAAGCTCATAAAAGTATTAAAAGAAAAAATAAAAACTAAAACGAATTTCTATATAAATATAATATTAGAATGAAAGTATTGAAATCAAATACCGATAAAGCTTTAACCATTCGAAATACGAGAGAAATACAAAAAAATGAAAAATTCTTTAGTTTTGTTTCGGAAACCAAAAAAAAAAAAACGTTACACAACCCCCTTATTGATGATTGGAATTTTATTTTTCAAAATAATATTTATTGGCAATAAATATATATATATATATATCCTTTTGTTACCACTTGTCCACTATTATTTTAACTGAAAACTTAAATAAATGTGTTAAGTCAGTATTTGAGGAATATATATTTCACATTTCACATGGGCAAAGAAACCAATAGAAAAAAATCACCCACATAACCAATGTTGTTGTTCCTATATGAATGACTACGACGTGTCTTTCTTTATTTCGATTTTTTATAGATGTTGTTAAATGATAGCTTTGGATGAGAGCTTAACGATAGGAAATATTAAATGATCAACCAAAACCAAAACCACATATATATATGTGAAGTCAGTGATACGTGAAATGAACAAATAAAGAAATCTAATAGAAAGAAAAGAAATTGTGAACGAATCACAACACCAAGAAAACACCAAACATTTATCCTTTATTTCTAACCTTTTTTTTTCATTCTTTCTTTCTTTCTTTCTTGGTAATATTATAGAAATAAAATTAATAAAAGATTTTATCGAGATTAATGGCATTTATACTACTAGTTAGAAAATAGTTAGAAATCGGTAGCTGTAACACCGCATATCTCGACTGTTAATTTTTTTTTTTTTTTATAAAATTACCATTGAAACGCGTACACGTTTATCATACCACAAAAATAAAAAAAAATGTTTTTTTATCAATAATCCAAACGATAGAAATTAATTCCCTTAAGGGAATACACCACGTAAATTATTCTTCGTGCGCAAATGAATTTATTGATTAATTTCTTTTTTCTTTTTTTCTTTTTTTTTGAATAATTATATTAATTGAGGTGACGTTATTACATTTTTATATTTATTAATGAATTTTAATTTATACATTAAATGTCGTTTAACTTATCAATAATTTATATTCTGTTAATTGAGAGAAACTATTTTATAGATAAATATCTAACACAGTGACACATTTAAAATATTCTTTGAATAAATAAGGACATAGTGGAATTATAAACCAAGAACCAAAAAAAAAAAAGAAAAATTGTCTGGAGCAGCTGTGATAATTTTTTTTTACGTATCTGACAGCAAAAGTAGTGTCTTAGTAGCGGAAATACTATAAATTATGGGGCATGAAGTACATAAATTCTTCATCTAATACGGAAAATGGTTTTTTTTTTTTTTTTTACAAAAATAAAAATGCTAGGTGACAAGCTTTAAGATGTGCGTGCGTGCATGTTAAATTTCATGCGACAATAGATGTGACACCACATCATCGACTTCCCTTAAAAAAAAGACTTCCTACTTTAATTTCTTACCTTTTAACCACCCACACCTATCAATATATTTAAGAGTGAAGAAAAACGGTCGTCATTCTGTCTGAACACGAAATAAAAACAAATGATTATGATAGTAAAAAAGCAAAAAAAAAAAAAAAACGTGTCATAAAACATGTTTTAAATTTTCACTTTTATTACCTAGTCCCTAGTAACACTTTTAACACGACAAAGTGATCAAAAAACTGCAGCTTAATCTACATTTCAGTTTATTATTTTATCGTTTGGTGTCATAAAAATTTTGTTGCCAAAAAAAAAAAAAATTTCTCCCGTTTTTTTTTTTTAAACTAAGCGATTATAAAACTACGTTCTACGTGTCAGTTATGGATATGAATACCTGCTAAAATATTCATGTTGCGGTAGATAATTCAACTGTGATGCATATAAAACACCTCGTTGACACACAAAAATGCAGAATCTATCCAAAAAAAAAAAAATTAGAAACAAATTTCATCAATTTTTGACCAAGTTTAACAAAGTGTAAAAATGTTTTCATTTCAACAATCAAACCAAAAAAAAAAAAAAAAAATCCATAGAGAAAACAAAACTTTTTCCATGCAATAATAAATATTTTATTCCTATTTCATTTTATATTACATTACAATAAATAAATATAGGACCATTAGGTCCATTGGGTCCGATTTATAAAATTTCTATGAGATGGATCTGTAAAAATTTAATACAAAAAAAAAAAATAACCAAACAAAAATAAATTTATGAATTGAATAGAATTGAATCTTTCATCTGTTCCTGTAATAAACCAACAACTATGCCTGATGGCGTTTTTATTGAACAAAAAAAAAAAAAAAACAAATTTTTTCATTCATTCATTACGTCAGTGGATTTTATTTTATTTTCTTTTTTCAGCACGAAACATACATAAAAAAAAAATGTTTATTTATTATTTAATAAACTGAAAAATTAATTAATTGATTTTTAAATGCAAATATAAAATATACATCTGCGAATGTTTTTATTATAAAAAATAAAATGAAAAACCGAAAAAAAATTTGTTAGAATCCGAGACAGAGGAAATAAAATCAATAAAATAGATTAAAATCTGTACAAACTTGAAGCACAACCAATCAAATAAACTGTTTTAACTATTTTTTTTTTGTTGCTGTTTTATTATAAAATAACAATTTAAACTTAAAAAAAAAAAAAATAAAATAAAAATGATGGCAGAGAGTATGATAAGATTAGAAACATAAAATGATATCATCAGATATCACCAGCATAGAAAAGATATTTAAAGGCAAACTTTCTCTATGTCTTTTCAAAAAAAATAATAATAATAAAATTATACTAGTGAAAAAGTTCTATATAAAATATAAAGCTTTTTAAAAGCTCAGCTGAGTTTGACATGGCTTTTGCAGCTTGTTGAAAATTTTCGTTATACAAAACTTTTGTTCAAAAATCACAAAAACACTTTACTGATATACTGTGGTGTTATCTGACCATGATACCAGTATCTAACGTATTAAGGGTACTTTTAAACTTTTTCTTTATAATTTTTTTTTAACTATTCAACTGCTTAATACAATCAAAAAATAAAAATGTTTCGTTGTTAGTTTCATACACTCGGAATAACATTACATCGGAAAGTCCTTTTTTTAAAAGTTAAAGAATTTTTCCTTCTTTCTTTATTTATTTATTTTTTATTTGTTATTCTTGTTAAAAAAAAAAAACAAAAACCACCACCATCCTGTTTATATTTATCCACTCGATTTCACATTATTTAACTTTATTTATTTGAAAATAAAATAAAACAAAACAAAAAATGTGAATATCTTAAGGAAATTTAATATATTTTTTATTTTTTTTTTCTCTCTCTTTTTTGTTAGAAACATTTTTTTATTTTTTTTTTATGTGAACATAAACTAGGACACTATTTTATTATTTATTTAATGGATTATCCTAGTACACAGAAATCATTAATAAAGCTAACAATAAACGACAGGAGTTAAATCAATGATTTATTAAACAAAACGAAAAATTAAAATATTTATTGACTATAAACAAAATATTAATCAATTGATATTTATCGGTTTTAACATTATTATTATTCAATAATTAATAAACATATATAGCCGTGTGTGTTGTAAAATTTATATTTCATCATTATTATTATTATTATTATTATTATTATTATTATTATTATATAATTTAATGTAATGACAGACAATACAACAGATCATTAAATTTTTAAAAACACAATTACCAGTGATTTATGCAGCATAGTTAATAATAAATGATTATTTATTTGTCATTAATAATTAAATAAAGGAAAACTGTCGAAGCGGTTGTGTTAATTGTAGGTAAAAAATAAAATAAAAAAAACTTTAAATAAATTTTCAAGTGCTGATTGTTTGTGAACTGGCTTTGTGAATTTTTTTTTGTTAACTCCATAGTTTAACCATTGTTACGTTAATAAATAACAAAATGAAAAAAAGAAAGTGACTTGAATTTCTATATTGAAACTGTTGTACATACATATGTATGTTTAAGGCATAGTACTTGACACGTGCGACGTGTAGTTCATTAGTGGATTCATCAAGCACACTTGATACTGTCCACTTATCTCCAAATCCTCGTCTTCTATTTTTTTTTCTTAGTAGTAAAGAAAGAAAAAAAAAAAATAAAACAAACATTAAACACGAATGAAACTTAATAAAACTTTCTTTCTAATTATATTTATTATATTTTTTTTTTTTTTTTTTTGGGTTTTTATACACAAATCAATACTAAATTGAGGTGAAAATAAAGGTAATTATAAATAGTTGCCGCTACCACATTTAATATAAAATGAATCAATCAAACTGTTTATTAGAATATAATTACGTTTTTGTTAATTATTTATTTACATTTTTTGTTTTAAATAATAAATTTTCTAGGCTATCCAGCTACTAAAGAAAAATGCGGAAAAACTTTTCAATCAAATACAAAATAAATTTGGTTACATTTAAACACTGTTACAGAAATTAATTGAAACACAGTTACAGTAGTTGAAATATATGCATGAAATTAATTGAAAAACACTTTAGAAATGCCAAAAATAAATATTCTCAATTAAAAACAATTCAATATGCAAATAAAAAAGCTTTATAATAATTACGATTTGTCCATTTTATAATATTGATCCGGTATAAAATACTTCGGAATTACTGAAATCCATAGAACAAACATTAACACAATTAAGTATTTAAATTTTTTTTTTTATGTTTTTTATGTTTTTTTTAACGGTTGCTACTCGTGCTTTAATAAATATTTATTTTAATTATTAAAAAAAAAGGGCAAAAAATGTAACAAAAAAAAAAAAGTAAATAATGAAAATGTTTGATTGGGGTACATTTAAATCCGTAAATGGTGTTTAAATACAAAAAAAAAAGAGGGGAAAAACAAAAAGAAATTTATTTATCCTAATCTGATTGTTGATAATTTTTCTTGTTTAAACCAAACTATTTACATTTTGGTAAATTTATTAATTAAAATCTTTATTATATTTCTATTAAAATATCTTTCAAGGTTGTTATCAATCGTTGTTATCTAGTTTGAAAATATTTCTTTAAATAAAACATTTAGACAACACAATCATTTTACATTATTTTAAACTTTCTCCGTAACTGTAAAAACATAAAAGTTCCGTGACTTAATTTAACTATGTAAGATTTTTCCAAAACTTTCAAAGATTTCAGTTTTATTAGCATCACTACCATCGTTTAATAAACGGTTTTTGCTTAAAAAATATATAATTGTTAATATTGTAGAATATTAACGTAAAATTTATTAAGAGAAATTTATTATCTATTTTATTTTATTTCATAAAAGTTAATGTCAAAGTTGATTGGGTAAAATATAATCAATTGATGTTGATAAAAGAAAAAAAAAATTATATTAAGTTACCAAAAAAAAAAAACGTCGTCTATATATGTTTACGCGTGTTTTAAATGAATAAAAAAAAAAATTATTATATTTAGCACGGTATTGAATAACAGTGACAAAGAACAAAGTGGAAATAATATAATAATAATAAAAATAATAATAAAAAGAGAAAAGTTAAATGCGAAAATAAGATTATTATATCGATATGAAGCAATCAGTTTTTTTTTTGCTTCTTTTTCTGCGTGTTCCACACATTTAACGTTAAAAAGGAAAGAAAAGATAATTTACTCTACTATCCTCCAAGTATATAAAGAAAAAAAAAATCTTTTATTTTCTTTTATTCTACGATTTCTATATTATATACCGAGTATATAGCGAATAAATATAGAAACGAAAGTATTTACAGTAGCAACGTTAAGAGCCCACTTACCTGTTGCCAACAGTTGAATGTTCGAGAAATTTTCAGCTACATCTTGTGTCGTCCTTTTGTTCTACAGAATAGAAAAAGAAAAATTGATTACAAATTTGTTTTAATTAAATTTCGTAGTTTTTTTTTAGACAGCTTACCGCCAGCATATAACGACTCTCTCCAGATGATAAAATTTTTGTTTTTTCCGTAATACCACCACCTAAATATTAGTTTTATTTATGATTTAGTTTTTTTTTTTTATGTTAATTATTTTTGAAACAATTAATTAATTTAACAGTAGATTTATGCTTTATTAAAAAAAATTTTTTTTTTTTTTGATTTTTATTGCATATTTGAATAAATATTAAAAAAAAAAAAAAAAAAAACAAACCTCGTTTACCAAGCATAATACTTGGTATGCATGTAATACAATCGCTACACTGTGCTATTAAATTTGGGGTTGTAGTTGGCAGCCCAACAACTGTGCCCATTATTTATTTTTATTAAAAAATGTTAACAAAAAAAAAAAATTTGTAGACATTCACTAGAAAACTATAAAACAGAATAATAGAAGAAGAAAAAAAAAAAAACAATTACAATACGTGATTAGCTACAGAAAACCATAGGTAAACAAAAATATATAATTAAAATTTATGGAAATTATTTTACTATTGTTAAAATATAATTTCCCATTTTTAATTAGTTTTGAAAAATATTATCCCAAACTATTTATAAATTGAATGGGAATTTTTTATTTTTTTTCTATTTCTCTTCATTCAATATTCTGTGTGCACTTTTAATCCCTAATATAAAGGTAGAAGAAAGTAGAGAAAAAAAAAGGAAAACTTTCTGTATTGAATTTTAACACTAAAAAACCGAACAGAAAATCAATTTTTAAGCTATAGCTAAAAGTAGAATTATAAAAAAAAATGGAAAAAAAAACTGTATGACATATCACCTCGCGTAACCGATTTACTTTTACCGTGGTTGTTCCTTTTGAATATGATTTGCCTTTTTTTGTGCATATAAAAACGAAAAAAAAAAAGAATTATTCTATCCACCACTTTGTTGACGAGTGTTGTCATACAATATTTATTCAGCTTTCTTTTACTTCTACTTCGTTTTTTACGCTGTTATAACTTATGTATATAATGTTTAAGTACAGAAATACAATCGTATAGTGTATGAGAAATGAAAGCGAAGCATACCATAAAAGAGGTGGTCTCACGTTTGGTTTTCGCTTAGCTTTTATTAAAAAAAAAAAAAAAAAAAATCTTTTTATTATTTACTCTTTACGAATATTCACTATGGTGGTACGGTTGGCTGTTCAACAACCTTCAGTTTGTAGAAATACACCTGTGATCACGTTAGATGATTTTTCTACAAAAAAAACATCGCGAAAAAGTCAAAAACTCTTTTATGTGCAGTTTTTTTTTTTTTCCATATAACAACGAAATGGTCGTAAGGTTTATGATTTTTTATTCTATTCTACTTAACTATCTACTTTTAATGTTCTCTGTCAGCTCTTTATTTAATTGAAATAAAATATTTATAGCATTTAAACAAGGATGACAAAAAGTCACCCATTTATATACGAAGAAAATTTGTAAAATGGTTTACATAGAAAATAAACCGAGTTAACAATCCCCACATATTTAATAATGGACATGGAAAACTCTTTTCAATTTCTATTTAATTTCTTTTTTCTTTTCTTTTTTTTTTTTATTATTAAACTAAGAGTATTTACGCTGATCAGTTATATTTAAACGTCCAGCAGACTAGAGATATTTTTCTTTAAAAAAAACCGTAATGTTGAAACTTTGCATATATTTTTATAGGAGCTTTCAACGTTTTTTTTTTTTTTTTTTTTTTGTCTTTTTTAACATTTTATTTTATGATTTTTATGAGCTAATAAAAATTTATAAAGTTTTACTCTCTGTGCATTCAAATAAATAAATAAATAAATAAAAATTCACTTAGTTAACGTTGATAAAGTGAAATAAAATGAAAGAGGGCAAAAAAATAAATTGAAATAAAAAACATACAAACGCCAATTAATATTTGATAAATAATTTTTTTTATTATTTATTATGTAGTGAATGAGCTTTGAAATATTTTTTATTTATTTATTTATTTAATAAATCATACTCTTGACGTTTTTATTCAATTACCAGTTGAGTAAATAAATGTTTTTTTTTTTGCAATCTTTAACATTAATAAATAATCAATATAAAGCAACTATAGTTGGTTAATAAATTCAACAAACATTAGTGAAAAATGTAAAACCAATTCACGACAAAATGTTTAATTCACTTGAGGGAAATATTTTGTCAATCAACAGTAAACAGTAAACAGTGCATACGTGAGATTTTAACGTAATACTGATCGAATTATATAAATAAAATAGAAGAGGAAAACAAATGTTTGTACGTGATCAACATATTGTTAAATGGCATAAGGGAATAACAGCCACTAGATACCCATAATGATTGTACGCGAATAGAGAAAATAAGAAATTTCTCTAATCCCCAAATGTTTGTTGTTTCTAAAAATAGCCAAAAGCAGCTAATTTTTTTTTTTTTTTTTTTAACAAAACTTTATGCGTGAACAGTTTTATTGTCTCAAATTATATTAAATAAAAAAATACGTCTTAAGCCTGCGTTTAATCTAGTCTTTAGTAAAATTTTATCATGAAAAAAAAAGAAAAAAAAAGCAAAGAATTATACCGACAATTGGTGTTAGTTAGTTTCCTATTTTATGCTCTACCAACAAGATTACACAATATTTAAACCAAACGGCTTATATAACAGAACATTAAAATAAAACAATAAGTACGATAAATTTTTTAATTAATTGTATACAGAATATTTAATTAAAGTCTAACACAGGCATTAAACGATGGTAAAATGGATACAATTAGTTGTTGAATATAAGAAATAATGTTAAGAAGAGAAAACCTTGGTTTCTTAGCAAAACATAGTTTATTATTTTGGTTGGATGAAGTGGAATTGAATTTGTTTCCATCTGTAATAAGACTTACGATTAATACATTCAAGGACTCAGTATATTTTATTCTATTTCATCTATTTTCATCCATAGTGTTGATTCTATATATTTATTTTTATTTTTATTAAATAAAGTGTGAACACAACAATATAGAAATAAATAGAAAAAGATTTAAAACAATACAATAAAAAAGCCTATCATTAATTCACAATTCACTCAACCTTATGAACACAATACAATATTAATTTGTCCTTTCTTTATTATTTGATTTATCGTAATAAAAACAAATCCATCTGCTTTCTACAAAATGAAAAAATACGACATTGTTCTGTACAAGTCATAGAAAAACAGCAAAAAAAAAAAATCTTTTAATCTGCTTATAACGAGAAGGTTTTTTTGTATCTTGTCCTTTACAAAAAAAAAAAAACTCTTTAACATCGTATCCACATTCTTATTACAAAATTAATTTCAATTAAAAATTAAATTTATTTACAAAAGAATTAATATTTATTAGAAAATCTTCTTTCTTTTCATTTTTTTTTTTAATTAGAAATAAAAGTAGAATCGTTGTTCTGTCTTTAAAAAAAAAAAGAAGAAAAAAAAAATATTATCTCACTTTTATACATTTTTAGCATCTTTATTCTGGTTTAAGGTTTTTTGAATATAACAAAGCAAACCTTTAAACATTAATATTAACAACAAACAAAACATTAAAGTAAAACTGAAAATATTAGAGAGTAAATTTAATTATTTATTTATAAACATGAAACTTTCTTTTCATGTTTTCTATTTTTTTTTTTTTTTTATTCTTAAGAGAAAATCCTTCACCTTCTTATGTTGACCAACATCCTTTAACTTTATTTATAAATCTACAGAATAATAATAATAATAATAAAAAAGTTAGTCGTACAAATTTAATAGAAAAAAGCATAAAAAAAAAGAAAAAGAAAAGCTTTCCGCAGAGCTAGAAAACCTTTTTCATTGCTACTAGGCAACAGCACATATGACATTAAAACACCCTAAAAATTCCTAACAAACAAATAAACATCTGTAAAAATATAATTTAGTGAATCTATAATTATATTTCAGTGGCTCAGTACAAAAAAAAACAAAGGTAAAGTAATTATAAAGGTATTCAAAATCGTAAAACAATAATTTCTAACCTGTCTAACCTTTTCTATATATCCGTGTGCCATGTATTTTGTATTAACTGGGTGAACAGTTTTATTAAAAAAAAAAACTTATATTTCCACGTTGAACACCTCTGAGGAATGTATTAAAATAACAAAACTCTGTCAGAGTCAAAATTATCCTCATCATTGTCATTGATTATTCCAAAAAAAAAAAAAAAATCTTTTAAATAAATCATTTTACGTTTTTAAAGGGAAATTACTTTCGCGAAAAAACGATCTCTGTCGCTCTCTGTTTTTTTTTCTTATTATAATAATTAGAGATTTCATTAAAGGTATCGACAAAAGACATCAATTAACAATGTAAAGTATAAATAACAAGATTTTCTACGTGAATAGATTAATAAAATTAATCAAAATAAATCATTTTTCATAAATTTTCTTCACACCACAAAACCACAAAATACGTGAAGTTTAAGAGAGTTTTTCTTTTTTTTAATACACTGAGATATAATCATCCCTTGAGAATTTAGAAGTTTTCTTATTTATTTATTTTTTTTTTTTTATTCCATTTTCCATAATTTTATTTATATTTTTTTTTTTACCTGATTTTTTACGTCTTGTTTTTAAATTTATTCTTGTCTACTTATTTCTTTATTAATAACATTAAAATTCTTATTTTTTTATTATTTTTTTTTTACGTGGAAAATAAGCTTTTAAAAAGCGCAAATATTTTTACTCTGTGTATTGAGTGGTTTTTTATTTTTTTTTCCCCAATTCAATTATGAATGAAATAAATCGTTTGTTACGGTAACGATAATCGTTTATATTTTTTTTTTTTATTAATTAATATTTTGTGTGTGTGTGTGTATCGTTAATAAAAATAAATGTATTAAAGGTCAAAATCCACGTTTTTATTCGTTATACTTTAATAAGATTTGTTTTCTTTTTTTTTGTGGTTCTTTCTAATAAATAATTAAAGAAAATAATTTCCAATTATAATGTGCTTTTTTTTTTTTCGTTTTACTAAAAGCTTTCGGTAATTTTGTATGCTTTTACTTTTTAGCTTACACTGTAGCTTATAATATTTATGATTAATTTTTTTTTTTGTTCTAATTATCATTATTCATAACACTAATTTTCTATACAAACGTCTAATAATAATAATAATAATAATGTTGTAATAATTCATAAAGCTGTTTCAACATAGTAACGACATGTAAGTTATACTAAAAAAAAAAAAAATATGTTTTATATTACTTAATCATATGCTCAAATATGATGTAAACACGCGATTATTATTACACACATATGCCACAAATATATTAAAGCTTTATTCCTGTACAGCGAAAAAATAATAATAATAATAATTCCACACTTGCCTTGTTTTTTATAAACAATAAAGCTGCATAAATTAAGATTTTTTTTTTTTTAATTAGAAAATTTTATTAATGAACAACTGCTAACGATCTTACTGTTTAAAACAATATAGAAAATAAATATTGAAGCAATCACCATTGCGTGTTAATTAAGAATTTTATTTTTACACACTGAAATCAATGAAATCAATTAAATAGTTTAGTGTTGATCGGATGGTGGAAAGAAATAGAAAATCTATGAATTCCAATTCGTGGTTATTATATAATTAAACAATAATAAAAAAAAAATCTATCTACTAATTAAACGTAACAATTAATATTATAATTAACATATAACTTTATTGCATACAAAAATGTTTTATGCAAATAAAATTCTTATTATGCTATTATTTATGCTAATTAGTTTAATTGAAATTTTTTTTTTTAATTTCAAATGCTTAAGGCGCACAACAACCATAATAAAAATAAATAAACCAAACTTCCACTTTTATTTTTTATTTTTTTTTTAATTATTTTACTTTACTTTTCTATAAACACTTTTATATTTAGAATTTTCATTATCACCATAATTATTATCCGTTTCCATAAATTCATTACATTTTTAATTTGTTTTTATTTTTTTTTTTTTGCTATTCGTTTTTCTTCTTTATTATTATTATTGCTTTAGTCAGCTGTTTGTCAAGGCATCAACAGTGATAATATATAGTTACGATGAATTTAATCAGAATACAACAAGGAGATTATTTTCTAATAAATTTCATTATTCTCATTTTTTATTAATAATATTTCGCGACGAGAAAAATGAATGAAACCGGATAACCAGAGATATAATTTTAATGAATTGATAAAAAAAAAAAAAAAAAAAATTATATTTATTTTGGGTAAGAGTTATGGAATTTATCTTATCCGGACCGTGGCGGTATTTCGACTACTGTTGTAGCTAACAAAAAAAATTCTTAGGTTTTACAACAACATTATTTTTTTTTTCTAAATGGATTTTCGGTTCTTGCTGTTGCTGCTAAAACGTAACTCAGTTAAAGAAGAAAAAACAAAAAAAAAAACAAGAAGAAAAGAAAAATAGAAAAGCTTTTTTTTTTTTTGTTATATATTTTCCTTGCTTTCTTTTATTAAAATCAAAACTGATTTAGCTGCGTCTGACTGCTAGCTATGGGTGAATTTTCCAGAATACATTTTTGATTATATGTATTTACTCCTACTTTTTAAGGAACAATTTGTTAGATTCGGCGCTACCAGACACAAATGCCATGATGAGACAAGAGCGCAGCACGGTTTTACTATACAAAAAGCTCTGCGTTACGAATAATTTTACCATTACGAATTCAGCGGTTGTAGCGAGCTGATGTTATTTAAATTTTCCGATACATAAGCAACAAAGTTTTCTCGATTTTAATGTTTTGATTGTTTCCATTCTCTTACTCAGAATTATAATCCCAGTTTTACTCTAGAATGGCAGGCAGACCTTTTCAGTTTTTTATACAAAATAATAATAATAATAATAATAAAAAGACCAACATAAAAGCTCATCTTATTATTTAACTTGCATTACTTTATTTAATTCTATGAATTTTATTATTTATTTATTTTTTTTTTCTTTTTCTAGAAAATTTTCATTGACTATTCTTATTGTGGACGAACCAAAAAAAAAAAAAAAAAAATTGTTTTATTTTAACGAGCTTACCACACAAAGCATATTACGTACGTTAATTTATAATAAATTCAGAAGGTAAATTAAAATTTCAATCTATTGTACTGTCAACATAAATGTTTAATTAAAGAGAAGCTTTTAATTTAACAAATAAATAGAAGAATTTAGAATAGAAGAAAGAAAAAAATGAAGAATTTTCTTTAATTTTTTTTTTTCTTTTCAAGGAATTACAACCAGTTGCAATGCAACGTTAGTGCTTTTTCTTTACTGTGCTAAAGTTTATTATATATCGACCTGAAGCAATGCGCAGCTTTAGAGGAAATATATTCATCAGGATTTATAAAGGTGACAGGTGTACAAGCGTACGATTATAAAATACATTTTTAGGCAAACTAAAACTAAATTCTAATTGGAAAAACTTTTATTCATTTGACTTATGCTTATCGTTTATTCTGAACAAGTTAAAAAAAAAAAATAAAACTTATTTAATAAAATAAAAATTCATTCAACTACTTGACAATTAAATGAAAGAAAAACAAAATTTTATAGAGTAAATAATAAAGTAACAATAAAGATGAGAAATATTTTTATTTTCCCCTCTATCATCATCAAAACACACATGGCTCATTGGTTTTTATAATATTTTTACGTATATATACGTGAATAAAGATCGATTTATAATAAATAAAAAAAAAAAAAAAAACGAAAAATTCTCTACATTTATTATTATAAATAATAATAATAATAAAATACAATACAGGGAATAATAATAATAATAAAAATGTATATAGAAATGATTGGAATGAAATAGGTGATGCTTATTTATAGAGGATATAAATTTGAATTATTATTATTATATTTTGACAAATTGATGAAGTTAACGGAGACGGTTTTGTGTCACAATTTTCTCTTAAATTCAATAAGTTGAACAAAAAATTTTTGTTTTTCCTTTTTTTTTTTTTTTTTTAATAAAAATTTTAAAAATTCAATTTTTCTTTATTTTTCCTAAAGCTTTTAGAATTTAAGCTTATTTAAGCTTATTTGAAAAATTGGTAAAAGTTTAGTTGATACAACTAAAATTAATTTCTCTCCAAACCAATATGTATCCTAATCGATAGATGGCACCCAAAGTTTATCTGGTTAAAATACGTTTTTTTTTTTTTGTAGATACGTAGATGCTTATAATAAATTTCAAGTGATGTATTCTGAAAATATTCCCATTAAAAAGCGTAAGTAATTATGGTAGAATAATTATGCATAACTAAAATCACAATACAATGAATTTTCCTATTTCAAAAGTAAAATAAAACAACAAATAAATAGGGAGTAAACATTATTGATTATTATTATTATTATTATTATTATTATTATTATTGATTATTATAGAGTTATTATTTTTATTATTTTTATTATAATTACGTCTCTAGTCTCTATACAATCATTGTAGCAATAATAAAAAAATAATAAATAAATAAAACAACCAACTCCATAACACATCAATGAATAAAAAAAAATTAATTAAATTATCCTTTGAAGAAATTTTACAAACATAACATTTTTATATTGTTTTGTAACAAAAACAGGTGACAAATGGGATATATGTGTGTATAAAATTGTTGCAAATGCACTATGGTATTGGTTTGGAAAACTGTTTGCTATCAATTGTATAAAAAAACTAAAAAAACAACTAAAACAATACAATGTTGATATGGTAAACTATCCGGAAAACAGTAAACTTTTCGCAATATGATAAAATAACCTGAAAGCATCATTATATTAATGCTTCGTTAATTAAATAAAAATAATTGATTGATAACATTGATTGCAATAAAGTTATCTTTTGTTCTATTATTTTCACCTGATACACGTGGGTGTAGGTTATATTTTTAAAAGTTATACACAGACAAAATGAAATTACTTGTCTTTCTACTGTCTTTCCTTGAATCATTCAGTATCACAAAGTGTTTTAAAGTGTGAGGTAAGATTTTTTTTTTATTTTTCATCATAAGATAGTAGATGGTCCTACCTCAACTGATAAATTCTTAAGAAAGTTCGCATGCGTATGTTAAAGATAACGAGAAGAAGAAGAAGAAGAAGAAGAAGGAGAAAAAAACCTTTTCTTAGATAAAAACCGTGATGAATCCTTTGCCGGGGAAATTCAATACGTTTTGAATATTTTTTTATGATTTATTTACTGAATACCTGTGAATACCTAGATGCAGGTAATTGATTTATCGGAATATTTAATGGGAATTTAGTTTAGTAGAGAGAAAATTGTGAAAAATTTAAATAATTTATCAATAAATTTGTGTAAAGTGATCGAAGATTTTCCATCACCAGTAGTGATAAGCATAAATAATTAATCTGGAATCGTCTATCTCTAATTAATTACGTAAATTGCCAATAGATATAAACGATTTTCATTCCTTACGGCATGATACCATTGCACTGTAGGCGATAACTCTAAAGTAAACAATTTAGTTAGCCCAAGGATGGTATTTATATTCTACAGTCGTGTTAATTAAACAATCTCTTACTGTTTTCCTAGAAGCTGTGCTATTAAATGAATTGGTTAAATGGCAGAATACTCACATTTAAACGCTGGACTATATCTTCTCGTTTTTTTTTTTTCTGTTCTTTTACTCAAACCATAAGCTTTTCACCTTGTCTGCAAATTCTCCACTAATTAAACAAATAAAAAATACAAGACCTCCTTTTTTAGCAACAAATTCATTTTTTATTATTTGTGAATTTTTCCATAAATCATTGATTTTTCTTTGTTTTTGTTAATTTTTTTGTTAATTTTTTTTTTTTTGGGTTTTTTATATTAAATATAATTTTTCAAAATTTTACATTACGTGATTTTAATTATTATTTAAATTTATGTTTTGTTTTTTTTTTTTTTTTAACCTTTTTTTTTTTTTTTTTTACTAAATATTTTTTTTTATATAATAATTAATTAATTAATTAAATTTTTATTATTATTTTTTTTTGGTTAATTATTCAAGAATATTCCGTATAATTTTTTTTGGTTTAATTTAATTTATTTATTTAATATTTATTTTATTTTTTATTAATTTTTTTTTTTTCTTGAACATTAAATCGTATAATTTTATTTAGTTTCATTAATTTAATTAAATTTTACATTAATTAATTTATAAAATTACTATAATAATAAAGTGATGAAAGTTTTTTTTTTTTTTTTTTTGGTGAGTGTGGTAATTGATAGAAAATGTTTTCAAGTAAAATTAATTAAGAAATTTAAAAAATAATTAATTATTTATTTAAGATTTGAATTAAAATAATCTGAGTGTTTATAACTGAACATTTTTTAATAATCTGTAGAAGTGTACGTTCCGGAAGTAATTACCAATAACTCATCTCTAAATTGTGTGTTTTCTTTTATTTGTGTTTCTGTTAAATTAATTAATTTTTCCTATAAACATAATTACTACAAATATTTAATTAATTTATTACAAAAAATTACATAAATATTTGTTCTATCATGTTATGCCTTTGCCGTCTTTTCTTAAATACATAAAATTACTCAAACCACGTATAATCGGACATTGATAGAAAAAAAAAAAAAAAAAAAAAATTCATTTATCACTCATTAACCCATTTTCACATGCTTATTACACATAATTTTCATCTCTTTATTTTTTTTTATTTAATTTAATTAATTAATTTATTTAATTTTTTTTTTTTTATTCATTTTTTTTTTTTTTTTTTTTTTTTTTAATTATTTTAATCACAGACATAATATGCTTACATATGACATTGACCATTATTTTTAAATAAATTATTATGTTTTTATGTAAGTAAAAATTAATTATTGGATTTTACATTTTTGTGTTGCTCACAAATTAATTAATTAATTAAATTAAAAAACCAAAAATGGAATTATTTTTTATTTAATTAATATTTTTATTTATTTATTTTTTTTTTTTTTCTTTTTTAAAACACAAAAAACATTTATCTAAATTTATAATTTCATGATTTCTTTGACTAAAACATTAATTAATTAATTATTCATTTTTTTTTTTTTTTTTTTTTACATTTAAACACAAAATTTTCTTAACTAAAAACCAAATAAAACAAAAAAAAAAAATAATGATTGAGGAAAAATAAATTTAAATTTAAACAAAAAATTGAAACGAAAATAATTTCTATTTAATTAATTTAATTAATTAATTTATGTTTTGTTTTAAAAAAATCTACGCATTCACTAAATTGTTTTTTTTTTTTTTTTTTTTTCTTTATTTTACAAATTTGCTTAATTTTATTTTTTAATTTTTCTTTTACTTATTTTTTAGGCCAAAAAATTATCAACTTAATTTTTTAATTAAATTTCACTTTATTTTGTTAATTAATTTGAACTTTTTGTGTTTGATGCTCTGACGCTTGTGTTAATTTTTTTTTTTTTTTTTTTTACTTTTCTTTACTGATATGACATGCATTTTTCCCACTAATATTAAGTTTAATGAATTTAATCAATATAAAAATGTTGATATAGCTGAATAGGCTATTGTAATTAAATTACCATGTAATGTAAATAATAAAATTTAATTTAATTAAATTAAATCGAAACAAAAAAAAAACTGTTTTTGTTTTAATAAGATACGTTTATTACCAAATTAAAAAAAAAAAAAAAAAACAAAAAATTATAATAATCTACATAACAACAGATGGCTCTGTTTCTTTATTCTCCCAAAAAAAAAAAAAAAAAAATGTTTTATACCACTTTGGAGTAAACTCATCACACAACAAATATTTTTCATTACATTTATAATTAATTATTTAATTAAAAAAAAAAAAATTGTGTAAACAAAAAGGATTAATTCACTAAAATTGAAAATAATTTATTTATCCAATTCTTTTTTTTTTTTTTTTTTGAAATAATAAACATTTTTAAATAAACCAGAGAAAACTCTTTCTCATTTTCCATTTAACAAAAAAATTTTCTATGTAAAACATTTAAATTTTATTATAATTTACTTAATTATTTGTGATTATTTAAATTAATTAATTAATTTTATTCATTTTTTTTTTTTCTTTTCTTTTTTTAATTACGTATTCTTTATTTTTTTGTAATTTTATTATTTTTAGTTAATTGGTACACATTTAGTTTAATTTTTTTTTTTTTTTAATAAGTTTTTAACCCTGACATTATTTTGTACTTCCGAAATGATGTTCTGTTTTAGACATTTTTGTTTTTAATAAATTTATTTCAATTTTAGTTTTTTAATTTCTTTCTTTGAAACGTCGTCACAATTAAATGAAAACTTTTTTTGTTTTTTTTTTAATTTTAATTCTTAATATAAAATTTTTTTTATTTATTGATTAATCGAATTTGTACTTTAATTATTTATTACTAATTAATTCATTTTTTTTTGTTTTACTTTTAACAAAATACATTTTTACAACGAAATTTTTGAGGTTTTTTTTTTTTTTTTTAATTATTTATTGCAGATGGAAAATATTTAAAATGTGATGATTGACATTTTTTAAATTTATTTATTAATTTATTAATTATATTTTTTTTTTTTTTTGGTGTGATTAGATGACAACCGTGTGCGGTTAACCGACTTGATTAATAATCCAACACTAATTTAATGTAAAGGTAACACAATAATTAATATTTAATTTTTTTTATATTTATATATAAATTTTACACCGAAAAAACATCTACTTAACACTTAAATGTGACTTTTATTTAATTTTATTAGTATACCTTATTTAGCTTACATTAAATTATTTATTAATTTTTATTTTTTTTTCAAATTTTTATTGATCGTTTTTGATAAATTATAATTAAAAAAAAAATTTAATTAATTAATTAATGGGAGAGATCAAACATTTATTGTTTTTACATTTACTTTAAATTTTGAATAAATTTTTTTTTTTTGGTATTTAATTAATTAATTAATTAATTAATTAATTAATACGAATGCAAGTATACTAGATTTTATTTTATTTAATTATTTAAGAGCTCATCATCACTTACATTTAATTTTATTTAATTTTCATTACTTCTAATCGTATTTAAGCTAAATTATTATTTTTATGACAAAATTTTCTTTCTTTTAATTTTTTTTTACTACATTTACACGTGTTACTTAATTAAATTAAATTAAATGAATTTACACACACACACACACATTTAAAACATAATACCAAAAAATTAAAATTAAAATTAAAAAAAAAAAAAAAAAACAAATAAACTAATTAATTATAAATAAATTAAATTAATGAAATTTTATATAAAAGATTAAATAAATTATTTGGACGGTGGAGAATTTTTGTTAAAAAAATTTTTTTTTTTTTTTTTCAATTTAACAAAAATAATTATATTTTCCCTTTATTTTATTTATTTTTTTTTTTTTTTATTTTTTAATAATCATGTACACAAATTACAATTACACCAAATATTAATTATTCATTCATTACTTACAACAATTTGGTAATCTTTAATTAAATTAAATTTAATTTAAAATTAAAGAAAACAAAATTCTAATTTATTTATGATTGGGATGCTGCACTTGATTTGTTCGGTTTTTGTTATCATTTTCGACCCCAGTACCGTTTGATGCGTTGCTAAGATTTATTTTAATAAAAAAATTATAAATAATTAAGAAATAAATGATAATTTTGTTGCTTAATTAATTCATATAGGTGGTAATTTTTTTTTTTTTTTTTTTTTTTTGTAGATATTTAGCGAATAAAGTGATGAAGGGTTTTCTAACCAACAACCAATCTCACCTTTGGTATAAAACTTGGCTTAAGATGTTTATTCCACATTTAGTAATTAAATAAATAATCAAACCTCTACCATTGATGATAGTACAGTGAAATGTTGCTTTAACATTTATAAAGCAATCAGTAATTAGTTAATCTCCCATCATTATCCCCAATAATCACTTAATAAACAATTATAACAACAACAACAATAGCGAAATGATAATTAATTAAAAATAAACTGAAAAAATAAAATTAAATAAATAAAACAAAATAATAAATAAATAAATAATTTTTTTTTTTTTTTTTTTAAACATGTTATTTTCTTTGATTTTTTTTTCTTCTTTTTTTTTCCACTGCTTTCTTTCTTCTTTCATTTTTTTCTTTTCTTTTCTTTTTTCTTTTTTCATTTTTTTCTTTTCTTTTCTTTTAATATAATCAAAACAAAATCATATATAAGAATGAATAAACAATTTTTTTCTTTCTTTCTTTCTTTTGCTTTTTAAATTATAATTATTACATAACAACACAAAAAGAAACTTAAAAAAAAAGAAAAATAAAAACAATAATAAAATAATTAAATTAAAATTAAAATTAAATAATAATAAAAATAAAGGTAAAAATGGTAAAAATATAATAGTCAATTGTAGTTCTCATCATTACTAGTAGTAGTTATATCTCCTCATTACTATTTATATTACTATTATCATTATTATTATTATTATTATTAATTATTTATTATTAATTTTTCTTTTACATATTCTTTATTCTTTTCTTTTAATTAATTAATTAAACTAAACAAAAACGGTTTAAAAGAAAAATATTAATTTTAAAAATAAAAATTAGTTTATACTCCTTTGATTTAATTAATTAATTAATTAATTAATTAATTAACGTATTTCATGCTTTTTATTTTTTTCTTAAGTAAAAGAGTTTTTTTTTTATTTTTAATTGCAAACATTATTTAATTTTCTTTATTTATCAATTTAATTGATTTTTTTTTTTTTTTGTAAGTTAATTAATTATGAGGTAGTTTTACTTTGCATTTCTTTATTATTTTTACAAAAAAACGATTTAAATTAAAATAATTAACAAAATGATAATAATAATAATAATATAATTTAGTAAAGAAAAAAAAAAAAAAAAAACATTTTTTAATTAATAAAAAATTGAAGAAAAAAAAAATTAAAGAAAAAAAAAATTTCTATAATACACACAACAGTTTTGTTTATTATTTTTTATTAATTAAATTAATTAGTTTGTTTCCCTAAATTAAATGTAGTTAAACTAAAAAAAAAAAAAAAAGAAGCGAATTAATTAACAAACAAAAAAAAAAAAAAAAATTAAAAATTTGTATAATTGATAACATTAATTACTTTATGTATAAATATCCCTGAGATTGTTTACTAATTTTTTTTTCTTTCTTTTCTTTCTTTCTTTCTGCTTAAATAATTAATTAACAACAAAAAATTAAAATAAAATAATAAAAGAAAAACGTTTGCAATAATGTACAAATGATAATAAATTTTTTTTTTTCTTTCTTTTTTTTTTTTTTTTGTTTAAAACAAATTAATTAATTAATTAATAATAATAAGAATAAAATTAAATTATATATTAATAGGTAAAACTAAAATTACTAAAATTAAATATAAATCAAGAAAAATCTTTACTTGGTAACATTTTAATTAATTAATTAATTTTTAATTAATTTTTATTAATTTTTTTTTTTTGTTTATAACAAAAGTTTTTATATTTAACCTTTTTTTTTGTTTTATAATTAAATTAAATTAATTTTTTAACCAAATATTCTCTTTAATTGATGTAATGCTTTTCTCTACCTCCATTCACTGTTTTTTTAATATTAGAATAATTATTCATCTGATATGAAGAAAATAAATGTTAATAATAAAAAAAAAAAAATATTATAAACCCAAAATAATTAACAAAACGATAATGGTAATAATATAATAAACTAAATTAATTTTAATTATTTTATTTTATTTTTTTTTTTTTTTTGTTGTAATTCATCGCCAATAATTGTTTTTTTTTTTTTTTTTCCTTAATTAGAGATATTGAATAAAATTTTAATTTGAATTATTTTTTTGTTTGATACATTTGTTGTACAAATTTAATTACTAAATGATTTAATCGTTTATTTGTTTTAATTTTTTTTTTTTTTTGTTTAATAATTTTAGAAATAAAACCGAACCCAAATATAATATATATTTAATTTAATTAATTAGAGACAACCAAAATAAAAAAAAAAAATGTAAGCGAGTAATATTTTAATAATGCCAAATATATAAAAAAAAAGAAGAAAATTAAAGAAAATTCACTTAATTTTATGATTAAAATTTAGTTTTTTTTTTTTGTTTTGTTTTGTTTTGTTTTTTTTTTTATCGATTATTTAAATTTCATTAATAATATTAATAATAATTTTGATTTAATTAAAAACATCTTAAGCCTAAAAAGATAAAAAAAAAAATTGCGGTTCGTCGTTTTGTTGTCTTTTTAGTCAAGTAAATTACCGACAATTGTTATTGTAAATAAAATTAACGTTGTGTTTCTAATTATGTTAATGTTTGACAGTAATTTAACAAAAAAAAACGATAAAACCGCAAACATAAAATTCATAAAACATAATTTAAAAAAAAAAGAAAAATAATAATAATTTTGATTAAAAAAATAATAAAAATAAAATTAATTAATTAATTTTTTTTTTTTTTTGTTCATAATAATGCCTAAAATATATTTGATTAATTAAAAGTTTTTAAACAAAACAATGTAGTAATAACAAAAGTAATTTTGAATAAAATATTTAATTAAAATTTAAAAAAAAAATAAATTTTTTTAAAGAAAGTAATTAATTTTGCATTCGCCTCATTTTTTTTTTTTTTTTAAATAATAATTTTTGTTTCTCCTTTAATTTTAATTTAAAGAATAAAAAACAATAAAAAATAATTAAGAAAGCAACAAGCATACAATCCGAATTCCCTTACCAACAAAAACAAATCTTTAGTAGTGCAGCCATTCTTCCTGTTTGGTTTTTTTTTTTTTTTTTTTTTTTTTTTATTATTATTGTAAACGTTATGGAAAATTCATTAAATGCAAATTAAGGACGACTATTGAATTAATAAAAAATAATTTTTTAATTAATTTTAATTAATGGTGACCATTTTTTTTTTTTTTTTTTTGTTTAATTTATTTACCCTTGAGTTTAAAAAAAAAACTTAATTAATCTGTTTGTTTTTTTTTTTACTGTAGTTGCCGATAAATAATTGATTTGTTTGAAAAATTACTACGGCGGGGAAAAAAAGCTTTTATTTGTTTATCATCTCTAATGATTATTATTTTATTTTATTTTATTGATATATAAATAATAGTAATAATAATTAATAATAGTAATAGTAATAATAATAATAATAACAAATAATTATTAGTATGCTGCTGATATAAATTAATTATTAATAAATAACTTTAATTAATGTATATGTTTGTTTGTAGGAAAAAAGAAAAAGAAAAAGAAAAAAAAAACATCAGTACTGTATATGGGTACTTTTAATAATATTACTAAATTTATTTTCAATTATTTTTTTTTATGTAGATTTTAAAAATAATGAAAATTAATTAATAAGATTTGCAGGCGGTTTTATTATTTATATTTTAAAAAATCAGGTCTATTGTAGTTATTTCATATATATTTTGATTTACGTTACATTATTGTTACTAAAATATTAAAAAAAAATTAATTAAAATTAATTAATTAACGGATTCGATTAAAATAATAATTTGTTTAACTAAATTTTATTTGATATTGTTTTTTCTTATAATTTCACTTTTATTGTTTAACCGATATTACTGTTGGATCTTTATCTATTTTACGTATACTAAATACTGAAAGTTTTATGTTGTTTGTTCTTATTTTTATCGATTTACTTTTAATTTCTATTCGGATTTAAGTCAATTATAAATAATAATAATCAAATGTTTATTTAATTGAGCAGGTGAATCGTTTTACTGGTTTTTTTTTTTTTTTTTCTATTTACATTTGTTGGTATACAACAGGTGAATTAATTTCAAATCGGTTTTAACTTTATTTAAATATATATACTTATATATTGTTTAAAAAATAATAAATACGGCGGTAAGTATGTATATCTTGTAAAAATCGGTTAATTATTATTTGTAAAAAAAATATATTATATGTATATAAATGACAAAACAATTTATAAAAAAAAAAACGGTTTTATCACGTATTTAATTCTATTGTATTAATTATAACTAACTTATTGTTTATATGTATATAGGTAACTGCAAAAAAAAAAAAATAAATAATAATAATTAAATTATTAATTACAATTGTGTATATATATAAAATATTAACTTTCAATAACTATTAACAAATAAAAACTATTGTATTTTGATAATTAATTAATTGATTAATATATTTTCTGTTTTTTTTAATCAATTATGTTGCATATTGTTTTGGCACTGAGTTTATTAATTAGTTTATTGTATTTACTATTACTTAAAATGTGTTTTAAATATGAAATTTTATTATTATTATTATTATTATTATTAATTATTATTATATTACAATTAATTAATTAATTATATTATAATTAAATGTGCGGTAGTTTTTTTTTTTTTTTTTGTTTCTTTCTAATGTTAATTGTGGATTTTATAAGAGAATTTTATTTAAAATGATAATAAATAAATATCTATTGCAAATATTTGTTTTAATTAATAAATAAAATAATAATCCTTGATGAAACAATTATTAAATAAATCAATCAATTGTGGGTGGTGGTGGTGGTGGTGACATTTTATATTATTTGATTAGACATAAACAAAACTAATTTCCCTTATATTAATTATTATTATTATTATAATGTTTATTATAATTATTATTACTATTATTATTATTATTATTCATATATACGTACATCTAGTAATTATTATTTATATAATAATGTATGAATTTTTATGTCATTAATAACTATTTCTTATATATTTTTTTTTTATTTTTTTTTTCATTACTTTTCGTTTTTTCTTTATTTTATATTTTATACAATAAATCTGTTTATCAACATAATAATAATAAAAAAAAAAGGTATAAACATTGAATTAAAAGAAGAGAGAAAAACGAAAAAAGAAGGAAATTAATTAATTAATTATTAAACAGAATTATTATTTGAATTGTACCTGAGTGTGTTGCACATCTGACTAGTTGAGTTTTAATTAAACAAAAAAAAAAAAAAAATATATAAAAATGCGTCTGACGCTTTAAAACTACAAAAAAAAAAAAATAAAATAATAATAATAAAAATTAATTCTAAGTATATAACGGAAAATTAAATTAATTAATTATATAAGAAGCTGTGAATAATTCAATTGTTATGTTTGTGGACTTTTTCTTTTTAGGTAGCCACTGATTATTGATTTTATCTTTTCTTTTCTTTTTTTTATTAAAATGGCAGTATACTAGCAAGTTGTTCTGCAGAAATATTATTTTCTTTAAATTTTCTACCAAAAAAAAAATAAACAAATAATAATAATAATAATAATAATCAAAAATTCTTAAACGGAACATTAATTAATTAATAAAACCGAAATAATTTTTAATTTAACATATACCCCATATCTTCCTTACGTAAACATTTTCGCTTCATTTTATTATTTTTCATTTACTACGTTATCATTCAAACTGTATACTTAATTTTTTTTTTAATTAATTAATTAATTAATTAATTAATTGCCATTCACACGAATTATTATTTTTTTTTTTGTTACATTATTTGTATTTACTCTGTACACACTTAAACATTTATATTTTCTTACTTTTTTTCTTGTGGTTTATACATGAAATAATTATTATTAATTAATTTTTTTTTTTAATTTTTTTCAAACTTAATTTAATTAATAATTTTTTTTTTATTTGTTTAATTAAATTATAAACAAACAATAAATAAAAAAAAAAAAGAAACAAAAATGGTGACAACAGAATCCTTATATGCCGAAATTATTATTTATAATATTTTTTTTTTTTTCTCCTTTTTTTACAGAATTTTGTTAATATTAATTAATTTTTTTTTTTTATGTTTTCTAATTAATAAAAGTATCAAAAATTTTCTCTTAACTACATTTTTTTTTTTTTTTGTTTTTTTTTTTTCATTTTTCTTTTCTTTTCTTTAATTTAATTTTTAAATCAAGCAAATTTCCTTATTTATTTATTTTTAATTAATTAATTAATTAATATTACACATAAAATAATTTTATTATCTTAATCAATTTATTACTTTTTTTCATTAATTTAATTAATTTTTCACAATTTTAATAATTTTTTTTTTTTTTTTTGTATTAATTTACTTAATTTTTTTTAGAAAATTAATTAAGCTTTCTAAATTGGTTAATTTTAATTTTCTTTTTTACGTACACATTTTCTTTTTTTTTATATTACAGTTCCCTTTTCTGTTTATTTACTTTACTCTTAAAACATAACGCAATAATTATTTGTTAATAATTAATTTAAATTTAATTTAAAACATTTAATTAATGCGTCCTTCTTGTAATATTTACAACAACGAAAGAAGAAGAAGAAAAAAAAACCTATCTAGCGTTTTCTTTTTTAATTATTATTTTTTTTTTTTACCATATTTAAACCGAAAATTAATTAAAAACATATTTCAATGCATTTTTAGAAAAAAACAATTTTCTTTTTTTTTTTAATATAATTTAGCCTAAACAAAGAATTTTTTTCTTTTTATTAATTTTAATTAATCTCTGGAGAAGAGAATAACTTTTCTTAAATTTATTAATTTTATTTTTATTAATTTTTTTTTGCTTAAATTGTCACCATTATTTGTATCTTTGTTAATTTCTTTTAATTTTTAAATTTATTTCCTCTCTAAAAGATAATTTTTATTATGTTTGTTTCCATCTAAATTTAATTTTTTTTTTTTTTTTAATTTTATTTTATAACGAAACACTCGGACGATAGTCACCATTATTTATTAATTTTTTGTTAAAGAATTATTTTTGTTTCTTTTTTACAAACACTTTTTTTTTTTTGTAATTAATTTTGTTAATTAATTAACCAAATTTTGGCTTGTTATACATTTTTGCTTTCTTATTAATGCTATTTTATAGCGTTTTTTTTTTTTTTTTTAAACGTTTGGTTTGTTTTTTGTCCTTAAAATTTACATTTTTTATACCAAAAAGTTTTTTATTTAATTTTATTAATTAATTAATTAATTAATTAATTAATTATTATTTATATTTATTTTTCCCGTGATTTTTTTTATAATTATTTTATTTTATTGATAAAAGTATACTGTCCTTGTAATAAAAGTTTTACTATTTATTATCGAAAAAAATTAATTAAAAATTAAATAAAACAAGTAGAACGACTGCTTTGTATTAATTTTTTTTTTGCTTAATTACCGAAATTTTTAAATGTTTTGTTAAATTAAAAAAAAAAAAAAAATAAGAAGAAAAAGCTTCAAAAGCTTTTCTTTTAAATTATTATTAGATGAACACAACAATTATTATTATTATTATTTTTTTATAGCCATTTAAAGAAAAAGAAAAATAAAATATAGTATATAAAGATTAAATAATTAAATTTCTTATAAAGAATCTGAAGCTTTTACATTTGTTAATTTAACTTTTTTTTTGCCCGTTTTAGGTACTTAAAAATAATAACAAATAACCAAAAAAAAAAAAAAAAGTAAAATAATGTAAGCTTGTTGTGTGGTTGATTAGTTGGTTGTTTGTTTGTTTGTTTGTTTGTTTAACTTAAATCTATTTTTGTTTTGTATATATTTTAAATAAAAAGAGGTATTGTATTGAGGTAGTAATAGAAAAAAAAAATGGTATTAAAATGTTAACACAAAATCACAATGCATCCACATGTAGAGTTTAGTTTTTTATTTTAAGTCTACATATAATAAAAATCATGATTCTGATTAAAAAGTCTTTAAACAAAATAAAAAATATAACTATTGTTCAATCTTAACTTAATAAAAACTATTTAACTGAGTTTATCTTGCTATTGTCGATAAATAAGACAAATAAAAATATTTTTTTATAAATAAATACACGTTATTTGAGGTATATCTGTTGATTGTTTGTTTTCTTTTTTTTTTTCTTTTTTTTGCGTGGCTACATCTATTATTATTATTATTATTTTATTTTTTATTTTTGTTTCCATTTTAATTAAATTAAAATAACAAAAAAGCTTTTAGTTTAATTATAAAAAAAAAAAAAAAAAATCAAAAAAATCAAAAAAAAACAAATTACTGGGTTGCAGATTTAAAATCACTTTAAAAAAAACACAAAAAGCATGAATAAATTTAAACGATAAAACAAATTTTGTGGTGGTTGTAAAAAAAAAAGAAAAAGAAGAAGAGACTTAATTTCGCAACACCTAAAAAACATGACTTAAAAAACTCTTAAATTAAAATGTATTTCAGACTCACCAAAAAATTTTAAGTCATATTCAGAGGGTTGTGATTATTCAATTTTTCTTTCTCTCTCTCTCACACATTAATTTAATTTCTTCTGAATTAAAAAAAAAAAATTCTTTTTAATTTATTTTAATTACTTGCTTTTTGCATATTGATTTTAAATTTTATATATATTTTTTTTTTAATTTAATTGGCGATTTGTTTTATTGTTTTTTCATTTCTTTTTTTTTTTTTTTATCATGTTTTAATTAATTAATTTCCTTAATTAATTATATTTAAAATAATAATTTAAATTGTTTTTATTTTATTAAATTTTTATTTTTTTCTTTTTTTTTTTTTTTTTTTTTTAATAGCAAAAAAGAGTAAAATATTTTTTAAAAATATTCACCATTTTAATTTTACTATTGATCACAGAATAACTGGGATGATTTTTAATTATTTTCTTTTCATTACTTTATTTAATTAAATTAATTAATTAATTATTTTATTGTTTGTTTGTTTTTTTTTTTTTTTTTTTTTTTACTTTATTTTTTTAAATTATTATTTATATTTAATCACCCTGTTTTTGTATTGTTTATTTTGTTCATTTAATAATAATAATAATATAAATAAAATAACTATTTTTTTTCTTTCTTTATTTCATTAGTTAATTAATTAATTAATTAATTAATTTTTTTTTTTGCTATTGTACTATTTGTTTCTATTTTTCATTTAGTTTTATTTATTATTATTTTATTTTATTTTTTTTTTTTTAATTATTAACAACTTTGATTTAATAAATATATGGCTTAAAAAAATGTATATAAAAAAAAAAAAAATTATATTAATAATAAAAATATAATTATCTATTGCATTTGATTTATCAGTTTGTTTTTTTTAAATGGGATTTTTATATTGTTTTTTTATTTTTATGTTAATTACTGTATAACTTTATATATATATATATATATATATATATATATAGTTATTAAATTTAATAACACTGTCTTAAAACAGAACAGCATAATTATTATTTCACTTTGTTATTATTTTGTTTTTTTTTTTTTTTTTGTTTTTTAATTTCTCTCTTTGTTTTATTAGTTAATTTAAATTATGATTTTAAAACATAGAAATTAAAAAGGAGCATATAAATAAAATTATTTTTTGTTTTTTTTTTATATAATTAATATAGAAAAATAATTTAATTTAATTAAATTATTTTTGTTTAATTTATATTTTCGGTAACTTTCGTTTACTATTGCTATTGTTTAGTTTTTTTTTTTTTTTTTTTTCTTGTTTTTTAATAATTAAAACAGCACAGCTCTGTTGTATTGAAACTTTTTTCTTTTTTAGTTTTTCGGTAGCACACATTTTGTTGTTGTCGTTGTTGTTGTTTTTTTCTTGTTGCTGCTTAATTAAACTGCATACTTTGAGTAGTAGTAGTTTTGTAGTTTTGTAGTTTATAATAGTAGATTGATGGTGATGGTGGTGATTAAGAGGAAATGCAATTAGTAAAGCGTTTTCTTTTTTCTTGTAATGAAAACTTTTTTTTAATTAATTAATCAATAAACTTTTTACGTAATTTCTTTTTCTTTTTTTATTTTTTTTTTTTTGTCTATGGTACTTTGTATTTACTTTGTTATATTGTAGAAAAAATAAATAAAAAAAAATCCTTTGTAACGAGATCAACAATAAAAAAAAAAAAAAGTTATTAATTATTATTATTATTATTATTAGTTATTATTCTGTACTGAATTGAGGCACCAAGATTTATTATTTATTTTATTTAATTAATTTAAACTATTTTCTTTCTTATTTTAATTAAAAAAAAAAAAATTCTTTCTTTTAATGGAATTAATTAATTAATTTTTTTGTTTGTTTGTTTGTATATATATTTCTTTGTTCATTTAAAAAAAAAAAAAAGTAAAATTGATTTGATAAAAAAAAATTAAATGATTTACTTTACAACAATTTACAATTATTAGGTTATTATTATTTTTTTTTTTATTAATTAATTAATTAATTAAATTATTATTTGTTAATAATAACAATTTAAAAATTTTATGGTGCTCTTATAATGAAAAAAGCACTAATTAATTCATGGGTTTTGTACATTTTTTTTTTTTAATTCATTTCACTTCAATTTATTATTATTATTATTATTTTAATTCACTTATTTATGTATTATTTTATTATAAGAAAGAAAATATTGTATATAAATATCTGTTTATTACTTTAATTGTATATATAATGATTATTGGTTATTTAAATAATTAATAAAATAAAAACCAATAAAAAAAAAATTAAATAAATAAAATAAATAATAATATATAAAAATTAAGAGAACAAAAAAAAATATATATATATATATATTATTTTCTATAGCGGCAGGTACTTGTTTCAATTATTTATTATTTAGGTAAAAAAAAAAAAAAACAATAAATTAAAAAAAAAAAATTATTACTTTTCATTTTCTTTTGTTTTATATGTTATTTGTTTTTTTTTTTTTTTTTTTTTTTTTTTTTATTGCATTAGGAGTTTAATTAATTAATTATTTATTTATGCAAACTTCTTTAATTATTTATTTATTTATTTATTTATTATTCATTATTTTTAACTTTAACGACACTTGTGGTGATTTATTTAAAAATGAAAATATATTTATCAAGAAAATATATATATAAAATTTTATTCTTTTTTCTTTCTTTTAAATTATTTCTCTATTTAATTATTATTTATTTTTCTTATTAATTATTTATTATTAATTATTATTATTTCAGTGCCTGATTTTTCATTATTTTTATTTAACTATCATTAAACTATTATCATTGTGTATATTTTAACAAACAAAAAATGCTCTATGATAAGATTATTTCCATGAAATAAAATAATGTAAAAAAAAAAGATAGAAAAAAAATTAATTACGTATAAAGTTTGATAGTATTATTAATATTAAAAAAAAAAAAAAAAAGTTTCAAGATTACGGTTTTGTCGTCTTAAAGAAATTTGTTTACTTTATTATTGCTTCTCTCTTAATTTTCTTTATTTTCTACTATTTTCTATTGGGCATGATTTTGCATTTGATTCTGTAACTGATTACGTTCAAATTGTTGTACAACAATTTCATGTTTATGTTCACGTGCTATATGCCTTCGTACTGTATTATTTCTTGTAAATGTTCGTGAACAATATGGGCATGGTACACGGATACCTTGATGACGTTGCCGTATGTGTGCTCGTAAATTTGTTTCATAACCGTACAGCTTTTCACAAAAGGGACACTTTAATTTTTTACCTATAATTTTTCGTATGCGTTAATTATTTAGTTTTTTTTTTTTTTTTTTTTTTTTTTGTATTAAAATAATAAATCAAAATCATACCATTTGCCGTATTTACAGTTCCTTTATTCGCCAATTTTGTCGCCGTCCATATACCAACCATATCTGCTGATGACATGGGTGTTGTTAAGCCAGCGATTGTACCATCTAGTATACGATCACCTGTATAGCCAACAGGTGTTGTAGGTGTGGGCGGTGCTGTATTTGGTGTAGGTGGTGGCGGAGAATAATTTGTTTCCATTTTAATACGTAAATCTTCTGCACCAGTCTGTATATGTTTATATTTAATTAATAAAAAATTGATCAATACTAAAATTTATTAATTTATTTCATAATGATCAAAAAATTATCAAAAACACGGTGAATTGTTGAACTAATGATATTGATTTATGGGTTAAATTAATTACAAGTAAACAAGAACATACACTATTTGAATTTCTGTCTTCTTTAGCTTCGTCAGTGGGCTCCGGTACACTTCCGCCATTTCTTTCCGCCTGTTCATTTCTTTCCGAGATTATATTTGTTCCATTTCCTGCGGTTGTTGTTGGTGGGCTGTGATTTTCATATCTGCAAGTTTAGAAAGTAAATTCTTCGTTAATAATAATAAACGTCTTTAAACGTTTCAGTCAAGACAAATTATTATACGAATTTGATTTAATCGGATCGAATCAATTCGGATCTGTACTTTGCAACAGCTTTTGTATAGGGGAGCGTGCAGAAGATTTTTTTTTTTTTGGTATTTTTAAATATTTGTGTACCTTGATTGTTGTGGTGATGCGCGTTCTGTTTGCATTGTATCTGCTTCCGTGGGTGCTGTTGATGAAGCACTACTTCCTGGCCTATAAAATATATAAAATATTCATTAATTATCTACGGGATTGTTTTTTATATTAAAATTATTATTATATTACCGATATCCTTTGTTAATTGGACTTGCACTGCCTGTACTTGCTTTCGAACCATCTCTGAGTACACTACCACGAGGCTCTTGTTCAGTAAATGGGCTTCGTAAATGTCGTTTTCGCGGTGGGTCAAATGGTAAATGTCGATATATGGGTAAATATGATGAAAATCCACCTAAACCAGAGCTACTTGGATGCATAATAGAATCGCATTCTTGTTTTAAACTATTATGACCAACATTCACATGAGCACCCATTTGATTTGTTGCTCCTAATAAATTACTTCGTTGTTGCCTTCTACCTGATGGTGATTCTAATGGATTATTTTCATGTGGGGGTTGGGATTGTGCTGCAGCCAAACGTCCATGTTCAATAGATAAACCTTTGACCTAAATTATTTATAATTTATATATTTTTTTTTCCCATTAATTTTTCTTTTTTCCATTTATCAAAATTAAACAAACCTGTAGACTTTCAGCTGCTTTTAAAAAACTCGTAAGTGCCTCTTGTGACACATGAACCTCTCCTTTATACATAAATTCGAGTAATGCAGACATATTATCTGCAGAGGTAGCTTCCAATATAACAAAGCATGATCCATTTGCTGGTGCTGTCTCAAACATATCGGAAAAATTTTTCGAACAAGCTGCTAATATTAATTTGTGTGCTCTAAAAATTGTTCCTAATAAAAAAAAAAAATTAATATAAAAATAATTAATAATTTCTTACTAATAAATAAATATTTACAAAAATAGAGGAAGAGAAATATTAAGTAATAAAGAAACGAACGAACGAACGAACGAAAACACTCAATTTATTTACGTAAATATGTTTTTTTTTTTTTGCTTTTTGCTTTTTATAAATAAAAACAAAAATTTTTTTTTTTTTTTATTATTTTTTTGTTAGGAACAAACGTAAACACGCGCACAATCATTATCATTAATCATAAAAAAAAAGAAAAAAAAAAACACACGAAAATGATGAAAACGCAACTTTGCAACAGTGTTGTGCATTTTGACCCAATTTTTGTTTTTCTATTTATTTATATTCTCTTATCTAAAATATTTACTTATTAAAAAAAAAAAAAATTATTTTTTTTTTTGGCAATTTTGTTTTTTTTTTTGTACTACGTGTTACTTTTATTCGCATAACCACCAGATACATACAACAACTTATAACGCCATGTAGATATTAATAAATACTTTTTTTTTTTTTTTTTTTTTGGTAAATATAAATTGGCGCAAACATAAGGCAAAAAGATTAAAATTATATTAGATTCCCTGTGTTAGTTACACGGAAAAACGTTACAAAAAAAAAAAAAAAACTTATTATCAAAGTTTAATTTTTTATTTAATTTTTAAGTAACATTATGGATTGTATTACATTTTTTTTTGTTTGTTTGTTTGTTTCTCTTCTTCTTCTTCTTCAATAATATTTCAATGAAATTAAAAAAAAAAAATTAAAGAAATAATCTCCTGTGTTTTTTAAAAAGATTTTTTCCTTCTTCTGTGTTTTTGTTTTTTTTTTTTATTTTTTTTTAATTATAATTTACATGAATTTAATGAATGAAATTATACGACTGAATGTAAACAAATTATATAATATTATTTCCCATGATTTTAAATAAGAAAATTTATTTAATAATTAATTTTAGGTAATTAGAAATGAGAATTCTATGAGTTATATAAGGATTCTGTTACGAAGAACGTACTGTTTAGGGTAGATGAAGGAAATGAATAACATTTTTATATCAAAATGTTGGTGAGTAATGTTTAAAGATTATTTTATTCTGGGTTAGGAAGTAATATATAACCATAACAAGTGCATTAGATTCATTTTATTTATAATAATAATAAAAAATTTAAAAAATAAAAACTGTTTCTACTGTAGTAATTAATCCAAACTGGTCAAGCTCTATATCACAATCAAAATCCGTTTTTAAATTAAAAAAAAAAAAAAAATAATAATAAAAACTTTAACGTACAAATTTTTGTCTACAGGCGCAAAAATACGCCTCTCAAAAAACGGATTTAAAACGAAAATAATATTCAAAAATAAATACTGCATTGTGACGCATTAAAAATTTAATTATTTTTCTTTTATACAAAAAAAAAAAAAAAAAAAAAAACTGCCTAAACCAGCAAAACAAAAAACAAAAAAAATGCTTAACATAGTTGTGATTATTTACGAAAAACAGAAGAAAAAAAAATAAAAATATATATATATATAAATTACGCCACAGTTTATTAACAAAAATTAAAAATAATTAATTTATAAAAACGCATACAACATTAAGCCATTATTATAAAAACGTTGTGAGAATTAACGTTTTTTTCTTTTGTATATAGGAAAAGTTTAAAAATGTGAAAATAATAAAGTAAAAAAAAAAAAAATCGTACACACCACCACCTCGTTCGCCACCTCTAATCTAAGTACTACATGTATTTTGTTTCATTTAAATTTAAATAATAATAATAATAAAAATTAAAATATTTTAATACATAGCGCGCACACAGTACAAACAAACAAACAAACAAACAAATACACGCGAGTTTAAATTTTGTCGGTTGCAACATGTGATAAAATTGGTTTGATTTGTTTGTTTGTTATTTTTTTTTTTGTTTTTCTTCTGATGCAATTTCTATATCAAGTGACCTAATTTCATCAAAATCGAAACGAAACGAAACGAAACACACAAAAAAAAAATATAAAAAAAAAAAACTGTGTCACACGCACGACAATTACATAGAAACGAAGAAAAAAAATTTTTTATTTATTTTTTTTTTTTTACACCATACGATGACGATATAGAAAAAAAAACGCGCATATACAATATTGTTGATTATTTTTCGGTTTGCATTTGCTTACAGGCAAAAGCGCGGGCGAGATAAAAATATTTTTTTTTTTTTTTATTTTCCTCTTCTGTTTTATGTGGAGAAGTAATTTATATAATTTTTTTTTTTCCTTTTTCCTTTCTTTCTTTAGATTTTTGATGAAAATTTTTCATCTTAACACGTTTTTTCGCTTTTTTTGCCTAATTTTCTTGTTTAAAAATATAAACTTAGAAACGTCGTAAGATTTTTTTTTTTTTTTAATGGAAACAACGAATACTGATATAAAATTGACTGTGTCGCCTTTTTATAAAAAAAAATTAAATAAATGCAGCACAAAATATGAAATTTCAATGTTAAACTTTGATTATATTTGTTTTTCTTAAGAAATTTGATAAAAAAAAAAGCAACAAAAAATTGAAAACTTCAACGTTAACAACGAAACGTGATTAGGCGACTATTGAATATTGATTTTTATTTAAGTTAAAATTCTATTTCATATGAAACTATGTCGTCGTTTCACCTATTACAACACAAATAGATAATAATTATTCTAATTAAAGTCGAATTGATTAATATCATAAAACCCTTATTAGTATTATTAAAACGAAGAAAAATTCAAAAATGTAAATTATCGTTGATTAAATTTAATAATAAATATTTAAATTAGAAAATCATACATCTGTTGTTCGTTCTCTCTATATTTTTCGATAATAATAATAATAATAATAAATCAATAACTCTACATTATTTATTAAATTAAAAAAATAAATAGTTTATTTAAGCTACTTTCCTTTGAAAAGGAAATTCACAAAAACAAAAAAAAAAAAAAAATTAATTAAAAGCTCCAGGAAACACAATTTAAATCCATTGTAATTACTGTAGAAATTTCTAAAGATTGTTTTTTTTACAACAGAAATAACAAATTAGCAAACAAACAAAAAGAATTACTTGCAGAAGGAAAAAAAAACGTTATAAAAGAATTAAATGTAAATTTAAAGGGAACGACGTAATGAAAGTAGCATAAAATATAAACGAAAAGCTTCTACAACATTTACTTTGATTGTGATATGATATGAAAAGAATTCTATTAATGCATGTGTGTGTGTGTGTTGGTAAAAAAAAAAAAGAAAAGAAGGTAACCAGGGATTTCTACTTGTTGCCTAGATACCTACTTACCCTTAGTACCTTTTATTCTCTTTATAATATTCTATCTAACGAGCTCATATAATACACTACAGAAAAACTCATTCTTATTATTTTTAGTATTATTTTCCTACTATTTGAGATAGATTTTGTTTGTTGATGCCGTGTCGTGCCCCGTGTTGAGTTGTTAGGCTTTTACCAACTCATTCCTTTAAATCAAATAAAACCCATTTGGTATAATATAAAAACAACATCATTATCATCATCATAATCATGAACGTTGTTATCGTCATCACCATTTATCACAAATAATCACAATCACCCATCCACCCATGAAAACTTGTTTTCCAACATTAATATTAAATTATTTTATTCTATGAAAAAGGATAGAAAATACATAAATTGATTTTTCTTATTAACTTCTAAACAAATAAAAGAAAACATAAAAATTATTACACTTTCATCATCGTTTTATTTTTTAACATCGAAAGCAAGCAATCAAGGTGAAATTTATTGTTTTACATGGAAAAATTGAACGAATTTGATTGGAAATTCATTCTAAGAATATTAGTGGCTTCATTAATTACTCTATTATCCCACCGTGTACACTTTTATGTCAAATATCTATTTATAGATTTTGGTAAATAATTTAATTTTAATTGGTAGTAAGCCATTGAAGTATTTCTTTACGCCTAATGTTACAGAAAAATATGATGCTTTAAAATGTTTTTTTTTTTGGTAACATATTTAAATGTGAGCTGCTTCCTTTTATTAAAATTAAAAAAAAAAAAAAAAAACCTGGCATTTAAATTACTAATAATTAAAAAAAAAAAAAAAAAAAACTGTTAGCATGATTAATCAAACAAAATTGTTTGCAGCATAACCATTCAATTTCTAAGAATATTTTTATTCAACAACAACAACAACAAAAAAAAACATATTTTTCACTCATCTTTTTAAAGAGAATTAATATTAAATGATTCAGCTATAACAGAGCATTGTGATTACTAAACCCAGTGCATATTAAATTAAATTTTTATTTTTTTTTAATATATTTATTATAAAAAATACCTTTATTCACGTTAATTATTATTTTATTTATAAAAATAATTTGTCTAAAAGTGTAATCAATAACTAAATAATTGAAAAAAATCATCTGTTGGTCATAAAATCTAATCGGATATTATTATCATCGATAATCACACTATAAAAACACTTCATAAAAATTAATGATATAAATATACACGTCTGATCGTATTTTCTGTTTTTGTAACCTTTATGTTTTTATTTTTGTTATGTATACCGAATTTATATATATATATATATACAAACACACCCACCAAACCACCCACACACAGAAGCACATCATTTTTATTTAGGGCATCAAGGACGGCGAGACGGGACGCATAATCTGACGTCGCGCGACATTACCAATTTCTACATATGAATAAAACAAAAAAAAAAATATTTATATGAGATAAAACCATCATCAGCCAAGTCTTTACATTTTGGGGATCAACACAGAAAATCTTCGTACCCATTTTCTTTAACTTAAGAAAATACACAGAGAAAAAGAAAAACACACACACAAAACACAACATCAATAAAAAAAAAAAAAATAAGAAAAGAAAATACTCAAACAATTTCTTCTCAACAGCTATCAAAATCCAAGAATAAGAAGAAGAAGATGTAGAAGAAAAAAAAATATATATATATACAGAAACATTTAATGGATGCTCCCATTTATTTCTTTTTTTTTATTTTTATTTTTATTTTTATTTTCGTTTTTCCCGGACCTTCTCAAGAAAATCCATATATACATAAATGTTATAAGTATATAAGGCGCATAAGACTACGATTTGTTTTTCGTCCTACCGCGCGTTTGCATTAAACATAGGGAAAAAAAAAAAAAGATATAGGGCGCAAGAAAAAAAAAGAAAATAATAATAATAAAAATCCTCGATGTTGTTAAAGGAATGGGGAGCATAAAACAGCATAAATAAAAATACCAGAAAAAGAGCGGTATTGACGGTGACGGCAACGTCAAAATATACATAATAAAAGTGAATAAAAAAAAATAAAAAAAAAGGAAAAAGGAAAAGCAACAGCAAAAAAGAAAAAAAATTGACGGCAACGGGCAGACACTCTTTTTTTTTTCTTTTTTTTTTTTCTTTATTCTCTTCTTTTTGCCTTCATCACAATATTATTGGTGTGGTGCTTTTGTGTACAATATTCATTGAAAGGACTACACAACGCTGTCAGTTTATGTGTAGCGTATATACAAAGAAAAAAGCACAGAAAATACAGTCACCACCCACAAACACCAACAAATACACGATGGAAAAATAAAAATAACAAGAATGAAAAAAAAAAGGAAAATACAACCTGAATAAAATAAAATAAAGAAAACAGGAAAAATGACGAAATTAGACGATTGTCAGAAAGAAACAAATACAGAAATTTCCTTTTTTTTTTTTTTAAAGAATGGAGAAAAAAATTTATTCGTGGATGAGGGTTGTGGTTGTTTGGTTCGTTGGCTGACAATTGTATAAAAAGCTCCTCGTGGCTCTTAGTGGTAACACGCCGTTTGTATTAACAATTTGTGAATAACAAAAACATATAGAAAAAAATGTAAACAAATATTGTATATACATATGTTAAGGTTTTTATAATATATGTCTTTTCTTTTATGAATCTCTATTACTCTTTAAGGAGATAAAAATATCAAACAATAATAATAATAAAAAAAAAAAAAAAAAAACACAAGCAAAGAAAAGAAAACAGGAAATAGGAAAATAGATCTGATTTTCTTGTGTTATAAGGAAAATAAATATTTAGGTTAGTTGGCCTGTTGATGGAAAACTGAAACATCTGATGAAATACCATAAAAACTATTATACAGTTTAGAGAAGAATTAATAAAAATGTTTTACGCGCGATATTTATCACAGGTGTATAAGTTAAGCTTTCTTCTAAATTCTTTGTTGAAAAGTTTGTTTGTTTGTTTGTTTTTAACAAGAGAGTTTGATCTATTAAAGTTTTTAATTAATATTCGTGTTTTAGAGGAATTTATCTACGGAAGCTTTTTTTTTATATATTTATTCTAAAAGCTTTTCTAGTTAATAACAAAAGAGTTGAAATAGTAGCTTTTTATTTGTTACTTTTTTTTATTATTAATGCAAAATCCTGACAGTTTTTTTTTTGGTTTTCCCCAACAAAATCATAGTCCTGAAAAATATGTAAATTATTTTTTCGAAGAAACTTTCATCAATCCTTTTGTTATATTTTTAATTTTTGATTATTTTATTTTTTTTTTTCTGTGTACGCAAGTAAAGAGATTTTTATTTTTGATAGTAGCTTTGAATTTACACAGAATACACAAATATCCTTGTTACGTAGTAATAACTTTTTCGTTTTTGTTTAATGAATGAGTTTTGTTTAAAATTTTCCCATATTCTACGTACATATTTAAATAATAATAATAATAATAAATAAAAGAAAATTGGAAAATTTCCATATAGCATTGTTAGAAAATACCAATATTGGATTTATACGATTGTTTTAACAAATCACGAAAAAAAAAAGAAAGAAACCAAAATTAAATGGGAGAAAAGCTTTTGTTATTTTCCCTATAACATTGTTTGAAAAATTAAAATCAATAAAATTAAACATAATAACGAAGCAAACAAAACTTTATTTTCTATTGTGTACACACACACACACGCTATTGGCGTATTTTTCAACAATTCAATATCCTTTTCGTTATCGTTTCCGTTTTATTCTCTTTCATAGAAATTTAACTTTATCAAATTTTTTTTTTTGTTTTTTTTTAGCATATGCAATTCAGCAATACAGAATTTCCTTATGTCAATAAAATAAAAATAAAAAAAAAAAAAAGCATATTTATGGATAAATAAGCAAGCACACCACAAGCAAAATTTTTGCCTTTTTAGTCATCATCCATCCATTGTTTGATTTATTGGAAAATCAAATATTTATATTTAAATTTTGATTTTTTTACATGGTTTGGTGGAGAAATTTTATTCACCACCACCCAAACACAAATAAGGCGAAAAATATATAACAAAATAAATAAATAATAATTGAAATGTATTAATTGTGTTTGCTACATAAATAAATAGAAAAAAAGAAAATCATCTTCAACTTACCACCACATAATAATGTAACATCAGCCAATGTTTCTGATTTAAATAAATTTGAAAATGCCATCGCCAAATTTGATGAATAGCTATTCCATTTTAAACAAAACTGTTGTTGTGGATCCATTTTGATGCTGTTTTTTATTTATTTCTTTTCTGCAAATAAAGATAGAAAAAATAAAAAAAAAAAACAAAATTATTAATCATAAATAATATTCAGTAAAAAAAAAAATATCAATATGCTTGAGTTGAGAATACACACAGAGTCATTTGGGGAAAACAAAAAGCAACAAACAATTTATTGTCATTTCCTAGAAAATAATGAATGTTGTGTACGAAGCTGGTAAAATTATGTTTAGCGTTGAAGCTACGTTTAGAACCTCAGATTATTTTTATAAAAAGAATTTTTTTTATTTTTTTTTAATCTTAAAGGCGGGTTCAAAAGTCATTATTTAAATCGTGCATACAAATAAAAAATTAAAATAAAATGCACTCAAGACGACAATATCGCATTTAACAAGATTCAATTCCTTCCACAATAGCAATGTAGCTAAATTCTATTTTGCATTCAATAACAGATTCGTTTTATTTATATTTTATTTTGTTTTGTAAACAACAATCGGTTTCTTAGAACACAAAGATAATATTAGTCATAATGCATTTTCAATGTCAAATTAATTCGTTAATTTATAACTTTTTTATAAACACGAAAACATATGCGATCAATTATTAATCAAAAAAAAAAAAAAAAATAATAAAAATTAAAAATTCGATAAATATTCGTCATTTAAGCGTAGTTTTTATTTTTGAATATTATGTTGCTGTTGCTGTTTATAAAAGATAAGAATTTTTTTTTTATTTTTTTATTTTTTTTATAGCATAAATAAGGTTTTTCCTAATACAAGCGTATGTACGTCGCATTACAATAGTTAAAAATCAGGCACATGAACAAGTTTAGCAAATATGCAAACTATCTGTGTGTACAAAAAAAAATTTAATAAATAATAATAGAAAAAAAAACAAAAAAAAAAAAAACTTTTTTGTCCCCATGATTAAAAGAAAAAAAAATGACCTCTTAGGTACTAAAAAATTATTCACACGCAAATGTTTGTTTGTTTATTTCTTTCGCTTGGCTAAAACATATTACAGCAGCATAATACATACATTGAAAACACGCATGTTTAAAAATCAACTTTTTGCATAATAAAAAGAAAAATAGAAGCAAACCAAATACCACTTAATATTCGATTAGATTCGATTTTTTATTTAAATTTTTTCTTCTTTTCTTTACCTTTTGGTTTTTATATGAAAAAACAATAAAAAAAAAAAAAAAGTTAATAATTTGATGAGAGAGAGAGAGAGAGAGAGAGAGAGATTTGCATATGAATGAACGAACATAAAGACACGTTTTTTTATTTTTGGTTTTTTAGGTTGGAATTTATAAATTCAAAATTCATTAATAGTTTGCAGTGTTTTTGGTTTACGCATTTTTAAAAGTTTTTCTTTTCTTTTTTATATGTTTTAGAAAACCAATTAAAAACTGTTTTCAGCTGTATCAAACGGTACGTGCTAATCAAAAAAAAAAATTTTTTTTTTTTTCGATTTACTCAAGAAGAAAATAAAATTTATTTTTTAACGAAACATTTTGCCAAAATTAGAAAAATAATATCTAGAAGGTAATTTTAATAAAAAAAAAAAAAACATAACGCATTATAGCAGCATAAATTACAGTTTTTTTACAGTACTCATTAATGTTTGATGTTTGGTTCTTCTTCTTCTTTTTTCTAATCTGTGTACCTTTTTTTTTTTTTTTTTATTGTAAAGTACTTACAAAACGATGACGTGACAACTACAGTAAAAAACAGAAAACTTTGTAATAAATGCGCATGAACCAATAATATGCATTCATCGAGTGAGAAGTAGATAAAAAAAAAAAAAATTGTTTCTTCCATGAACAATGAACATTTTATCGTTTCAGCGACCACCTCATTCACTTAAATTTTTTTTTTTTTTTACATTTTAAATCGTATCCAAAGTGTACACACTTTAATACTATAAACGTTAATTTATAAATAGTTAAAACACACAGTAAATCTACCATCATTAAGATTAACGCTTCCCAACAATAATGATCACAAATACATGATGAGTAAATGTTAAAAAAAAATTCAAAAACGCAGTTAAGCGGCAAATAAAGAAAAAAAAAAAAAAAAACACGCAACAAAGCCGCTATTCGCTGTGTCATGAATAATGAAAAAAAAAAAAAAGAAAGAAAGAAGAAAATACGCACAGTGAACAAAAAATTTTTTTTAATCAAAATAAAATTAAAAAAAAAAATTATTTTTAATTCTATTCAAATTACCCAAAAAAAAAAAAAAAAAAAAAATTTCTTTATAGATTCCGGTAAGTTACTTGAGTTGCGTTTAGCATCCAGCAACAACAGCAGCAGCAGCAGCTATATTTTGCGTCGTTTCTTTTTCTTTTGACATTACAAAAGAGTTTTTCGTTTTCTTTTTTCTTTATTAATATAAAAACGCATATTGTGATTTTTTTTTATTTTTCTCTATTATTATAATTTTTAACGCAAGAAATAATAAAAAAAAAAAAAAAAACTAACGCATAGTGACGCACTTGGTTTTATAATACTTTTACTGTAAAAAAACTGTACATAAAATAATACGCATGCACGCACACACTATAGTATTAAATTTATTCTATAAAGAAAAAAAAAAAATTACGCAGTACTCGCGAGTAGTATTTACTAGAAACAATTTATTTCTAAAACATAAACAGGTTTTCATTGTAAAATTATTTCTTTACGGTGAAAAAAGCAGCCAAATATGTTTCTCGCAACTATACTACTACTAAATGCATCTTTAATTGCAGTTATTGTGTGTTTTATTAGAAGGAAATGAATAAAATAAATGTGAGAGGGGTGTTCAAAAAAAAAACCGTGTACGCAACCCTATTTATTTATTAAATCACAAAACAACTACGTTGACGACGTCGACGACGACAACAACAAGCGACTAACATGCATTATAATTTGCATTTTTAAGTTAGGGATTAAACATTTTTCTAATTTTTTTTTTTTTTTAATCAAAATCTACGTTGCCAAACGTTATTGGTCAAAAATGTTTTTAGTTTTTTATTAATTAACTAAAATAATAACAAAAGAATGAAAACGGTACAATACAGCATAAATAATTTTTTTTTTTTTTTTGCCTAATTAACAACTAAATAATTTAATGTGAAGAAATTATAAAGAAAAATACACAACGAAATGATTTGAAGTTTAGATAGAGGAACGCAAAGTAACAATTATGCACAGTGCGCAACAATAAAACAAAAAAAAACATTTTTTCGTTGCATTACCGTTAACTGTTTTTTTTTTTTGTTTCTTTTATTTCTTTCAATTTATTTCCTCAAATAATATTTATAGCTAAAACACGCAATTATATTTTAAAGTATTCAAAAAAAAAAAGAAAAAAATTATGTTGCAAGTTAAGGTACGTTAAAGTTTTAATTTTTTTTTTTTTTTGTGTATTGCTTTTGTAAGCATTTTCTCTAATAACCGAACAAAAAAAAAAATTTAGAAAAATAATAACGCACGACCGCGCTAATACAAACGAAACTTTTTATTTTTATTTATTTATTTATTTTAGTTACTTAGTTAATGCAACCGCAATAGATAAATAGAAATTATGTATCGTCATTGTTTCGTTAGTTTTTTTTTTTTTTTTTTTTCTATTTTTTAATCAATTTAAAACGTAGTAATAGAAACAATAGAATTTCTATGAAAATGAAATTATTATTATTTTTTTTTTTTAATTTTAATTAGTTTAATTAATTAAATAAAATGCAAATTAATGTTATAATCAATCAATAAAATGTTTTTTTATACGTTTAAATGTATTTAGTTATATTTGTTCTGTGTAAATTTTTTTAATTATTTAATTAACATTATAAATTACGTAAACTAAAAATAAATTTTCATTTTAATTAATTACTTTTTATATTATTTATAGTGTTATTGCTGGAAAAGGTGTTTATCATCGTAATCTTTAACAACAACAACAATAATAATAAAAATCATGATTTTTTTGAAATAAATGTTAGAAGCTTTAAGACTGCCTGACTGAATTCCAAGAGAACACTAAACAAGTAAGTACATTCATTATGCAGTTGAATAATTTTTTTTTTTTTTTTTTGTAATTAAAATTAAATAAATCTATGACAGAGCACATAATGAAATTAATTAATTCATAAAATACAAAAATACAAAAATTCATCTATTTTGCATATTTAATTAATAAAACATTTTCTAGTTACAGAAAAAATTCACCGAAAATTTCTATCAATCGTCATTATTACAAATGGTGGAAACACTTGACAAAACAATGAAAAAACGGGGGCAATGCACGTGTTAAAGCATATTTTAATAAATTATTAATTTTTTTTTTATTATTATTATTGATAATAATGGTATCACGTAAATGGGTGTTGTTTTGGTACTCGGTTATACATTTTCTATACAAAACATATTAATATTAGACAATTAAAATAAATATGCGATTCATTTATATACTTTCTTTATGTTTGCATAAATATTTTTTTTTTTTTTTTTTTAAGTTTAACAGTTAGTTATATACTCATATTTATTATAATTTATCACACATTGTTTTAATATTTTTTTTTTTTTTTTTGTGGCACAGGTAAATTTATTTAATTTATTGCATAGGCGAAAATAAATAAATAAATAAATAAATAAAATTAATATTAATAGAAATAGAAATATTTACAATTGATTTATTTATTCTTGTCGTTTAATAAAAAAAAAAAAAAAAAAAAAAAAAACTATTTTAACATGTTACTGTGTACAACAGGAAATTCAACCGCGCTTGGACTTAATTACCAAAATATGCAAATTATGCTAATAAAAACTATTTTTTTTTATTTTTTTTTTTTATAGAACATATAGAGAAGAAGAAGAAAAAAAACTGCGTATTAAGCAGTTGTTTTAAAGTTTTTTTCTTTTTTTAATTTGTATTTGAAATGTTAAATCACAAAACGTGCAATTGATTAATAAAGGTGAAGAGGCACCTTGCAATGCTAAATGTTAATTAAAATATTTACACCTCACCTTCTTACCTCACAGTATATTCATAATAATTGAATCATTCTGTAATTACACATGACAATTATTCTAATAAAAAAAAAAACAAAATTAAATTCTGAGTCATGGTGGTTTCAAACAAATAAAATTTCTTTGTCTACATTCAGAAATCTATCTCATCCATTTCTATCGAATAATGGGTACCTCTCTCAAGCATAATAGTTTATTACATTTGAAAATTATCCATTAGCATATAAAGAAGAAGATAACGTAGAAAAAAATAAAAAAATTAAATTAAAATTCGCGTGTACATGAAAAGGTTTAAAAAATAAACAAAAAATAATCCAAACCAAGCCCATTTTGGTAAAAAAAAAAGAAAAAACATTTTTGAATAGTTTATTTCTATTTGGTTCTTGTTCGTTGGTTTCTTCTTTCTTTGCTGATATCTATAATGTACATTCTATAGAACTTTTTTGTATGCCTAATGAATTTTTATTTTATTTTTATATTTTTACTGGAAAGAACAGTGTTGTGTTCAACAAAGCACACAACAGCACCAAGAACAAGTTCAATACTTCAAAAATAAAGAAATATAAAATGTTTAATGTTTGCAAAACATGCAGCTACATTGCGCATAATTTTTTTTTTTCCATTTGTGGTATTTACAATACTCAACAAACTTTAAGTACAGAAATATGTATATACATATATATTACTCAAATTATTAAGGCTTATTTAACTACCCTTTGACATTAAACTGAAGAAAAAAAAAAACCGAAATATGAAAGCTTTCCTGGAATTTTCATAAAACTATTTTTTGTAAAAGAAAATAATTAATTGATATGCAGTAAAAAAAAAAAACTTTAAGCTAAGCTCAGAAGCTTCTTACCCTGGCCCAAACAAATATAAAAATCAACAAAAATAAATCAAAGTAAAAGTGAAATATCCGTTTAAATTCGTTTTAATAACCTGGCGCCTCCACTATACCGAAAAAAAAAAAACTTCTTTCATAAGCTTAAAAAATAGAGAGAAAAAAAAAAAGGAAAAAAATAAAATCAATAATAAGACATAGCATTCTGGAGGAATAACCCAATTTAAAGTCGAAAATTTTTTGCTATGAAAAGAAAAGAAAATTTTCCGAAACAAAAATCCCCAATATTTTGTGATTCAATTCAAAAATCTTACAGAACAAGTAGTCACTGATAATTTAAATTTAAACTATTCTCTCATACCATTACTAGATAGATGATTTAATTTCCAAAATAAAAAAATAATAATAATAAATATGCAGGAAATGAAAGTACCGTCACCATTATTATTTTGTCAACGGCTTGAATTTACCGGCATTATGTACAATTTTGTACATTTTGCTATGTTTTAATACTAACTATGTAGTATATGTATATAGCTGCCCATATATATATATATAAGTATTTTTTATGTATATAAGAATGTATATAAATCTTATTGCGTTATTACCAAAAAATTATATTCTATATTCACCTATATTTATATACTAACTATGCTGTATTCTATATCTGCTACTACCGTTTGAAATGAAATAAAATTGGGGAAATGTATTTCAATAAACTTGTAATAGAAGAACAAAGTATTATGTTCTATTGAACTGAAAAGAAAATTCATCTTTATTCTTTATTCAACATTAGTACATCTTTTGATACGGCAATAGCAAAATAAAAATAAATAAAAAAAAAGTACCAACAGCAGCAGTGTAGCAGCAATAGTACAATCATCACGTATAGCAGAATGGAGGAAAAACAAACCAGAAGCATCATTGTAAGGCAAGAGAAAATACAGATTAATATATATATATATATATATATAGTTAAAAGACAGTTTTAAAAATAATGGAATGATAAAATTATATATTGGGGAAATGTGACACTACCAGAATTTTTCACTATACATAAAATATATATAACACGCACACAAAACCCCCTAAACAACTAACCACCTACCCGTACAAAAAAAAGTTCGTTTGCCACTTATTTACCCATTCTAAAAAATAACTTTTAAATTCTAGTAAAATAAAAAAAAGCATAGAACAGCAAAACTAGAATGGCATACAACGATCCAAAAAGCATACACTCGATGCTAGCAAACAATTCAAAAACCATCATGAACCACCATCACCATTGCCACCCACTCTAACCAATAAAATTCTCATTCTTTTGCATTCGCTTTTGCTCTTGTTTTTGAAACTTTTCCTATATATACATATATATATATTTCTGCTTTTGTTGTACTTTAGAATCGTCATCAGTGTAGTCGTGTAAGTGAAACATAACTCTGCCTGCTAAACATCAGTATAATCGAACATGCCACCCCAAACCACTATTATATTTTTGAACAACTACTACTCTACATTATTGCGACATGCTTTACTCAGCTGTCGCTATATAGCATCCCTTTGCGATTCTAGTTTCATAATTATGGTGTGAGTTATCAAACGAAAACCAGTAGCAGCAATATAGCAATACTAAAGTATAAAATTGAAAGTAAGAGTGAATGGGTGTTAATGGGGTGAGATGAGGTAGAAATTTGTACGCGCGGACAAGGATAGCAATCCAGATATGCCAATGGCACAGCATGGCATTACATTATATTGGGCGTCACGAATAGAGGATAAACGAAAGGGAAAGCAAATACTACTGCTGAAAGTAAAAGTGCATAGTCAGAATTTCAATTCGAAATGGAAAGCTACTGCTGCTGTTCATACTATTGCTTGCGCCAGTCTGTTTTTCTGTTATAGAAATATTATATATAGAGGTGGGGTGGATGGTGGTTGAGAATTTTAATCGATTTTTGTGTTATTTTTCTTTTTTTTTTTTTTTTGCTATACTATTTTTAGTGATGAGATTTATTTTTAATAATTATTTCTTCTTCTTCTTCTTCTTCTTAAATGACAAAAAAACAAAATTGTTTTGCCTTTTTGTGTAAAAAAAAAATAGAGTTTTTTTAATCAGAAAACCAAGAAAATATGTATTTTTATCTTATCATATAGCACCAATACATATTTATATTAGTTTATTGTAATTTTATTTTTTGTTGTTATGTTTATCAGTGAAATATATATATATATATATATATATATATATATATATATATATAAGTATAATCAGTGCCTATTACATACATTTAAATTCATTAATTAAAATTATTTCAGAAAATTAAAAACAAAAAAAAAATTAAATTTGTTTACATCGTTGTGAGCTTTTTGAAAAGTATTTTATTTTAACCATCACCACCATCACCTCTACACATTTTTTTTTTTATTGTTTTTTCGTTGCTTTGTCATCTAATGTGCATACATAATACATAATTTAGCTTTTTTTTACGCATTCAGAAACTACTGAAAAATAAAAAGCATAAGCACACACAGCATAGACTATTCATTTAATATACTTTCTCTTTTAACATGGATCGATAAACATAATATTACATTGGTTTTTTATTTTATAGCAATACAATAATATACGAAACAACCAAAAAAAAAACAAAATTTAAATTACATGTAAACAGTGTATATACAAAAAAAAAATATATAGGACACGATGCGATGATGACAAAATAAAATAAAAAAGAAAAAAAAGCGCAGAGAACGCATCGCGCATCATCATGAAAATGAAAACTTTTTTTCATTTTTTTTCTTTTTTTTTTCTGTGTTAAAGAGAACATTTGAAATTCACCGAAAAAAAACAAAAAAAAAAAAAAAAAAAATATGTTTATGAAAAATTTAAGCTTTATGAAACAATAAAGTAAAATTGAAAGAAAATTATATAATAAATAAATGAAAACTTTAGTATTTTATAGCAACAACGAAAGAAGCTTTTTCTGTGAAAATGAAATATCTACAAAAAAAATAAAAAAAATATTTTCCAGTTCAACAAGAATACAACTATGCACGTGGAGGTCGCTTTAGGTGAAAATTATTTGCTTCAAGGCCGATTGCGTTTCGTTTCGTGCAAGGGGAATATTATATGTATTATTATTATTATTATTATTATATACGTGTAGAGAGATAAGTTTTATATTTTATATATAAAAAAAAATATTATTAAAAGCACACTAATACTGCGTGCTACGCAACTACTAACTTAATTTTATACACATGTATAAACTAATCGCGCAACCAACAGCCACCAGCAACCTTCACAAACGCCTAACCAAATTCTTTTTATTTAATACATAAACTATGTAATGCAACCATTTTAATTATATATATATATATATATTTTAGACATTTTAATTAATAATTATAAAACAAAATAAAACAAAAAAAAAAAAACATTTTTACTTGCGCATTTACCATTTCCTGCGAAAATTACAGGTACGCATATTAAGGTGACAAATTCTTAGTAATTGTTAACAAAAAAAGTAATTAATTAATCTATTTTTCTATGAAAAATTACATTTTGTTGAAATTTGTCAAAAAAAAAATAAATAATCGAAATATATATTTGCAATAAAAAACTATGCAAAAAATAAAAATCACAAGTAAAAACATTTGACATTGAAAATTATATTTAAAAATATAGAAAAAAATAAAATATATATATGCACATGCTTTTCGCGCATTTAACAGAACAAGAAGAAGAAAAAAAAATTACAAATAACCACAACAAACATGCATACACATGAGTTTCTTAAATAAATAATAAGTAAAAAATTTAAAGAAAAGATAAAAAGAATAATGAATGCGATGAACACAATCATAACGATGAGGATGCTGCTGTGCTGATGACGATGGTTTTTGATATATATTTTTAATACTCAAACGGTTAATAAGTGAACAAAAAAAAAAAAAAACTAAATAGAAAAATTAAAATCCGTGATTGTATTCCGGTTGTGCTAATGAAATTCAATTCAAACAATCGTATACGATACGCATTTAATATAATACGGAACAAAAAAAAAATCCTCTAGAGGAAAAGAAATCTACATTCTTAGCAACGCAACTGATATTTAACCCAAAGAAGAAAATAACAAAAAAAAAAAAAGAAAAAAGCGCACACATAAAATATCTACTGTAGCTGCTGTAGCTTCCTATTTCCTGACAAGGTCAAGAATATTTTTCGCTGCTTATTACACTCTACACCGTTGTGCATCTATCTGTGCAATGCATTCGTGAATTTTTTTTTTAATAATAATAATAATTAATAATCTACACACACACACGCGCATGCAAATAAAAATTTATTTCTTTAATTATTTTATTATTTAATAACAAACAAACGAGAACAATTGTAGAATATAAATTTATTTATTTATTTATTTGTTTGTTTGTTTGTTTTAATTATATAACGAAGAAATATTTTTTTTTTTTTTGCTTCGCTGTAAAATGCATTTGTATTAAAAAATAAAAAAAAAAGAAGAGTATTTGTAGGTCATTTTAATGATGCAAAAAAAAAAATATATATATATATTTTATTATTTCAGTACATCTGTGCATTTTTCATATCTATTTTTATAATTATTCGCGTGTATATATATATATATATATGTGTGTGTGTATTGTGTTTTTAACCAGCAACGTTTTTATAAACAAAATTTAAATAAATAACATACGCGACGTATGGTATTTTTACGCGAAATCTTTGAAATTTCCTTAACAAAAAATTATAATTTTTTTTTTTTTTTTTTTTATATATGGGTCAAAGATTTGACATTGCTATTATTTTGTTGTGTGATTAGAAAAGCTTTATAATAAATGTTAAAAACGTTATGATATAATAATAAATACGTAAAGCTCTCACTCTTTAGTTTCACTTTTAACACAAAAAATGCTTTGAGGAAATAATTTTATTTAATTTAATTTTTTTTTTTCATTGCTAAATTTGCATTTTTGTCTGCTCCTCTGTTGTGTTCTATATTTAAATGTCGATAGAAAGAAGACGAATAAAATTAAAAAAAAAAAAAAAACATTTCCGCGTAATACACAATTTTTTAAAAAAATACACGAAAAAATACCATCATCAATTTTTTTTTTACATTAGTAAATGAAAAATTTATTATCAGACATTGGAAAATTTATTTTTAATTAGTAATTTATAAGCAGATGAAATAAGTTTACGAAATTTTTTTTTTTCAAATAATCATTTAATAAAAAAAAAAAATAAAGAAAACTAAAAATAAGCTATAAAAAAAAATAAATTTAAATAATAAAGATTTTCATTGAAACGCTCAGCTCAGAAACACTTTTGATTTTATCAACGAAAAAAAAAAAAGGTTAGATTTGGTATTATTTTCACTTAAAAAGCTACATTTTGATTGTGTAAAAAAATATGTATTAAAAACGCATAATAAATGTTTTTGTCAATGATGACACATGGTGAATTATGTACAGATGAAAAATAGACGGTAAATAGCACACGTGTTTTAGAAAGTGAAAAAATAAAGACGAAAACGAAGAAATTTCTATAAACAAATAAATAAATATTTAAATGCATTTAAATTTAATAAATTTTCACTTTATTTGTTACTTTTTTCCATTCGTTTTTTGATTACTAACAAAATGTGCTTTTGCGTTTTTGCGCGGTACACTTTAAATGCGCATTGCATATTTAAAAGTCAATAAATAATAATTAAAGCTCAACTCATTATATTATCAATAAAAAAAAAAAAAATAAAATGTTATTTTGATTATTAAAAATATTTTTATACGTTACACAGTCACCCACTAATGCATATTTGAATGTAGCTTTTCTTGACGCTCTGCCAATACATTCATAAAAAAAAAGCTTTCAGTGTAGTTTTTTCTTTTTTATTCTTTTTTGAATGGATTAGTGAATTAAGTAATGCAAATATGTGTATATATGTGTATTAGCTTAAATAAATAAATAATAATAATCGTAAACAGGATATTTTAACACTTGTGCAAAAGCTAGATTACGCTCAAATACAACGTTAACGTTTTTTTTTTTTTTTTTTATTTAATTTTTAATTATTTAACAATACATAAATAATTGCGGAAAAACATTTTTATTTTTGGGGAATTCATTTACAATGTTGCAAGCAAAGTTTAAAACTAAAAAACTGAGAATCATTTTTTTATTTTTATTTTTTTTTGCTACATTTACGCACTTCATTGATTTTTCTTTATTTTCAAAATAACCAGATTTACCCATTTGTGATGAATAAATTTAGAAAATTAACACACACGAGCTTAATTTTTTTTATTTTTCTCCACAAGAGCAAATCATCGTACAAAATATTCGTTACCAAATAAATAAATAAATAAATTTTTTACTCTAGCCAGCAATCCACATTTTTTCGTTAAGTGTGTTGCAAATAAAAATATATTTATTTAATAAATTAAATTAATTAATTTAATTTAATTTAATTTAATTAAATATCCGGTTAAAACAAGTTTAATAAATAAACAAATGCAACCACTGCATACGCACCTTAATTTATTCGGTGTAAATCACGGATGTCTTCAAGAATTTTCCTCGTTCACAAAATAACAGAAAAAATAAAAAAAAAAAAAAAACCTCCCCAGTTTTTCAAATCAATCAATTAATCAATTAATAATAATTTTCTTTATTACAAAAATATTTTCCAAAGTAACCAAAACAATAAATTTTCTCGCTGTGTGTAAAAAAACAAATTTTGAATTTTGAGAAAAAAAAAATAAATAAATAAAACAACTAAAAACCAACCAAAAAAAAAAAATGTATCAAAAATTAATTAATTAATTAATTAAAAAATATATATAAATTTTTCTTTCTTTCTTTTATAAAATAAGAATTTATTATTTTTTTTTTTTTTTGAATTTTAATTTTTTTGTTTTCACCCCGCGAACATTTTCTTAACTTTTCATGCGCCCACTTTTTTTTTTTATTATTTAAATAATTTGCCCGAAAACACACTTAATCCCTTTTAATTGTTTTCATGATTTTTTTTTGTTTGTTTGTTTGTTTTTCTTTTAGGAGTTTTTCATCATTTTTAACTTTAACTTAAAATAAACAAAAAAAAAAAAAAAAAAAAAACTTTTTAACTTCCGTCTTGAACTAAAAAAAAACTTCTGTTTGATTGACCAAAGATTTCTTAAAACTTTTTTTTTTTTTTTTATAACATAAATGTCTCTTTCGTTAACTTTTATTAATTCACAAAACTTTAATTAATTAATAAATTAATTAATTAAAAAAAAAAAAAAACTTAAACAATTGTCGTGATTAAAATTAAATAAAAAAAAAATCGTGGTTAGGGTGGTTTTAGTTTTAGCAAAGATTCAAATTTAAATTAAAAAAAAAAAAAACAAAATATAAATCTTTTTTTTTTTTTTTTCTTCTACTTTATCGACGCGGAAATATCACACTTTACGATGTTAAAATTACTCTGCGATGTTGCAACGTTTTTTAATTCGCCCAAAACACTTTATTTATTAGCGAATTAATTATTATTTAAACACAAAGTATATAAAATAAAATAATTAAATAAAAAAAAAAAAAACAACTTTTTGACAATCACAATCTCTCTCAGCACACACTATTTGTTCCTTTATTTAAATTATTTATGTTTTTAGATGCGTTTTTGGTTTTTTGTTTAGAAAAAAAATGTTTTTTTAATTAGTTTTAGCAACAAAACAAAATAAATAAACAGAGGGAGAAAAACAAGAAAAAAAAAATATATATATTGTTTTTTATTGCAATTTATGCAATTGATTTTCCCAGTATTTTTTTTTTTTTTTTATTATTCACTTATTTTATTAATTTGGTAAAAACTTCTTTTTTTTTTTTTATTTTATTAGTGACAATTTTTTTATTTAAATATAAAAATAAGAGAAAAGAGAAAAAAATTATATAACAAAACAAAAAAAAATGCAATTTTGATTAATTGAATAAAAAGTTTAATGTTTCTGAATTAATATTATTTATTTATTATTATTATTATTATATTTTAGCTAGCATTGCACTGATATTAAGTGCACGCTCTGAGCACCTCCAAAACCTAGGGCCGAATAGACAAACATGAATTTCTAAACTGCGTTTTGGCCCGGTTAATATGCGATAGAGGAAGATAGTTGAGTTCAAATTATATTTTTGAATGCTGCGTATATTTGAAATGCGTTTTTATAACACGTTAGAGGAAGACGAATAGCGCTTAAAAATTGCCGAAAATAAATTAATTTTTTTTTTTTGTTTTTTGGTGTATTTATTTTTCTGATGGTAGTGTGTAGCACCATCAAAAACAACACACGCGAGTTCTACAGTCAAACAAAATAAATAAATAAAATAAAATAAAAAATAAATAAAAAGCAAGGAATATAGCAATAAGAGAGCGCCTATGTGTATGTGTTTTGCATTTATGCTTTCGATTTAAATCAATTGGTGTGGTTGAGATGTAACATTGACTTTGTGGTGTTTGTTTATGTATATACATACATATATATATGTATATAAAGAGTGGGCAGTGGGTAGAAAAGAAAAAGCTCATAGCAAAGCACAACTTGGGTGTTTATCGTATTATATATATATATATATATAGGCATAATAAAAGTTGTATTTTCGATTGCAAGTTGAACTTTTTTTTTTTTTGTTCGGTTTCTGTTTTCAAATGCCAGTAAATGTAGTGAGTGAATAGCACTTGCGTTATACAAACGGGAAACACGATACACTGCGAAATTTTGCAATTGAGCTTTTTTTATTTTTTATTTTGTTTTGTTTAGCTATGCCAGCAACATAATATTATTATTATTATTATTATTATTATTATTATTATTATTTATTAAAGCTTTTTATACACTGAAAAACGATTTAATTATAAATGCAATTAAATTTTTTATGTTTACTACGTACATTACAGTGTACTATCGCTTTGTAAAACCCAAAAAAAAAAATTTTTTTTAATAATTATAATAATTTCAGAAGGCATAAGCATAATAATTGCGCTTTATACATACATACACAATATTTATGTAACTATAGCTAAAATAATTAAAAAATAAAAAAAAAAATATTTCTATATAAATTTAGACTCACTTTATAGCATTATGTCATGCTTAAAAAATAAAAACAGAGACGGCTATACGATTTGATTAATAAAAAATAAAAAACAAAAAAACAAAAAATAATCAACACACAACAATAATATAAAATGACCGAAATTTCGGTATGTGCGTTTTTTTTTTTTTTATTTTTTATATTAGTTTTTCTCTATCTTTCCCATGGTTGCGGGTATAATTCGCTTGTTCTCACGTGTCAAAAGTTGCTGTGTGCAATGAATTATTCTCTCTGAATCATTGCGATCATCATCAAAATACATTTTTTTTTTCTTCAGTTTCTATATACAAAAGCAACAAAGCACATATACATAGCAAATATATGTATATAAATTTTTTCTCATAGTTGCGCTTTGACGGTGTTTAATGTATTTGAACGTATAGCATTCTTCGGGAGAGAAAATATATATGTAGCTATGCTACGCGGAGTATTATAATGTTATTTCCGTGTGTTTTTTTATTTTATTATTTTTTTTTTTTATTCAACAACGGTAACGAGCAAAACTTCTATGCAAGAGTGCGTCGCTGCTCACTATACGTTGTTTATATGAATTTGTTGATATCGTTTTATTAAAGGCGGTATGAAGGCAAATGAGAATTTTTTTTTTGGTATTTTGGAGGCATTGCAGATGTGTTGGTGCCTGTTTAGGCCACACTTTTTTTTTTTTTTCGTTTTGCTCTTTTTTTGTGCTAACTTTTTGAGAAAACAATTTTTATTTTTGTTTTTCAAAACTTATACATATAACACACGTGGAATTGCGTTTTTATACTGCTGCTCCCCAACGCAATTTTGCCATTGAGTCCACGCACACATTGACCTTATGTTCTAGGTCGCGCGAGACAGAGTGAGGAAGGTTTTGGTTTTTTTTTTTTTTTTATTTATTTTTATATATTTTTATAACTTTTATTTTTCTATTTAATATATTTTGGAGCTTTTTATCTGTGTTGGGGCATTTTTTTATTTTTTTTATTGTTTTTTTTGTTATGTACAAATATATACGATTGCGTTTTGTTAAATCATCAACTTAAACTGTCGAACGAACACACAACGCAATTTAGTGCAGAATTTTATAGTTGGCATACGAGTGTGTCCAATTAAAAATGAAAAACAAAAAAAATACTAGCAAGAGCAGCAGAATAGTTTTACAGAATATTGTGTAAAGTGGGGTTTTGTTATGTTGAGCTTTACCATTATTTTTAAATAGAGGAAAACTTCGTTATTTTATTTTTTGTTTGTGCTGTTAGCTTTTTCCAGTAAAATAACAACAAAAATCTGTATGCGTTAGGTATGAGAGATAGCAGCGTCCGGCGCCACGCAGAAAAACGCACCATTCTTCATCTATTCTAGCAGCATAGAACATATAAAGCTTTTGCAACTTGTTTGGTAGAGCAGAGCCTTGTTATTGGGCGGCTTATTGGCGACAACCAAAATAGAGCAATGCTTTAAATGCGGTGAGGGCGTTAATAGCCTTATGCTTACTTTAGCCAGGTCTACCATTACCAAACATCAACTATGCGTACGAAACTTTTCAATATCGCATTTAAAAAATGTACGAAAAACAAACTAAGTAAAACTAAACAGCAATAAATTTTCCTTCATGCTAGCTTCATCTATTTGCTTTATATATGCTGGCCTATTTTTCTTGATTCATTTTCATAAAAACCGAATGAAAAATAAAAATAAAAAAAAATTGAGAGCACTATTACACAATACAGATTTGTTTAACGTTAAACAAAGATTAATTGAATTAAAAATGAAATAACAAAGTGTGTAATAAAAAAAAGAAAAAAAAAAAGATGCTGATATTTAACATATAATGCGTTGAAGGCAGTGTTACGAACCGTAACGGGCGGACAACGATAAAAAAAAAAAAAAAAAAAAAAACCAGAGTGAAAATGTTGTCAATCGTTAATATAAATTTTTATTTTTTTTTTTAATAAATGCAATGCAACGGTTCAAAACCCTGGTTAAAAAATAGAAAATTTTCATTTAACGACACAACACAGCGTGTATTGATATTTGAATTTAGTTTTATTAGAAGTGACGTCATGTTGGAGCACAGGCTGCCTTGCTAGCCTTAACTCTTAATAATATTGAATTATTATGACATCGCAAACACATCGCATTTATTATTATTATTATTATTATTTATCTTTGAATAGATTAAAATTATGACAATAAAAAACTATTAACACACAAAAATAAAATTATGAAAAACAAAAAAAAAAATTTTTTGAACGACACAAAGTTTAGCAACATTAAAAAAAAATAATAATAACAAATACATAAAAAAAAAAAAAAATGTGTTCAAGTTAAAAATGAATATCGGACCTAGCTTAAAATAAATAAAAAATTAAATAAAATTTATATTCCATTGTTGTGCCCTAGATTGATGGGATAATTTTTAGTTTTTTTTTTATTTTGATTCAACATAAGAAAACAGTGTGATACAAAAATGTTTTGGTAGCTTAGCTGAATAATAATAATTAATTATTTAAGGGATTATATGGTACAGTGAATAAAATCAAATGCATTTACACTGGTTCGTTGCTTTATAGTACTTTACGCAATAAAGTTTCAAAGCACGGATTTTATTCAACTTGTAACTGAAGTATTTATTCCCAGTAGCAATAGTAGTAGCAACTAGTTGCAATTAATATTCTTAAAAAATAATAACAAAAAAAAAAAAGCTTTTAGTGAAGCACACTGTAACTAAAATGTATCATTCATGTGTCAAATTTACTTATATAAGGCATCAACAACTTGCTATCTACTATTTTTAGTATAAATGCATTAATAATAATTTTTTTTTTTTTTGTTAATTCAATGAAATCCATATAAAATTTTTTTTTTTGTACTTTAATATTTATTTAAACAAAACATTTGGTCACTTAACAAAACAGTTTATAACCTTAGTTTCACCAAAAAAATAATAATAATAAATAAATTATCACAAGGTTAACAGTAGGTTCTACACATATAAATTAATTAAGTTTAATACATCAGAAAGTATTAATAAAACTAATCAAAAAAAAAAAAAAAATTATAATAAAAATTCATTATCATCTACATATGTGCTATAAACGAAGAATTAATTAATTAAAAAAAAAAAAAAACAATCGAAAAAGGTCATTAAAGCCTTTTTTTTTTTTCGTATAGGTGACACACTTTTCAAAAAATTGTTTAATTTCCCTCTTCAATCAAAAAACGCAAAAAAAAACAAAAAAAATAGTTTTTCCCGCAGATAAATATTGTTTTGTTTTTTTTTTTTATAATCTCAACACATTGATTGTTGATGTCTTGATACATTATCAACAATAATCAAGTGTTATTTACGACAACAACAAAAAAAAAAAAAAAAAAAAAACCTTGAAACTTATCATGTTTCTTTATTTTCATTAATTTATTTCTTTTTAACATAATTATATTATTCTGGACAGCACAATATAGTAATAACAACGCCCAAAATAATAATAATATAAGTTAAAATAAAATAAAATAAAAATTATAATAAGGGAGTTTGAGTGGGAGTATTTACAAGCCTATCGATTTATTTTGTATTTTCCATAAAGAACGATGGCATAAAATTATAATAATAATAATAATAATCAAATCGACAATGAGACGCGCACATGATGGTGTTATATCAACAAGAACTAGGCTGCATAGGCCAAAGAAAAAAAAAAAATGTTTTTATTTTGCTGTAAGACAGATACTCAGATCAGATGAACTATTTTCCGTATTTTTGTTGTTGCAGTGGACAATGTTATTATTCAAAAACAACCAAACGAAGAAAAAAAAGAAAATAGAAGACGTGAACTACGACAACAAGAACATCAAGAGCGCGTGTGTTACTGTTTTAAAAAGACAAAAAGGAAATTTGTTCAAAATAATACAGAAGAGAAAAAAAAAAGAAGATAGAACTGAAAGTGATAAAGAAAGTTGTAGTCCTTATACACTAAACCGAAATAATGTTGTCGCCAATGTAAACATTCGGATGACATAATAATCCTAATAGCAAAAAAAAAAAAAAAATGTTTGTTACATTATTGAATAATCTGTCGTAATTACTTGATTTTCCTTTCATCCTTTTTTTTTTTTTTTAATTACAAAAAACAAGCGTTTCGCGGTTAAATTTACATGAATTTTACATAGTTTTGGTGTGAAAATAAATAGAAAAAGTTACTGCAAGGTAGAAAGCGGTAAACAATGAACATTGATTTAACAAAAACTTTTTTTTTTTTTTTGCAGTTTTTTCCCTTTTTTTTTTTTAAATTCTTCCTTTTCTTTTTCTTTCATTTTTGTTTTTGCAATTAAATAGTCAAATAAATGGCTAAATTATAACTAGACATGAAACACCTATAGCATGCGTATAAAAGTAAATAAACGTTTCTTTAAAAAAATGAATAAAAAAAAAACTAAAATTGTAAAATTACTGTGATGGTCGTTTGTGAGCCATGGTAAACAGGTGCGACCTGTATATAATAGTCAGTCATAAAACCTATGAAAATATAGCTAAAGAGGGTTCTCTCTTGTACAGTTTATTTTTTTCTTTTTTTGCTGGAATCATAATCGACCATATAGAAATAAAATCAAATAAATGTATGATGGGAAAATGGTTTGCATGTGTATTTTCAATTAAATAGTGGTGATTTTTCACTCCACATAAATTTTCATATATATATATACAAATAAGCAAACACGCATTTTCTATCGCATAAAAACACGCACGTTTAGATACAAATTTTTCTGTGCTTTTTATTATTATTTAGCTAATAGCTGTACTGTGTCCCCATTTTATTATGAAAATATTTTCCATATATTTTGTCCACATTTATTTTTTGTGCTTTTTATAGTCCTATCTCACTCGTTAAAAAAAAAAAATTAAAAAAAAAAAAACTTCCTGTATACATTTTCGTAACGCTAAAATACATAGATTCTAAAATTCAACCACCTTGCAATTAAGTTTCCTCAACTTCTAATTTAGAGAAATTCACTTTCCATTTTATAACCTTTTAATGAAAATACACCCTCTTACCCCAGCAAACATTATTATATGGTAACAACACTAGTATATAGAAATCAATAGGAAAATTGTATATTCTGGTTAATCTCACTATTGTTACCGCTACCATTTAACATTGCTACTACTAATTACAAGAATAAAGAATTTTTAATTTTTCTAACAATTTCTAAACTGCATTAAAAATTTATTTAATTTATATAGAAAAAAAATAATTTAAATTACGGCATTTTAATAAATTTTTAAATGTCATTGAACCTTTAATAAATAAATAAATAAATAAAAAAAAACATTATTTATTTAATTTACGAAAAACGTGCAGCATTTTCTTATTTTATTCTCCAAAAAAAAAAAATTAAATTAAAATTAAAATTAAAATTAAAATTAAAACATACAATTACGAATTAAAAGAGAAAAATAATCATAATAATAATAATAATAGAAATGTTTGTAAATAAGAAAAGTTATTTTTTTCATTAAGAGGAAATAGAATTTCATCTTATTCTTATTATTATTCTATTTCTACATTACTAACTTTTACAATGCAATTAAACTTATTCACATGACTTAAGTACACGGTAATTATATACCAAAAAAAAAAAAAAAAAATTCAAAAACGAAGTTAACTTTTCCACCTCCTCTATTTAGTTTTTTTTTTTTTTTTTCGGTATTTCTTACGACGTTTGCTCACATCGTCGTAACCAAAACAATGAGAAATGAAAGAAAACGATAGAAAATAAAACAATAAATAATTTTATCGCCCAAAATTAAACTAAAAAAAAAAAAAAAAAGCATCGACCGTTCAAGATATGCACTCGACCTAAACTCATCATCATCCTCATCAACCAAATCCATCACTTACCGTTCACTCTACACCGTCATTATTAATGCATTGTTACAAAGAATTATTTCGTTTTTTATTATTATTTCTATTTTAATCAAAAAACCGAAATAAAGTTAATCAAAAAAAAAAAAAAAAAAAAACTTTTTTATTATTTCTATTACGAAATTGCAATTGATTAGGAATATTAATTTATGATAATAATAGTTTAGTTAATTAAAGATAATTAATTTATAGGTTTTTTTTTTTTTTTTATTGTAAAACTGATAAAATTGACTGTGAAAATTCATCACCGTAAATACAGGTGTAGCTAAAACGTTTAAATGCATTCTGTAAAATAATTTCATTTGCTTCGCTATGTTATTTAATGACACAACGAAAGGGGTTTATTATGCTGCTGCTGCTGCTGCTGTCTTGATACAAAAAACTAAATTTTAATTGTAATATTGTGGGGACTGATATTACACAATCCACCATAACTAGTTTATCGTTTTAATTAATATCATTAAAACTATTACTGAAACAAAAACTATTTATTATGCATTTTAATTATTATATAATTATTAAACAAATAAAAACGACAACGGAAATATACGAAAAATACTTTTATTATGCATATGCGTCAATGAATTCATTAAAAAAATTTCATTTAATTATTTCTACGCATTTTTTTTGTATGTATTAATAGAAAGAAAGAAAAAAAAAACATTTCAATGTATTCAACGCATTTTTAATGATGAATTTTAATTTAAATAGATACGCAAACACTAAACACTAAACACAGAAAATCAAACGGCAAGAAGTGAAGAAACAAAAACCAACGAATCGCCATTTTTGCGGCTTATCGGTAAGCCACTTATAAAAAAGCGCAGCATATAACAGCAGTCAGCTAAGTTTACGATAGTCATTTGCATTGGATGTGCAAAAAGTAAAGAAAAGAAAAAAAAAAAAAAAAAATGAATGTTTTTGTATTTTGCTTTTCGTTTCTTTTTTTTTTTTTTTTTGCACTTTGTTATACGCGATACCAGGGTTATGTAAATTATTTTTATAGAAAAATAATATTTTTTTTTTTTTTTCTTAGTTATTATTTCAATTTAATTTAATTTTTTTTTTTGTTTAAATAATAATTATTTTTTTCTTTCTAAATTTGTTGGCTAAAAACAAAAAAAAAAAAAATGTATGCTTTATAGTTGCGTGCGTGTACAATGCAGATATCGATTACGCAACATAACGTACATTCGGTCAAAAAATAAAAATAAAAAATAATAAAAAATGTAGCTCTGTAGCAAAATATATTTCAAAATATTATTATTATTATTATTATTTTGGGCTAGAATAAGATGGTTGTAGCTAACATAATGTTTAATCGTATATTATTCTCTCAACATATTTATATTATTATTATTATTATTATTATTATATTTTTGCTATTTTTATGCGTATCTTAAAACTGTGTTAGTGATATGATGTTTTTCTATTTGAAAATAGTAAAAAAAAAAAAAATATATATATATAAAAATACAAAATTAAAATGCTTTATAAAATCGTGCAACTGAAATAACATTATTTTAAAGTGAAACGTGTTAAACTGAGACGAATGCATATTTTAAGCTTTTTTTTTTTTTTTTTTTGAATAGAAAAACCGTCCCAAACCTAAACAATAATATGTATGTTAACTGACTGCGTTAACTTAAATGCGTGTAAACGACATAGCATAGAGAAATATCGCAGTTTATATTTCTTTGTATATACATTATATACACATACTATGTACAATACAACTACAAATGGCCTTGTCGCGCCGTTGCTATCAAATACCGTCAACTAATGTGCGTGTGGCAAATATACAAACGAATTCAATTAAGAAAGTTTTCCTTATCAATAAATTTAAGTTGCTTTTGTACATGCGATTATTAAGCTGTATGCGTGTACTACTTTTATTTTTCGCCTTTTTCTAGGGCAGTGGACAAGGAAAAGAATGGAAAATGCTCGTTTTTTTTTTTTGTTGTTTTGCAAACCGAAAATTAAAATTTTACTTAGAATATAGTCCTGATAAAACTGATGATGAAAATTTTTTATTTTCTATAAACGAAGCTCTATCAGCCATTATAATTTGTTTTTTGTTTGTTGTTTCTAAATGAATAATAAAAGCACTAGTGCTTTCGCAGAAATTGTATACACCAATGGAGGCGCATGGTAATTTTTAATATTTTTTTTTTTTTTTTTTTTTTTGTTTTTGTACTCTCCACCATCAGAAAAATAGGAGAATTTTCTACATTCTGATTTTTGAATTGTATTCTAAAAAAGAAAAAGAAAAAGAAAGAAAAAAAAAACAACAACAACAACGACTATTTTATGCTTTTACTTGAAGTCAGCATAAAACTAAAAAATGATTTATTAAAAATTTTCTATGTTTATTTTTATTGTAAATTTAATTTGTATTGCGTTTATAATTACGATAAACTAACTTAAATTTAGGCTAGAGCAATTATTTTTCATTTTATTTTTACTAATAACTTCAACAAAAAAAAAAAAAAAAAAACGAAAATATTATTAAGGATTTCCTATGTATCATTTACACGCAACATAAAAATTCAAAAAATATAATACGAAAGCTTTTATACAATATGTAAAGTAGAAATATGTTTTCCTAGTTTTATATGAAAATTTCATTTATTATTTATTTATATTCAAACAGCATCTATAATTACCTAGTTACACTGCAACCCATTGCAATGAGTTTAAAAATAAAAATTGAGAAAGAAAGAAAGAAAAAAAAAGAAAATTAATTCACCAACAGCTACGTATCACCCCTTTTCAGTTTGATTTCAGTTAAAACTTGTCTCTTTTTGTTCTGATTTCGAAAATTCGGGAACGGTAGCAGGTTTCTCTGTATATTATTGTTGCTTTTAAATCATAGAAATTTTTATTGAAAATGCACATAGAATATATGTATAACGCACAACCCTTTTCGACCCTGTTCAACTCTTTCGTTGAAGATACTATTAAATACCAAAATCAATGAAACAGGGCGGAAAATTCATACATACATTACGTATATACGTATATATATAAATTGAAAAATATTATATTTTTGATGATAATATTAAAATAGGGCGCAGTAATAACAAACAATCCGTTTTTTTTTTTTTTTTCAACATTAACAACGAGACCCCAGAAATGTTTACTATTTATACAAATAAAAACCCCCTGGACCGTTTATTATTGATAGAAATTTATATTTTATATAAATAGAGATTAAAATATATAGAAATACGGAAAAATACATAATTCTGAGTAATGAAAATGAATTTAATTGTTGTAATTTCAAAAAAATAAAATGAATAAAAAAAAAAAAGTTTTCTCGAAAATAATTTTTAATTGGTTTTTAGGTTGGTTGATTTTGTGCTTTTCAAATATTTTCGCCCTTTTTCAATTTATATTTTCTATTTGTGCTTTGTTTTAATTTTACACATAAAAAACTAAAAAGCTAAAAAAAACTTTAAAATTGCATTTTGCTGTTACCAGAAACTTATGTTTAATGGAAAATAATAAAGTTTTTTTTTTTTTGAGTCTTTATTTTTTAACATGATGCAGTAATTTTACAGAAATAATCGATTATTTAAGTAGGAAATTGCATTAGAGTTTCCTTTCTTTCGAAAATAATTAGTAAACTCCCTATCTGACAGGACGTAAACATCCTTCGCATAAGGGTTAAAGTTTGTACAAATTTTTACGTTTAAAATGAAAATGTTTGGTTTTTCTTGTTGTTGGAATAAATTCTCGTTTTGCCAACTCCGCAGATACTTTTTCCACAAATTTTTACCTTACAACGATTAGCATAACAAACCGTTTACATATCTATTTATATTTTTAGCATATTAAACTCATTATTTTATTGTTATTAAATAAAATAACCATTAATAGGATATTTTAATCACGTTTGTTCTTAAAACGATTTTTTTATTTATTTATTTTTTTATTTTTTCTATTGTTATCATTGGCTTAGTAAAGCGATTATAAAGCTCATGTTGGAGAGTAAATGGAAATTCTATTTTAATGCAATAAAATTATTCAATTAGTTTTTAATTTAAATAAATAACTAAATAAACCAATAGGCATAAGTAATAAAAATTCTAAACATTTTAAATCAATAACAGGTATAAGAAAAAACATTTTTTTTTTTTTTATTTATTTAATAATGCGTTAAGAATGCAAAACTTGATTTTTATTTATTTTTCGTAAATACGCACAAAGTTAATTTATTATTTTAAAAATTTTGAAGCATAGACGAAACTAAGAAAAGAAGAAAAATAAAAAAAACGCTAACAAAGCAAATAAATGTTAATACAAAGACCTACGCGAAAAAAAGGTTTATTAAGCGATGTATGAGTGTTAAATTTGCGTTAATTTTATTGAAATCACAGCGTTCTGATGTCTGAAGATTTCTTTTCGAAATTCCATAATTTTTTTTTTTTTTTTTTACGACAAACTCAGTTTAAATAAACGAAAAATCATAAATTCATATAAAATAAATTGCGTTACGCAGAAAAAAGGTAGATTTGTGTGTTGCTTGTTGGGGATTTGTAATCAAAAAACTATTTAGTTGCCTAACAGGTTCTTTACGCATCATATAAATCGATGCCGCCACCGCTGTCAAAAATCAACATCAGCATAAATTAGTTCTTGCGAATAGAGAATAAAGCTTAATAAAAAAAAAAAAAAAAAAAAAAACTGAATTTAAAATACGAAATAGCAAAAAAAATCTAGTTTTTCCTCAGTCATTATTCTCAAGGACAGCGCTTCACAACCTACAAGTTAAATAATCCCTTTTATGCGTACTAATTAAATGCGTAAATTTAGGTAATCTATTGTGTTGTTAACCACTGTCTCTCGGAATATAAATTTAAACAGAAAACAAAAAAATAAATGATTATAATCATTCGCGAGGAATACATAATTCGAAAAGGTCTTTTGGTATCAACGCTTTTTTTTGTTTTTTTTTGAGGTTTGGTATTTCGTTTCGTTTCGTTACTTTTGTATTTCTTGTACTACGGACAGGTTTTTTTTATTTTTATATTTTTTTTTTCTACTTTAACTAACCATATAATTTAATTTATTTATTTCATTTCTGTTATATATATTAATTTTTTTTTTTTTTTATTTTTCATTATTATTATGACAAACAATCCTAATAATTTATAATAATGGGTTATTGTATGTGCGTTTTTTTTTTTTTTTTTTTTTTATGTTTGTATATTTAACATTTCTACGCATGAAGATCATATGAAATTATAATTTATCAAGATCTCTATATACACGTTTTTCGTTATTATCTAATTACAAAAATGTTTTCTATTTTTTTTTTGTTCTTCATTTTATATAAAATTGTTAAATCATTAGCAGCATTATTTTCTGTTAATAAATTTTGAATAAATATTTCTGACCTCTATCAATATAAATTATATTTGATTTGTTCATAAATAGATAATTATTTATCTATTAATTAATAAATAATCATTTTGTAATTAAAAAAAAAAAATATTGTGGAATACCATACGTTCAAGATAAACAATGTTGACTGTTTAAAAAGAAATGAAAAACATAAATAAAAATAAAAATCTAATGATCATGCATAGAAATTATAATAAAAATAAAAAAACATAATGAAATAAGAAACGTTTCTGCCTATTTCTATAATTCGTATCATCCCACAAACAAATAATTGAAATTACGTTTAGTTATTTTTGTGTTGAACAAATGTAAATATTTGTAAATAAAAAAAAATAAAAAATTAATTAACGAATGATGATCACGTTAAGCAGAAAATCATTTATTTATTTTAATCGTATTTCAACGTAAATTGAATTGATTGTATTATGCAATTGTACGTGCTATGTGCAATTAAGAAAGATCTATACGAAATGTTCTATTTAATAAAAAATGAATCCTAATTCCAACTATTATAATGTTGTAATAAAATTTCTACTTTGTTTTATATGTTATTATGCTGTTTTTGGCACGATTAAAAAAAATAAAAAACACATACAATCGACGAGTTATTGAGACGAAAATATATTTATGTTGCACCATTTCTTATTATTATTATTTTTTTTTTTTTCTAATTCAACTGGTGCAAACATTTGCTAACACTTAAAGTATTTAATAATAAAAAAATTTATTTGAATAAATAAAAAACTCTACTTATGAGCCCTAATAATTAGAACAAATTAACAAATAGGTTTTATGTTAATGTATTTGTGCTCGACCTAGATATTTCCCTAAATTCAATTTCATAAGAACATTAAAGTAGAAGAAAATTAAAAAAACAAAATTGAATTAAGAAAAAAAAAACTGAGAATAAATTATAGAAAAGCTTCAATTTTTTTTTTTTTTTTTTTTTTTTTAAATAAAATAATAATGCAAAAAGGAAATATAAATTTCGGCAATATGTTATAAAGAAAACGATGACGTGATATGATTTTTAGTTTAATTATACAAAAAAAAAATTTCTTTAAAAAATTTGTTGATGATGCAATCAAAACATTTTTTTTTAATTTTTTGTTTGTTTGGTTCTTTAAATTGATAAACATTATGCTATTTACATACGTATGTAGAAAACATTGTATGCTACACACAATATTATATTTAAACAATTTTATGTATGAGAAGATTATTATAGGCATTGCATGGGGCGTGAACGCGTGAACTAAAGTAAACAACAACTACGAAAAAAAAAAAAAAAAAAAAACAAAAACGACCAACAAAAATATTTTTTAATATTATTAAATAAATAAAAGGGAAATATAATGTATATGTATGTACAAAAAAAAAAATTTTTTTTTGATAATTTTTAAGGAAACACCAAAAAAAAAAAAATTTACATACTGAGTACCAAAATAATGGTTGCGGTTTTTCGCTACTGCTATTTATTTAATTAAACTACGAAACTTATTTCAATTAATAATTTATTGGTTATTTCTGGATAAAAATAATAATAATAATAATATTATTATTATTATTAATATTATAATTGATAAAAAGAAAAAATAGTAAAAATGCGGCGCCGGATAATAAATCACCGAAATGATCATCAAATAATATTTAATTGGAATAAAAAAAAAAAAAAAAAAATTTTTTTTAAATTTATTTATAAATGATTATAATTAACAAAAAGTATTATTTTGCCATTTAAGCATAATTTTTATTTTGTTTTTAGATCGGCATTACACTTTGTGACATAAAACATAAACATATTTGGCGCCAATTCGCTTATTTTATTTATTATGATTTCAATTAAATGAAAACAAAACAAAAAAAAAAAAAAAAACAAACTTTTATTTGATTAAAATTTGTTTATTTATTTTTTAATTCCGGATTATTATTTTAGCTTAAATTGATTGCTATTAGTAGTACCCTGTACAGTATCGGTTTATATAATGTTTTACATTTATCTTTAAAAAAAAAAAAAAAAAAAACTATTTACGATTCTAAATAACACTGACTAATTAACTCTTGTGCAACTGTTATTACGAAAGAGCTTTCATCATTTAAATTAATATTATAGAATAGAAATGTTTAAATAATTTAATTAAACGTGGTTGCAATAAGTATTTTAATTGTGTGGTCGCTGATTGTTTATTGTTTGTGTGTGTTTTTAACGAAAACATTTGGCTACGCATATTTACGAATACGTTAAACAAAAAAATTATAATATTAAAGCAATTAAACAACAACAAAAACAAAAACAACAAAAAAAATAACAGGCAAAATGAAAATTCAATTTTTTCTTTTCTCGTTTTTTTAGTATTGTCTAATAAAATAGATTTTTATAAAATTAAACTTTTTTTTAAAAATAAATTTTTCGCTGCTATAAGCGAAAAACCGATGTGTTACGCATTTTTTTGCTTTTTCTTTTAATATTTCTTCTTGCCTCTTTCATTGTGTTTATATTAACAATTACTCAATCGTTTACACCATCAAATACATATATTTATGCTTAATACTTATGTAAAAAATCTATTAGAAAATAAAAAAAAATTAAATTATTTATAAATATTACTAATTAAGTCGTTTTCATATTTATTCTCTTTGTAAAGGCAACTTAATAGTATTTATAAACAGGTGACACTTAATTATACAAAAGCCAAAAAAAAACACTCTCTAACAAAGAAATATTCATTGAAAATTTACCAATAGATTTCTACACTTTTAAAATGCTTGTAAAAGGAAATGATTTTGTGAAGAGGAAAAAAAAAAAAAAATTAAATTATTTAGAAGCTGTTTAAACAGTTATACACAAAAAAAAAAAAGAAAAAAGAAAACTGCGGCTAGATTACATAAATAAAAATGGCGTACACTGCTGTAAGTCGTTAAAGTTATTTACGCAGTGATTTCAACACAAAACTTTTATTGCTTCCCAAACTGAAACCACAATGAATCTATCAACTGCAAATTAATACATTAATAAGCATAAAATAAATTTAAATTTTAAATTTATAAAAAAAAGAGCATAGCTGTGTGTGTGTAGGGTTATCAAAAAGTTTTTTTTTTTTTTTTATTTGAATAAAATAGGACTGACAAACTGACAAATGAAAAAAAAAAAAATGTAAAAATGTAAAAACAACCTTGAAAAAACCTTTTTTTTTTCTTTTTTTTTGTTTTTTCTATACACAAATCTATGTTTATTAAATTATTTTATTTTATTTACACAAAACATATATGTATGTACAGCATATTAATATTAATAATAATTTTTATATATTTATTCTCAAAAGCATAAATAAATAATAAAAAATTATATTTCAAATTTTTGTAAGAAAAAAAAAAAAGAAAAAAAGAAGCTTTTTCCGTTCGTATTGAATAATATTTGATCAAAGATGTTTTTTTTTTTTTTTTTTTTTTTTTTTTTTCTCTTTGACTTTAAAGATTACAAAATGATTATAATTGAACTTGAAACTAATAGTTGAAAGCATAATAGTTGTTTATCAAGAAAATGAGAAGAACTTTATGCTTTCAAAAAATAGAAGAAAAAAAAAATGTTTGTTTTTATTTAATTATATTTCACTGTGCTGTTTTGTTGTTGTGTGCATAAAAATATTCAACAAAATAATTACATTAAAAAAAAAAAAAAATGTTTGTTTGCGTTATTTAAAAAAAAAAAAGTTTTTTTTTTTTCTACATTATTTTCACGAATAATAAACAGAAATAGAAGAAAAATAATAAATTACCATGAACATAACCTTGAAATAATATTATTACACCGGATTTTGATTGCATAGTTCATTATTATGTGTATGTTGAGTATTTATTTATTTTTTATTCTACGTCGCTACCTCCCTCTAAATAATAATAATAATAATAATCATATATTACGGATGAAATAAGATAAATAAAAAAGTCGTTTATTGCGTTAACAAATTATATAGACAGTAAATTAGAAATAGTTAACAAAAACGAATAACGATGTTACGTTTTATTTTAATCATTTTTATTCAAGCAAAATTTCACTCGTTTTTGTATAAAAAAATTTTTTTTTTTTTTTTTATACATTTTCGCAAATGCATCTAGATGATTGCGACGAAATGTATGCAGCATTTCTCACATAACGTTATTAAGTTTTTCGTTGCGTTATTCATAATTACAGGATGGTTTTTGTAATTTTAATTAAATTGTTTAATTAAAATGCATAATCGATATTTAGAAGTAAAATTGTATAAACACATTTAAAATAAGGTGATTCAAGTATTTTATCAGTACAATAAATCATATTGATAGACGATTTTCTCACACAGAAGCAATTTTTTTTTTTGTTATGATTAGAAATAAATTTTCCTTTCTATTGCCACTGGTTGTTTTTTTTATTTATTTCTTAATAATAATTATAGAAATGATTAATTCTTACTTTTTGGGTATTTTCTAAACAATTACACCAATAATAATAATAATTATTATTATTATAAAAATAAAACTTTGATTAGAATAAGAAAGAAAGAAAAAAAAAAATTTTTTTTTCAACTGAATTTTTTGTTAGTAGGTTTGCACACGTCAAGGCTACGAGGTTAGTGGCCCCATCATCGAATTATTTTATTGAAGAAAACAATTTTTTGGTTGGTTCGGTTACTAGTGTATTGGTTTTTTTTTTTTTTTTTTTTTGTATTTTCTAACAAATTTAATGCGAGTTGTTTTTTTTTTTTTTTTTTATAATTCTAAACATTAAGTTTGTGATTTTTTTTTTTTTTTTTCGTCTCTTTTTTCTTGTGCGCTTGCTAATAATTTTGCATGTGTTGCGTTTGTGTTTTGTGAATGATTCTTGTTTTGGGAGCTAAAGACAATGAGAAATAGAAGAAGTAGAAGAAGAAGAAGAAGAAAAAAAAAAGAAGACAAATAGCAAATGAATTTCGCGTTTTTTTTTTAGAAACTAGAAATAATACAAATGCAAACTTTTGTACAAAAGAAAAAACTCTAAATCCTTATGCAAGTGTTTGATCGGTTTAAAGTAGTTTCTGTCAGTTTTTTTTGCAACTTTCAAATTCAATTCTAATTTGTTAAAATTCACAAAATTATAATTAAGTTATTATAACACTCAATACAACTGTAATAATTAATAAAAGAAAAAAAAAATACCTCTTGTGTGTATTAATTGAATTCAAACACTATTACGTTTATAACACATACTCTACGCACATTTTCACATTGAAGTGTGAGCTTTTTTTTTTTTTTTTGTTCGACTGTTTTGTTTGTCTATATGTGCGAATATAAAAAAAAAAAAAAAAAATTCATTTTTTTAACTCGCACACAAATTGTTTTTTAACGCACAAATGCGATTGCAAAATATTATTTACTCACAAAAATTTTAAAAATAATTGACTGAATAAACATATGACGAGTTTTGTTACATTGTTGCAATACAATTTTTTTTTTTTTTTTGTATTTTTATAAATAAACTAATTATACGAAGCTGATATAATTTTTTAAATAAATATAGCGAAAATAGAAGAAGAAATCATTAGCCACGAGTATTTCTTTTTTTTTTTTTTTTTGGTGATAAAAAAAATGAATTTTTTTTTTTTTGAAATGTAATTACAGGAATTGTAAATTAGTCTTAAGCTAAATTATTAATATTTCTGAATATCTAATATTTATAACAGCGAACGGGTTATAACGCCTTGTTTATTATTTTTTTTTTTTCGTGCATATTATGAACGTTTCGCCGTAAGTACATATATAGAAGTGACGTGCCAATCACACCGCAACAATAAAACATAGCACGAGTTGAATAATTTAATATGAATGCAAAAGTAACAAAAATAATTAACACAAATACTAGCGCAGCAAAAAAGAAAAAAAAAAGCTTCTAAAAAGTTTTTTTTTTTTAGTTATGCAAATAACGCTTGTAAATTTAATTATCTGTTGCTAAAATTTGTGTTTTTTTTTTTTTCGCATTTGTTTGTTTGAAAATTTCATAGAAATTTATCATTTCTAAGAAACATATGTATGTGTGGATGTGTTGGAGAGATTTTGTAGAGAGAACAAAAAAAAAAAAAAAAAAAAGAAACCAAACAGAATTACCTTTAATTACGAAACGGCAACAATACATAGAAAATTAAAAATCTGCGTTCGCGTTCAAATCATGCAATTAGTAAATCGCAGTGTAAGTGGAGACGCCCTGTTTTTTGTATTTTAAAATAATTTTTTTTTTTATTTGTTGTTGTTGAAAGCACTTTAAGATTATAAATTTTATTAGAAAAATTAAAAAAAAACAAAATTAATTTAAAAATGTGATAATGAACTTGAAACAAAGGCAATTGCAAAAAAAAAAAAATTGTGAAAACATTTTACGCATTAAATGATTGATTAAACGAAATAATCATATAAAATTCTTATTTAATTAAAATAAATTATAATTACTTTGTTTATTAATTAAAATTATTAAAAAGTATTTTTTTATATTATTATACGCATTGCAATCAACCAATCAAGGTTAATAATAAATAATTCATTATTGATAATAATAATTTTTTTTTTTTTGTTTATCATTAGATAATATGTAAATACATTAAAATGTTATTTGTCTGGCTGTGGCCATCATGATGATAATTTTCTTTACAACAACAATAACAACAATAACAAAAATAAAATTAAAAAATTACCAAAAAAAGAAAGAGTCATAAACGCATAGCGACATTGAATTTTTTTTATATTTTCACCAAAGATTATTTACGTATAATTTATATAAAAACAAAAATGACTTGACTTTTATTATTATTTTATAGTAATATGTGAAGAGATAATAAAATTGCGTAAACAATAAATACACACGCACAATGTTTTATTTTATTATTTTTTTTTTTTAATTTTATTTTATTGTTGACTCGCGATGTGTCTGATCTCCGATGTTATTTTTATTATTTTTGCGTATACGTTGCTGCTATCACAACTATATATGTCTAATTTTGTGTGATTTTTATAAAAAAAAAATAATTTTTATTTTAATCACCAAAATACTTTCATCCCGAAAATACATAATTTTTAAATGTTTGTATGCGTAGGGGACAAACAGTTTTAACAAAATGTTTGGTTACAGTTTTGTATCGAAATTTTCTACAAAAACTTTTTTCAATGTGATATAAAATAATGCATAATGCGATGATGAGAAACCAACAATAGACTTAACCAACGAACCTTAACCACGTAATTTATTGTTAAAATTTTTTTGTATAAATTATTAAAAAATGCTACAATAAATTTAATAATTACTGTACGTTAAACGGCACGCAATATAATAATAAAGTTTGATCTATTTTGGCACGCATCATCTTCTTATATCAAATTTGTTATTTTTGTTAATTTTTCACCAACCAACCAACCAGCCAGCCAACAACAACAAAAACATTTTTTAAATAAAATATATTGCACGCGCATTTTGTTAGTTTAAATAAAGCGAATAAGCCAGCCAACCAAACTAAAAAAAAACGCAAGAAAGAAATTACATAGATAAAAAATAATAAAAAAAAAAATGTGTTAAGTTTGTTAAGTTAGTGTAAAAATTAATAAAAAAAAAAAAAAAAAAGAAACGACGAAAGAAACAGCGAAAATGATTCGCGTTTTATGTATTATTTAACGTATATATTACACAACGAATTTTATTTAATTTTTTGTTGTTTATATAACACTTATGTATCGCCTATATATATAACAAATAACACATAGCACACGCATATAATTGAAGGAAGAAAATAAAAAAAATATATATATATATTATTTTTGCAGGTTATTGCCCGCAAATATTAAACAAAAATAATGTCAGTGCACGCGAAAAATAATAAAAGAAAAAAAAAATTTGTATAAATAATAATCAAACATTATCTTAAAAGTTGTTTAAAAAGAAAAAAAAAAATTATTTATAAAATGCGTATTTTTCTGATTATGTATTTGTATTCGGTATATACGAATATTATTTCTTATCTATTTTACCCAATTTATATGTTTTGGTTGACTTTTTTTTTCTTCTTTTTTTTTTTCATGTGCGTTTTGTTCGTAATAAATTCGCTTTTAACGCTTTTTCTTTTCTTTTTTTTTCTTGTATTATAATTAAAGTAAATTATTTATTAAAATATACTAACACGCGTTATAGTTTATTTTTTTTTATTTTTGAAAATTTAATTTAATTTTATTTATTAGCGATGTATATTCAGCATTAACAGCATCTTGTTAGTTTTCAGGACTGATGGTCATGATCAAAAACTTAATTTAAATAATTGAGAATAAAAATTAAAATTAAAGAGAGATTGAAAGATTTTTACACTGTTGACTTGTTGATTTATGTGTAAAGCTCGCGATTTTTCATAGAATCTGATTAATTTTTTTTTAAATTATCAGTGCTAAGCAAAGTGCTGTAAGTGCTGTAATTCTAAACCAAAAACCAAAGAAAAAAGCTTTAATTCATAAAACTTCATTCAAACACTCAAAAAAAAAAAGCTCACACATTATGTACCTTAATCTTGAATTATTAATTCACCTGTTTATTATTACCAAAGCCTACAAATAGCCTAATACAAAAAAATATATATTTCTTTCTTTTTTCAACAAACATAAACCTTAAACCTGATCATATTTTCAAGGTTAAAAGTTGACCTTTCTCAGTGAATTTATCTTAAAAATTTTTTTTTTTTTTCATTTTCTTTACTTACTATTCCGTGTACATTATTAGTTAAACTAAACGTTGTACCTTTTTTTTTTTTTTGTTCACCATCATTCTTTCTGTATTTTGTACATTGTTTAGTTTTGTTTTTAATTTAACCCAGCGACATTTTGTACAAGAAATAATTTAATTTAACTATAGAAATATTTTTAATTTTTCCACTATTCAATCTTTGTAAAAAAAAAAATTATTATTATTATTTCATCAGTGTTACAAAAAAGAGAAATAAGCTAAGCGGTTCTTTGCATAAGCGAAATAGCGAAAAACCAATGAAACAGCAGCAGTAACAAACAGAAACGACCACAAACATATGAATATTTTACAGCTTGCACGTAATCGCCACGTGGAATAGCTAAATGAATAACATTATATAACGCCACACGATGCGAATTTTAGTTCATTTCTTTTATATTTTTATTTCCACTTCTGATTATTATTATTATTTCTTTATTCTTTAAACCTCATCGTTTTCGCTGTGTTTCTGTTCTTTTTTTTAGGTACTTTTATTTCTTGCTACATTTACTAAAAGTTCAGGAAAACAATACAACTACATAAAAAAAAAAAACCTTAAGCGTACGAAGCTTTTTTTTTCTTCCATGTTACTTGAATAAAAAAAAAAAACATCACAACCAAACAACCAACTGCTATCAACAAAATGATTAAATTAACGCCTCAAGAATTTATTTATCATAGAAAAATACATACATATGTGGTGTTTGTGTGTTTTTTTTTTTTTTAGTAATTCATAATTATGTAATTGTCAGATTATTCAAGTAACATTGATTGACCTAAATATGATTTTAAAAATAAGAACGAATAAAAAAAAAAAAACGTGAAAAATTATGTATGTTGCGTTTATTAAAAATAATAATAATGTTTGTTTGCTTTTTATCACAAAAGTTTTACTTCTTTTTCAACCCAAAATAAAAAATAAAAAATAAAAAATTTATATTATTTAGTTTTAGCGTTTTGCCTACAATTTTTTATAGTTGCTTTAGGTCTGAAGGTTGAATTAAATTAGTATTTGTTGTGTAGTGTTTACTGTGCGTTAATATATATTTTTTTAAACATTGCACAATCCCTATACACAATACATATATTTTTATTGTATTGTAGTTTTATTGTATGTTGTTATTGACAATAACGACCGACTGAAAAAAAAAAAATAATAAAAAAAAGTAAAAGGTTTTTTCTGTATATTTACTTAAAAAAAAAATTATTTAATAATCAAAATCGTATACTTTGTGACTTGGAAATTAATTTAATTTTTTATTTTTTATTAAATTTATTCTAAAATGTAATCAATTTTTTTTTTTTTTGTGTTTTTAAGTATTAGTTACGAATGTACCGACTATAGGGCGAGGCCTATTTATTTACTAAACGAAAACGCATGATATTAAGTTTTCAAGATCAAACCAAATTTATAAATTTTAAAAATAAAACAGCCCATTAATACAAACAGTTGCTAACACCGTTTTTGCTTTAAACAAAAAACAAAAAACAAAAAAAGAAAAAAAAAAAATTCTCTTTTGTTTTTGTTTTCCGTAAAAATGGCTGCTCTGCATAATAATATTTTAAAAGTGAATCCAATGGAAAATAAATATTATTTTCAATACGTAAATAATGTAGAAAAATTATTTAAACTATTTATAGATAAAATTTGTACATAAAAGTTAAGTAATTAAATTTTTTGATTATGTTATTACATGATTACAAGGTAGTACATAAAATACAGAATCACGGAAATTCATTTAAATACACAAGGATAAATTAATTAGTAACAAAAACGAATAATTTTTTGCTTTTTATTTCCGTATTTTTATAAAATAATTTTACTTACTTTGACAATTTTTTGTTATAGAATTTTACGGTAAGTTTATTGAGCTTTTTCTGTTTTGAGACAGTTTTAAAAAAAAAGTTTGCAGAATTTTGTTAATTAAACGAATTAAACGGTTACATGAATTTGTAGAAAAATTCTACTGATTTTGTGCTTTATCGTGTAATAATCGTGTTTATCGTTAAACACCTAAAAAAAAAAAAAAAAAACTCCAAATAGCATCAATCTGTAAAATTATGAATAAACCGTATTATGTAAGGTATTAAATTTTTGTTACTAAAATCCAGTTTAATTATTCGTTAAATTTTGCGTTTGTCTTTTAAATATAAAAATAAACTTCAAACATATCATCTATATGTATTTATAAAATGATAACAAAACAAAAAAAATGTTTAATCAAATGTGCGTAGTGTTAAATAAAACCAACACCCAATCATTATAAGAAATCTTACACAACGCCACATTCAAATAAACGCACTTTATCGCAAATAAAGAATTTCGCTATTATTAAACAAATAATAAAAAAAAAAAAACAGAAATTTTAAGCATTTATCAAGCAAAACATGTGTGTTTGTAAGCACAAATGAAAAACGAAAAAAAAAAAAAAAAAACTCAGCTAATGATAGTGTTTTGCGTTGCGTTATTTTTGTCAAACAAAAAAAAAAAAATTGATGATCATGATAAACATTTTTTTATTTTCGTTAATTATTTTGTTATTGTTTCTAGTTGTGAAATGACTCAAAACACCAAAATATTGCAAACAAACTTAATTAATAAAAATTTTATTTAATAAATATATCGATAAATGTGAGTAATAAAAAGTCAGAAAACTTTACTTTGCGTTTGGCGTTTTTTTTTTTTTTGTTTTTTTTTCATCTAATTTAACCGCTTTACGGTTTAGCGAAAAAGGTCCACACACCAAACATATATACATTAAGAATGCGTGTGAGGCACATTAATATTATTTATTTATTTTTCTTCTTCTTCTTATTCTTATTTTTTATTTATTTGTTAATTATTTATTTTATCAATGTTTATTATAAAAAAAAAAAAAAAAAAATCTAATTCAAGCATATATACATACATACATAGAAAAGACGAAATAATTTAATTCATTTTATTTTAACTCGGGAAACGCACAAAATGATAATATTTTCAACCTTGAATGAACTAAAATAAATAAATTTTATATAAAAATAATAAAAAAAATTAAAAAAAAAAAAAATTTTAATAATGTAGTTTTATGCTGTATGCGTGAAGTTTTTTTTTTTTTTTATTTAATTTTGCTGCTAACGCAAAACATAATAAGCTCAGCTAACAAATACACAAAATTAATCAACGATTGTTTTTTTTTTTTTTTTTTGGTGTGTGGTTAAATTAAATTTTCTGTGGCTTTTTTGTGTTATTCGGTTGTGTATTTGACCTACAAATATTATGCAATGTATATTGTGAACTGTTTTCGACAATTTGTTTTTCAATTTTATTTATCAGCTAATTGTCACCAAACAATTTTTTTTTTTTTTAGTAATTTGTTTTCAATGTTTTTTTTTTTTTTTTGTATTAACATAGCAAAAAGCTCTTTTATGCATTTATTACCAAAACAAATAAAAAAAAAAAAGCTTACACCATTGGTGCTTCTCTATCTGAAAACAGCATTAAATAATTTTTATTTTTTTGCTTCTATTTTTAAATCTATGACGATGCTAATTATATTTGTGTCTCACTTTATTATTATTATTATTTTATTTTTCTAATTTTGTTATTCTTGAAGAAAAGAATCAAGAAAGAATAAAAATAAAAAAATACGCGAAAAAGGTTGTTATGCATATTTTTCAGCTATAAAATTTAATAAATAAACTAAATATTGTATAACCCCCGCCTGTACGCGTTTATTAATTTTTCGCTAGAAATACACAAAAATTAAATTAATCTCTGATGGTTAATGCTGTTATTGGTGGTGGTGGTGGTGGTGGTGGTGGTGGTGGTGGTGGTTGTTTGATTTTTGTCTTTTTTTTAATGTAACAAAAAGAGTTTTAGAATTGATGCGATAGAAGTTAATTTTAAATTGGTGTTGTGTGACGGGCAAAATATATTATTTTTTATTTTCATCTATTATATTATATATATAAATATATACGCTATATATTTTAATTTCAATAAATTGCCTTCTGCTGCTGCTGTTGCTGCTGTTGTTTTTGCTGCTGTTGCTTTTTTTTATTTTTTGTTAAATTTAAATTAAATAAATAAATAAAAATATATATATATATTAAAACATACCCAACAAACACACAGCATTAATACAGTCAACACTCAGCATTAAAACATATACAGAATATGTATTTATTGTAACCATGTAACCAATACATCTTATTCAATTACTTTATATATATATAAAATGCCTATTCGATTAACAATTTGCTTGAATGAGACGCACTTTGTTTACGCATATTTTGTGTTTAACTAGAAGAATAATAAAAAAAATAAAAAAACACACAACAACAACAACAGCAGCAGCAACAAACATAGGAATAAAAAAAAAAAACCTTGAAATAGCATTTTGTTGGTTTCATATTGCTATGAATATATAAATTCAATTTCGGTGCTTTTATTCAGTTTGTAACAGAAATTAATCAGCAAAAAAAAAAAAAATTATTGCCAAAAGCTCGAAAAATATGCATTTTTTTTCCAGCTTTTTTATTTAAATAGATTTTCCTTCTTTTTTTTTTTTCATTCTGTAAGTAAACGTGTGTTAATGGGTAAGCTTTTAGTTTTAATTCTAATTAATACTCGTCAATTGTTAAAAGACTGATTATAAATTTTTATTATTTATAGAAGAAAATGAATGAGTGAAACGTTTATTGGTTGTTAATAATAAAAACTATTCGCCCGCCATAAATAGACTAAAAATATTTTCCATATTAAAAATTCAATGCGTTAAGTTTTATTTAAGTGTTAAAGGGGAGCTAGTTTAATTTAAATTAATAATCCACACCCTTTTTTTTTTTAATACTTTACATTATTCCTAATAAATCCATACGCACAGAGAAAATACAATCAGCATCATCATCTTTTACCATTTCATAATTTTCTTCTATGATATTTAATACAAAAAAAAAAAAAAAAATCCTTAACCAAAGGCAGAAACATTGGCAAAAGCCAATCAGTATTACATCACAGAAGATTAAAAGTCACACAAAATATATATATATATATATTTTGAAAAACAACAGTCGGTTTATATATATATATAAAGGGAGAGACACACATTTCGCTGTGTTTGTAACAATTTATAAATATATATATATATATATATTTATTTATTTTTTTGTAAAAAGTATTATAAATCGTAAATGCGATTTTGTGATTGGTAAATGTGAATAAAATATTTTAAGGTACAAAGTAGAAGAAGCAAAAAAAAAAATTAAAAGAAAAAAAAGCATAAAAGTAGCATAGAGATGAGACAAAAGTTCTAAAGAATTTTTTTTTTTTTTTTAGGTTTGCTTTGCTATTATTTCTCTATTTTCTATAACTTTCGTTACACCGATGAAGCTTTTTCGTTGTTTATTATAATAGAAAAAAAAAAAAAAAACAAATGCTTTAAAATCCAGGTTAGTCAAAATAACGAATCAAAGCTTTATATTTAATATAATATTGATTAAGCTTATATATTAATTATCTATCTGCTGCATAGCAATATTAAACGGTAAGCTTTTTTAGTAACAAAATACAAAAAATAAAAAATAAATATTATTATTTCCAAAAACCCCCAATGTCAAATCAATAAATTCAAATTTAAATATATTTAAAAAAAAAAAAAAAAAGCAGCAACAACGTGAAAACGTTAATTATGCACCAAAAAAAAAAAAAAAATAAAAAATAATTCGCACATAAATTACCATAAATTTCGATTAATAATTAATGAAAAATTTATATAAAATTGCAATAAAAAAAAATATCTAACGCGTAATTACGTTATTATTCAATTTTTTTTTTTTTTTGGTTTCAGAATCAATTAATTCTTGATTCACAAAATAGCAACAGCAGCAGCATAAAATAGCGAAAAAAAAAAAGCTCATTAACCGCTTATAACAAGTTCATTGAAAATAAAAATTCTATTTTGTTCGTTGCTTCCACTCTTCTACATACTGCTGCTCATTATTCTTATTAATATTTAAAATTATTAAAAACTTCGCCAAAAAAAAAAAAAAAATTTTAAAGAAAAGAAATAAATAAAAAATTTATGGGGAGATATGTACGAATTCATTTTAAGATAAATAGCATAGCATGTTAGAAATAAGTAGAATAAATAACAACATGTTTTCATTGTTTTGTATTTGTTGCTGGCGTTTTTTGTTTTTTTTTTTTTTTTTATTTAAACTCCCACAAAGAATCTAAACACCACATACAATGTTTTTCTTCTATTAATTCTGGTTCTCTTTCGCTTTTTTTTTTTTTTCTAAAAAAACCGAAACAATCAACATATATTTTAGAATAAAAAACAAATCGCATACGGATATTACATATGTATTACTGTACGTATTTATATACAACTTGCACATTTTCGTAATAATGTAGCTTAAAAAAAAAAAAAAATAAATAAATAATATAAAATAAAATAGAGAAACAGAAAAAACAAAACAATTATTACATTCTAAAATAGCCAAAAAAAAAAAAGAAAAATAAAAATATTAATAACAAACCCATCTATAGAAAGAAATATCAACGAACAATGTAACATTGTTTAGCTTTTTCTTTCTATGTTTGTGTGATCAAATACAAAATAAGCTTCAAATAAATTACGTAATAAAAATAAAATAAAAAAAAAAAAACATTTACAGATTGAACTTTTATTATTTATATAACGTGTGCGCATTTTAAACTGCCACTAAAAAAAAAAAAAAAAAAAATCAAGCGAAAAATAATCGTGCAAAACAACATGTGAGTTATATAAAAAAAAAAAAAAATTATTTTTTTTTTTTGTGCACAACGAACAAAAATTCATCTAACTCTCTAGCAAAAAAAAAAAAAAAATTTCTATCTAATGCTGGTTATTTTGCTCGCATAAACAGAATTCATGTGTAGGTAAATGTTTTTTTTTTTTTTTTATTGTATAAAAGAATATCAAACAGCGCATTAGAAAAATAAAAAAAAATGTTTTTTTTTTAATTTTTAATTTTTTTCAAGAGTTAATGGCAATGGCAGTGGCAATAAAATAGTTATATAGCGAAAATAAATACAGCAAACAATCTAGTAAATCCTTGAACTGGGTCATCAACATATTCAATTCTATTGCACTCTTTACACAAGCAAAAAAAAAAATTCATTCTTTTCTAATTTATGAATTTTAGTTTTTTTTTTTTTTTTTGGTAACTAAACAATAAATAAATTAAATGAAAAAAATAATAAAGACAAATTATTATTATTATTATTATTCTGGAATTGTGGCTTTTGTTTTACTTAGCTTAGAACATGCGAATAAAATGATTGCATAAATGACGCACATGACGCGTTTTAACTTTTAACAACCATTTTGTCGTTTGCTTTACGCTAAAAGCGCCTACAGTGGTTAGATTTTTTAATTGCATTATTTTTTTTAAGCATATATTAATTAAGCACAAGAATATCACTACGTTTGGCGTTTCCGTTTTGGTTTTGTTATTTAATTGCACCACACCTAAGTTTCGCTATTTCGCTATTTCTAATATAAAAGCTTTATGTATTTTTATTTTCAACATATATATATATATGCATTTTTATGTGTATATTTTATCGAAATTAAATTATTTAAATCCAAAACATACGTTATGTCGTAACAATTCCTTTTTTTTTTTTTTTTTCTTTTTATATAAAATTTATTTATTTGCTTTTATTTTTCATATAGAAATCAAAATTGGTCTCTTTTACTTTTTTTTAGCTAATTTTTTCGCATATTTTAATTCAGCTGAATTCTATTTATTTTTTTTTTTTGTTTTATTTGTTTGTTTGTCGCTTGACATATATATTTATTTAGTTATTTATTTGTTTATTTACAATAAACTGTGTGCAACACATAAGCAATATTAAATATATAAAAATCATACCGTGTGTACCTGCGTTAGATAAAGCTTTTTTACTTATAACAACAAAAAAAATTTTTTTTTTTTGTTATTATTCTTGTTGTTCTAAAAGTCAAGTTCATTTAGAACTTTCAAAGCATTAAAAATAGAAGACGGTCATCGCCATTAGAATTTAATTTAAAAAAAAAAAAATTATAATTTTTTTTCTGCGATTCTTTTTTTAACAAAATGCGCTTGTTTGTTTTCTTCTGTTTCTAACTCGCTATTATTCATTTGCTTTGTGTATCTTCTATGTTAGAAAACGATTAGTGTTTCTATGGTACATTAATAAATAAATAAATAAAAAAAGGCGAATCATCATGTTTATTAGATGAATAAATAAATCCGTCTCATTTTTTACTTAGCTAATTTTTTCTACGCTATAGCATAAATAATAAAAAATTTTTTTTTTAGCAGGTGGTGAAAGCTTAATGCATTTCTAATAAATATTATAAACTGGTTAGATAATTTATATTGATTGGTTATAACGTACAGGTACTGAAATGTTTAAATTTCCACATAACACTGTATTAAAATAACAGAATCGCGTTAAAAATGTAATCGAATAATCGAAAATTAGCACATACAGTACCAACGTATTGTATACAAAGAAAACAGCAAAGCGGTGAAAAGGAAAAAAGACCTATGCCAATAATAATTTATAAACAAATAAACAAAGCATAAATATGATAAGATTAATTTTTTTTCTTTTTTTTCTTTTATTCAAAGTGCAATAAACTCTAAATAATATTTGCACTAAAAAAGAAGAAAAATTAAAACATCCTGTCGTTTATTGTGTGAAAAGCAAAAAATAAAATTAAAGTCATAAAAAGCTTCCTTGTTCTTTATACGTTTTTCGTTTTATTATCGAATATTTATATGCAAAAAAATTAAACAACAAATATGATTGCAAAATAAAATTACATAAAAACCGAAGCAATAATAATGTGTCATAATTTTTTCGCGATATGATAGAGATCAACTATTTTCTGTATTTCTGCATTTTCTGTTAAGTCATCAAAAAAATCATTTTTTTTGTTATTTTCTCTCTCTCTGTGTGTATTTTTTTTTTTTTTCTTTATATGACTTTTGTATAATAAATAATAAATAAAATTAAAATTAATTTAAGAATTGCACAAGATTAATGACCCCACACCGTGCTTTTTATTTTTTTTTTTTTGCTTCATACATGTTTCATAATAAGTTTTTGGTTCTATATGCGCATGTTCTATACACTTTATTCACTGCTTACTTAATGACGAAATATTTGAAATAAATATTTTTTTTCCAGAGATTATTTTTGATATAAAAATAAATCGAAATGAATTATCGCTGCATAAGTTAGAATAAAAATTACGTAATTATGTTAGGGGGATAAGTGAAGGACGCACGCGCCTTTACTTAATTAAAAGTCTTTGTTATGTTAATTAATCAATAAATTTTTTCATATTTTGGACCACCAAGCAGCATATGAAATTTATTTCACCAGCTAGTTAACTGGTGTTGCGCTACTATCAAGTCTTTGGTGTTACGATCGCGATCATATCCACGTATCATAGAATTTTTTTGTTCTTCTTCTTTTTATTTTTTTGTTGTGTTTGGTTAGTTTATTAACAAAAAAAAAAAAAAAAACTATAAACAAATAACTGTTTATAGCAAATACTTTCCGCTTTCTATTAAAAAAAAAAAATTTCTATGTCTCCATCAAGTCTCGTATGGTTTTGCTTCTTTTTTTTTTGGTTTTATTCCGTTGTTTTTGCAGACATTAAATTCTTATTAAATATTTATGTAGCGGTAAATTTTAATTAATAATTTATGAAGAACAAATAAGACTCTTGATGATTTGTTACTTTGTTTTAAAAAAAAAAAAAAACAACATTTAAGCTTTCACATTAAACAAAACGACAATAAATAGTTTTGATTTGGGATATCTATCGGGACAAATGTGTCATTTCATATTGGAATAAAATCTAAATGCACGTTATTGCGGTTTAAATTTTCTATTTTTTTTTTTTTTTAATAAAGAAACCACGAAAAACTGGGAAACTAAATAACGTGCAACAGAAGAAAAAAAAAAAAAAAAATAGGAAATCATCGCTAAGGGAGAAATGAGAGAAAAACGAAATAAAATAAATTGTTTCCTGATTTGTGTGCTTTAAAGAGCTACACCATTCACCCCATCTCTATACAAATGCACACACAAATCCAACTATGTATTTGTTAGTCGAATTGAAGTTCAATTGGTTAATAAAATTTAACAAAAATGAAAATTAAAAAACCAAAAAAAAAATAAAAATAAAAGCTCAGAACACTTTCTCTTATCTTTCTGTTGCTTTTTGCAATGTCTTGTTGTTTTTTTATTGAATTTTTTTTTCTTCTTCTATTAATTCGCTTTTTTGTGCTTTTTTTTGTATGTGTGTGTGAATACACACATACACGCCCATTATATTTAACACCAAAAATACTATTTTTTTTTTTTGATTTTTTTGTTGTGTTATTCGATTTGGTTGTTCGTGACCTAAATAACACGCCTAGATACGCACTGTAGATGCATTAGATATGTGATGATATACAAAGGTGTATACATGTGTAATATACCTCTGTATACAAGTAAATAAATAAAATAATATTGTCGTAACACAAAGTTTTCTATAAAATAAAAGCCATATCTAGTTGTTCTGTATTCAATGTGTCCTCTATATACATTATTACATTGGCTTTGCACAAACTTTTCCATGTAACCAGCAAAAAAAAGAAAAAACACAAAAAACACGAAGAAAATAACTGAGCTGATGATATTATGCTGCAGAGCTTTTTCATGTTGATGGGCTTAATTTAAGTTTCCTTTCATTTCAATTTTTAGTTGAAATATTTTTCATATAAAGAGTGGGTGGTTACACACAAAGTATTTGCTGATGTTTCTCTTTTATTTATTTATTTTTTTTTTTTTTTGATTCTATTAAATGAAAAATAAAAGGGAAAAATGATAAAACGGAAGAAACAGCATTTTTTAAAGTTAAAATCATGAAAAACTATATTCTATGAAAATTAACAGAGTGTATTCTGTGCTTTACACATTTGCGTTGCCATATAAGCGTTGAGGTTTTTCTCATGTTATTTTCGGCGTTTCATAAGAGAAAGAGAGAAAGTACAAGACACATAACAAGGGTTTCTCCCCCGCATATATACAGTTGATTTTTGTTGAATTAAAAATTTTGTAGAATTAAATTGGGGACACTTTTTTTTTTTACCAATAAACTAATAATATTTTTTTAAATTTTAATTAAAAACAAAACTTAAAAACGCTGCCGGAAGCACCCTATATGCTTAATATGTTTGAAATGTAATTTAATTTTTTTCTTTTCTCCTCTTCATTTCTCTTCACAATTTTTTTTTTTATTGTGAACCCTATACATAGTTACTACGGTAAACAAATGAAAAATATCTGTCACCTTTAGATCATGGGAAAAAAAAAAAAAAAAAACATTTTAATTGATTTTCAATTAACAATTAATAGAAAAATAATTATTATCCATACTGTTGTGAGTTTTCTTTAAAATAAATAAATTTTCTATTTATTTATTTTTTTGTTTTATAAAGGTAAGAGAAAGTATACGGACCTGCGCAAAATACATTTAATTTCAGTATTAAATCAGGATGCATAGTTACCAATTATAAAAAAATGACTTCAATTGTCTTTGTTTTTGTAGTTTGCTAATTAATATTTACAGGTAACGTTGAAATTTTCTTTGTTTCTTTATTATTATTATTATTTTTCTCTACTCTGACGTAAATACAAAAAAAAAAAAAATAAATAATAAAATAAAGGAAAATACGAAAGAAACGGTTATCTGTGTGCGTTTATGCTTTTGCTGAAAGCACTAAAAATTATAAATGAATCTAGAACAAAGTGAGTATATAGAGTACAGTACATATTAGTTAAACTTAAATTATATAGGAAAATTATATTATATATATATATGTATGTATGTATGTATGTATGTATGGATGTATATCTAAAATATCCAATAAAATCATAGATACATAAAATTTTTGGTTTCGTTTTTAATTTTCTTTTATTTTTTTTAAACGAACCGTACTATACTTTTCTCACACTTTTCACAAAACTTTTATTTAAGCTTTTGATGTATACAACACTCTTACTCTCATTTATTATTATTATTATTATTATTATTTTTAAGGTTTGGTTGGTTACATTTTATGTATTTATATACATATAACGACTTTCTATAGATATAATAAAAAAAAAAAAAAATAATAATAAAGGAAGAAAGCACAAAACTGTTGGTTGGCATCAACATTAGCAACAGCATATCATGGAAGAAAAAAAAAAAAAAAAAAAAAAAAAAAAAGGCATTAAAATAGCGGCAATAGGAAAATCAGAAGACGCAGCAGCATCACTATCATTATTATCAGCAGTAACAGTAATAGCAGTAGCAGCAGTCACAGCCGCAGCAACAAACAAACGCAGCAACAGAACCACACACACTATATTTTGGTGACTATGGTGCGTGCAGTTATTATGCGCAGCCAATCAATACATACATATTCACTATGCTATAATGGTTATTTGTTTTTATTTTTATTTTTATGCTTTGTTTTGTTTTATTTATGTAGTTAGGGTTTTATTTTGCTGTGTGGTATAACTGGTAACATGGTAAGTTTTAACTTTTACTCAACATCCTCCAAAAAAAAAAAAATAAAAATAAATAAAAAATCTGGCATCAACATTTCTATTTTCTATTTCTAGATATTGTATATAGTATACTAGATAGATGGATAGATAGATGTATATATGTAGGAGAAAAAGCACATAGAAATTAAGAAAAACAAGTGAAAGTATGTAGTATGTACGTGTCAGTACTTTCACTCTAATATAGTTAAAAACAAAGAAACAAAAACGAAAAAAAAAAAAAGAAAAAAAATGTTTTTGTAACTGCCATTTGTAATAATTTTCGTTTCATTCGCTCGCCTACTATTCAAGTATACACGCGCATTTTAACCACTATATACTATGTTATTGTACTATCTTTATCTATTTCTATAATAGTGTATTACAACCGTCTATATACAACATGCATAGTATAGATATTTTTTTTTTTTTTTTGTGGGGTGATTTTGTTGGTTGGCTGGTTTGTTTGGCATTTGGTGGGCTGTTTTTTGTGCTGTTATACTACAGGCACTATAAGCTTTTGATGATGGGGTAAATCATGAATGTGAAATACTGAAAATGTAAGTGAACTGAATTTAAACGAATATGGAGACCGGAGAGCACGATAACACGACAGCACAATTCAATGAGAGTGGGTGGGCTGACTGGCTGGGTGGCTGACGGGATGTATTATTATTATTATTATTATTATTATTATTATTTGTAAAATAAGAGTGAAAGTGATAGAGAAAATGAAAACTTTTCTAACCTTAAAAATGTATAAAAGTGAACTGGGTAGTATATATGTAGAAAGCGATGTTACAGCGTATACAGAAACCTAGATCAGGCTAACAAATTTTTTTTCATTTTTTTTTTTTGTTTTTGTAAAACTTTCATTCGAAGGACACACCATTAAATTGGACTGACTTGCCTGCCTGCCTGCCTGACTGACTGGAATATGTAAGGTGAAGTTTTAGGGCTGTGGTGGTATTTTAACCATCAACAAGGCATTTTTTACCACCCATTTAATAACCACCACCGTTCAAACCATTCAAAATTATATTTACCAGCTACTAAAGCTAGTTCTATTGCTTTTATTCCATTTGTTATGGGTGATTGGTGGTGAATTGTTTTTGAATGGGTGGTAAGCTTACTGCGTTGCTGTGGATAAATGGATATTTCTTGCAGTACATGGATTTCAGTTATATACATCGCCCCACATACGCATCAAGTATTAAACAAAAAAAAAAATAAATAAAACAAAATTTCCATCGAATATTGAGTTTTAATATTTTGAATTAATGAAGATTTAATTAAAATTTTACAGAAAATAAAGGGAAATAAAATCACTTCGTAACCGTTACCATCGCTATGCATTTTAAAATATATATTTTATTACTTTGCAAAGGATTTAATTACTTACTCTTAGGTGACAAAAAAATTTAATATGTACCTAAGACAAACCTTAATTAATTCATTTTCATAACATAAAAATAAGACTTTAAAACAATTAAAAATAAAAAGTTATTAAATTGACATTTTATCGTTTGAAAATGTTTAATTTTTAAAATAAGCTGAGTGGAAATTTGAGCGACCTCTACGCGTAAACACAAAGGTTTTAGGAAAATCTTTACTATACGAATGGTAATGGTAATGCAGTTTTATTTTCAAGCACATTTTCGTGTTAACCAACCACACTAGTGGATCTTGTGGAATGTAACAGAGTACATTTTCGTACTGTCATATGTCATTTTTTACGCCATATTTTAATTGCACTGAAAAAAAAAAAATAATTTTTTCTCGCTGGAAGTAATAATCCTGCGGTGCTGTTGGTGTTGAACATTTTAAATAAATATTTAAATAATCATATCAACAAAATGATTAATATTGTGTCGAAGTCTGGAAATTTAGCACCATACCTAAAAGCTACAACGCAAGTTGTAGCCAATGGTCTTAAGCCACTATCTGCAGGTATTCCTGCTAAGGAAAAAATTACAGCACCAGCTGAATTATCAGCAATTTCTAGTTTTAGTTTAAATAAAGGCCTTCCTAGTGGAGCCTTACGTGTTAAATCTGGACTTTCAGGTGTTTATTTAGGGTTTTTATTGTCTTAATTAGTAGTTTTATTGCATAATGATCATAATTACAAAGTGTTATGTAATCACTCGATGAATTTTTTTTTTTTTTTTGGTTTATTTATTTCATTACAAGGATACTCGGAATTAAGTTTTTAATTATTTTTTGTGTTTTTTTTAAATTGTTTTAAGCTGGAACTCAAGTTAGGTTTGCACATACTGATCTTCAGGTTCCTGATTTTTCTGACTATCGACGAAATGCTGTCAAAAGGCCAACAGACAAAAGTAGCCAATCCGAAGATACTAGAAAATCGTTCACCTATCTTTTGGTCGGAGGTAAATTATTTTTCTTCATCTGTTCTCACCTCCACTGTAATTTAACGCAAATATTTTTTTGTTGTTGTTTAGGTACTGCTGTTGCATCTGCATACTCTGCAAAAGTTCTTGTAACTGAATTTATATCCTCGATGTCAGCATCTGCTGACGTTTTGGCTTTAGCTAAAATTGAAATTAAATTATCCGATATTGCCGAAGGTAAATCTGTAACATTTAAATGGCGTGGAAAACCATTATTTATTCGTCATAGAACTGGTGAAGAGATTTCCACAGAACAGGGTGTACCAATGAGTCAGTTAAGAGATCCTCAAGCTGATGATGTAATATTTGTATACACAAAAATTTTGTTTTTGGAATAATAGTTAACGAACATTTTTTTTTTATTTTCTTTTAGCAACGTGTAACCAGACCAGAGTGGCTTGTCGTTATTGGCGTATGCACACATTTGGGTTGTGTACCAATTGCAAATGCTGGTGATTTTGGTGGCTATTACTGTCCATGTCACGGTTCTCATTATGATGCATCTGGCCGTATTCGTAAAGGTCCGGCACCACTTAACTTAGAAGTTCCACCACACACCTTCCCAGACGATAACCTTCTAATTGTCGGTTAACTTGATTACGACAAAAAAAAAAATAATTAAAAAAAAAAGATTTATAAATGAATTTTAGGTGAATAAAAAAAATAAATAAAATAAAATAAAATGAATAGAAGAGACCTTGTAATATAATATTAAAAGAAAAAAAAAACAAAATATATAAAGTTTGATAAAACCATCGATTATAATTGGGAAATGGAATGTAATTAACAGAAGAATTACATTTGATTTTCCAAAAACCAATTAAATGATTGTTTTTTCCTCATTTATGTTATCCTCGTTAGTATAGTAAAACCTATCAAATGTCAATACACGAAACCACTTTGAAAAATAAAGAGAAAAAAACAAAAGAAATAAAAAAAAACATCGTCATAGTAGTAGGCGCTGTTATTAAAAAAGAGAATCCCGTTGACATTTCGTTTAATCTTAGTTTATGACGAAAAACCGATAAATTCGATAACGAAATACTGGATGCAACATTAGCTGAATCATTTTTTTTTTTTTTTTTACTTGTAAATTGAAAAATAAATTCTCCCTGCACGTCCTCCCGTTATAAATTGTCGACTGTGTTTATTATGTTTCTATCAACGAATTGTAAATTTGTACCATGTGCCAAAGCCACACACAATATTGTAACGAATTTTAAAAGACCATTGGAATTACCGGTTGTGAAATACAAACGAAGAACATTAATGCCATATGCGAGTGTTTATTCAACGTCATCGGATAAAACAAAAATGAAATCGGGAATTGGAAGTAATGTTACGGTTTCCTAAATATTCATCATCAGCATAATCTTTTTTTATTTAAATTTTCAGTAATGACACAGGTCAGACATTTGCATAATGATGTTGAGAAACCAGATTTTACAAATTATCGTCGTGAATCATGTAAACGAGAGGATCAACCATCAAAACAAGAAACAAGAAAAGCCTTTAGTTACTTATTAACCGGAGGTAAAAAATAAATTTCCATTACAAGTGTTTTTTTTTTTTTGTTAAAATCCTAATAATCAACAGCTGCAACTATTGCGTCAGTGTACAGCAGTAAAATGCTGGTCCTCCAATTTATATCCTCGATGTCCGCGTCTGCTGATGTTTTAGCGATGGCAAAAATAGAGATAAAATTATCGGACATTGGTGAAGGTAAGTCCGTTACATTTAAATGGCGTGGCAAACCATTATTTATTCGTCATAGAACTGGTTCAGAAATATCCACAGAACAAGCGGTGCCACTCAGTGCACTTAGAGATCCACAAACAGATGATGTAGTTGATCCATATTTAGTAAATTCGTATTAATTCTATAACAAATAATTTCTCCCTTCTTTAAACTAGCAACGTGTGATTAAACCGGAATGGTTAGTGGTAATTGGCGTATGCACACATTTGGGTTGTGTACCAATTGCAAATGCTGGTGATTTTGGTGGCTATTACTGTCCATGTCACGGTTCACATTATGATGCATCGGGCCGTATACGTAAAGGTCCTGCACCACTTAACTTAGAAGTACCTCCATACTCGTTTCCGGAAGAAAATCTTTTAATTGTCGGATGATGGTGGAAATTACGATAAAGTAAAAAAAAAAAAGAAACTCAGTTAAACCAAAATAAAAAATAATTTTTATTGAATTTCTCCTCAGTGGGGGAAGAGAAAATACTTCATTTTCATTTCAATTAGTGGGCGAATTAAATTCAAATTAATTAAATTAAAATTGATGGGCGCAACCAATTGCTTTGTTTTGTTTTTTTTTTCAATATTTTATTTGCTTTTCGACATTAAATGTTTCTTTTTTTTTTTTTTTAATTTTTTCTCATCTCATTTCTCTTCATTTTTTTTTTTTTAAAGACAGATAAGAGAAATACACGAGAGATAGATAAAACAATAAAATATTTTCCTTTAATTACAGCATTTTTTTAGTAAATAAAATAAAAATAATAAAAATGAATTCAAACTTTTAATTGTTTTTTGTTTTCAAAAATAAAATTAAAATTAATTAACGTTTTGATGGCCTGCTATCGCCACCGTCATCTGCTCTACGTTTGTTGCCACCATAACGATTATTTTGGTATCTGCCATGACGATTATTCTGATTAAACTGTCTGCCGCCCTTATTTCTGTGATTATTACTACGACGATTCTTAATTTGTTCAACTACTTTAGCCAAGTATTCGGTCTCTTCATCACCTTCCACTAAGCGTGCTGTTACCTCGGAATTGTTTATAGTCATCTAGATTTAATAAAAAAAAAATTGATTAGTACTGTGTGCGAATTGACATATAATTTAATTAAGTTTTTACCTTTGATTCCTCAATCTTTTCAAATACTGTTTTGGCACTATTTTCGCCACTGAAACGAACAAATGCCAATTCATCGCCTTTGTTAAAATCAACATAAACGACATCGCCGCCGATTTTGGCAAGTGCCGCCTTGATATCCTCACGTGTTGTCTCTTTATTAAAACCTTCAAAGTGTAATACTGCTCCTGTATCTAACTTTATTTTATCCTCCTGTTTCTCTGCTTGTGTATTATTTTTCTAAAAAATATTAAATAAATAATTAGTTTGGCTGACATTCGACGGTTTATTATCAGCAGCAGCACTTACCCTCTTCTTATCTTTATTTGTGCGTTCATTACGTTTCTCTTCAACGTATTCCTCTTGGCTTTTTTTGATCAGCTCAATTTCCTTATATTCAATTCTTGGTTTGCTCAAAAAATCTAAAGAATCCTGTTTTGTTGCAAAAGTGACAAAAACACTGCCTTTGAAGTGATAAACCTTCTCCTTATCAAAATATTTACGCATCTGTACATTAACCACATTAAAATCATTGAAATATTCTATTAGATCTGCAATTTCTATGTCCTTCAATGGAAAACCTTTAACATATGCTGTACGTGACATAACTTCTTTACGGTGCTCCTCATTTGGTTCTGGAACTGGACGTTCTGGGTGACGTCTCACTTTCAAACGATCCTCACTCACCTCAACTAAACCTTCATTTGATTTCTCTAATGCATCTGTTATTTCTTTGAAATCTTTTGTGAGTGCAGCGAGTCGTTTGAATGTGACAAGTACTTCTAAAGATACCCAACCGTCTGTGTCCTTACTAATTTGTTCACGAAGAAATTTATCCCGTGACATATTCGAATCATCAAAATAATATTCAACTTGTCTAATTATTTTCGTTTGTACATCTGTCGCCTCCTCTGTATCAGTTTTTTTGCTTTCTTTTTTATCCTCCTCAACTTCTGTTGTTTTGTCAGCAATATCATCTTCGGTTACCACTTTAGTAACTGTAGAATCATTTTCTTTATCTTTTGTTGGTGAAGTCGCTTTAATATCATCAGCAACATCTGCAGCACTTCCATTTGATGATTCTGCCATTATATATTTTGGTTTTACTTTTGAAATTTAATTTGTTTTCTAAAAATATAACAGAAATTACGTTTTTATTAATGAAAAATAAAAAGGAAAAAAAATATAAATTTAAGGTTATGTCGTATGTTTTAAAAATTACTCTAATTGCCACAGATATAGCAATACAACAAATTTTATTTATTATTTTCTATAAACATAATTAATTATCTATGTATCATTATTAATTTTATTATTAATTAAATTACTTACAATTAATATTAAACAGCACGTGTTAAATGTCCTTAGCACTTTATTTAAATAGAATAAAAAAATTTCCGTACCAGAAACGTAAAAAAAAAGTTTCTATGTTATAAGTCCAGTGAAGTAATAAATTGAAACATGCGCCGGCTTGTTTTTTGTTTTAAAATATAAATAATCAAATGAAGTTACTAACAGTTAATCACACGTTTGTCATTTTTATGGTATTTTATAAATATTTTTTTATTAATAATCATGTTAAGTGCCATCTAGTGTATTTATTATTAGTTTAAAAAAATAACGTTTCATTTTCTTATTGCTGAATGGCTGATAAATGTGTTAAATATTAATTAAAATAATAAAATTAATTAATTTTTCTTTTTTTGTTTTTAATTTTAAATTTATTTCTTTTGCATATTAATTAATTAATTAATATTTATTTATAATAACTCTTGCTATTTATAATAGAATAATTTTTTTTATATATATATATATTTTTTTTATAACATTTCTGTACAAGTTTTGGAATTTTTGTTTTATTTTTATAATTTTTATAATATATAATCTCTCTTTCAATTTAATTACTTTTTTAAATTAATTAAAAATTAAATTTATCATTCTATATGAAAATATAATTCATTTTATATTATTTGTATATATTTAGTTAGTTATTTTGCATCTAATTATAATATTTATTTTAATATTTATAAAACTAAAACAGAGATTCAATTGAATTTATTTAAATTTCTTAATTATTTATTATTAATTAATTAAATTATTATCAAAAATTAAAATACAACAACATTTCTTTTTAATTTAATACAAAAAAAAAAAATTCTAATTAATAATTTTAATAATAAATGTAAATCAGTGATTTAATTACTTAAAAAAAAACGAAAATGAAAAATAAATTTCAATTGATATGTTTCCAATTATTAATGCAAATAATAATAATAATAAATGTTTTTTAATTAATTAATTAACTTAAATAATAAAATAATTGTTTTGTTGGAAGAAAACTGCTGTAATAATTAATATTTTATAGATGAATAAAAACAATAAAAAAAAAACTACGATAAACTAACAAAACCGATTTGCGAGTTGAGTGGATTTTTAATATTAAATCATGTGAATTTAATTAAAAAAAAAAAAAAAAAATTAATGTTTAATGGTAAAATTATGTTAAAACACAAATGATAAAATAAAAGAAATTTAATTAAATTTATTGTGAAAACAAAATGAACAAATTTTTCTTGATAAAGGCACTTCCCTTAGTAGTTGGTAGTATGTAGTATTAGTATTATTATTTTTCATTCTTCTATTTATTATTATTTAATTAATTATTTATTTATTCTATCTATAATAAAAATTAATACTGAAATAGGTGAATAATAAATAAATTTAAAAAAAAGGTAAAAAGCCTTATTAAAACGTAATAATAATAATAATAATAATAAAAAAAAACTTCTTCACTCTGTACTCGCAATTGTATAGTTTTCGGCGTTATTTAAACTAATCAAAAAAAAAAAATTAAAAATTCCTCTACAGCAGCCAAAGTTTAATTAAATTTTTCTCTTAATTAATTTTTTACTTGTTTATTATTTAACTAACTACGCTACTTATTAATTTAATTAATTATTATTTTTTTTATCAATTGAATAGTTTTATTTATTTATTACTGCAAATATTATTTAATTAAATTGAGATAAAACAATTAAAAAAGAAAAGAAAAATATATTAATTATTATTTTATATTCTTTTAATAAAATTAATAAATCAGGGGGCTACTAATATGTTTTTTGCTTGTTTTTTTTTTTAATTAATTAAAACATTGATTGAGTGTAAAAAAAAAAAAAAAAAAAAAAAAAACATTAAAAAGAGTTAAAATAAATTAATTAAATTATATTTATGGTTTTTGTATATATATTTATATAATAAAGCTGTGCGCTTTTGTGTGTGTGTGTTGTGTGTCTGTGTATAATTTTTAAATGACAAAGAAGAGAAACAAGAAAAATCTCATTTTTAATTTTTTGTTTTTTTTTTTTTTAATTATTAATTTTAATTATTATAATTATAATTAGTAATAGAGATAGATATATATATATAATTTTAATTATTAATGCATTATTAAATAAATATTAACTTAATTAATTAACAAAATAATTTCTACGTTTATAATTAAAGTGCTCTGAAAATATAACAAACGAAAAAAAAAATTATTTATCATTAATTAAACACAACGATAAAGAAGAAATTAATTTCTTAATTAATTACCATCTTTTGTACACCGGTGACAAATCAAGTGTTAAATTTTTTAATGCATTATTACGTGCCGTTGACCGGGTCTGCTTTGATGAACGTATTATTTCCAATACAAGACGACGACAATCATTACATACAGCCATCAGTTCACCACGTAATAATTCTTTTTGATCACCGTTTAAGGTATGCGGTGATGTTAATGTCATCGCTTTTATAAAACGATGTCTAGAATTTAAGGAACTTTTATTAAATGTGTTTTGTTTGATTATAGAAATTAAATTAAATTAACATTTTTTTTATAAATTAATTGAATTGATTTAATTACCTTCGATCTAGGGTGCTGTTATTCGAGTATGTTCGTGCGGGACTTTGTGGTGGTAAACTACGTGGTCCCTCCATGCTACGTGACATTGTGGCGAAATGCTTACTATCTTTGGCACTTAAAACACCATTTGATGTTATTAATGTTGAACCATTTGTTGCCGCTACCGCGTTACCATTATGAACGACAACAGACGATGACGTTGACGGTCCCGACAATGATATTAACAATGAACTGCTAACACTCTCATCGTGTATACCAGGCGTACTATTTGTTGAATGTAGGCGTTTCGGTGATGAGGGAGCACTACCAACACTATTGCGAATCTATTGAATAAAATCGATTTAAATAAATTTAATTAAAAAAAAAAACCATTTAACCAGGTAACTACCTTTCGTTCTGATTCAGGCCGTAAAAGTAGTCGCTCCATCAGTGTACGTGAAAACGATTCATCGACATTTTCCCCGGATCGCAAACCAATTGATGTTGATGCGTGCGTTATTATATGCGGATGATGGCTAGGCGATGGTGTATTTGATACAACAGGACTATTAACTAATGATGGCGACAATAATACCACAGGAACATTACGGAAATGCTCTGTCGGGATTCTCATCTAAATTATCATTAAAAATGATTAGTTTTGATAGGGGAATTAAGCAAAGTAAAATTTAACACAAAATACCTTTGAGTGACATTTGGTACAAACGGTACGTTGACATAATTTACATTGTACACCACGTTGTCCAAATATACTAAAACGTACACGCAAGCACAAAAAGCATACCTTAAAAAAGCAACCGATTATTATTATTATTATTATTATAAGCCACCAAAATCAATAATATATAAAAATAAATCTAAAAATAAATTTTTGCTAACCTTTCGCCTTTCAACGTCTTCCTTAACACGAATACCAACTGGCAAACCTTCTAATTCTGCCTTTGTCATAACCGAACGTATATGAACAATTTCTTCTAATGTCAATGACAACCGATCATTAACACTGGTTTGTTCCTCCCACTGTTTCTGTTTTAATTAAAAAAATATTTTTACATGAAAAATAAAATTTTCTTTTTGTTTATTTAATTTATTTACATCATCCAAGGAATTCTTCGTCCATGTTTCCATTGATTTTAAATTAACTCCGCCATTCATTTGATTCGATGATGTTATTGTTGCTGTTGCTGTTGCCGTTCCTGTGACACCAGTTATTAACGGTCCAGGTCCAGCTCGTCCTACATCCACCGCATAAACAGGTATTTGTGCCGTATGTGATGATTGCCTTGACTCAGGCCTTGACGATGGCATAGACTGACATTCTGTATTACTCTGACAACCAACAATTGTGTGTCGCCGCATTGATGCACGTCTTGATTCACACTGTGTCGCCAAATCATATGCTGAACAAAAAAAAAAAAAAAAAATTCACACCATTAACAAAACCAAAGTAAAAGCAAAGTTTTTGCTTTTTTTTTTTTGATAATTACATTCTAATGCGCTGTCACAAAATCTATGATACTCATCATGTGTTATATTATCCTCTGGTACTTTTTCTAATCGATACAAAAAAAAAAACATTAAATTATTAATAATTTACATAGAAATTAAAGTAAAGCAGGAAGAAGTTCATTAATCACTTCTTTATTAACATACTTGTTCGCCTAATTACTGTATTTATTTGATTTGGATTATTCTCATTATTTATATTATCCGAAGGTTTTTTCCTTGGTATTGTCGTATAATATTTTATGCTCGAATCATTATCTAATTTTTGTTGAATTGCTGCTGTTGTCGCTGTTACTGGTTGTATCAATAAATCATCATCCTTGAAAGTATTAATAAATAAAAAAAAAAAAAATGTATTAAAAAAATTGATTTTTGTATGTAAAATATTGAAAATAATTACTTGAAACAGTGAAAAATCAACTGGAATTAATCTTTGTCGACTTCTTGGTGGTTCCTCATTAATTATTGATGTTTGTACTAAATTTGCTGATGATTCTGTTGAATCTGTTGATTTTTTTCCATTGGTAGTCTCCAATTGTGATGATGATAACACTGAAATTGTAATTTTTGTAAAAAATTATTAGATTTGGGAGATTTGTTTTTATGTTTGATAAAACTAGAAAAGCCCTGCACAATTAAGTGAAATAAAATACAAAAATCATTTAAGGTACGTAGAAACGTTTAAAGATCCGCTAATATTTTTAATCTACAAACTGCACAGTGGTTGCATTTTATTTCTCAATACAATTCTAGGTGCATAAACAATGAACAATAAACCAAACAACAAACAATGATGAAAATACTTATAATGAGCAACACATAATAACGAAATAATACCAGAGAAACCAGATCATTAATTTTGTAAATTCATTATTACTGTGGCTGCAAGTTAAGAAACAATAAAAAAAAATATTCTATTAACTCATCCGCATTTATCTTCTTACAAATTGTAATTAAAAAATTGTCATCGTCTTTTTAATTAAAAAATCAACGGTAATGACTTGCAACAAGAAGAAGATTTATTTGATAATTCATTAAAAAATTATTTCATCAATCACATTGTTATAATAAATTAGAGAAATCGCAATAAACTACGTACGTGCGTATGTTGCATAAATATTTTATACGTAACCAGTTCAGTTCCTGCTATCTGCTATCAATTAGCCGTGGTATAGAAGGTTTATTTAATTTTTTTGATTTATTTAAATTTTTTTTTTTTATTTCACAAAAGTGAATGTTTTTGATTCAATTAAAAAAGGTGTAACCGGTGCTCTAATTATTGAATTGTAATAAAAAAAATTTATTTTTCCTTTATTAATTTTACATCAAAAAATTTATTGAAGTGAATAAACGTTAAGTACTGTACAGGGTGAATCGATAACAATTTTTATATTTTACAATAAACAGTTTTGATGGTAAATTTATTGGATGTTTAACAGGAATATTGCGACAACAGCTTGACACTAATAAAGTACAAACTACTTGCTATTTAAACTACAAAAAAACAAAAAAAATGTTTACTGAATAACCAAAAACAGATCTACGGACGAATTTTATCAATCCAAGGTTTTACTCTGTATTTAGACAAACAAAATATAAAAAAAAAAAAACCACAAAACTAATTACAAGTTACAACGTTAAAAAAAAAAAAAACAAGTTTCTGTCTTTTGTAAATTAAATATTTGTAACTAGAAATGGTAATTTTGCTTCATACATTCCTTTTAATAACAGAAATATTGTGTAAGCTGCTGTTCCATTCGTACATTCAAAACATATCACAACAATCAATATTAAATTAAATTAAATTAAATTAAATTAAAAACACAGATGTTGAAAATTTTTAATTACATTCATGATGAGAAAAATTATATATAAAAAAAAAAAAAAAAACAAGAAAAAATTTTCACAATCGATTTCGTAATTAAATGAAGAACTAGAATTATAATTAGGAATACCTGAACGTGGTTTTGGCGTTGGTGGATTAGCTCTAGGTGCTGCCCTAGGTATTGATTGTGTATTATCTTGTGGACAGTATAATGAGTCTCTGGCTGCATCACAAGGTGCTTCCGGAGAACTACCATTTACCAACATTTTTACATAATTTCGTGAAAATTAAAATTTTTTTTTTTTTTCTATTCTTTTTTTTGTTCACTAGAATAAATAATTAAATTGTTTTCGATAAACGAAGATAAAAAGGCTAAATTAAATAAAAAAAAAAAACTATAAATAGGGAAAAATTAACAAAAAAAAAACTTGTATGAAAAATGGTTGAACGATGATTTTTTAATTATTTTTCGTTTTGTTTTATTATGCAGAGAATTTTGTAGAAAATAAAAAAGACGAAAAACAGGGATGCATATTATATGCAGTTATATAGCGACAGAAGCACAACCCTCTTTTAAATATTATTTTGACTTTATCATACAAGGAAAGGAAGAAAAAAAAAAACACAGAGAGAAGCAGCAACTTGCACCGATCGATAAAATCCAAAAACAGACGATGGTATAGCAACAACAAAATTATTAAAAACGAATTTCAAAGTGCAAAAAATGGGTGAACAAATTTCTATTGGGAAAAAAAAAAAGAGGGTGGAATATTTTTATTTAAATAATTTATCATCACTGTATGATATTTAAAGCTTTTTGTTTGTTTTTTTTTTTTTTCGTTTGTATAATATTTAAGACTAGAGAGTAATGACTCATTATTAAACAAAAAAAAAAAAAAAGGAAAGGAAAGGAAAATGAAACAGCTGACTCCTACAAGAACTTCTTTAAAATAATGTTCCACAGCCAGCTGTTTTATATATAGAAAAATTAAATCAGGAAAACACAACAAATCTCTAAACAATATTTATCTAAATGCACAGAAGAAATTGATTAAAAAAAAAAAAAGCGTGAAAAAAACATTTTTTCGTTTTTAAACTAAAAATCATCAACCATATTGTGGGTTTTTGTTATGAATAATTAATTAATCAGTGTATAAGCCAGCAGGATACAAAAAAAAAATATATATATATAAATTTCTAATTAAAATACAAAAGCACATAGCACTTTGTTTATTCCTAATTAATTAATTAATTAATTAAAACAATAAGAAGAAAAAAAAAAAACTTTATTAACTCAAAAAACACCTTGAATTATGAATTTTCTACCAACCATAAACAAAAAAATAAAAACCAAAAAACTAAACTAAACACATTGAGGATTATTATCCAACTGAAAATATAAAATATTATCGCCTTTGTATGGTAAGTAAAGTCATCTAATATTACTGTTAAACAAAACTCTCTTACTCAGTTGATTTTACTCAATGTTTTCATCGGTTTTCTGTTCAAAAAATGACCCCAACAACATATAACGTACGTAATCGAATTTATGTTTTTAGCTTTACTTCTTGTTTATAGAAATTATAGAAGACTAACAGAAAAAGTACAAGTTAATGGTAAAAATACATTAAAATTTTTTTTTGTAATTTTATTTCTCACGACACAACGTAATAAAAACGGAAAAAAAAGTGTCCGCAACAGTTACCGAAAACGAAGAAACAGCCAACAGTTAGCTAAAATAAAAAAATAATAGAATATTCTTTAACCATATTAGAGACTAGAAGACAAAACAAAAACACATTAACATTACTTAAACTGGTGGCAACAACAAGGTGGGTTAAACATAATGGTTAAACTTATTAAATTATTAATAAAAATCTTTATTTTCTTCCACCTATATCCACATATACTCTGTACGTTTGCGCAATTATTGTTTGTATGCAAAATTCTCTGAAATGAAACTTTTCATTTTAGTGAGCTTTTTATCCGTATTACGTCCTTTTTTTTTTCGTTTTTATTTAATTTTTATTACGTAATTATATTAATAAATAATATTTGGTTGGATAAAAAATATATATATATATAGATTTCGGGATAGAAGGTAGGAGACTAATAATGGTTGACCATAGTTATGTAATTTTATTTAAACAGTGGCGGAATTTGATTTATATTTTACAAAACGAAAGTAAAGTAATAGCGGACTGTATCCACTTTAAACAACACTTTAAAAAGTAAGCTGATTCACTTAAAAATACATTAAAATCGGTGAAACAAAGTAAAAAGTAGGAGAATTACAACTACAAAACGAAAGTGTTTAACTCAGGTTATTTTCCTCAAAAACTTATTAAACAAGTTGTTTACCTGTGCAAATCGAACACTGCTTATGTATCAACAACATTCGCTACATAGAAAACAACATTCTTGATTACCAAAAAAAAAAAAAACAACAAATAAAATTAAATATTGGGAAAAAACTTTCTAAAAGCACTAAAAGCAAGAATCACCGAAACGACAATCAAAGACCTGATATTATGTTAAATAATAATAATAAATAATTGAAAAGTTTTACGTTGTTCAGTGTTTTGAAAGGTCAGAAACAACCAAAAAATAAATAAAAATTTAATTAAATTAGGTCATACGACATGAATAAATAATTATTAAAAAACAATAAAAATATTAAAAAAAAAAAAAAAATAAAGAAAAAAAACATTTTCACTTCCTATAGTTCCTCTATAATCAATAAAATATTCGCGATAAGATTTTAATAGCTAATAACGACGACTTCAATCTTTCTATATTTTATTTTTTATTTTACATTTTATTGATAAATAAAATTCAATTAAACAATAAAACGAGAAGAAAAAGAAAGAAAGAGAAAAACGCAAAATAAAAGTGAGTGTTGGTAACAGGAAAATAAAAATAATTCTGAAAGTTCTGGAGTAATTGATAAACACTTTAAAGTTTATTACAAAAATAAATTAAATCATTTTTATCATGATTCGCTAGTACTAATTCGAATTTTATTTAATTAAAAACAAAACCACTGTCACACCACCATTGAATTCATTAATAAAAACTTTCATAACTGTGCATTACCGAATTGTATGCAGCTTTTTTAATCAACACAAAACCCCATTAACCAACAACAACCCATAATTAGAAATGTATTTCATTTACCTTTCATGTTAATTGAGTTAATCAAAATAGCACCTAAATTACTCACTAAGAATTGTTTTTCGGAAATTTATTTTTTTAAATTAAATCAAAACTCCACAACACACGAATTAAACTTAAACCGCAAAGTGTAACAATAAAACGAAAAAAAAAAAAAAAACTTTACTATTCATGGTGAGATTTAAAGCAAGACTAACAACAAATAAAAAAACAAAAAAAAAATTATTTAAAATTTTGATGTCACAGCCAGTGAAATTATTTATTCACGGAACTCACATATGTTTTTTTTTTTTTTTTTTTGGTTAACACACATTAAACGAACTTTTTTCATGTCTTCTAGTCTTGTCAGGTCATTGATTGTTGTTTTAAAACGCAAAAAAAAAACAACATTACTTTCATTCATACATTTTAATTACTTTTTTTTTTTTGCTGTTCTGATCGATTAATTTGATTAAGAAAAGAATTTGATTTGTCGTGGTAAGAATCATTATCTTAAGATACCTTTACCGTTTCTTACTTAAAACGTGCAATTCTTGGTTTATTTATATTATCAAAAAAAAAAAACATTGTTTAATTAGCTATGATATAATTTAATTAATTAAAATATTTTTAGCATAAATTTGTTTACCAATAATAAGGCCATTTACCTTGAATATAAAAAAAAAAAAAAAAAAAACCTACAAATGTTCAAAGGTAAAATATACAAAATGTTTAGGTATAAAACTTTGCTAATGTATTTATGTATATCGACAATATTATTATATCGACAAATAGCAAAGACAATCACCACAAAATTTAATTAATTTTACATAATTTCACACTTTTAAACATAATTAAACGAAAAAAAAAAAAAAAAAAACATTTCTTAAGATTTAATTATAATATAAATACCAGATTAAATTGTTTTTTTATTTCATTGGTAATATGTACAATTATAATTAAATATTAAATATTTTAGTGTGGCCACACAACACACAACAACAACAACAAAAAACCAATCATTTGGCAACGCGTTAAAAAAAAAAACGTTTTACATAAAAAAAAAAAAAAAATCATTCATCACTAGAGAAGTAATAATAATAAAGATAAAAAATCGCACTCAAACAAGAGAAATATTTATATATATATATATATATATATAATTTAGTGATTGTATATTGGATATTATTAACCGAAAGAGCCATAGTCACATTGGACTAACTAACCTGTTCATTTGACCCAGAATTTAAGAATTTCATTTTGTGCATCATCACAAATTATTTAAAATACAAACACGAAAAAATAAAAACATAAAAAAAATTAAAAACGGCTGTTAATATAACAACACGCTATATGCAATATCATCTTGTTTTAAGGTCTTGCTTTTAAACCAACAATAAATTGGAAATAAAATTAAAGGAAAAAGAAAAAAAAAAATTAAAAAAAAAAAGAGTCTTCGTCTGATTGATGCTTTTTCTATGCTCGATTTTTTTTTTTTTTTTTTGTTATGCTATGTTATGTTGCTCTAGGGAGGCCAATGGACCAGAACATAAACCAACCAGCAACAACAACATTACACAACTTTATTTTTATTATAATCATAAAACGGTGGTTTTTTTTTTTAATGTTTCTTCTTCATCTTTTATGATTTAATTAGAATTTTTTTTTTTTTTGTTGCTTAGTTAATATTTATTTGACCGTTGATATAGTGGTGACGCAGAATACAGTTATTAACTTAGCTTAATTTAATCTATATATTTTGTTTAAACGACGTTTTTTTAAAAATACGACTTAAATAGAACTTAAGCAATGTAGATGATAATAATAAAAGATTAAATATTTAGTCTCAAATATGCTGTAGACAATATACTTAACCCAATATACATTGTTGTCGTAGTCATAAACATCACCCAACAGTACAATTATCGATTATTAATATAAAACAAAAAAAAAAAACAAAAACAATTGTATTTCTACTATGAATAATTAATTAATTAATTAAAAACTTAAAAAAAAAAAACAAAAACATTTTTCTAATAGTTTTTTAAAAGACAAAAAAAAAAAAATATTAAATTAAATTTATTACACTCCCTATAGGAATGATAAAGTCAAAGTTTCTTATCATATTTGATAGAAGACTTTGTTTTGTTGATATTCTATATTAATTTACACAGAAATAACAACAACAAAAAAAATAATAAAATTTTAATTAAAAATATATTCATGTATGTGTGTGTGTGTGTGGTTCATATGTGTAAAAATATTTATAGAAATATTACGATAAGATAAATTTAATTATGTTTTTTTTTTTTTTTGAAAGATAAACAGTGTTTAAAATGGATGATTAATTTCTGTTGATGATTTTTTGTTTTATTTTTATTTTTATGAATTTTCCTTCAATTTTTGAATAAGTAAATAATTAAACAGAAGCATTGTTAATCCGCATCTACTGATAAGTAAACATAATTAAATAATTTTAAAAATAGATTTTTTTAACATAAGAAAAGAAAAAAGAAAAATTCGCAAGTCTTTCGTTTGTTTATCACCATCATTAATTATAGTTTAAAGATTAGCAATTTCTTATCAGTAACTTAGCTTGTTCAAAATAATATTTATTATCTTAACTATTTTTAATCGGCAAACATAAGTCATTTCGATTATTGACCAAACAGAGCAAAAAAAAAAAAAAAACATTTCCTAAATACAAACAAGAAAAAAAAGAATTAAAATTTATTACTCACGTCTATTTTTGAGTCCTGGTATTGGTTTAAGTACCCTACCCTGTCGTATTGAGTCTAATAATTGTTCCCTTATCGATGGATTCTGTTTAAGCGGGGCTAATTTACGTTCGGACGCCTATAATTTTGTATCAAGATAATTAATTAATTAAATAATAATTAAAGAGAAAATATCAAAAATGTTCAAACCTTTTTAAGTGGCGGTCGTGATCGTATAAACTCTAATATAACAGCGTGAGCATCTTTTTTAACACGAGGCGGTATATCACCATTTACCATCACTTTCCGTAGTTTATATTTTCTATAATTAAAAAATGTTATAAAAATTTTCTTTATTTATAAAGCAGAACAAAAAAAAAAATAAATAATAAATATTTTTTATTCACCTGGTTCTTATGTCTTCCATCAATATTTCATACGGTGTTAGTTCAAATTCCACAGGTGTACGTGACGAGCTGCATTTTTTTAATCTGACACCACGTCGCAATTCATCAACCACTTGCATCCAAAATCTTGCCTATAAAAAAATACCAACGATTATAAAAAAAAAATAATTCACTTTTACTACCTTACAGCCACTTTAAATAACATAAAAAAATGAGAGAGAGAAAAAAAATTGGATTGCCAAAAAAATATTTAAATAAAAAAAAAAAACAAATCATAAAGCGAGCATTCCATTATGCAAGAATTTTTTTTTATTTACCTAAAGTACATAATGACACATGTGGCATAAAACATTAATTAAAAATATAAAATAAAAAAAAAAAATTATTACAAATGTTGTAATTTTATTACAAAGGTTTTATTCAGTGTTTGCTTTAATTAGCTTTTTTTTTTTTTGTTTTTTCAAGCCATTGTGTTGTAATCACATTTTGTGTATAGTTATCACTGGAAATTTTTATTTTAATTATAAAAAAAAAATGAAGAAAATTCATTTCACAACAAATAAAATTTTGATGCTTTTAAGGTTCTATTACTGTTGAACGTTGAAGTGATTTAATAAACAAAATGAAACAAATCACTTTGTTAAGTGGGTTATGCCATGCAAGTTCAACCCGCGGCCCACCAGTTCATTTTGTGTGGCATTCAATTGATTTCGTAATACTTGTCTCACAAATTCTTTAAAAAAATCTGCAGCATTCAAATTTATGTAGAATTGATATAATTGAAACACTTTGAGCAACGCATCGCTTTGTTTAACGCTTACAAAGCTAATATTTAATTGTATCTTACGGCCCTTGATAGCTTTAGAATTTTTAGTGTGATAGCAATAGAAATGCGGACCGAAGTTTTAAAGGTTGGACACCTATGGTTTATGCGTTAGTTTCTATCTGTGTTTCTTCTATGCAATTAGAAAATCATTAAAGCATTTTATTTATCCATACAAGAGATGAAACCACCAAAATGTTTGATGGAAATTCATTACTGCATTTCAATAAATGAAAGAAAAAAAACTAAATTCCATTAGATCTAACAGAAATTTCGTGTCACTTTCAATTACTTGAACACGTAAAAAAAAAGAAATTAATTCTGCTTATCATTGTATCGCCACTAAAAATGCACTTTAAATAAGTAAAAAAAAAAAATTCAATAAATAAAATGTACAAAATCTCACTTTTAACAAGCATAAAAAAAAAAAACTTGAAATAATTAATTAATTAAATAAAAAACAGAAAACATTCGTAAGCTACCATTAAAGTAAAAAAAAACGCAACGTAAAAAGAATGCAAAAAAAACGCAACGTAAAAATAACGCAAAAATAATAAAAATAAAAGAAAAATTGAAAATTCACAATTAATACATCATTAGTATTAAAATACAATTAATTAATAAATAAATTGCAATGCATTTTAATTAATGTGATAATAAAGAAGGGAAAAATAATGTTTTTCTTTAAGTTTTTTCTATTCTTTCTTTCGTTTTTACTACATACTTGTAACGCTCGCCATATCCTAACGTCAGACTAAAATTATATAATTTTTCTTCATTATTATTATTTATTATTTAATAATTGAAAATATAATAAATTTTAATTAATTAAAAAATTGAAAATATGTTAAATAAAATTTTTTTATTTTTTTTTTTGCTTGATTATTACAAAAAAAAAAAAAGAAAAAAAAAATTTACGGTTACACACAAACACCACTTAATTAATAAATCAATTTTTTTTTTTTATATTCAAATGATAAAAAAATAAAATAAAATAATGAATTTAAATCAGGTTAGACACCACATTGTACAAATACAAATAATATTCATTTACAAAATTAAATGGAAAATATAAAATTAAATATTATTCACAGTTTGTGAAACATAATAATGGAAATTAATTATATTCTATGTGTGTATACAGTAAAAAAAAAATACAATTTTAACGATGTTTCGCTATAACGACGACTTGTAATTATTATACAATATTTTTTACAATTATAATCAGTGGTAAAGAAAAAACACAAAGACGCTGCAAAGTAATTCAATCATTGCGTAATTTTTTATTTTTTGTTTGTTACATTATTTATAAACAGAATAAGGATGTGGCTATGTAACCCAAACAGTCTGCATCTTGACACAAGACAACAATAAATAATAAAACGTATTTAACAACGTGTTAAAAAGGCGTACAACCATCCTGATACACCTTTAATACTAATTAAAATTATTCATCGGAATTTAATTATTACACAAAAAAGAAAAATAAAAAATTTGTCACCATTTATAAATCAAACGACAAAATAAATCATAACACGCCCAATTTAAATTAAAAAAAAATTAAAATTTCTAGGCAAGTCTAGAGAATTTTTTTTTTTTATTAATAAACAAAAAAAAAAAACAATTAATTAATTCATTAAGTAAACAACAAAAAAAAAAAATAATTTCTTCATTAAATTCTGTACAGAATTAATACTTAAAAAAAAATTCGTGTATTTTGCTACAAATTAAACAAACAGAAAATTTGCTAATGTTTAATTAAAAAAATTATTGATTGAGAAAAATAATTATTACAAATTATAATATAAATAATAAATCAATTTAAAAAATGATTATTACAATAATTTGCATATTAAAAAAAAATAAATGTTTAATTTTTTCCTCACAACAAACAATTTAATTAACAAAAATGTTACTAGGTTAATGTAAATTCAATTTGTGTGTTAGGCTGAGTAGTATTTGTTTTATTATTATTATTTTTTTTTTCATTCAATTTGATTAAAATAAAATAATAATTTTTTTATTGATTAAAAAAGAAATAAAGAAAAAAGGGATATTATTGATAGCAAAAACGTAGCCAAAGCACATTATGTGCGCGAAATCATGTACACAATTTTTTATATAAAGAGAAGAGAAATGATTTGATAATAATAATAATAGTAATAATAATAACAACAATGACAAGAGAATTAAGATTAAATTGAGCGCAGCATAAACTATTCAAATTAATAATCATAAATATCATAATCATATAAACAAGAAACAATCAAATTATTACCGTATTGTCATTAGAATTTGAGGAACGATTTATGTTTTATTCAACTCTTACATAATTACATAAAAAATCATAAATAAAAAACTGAAAAATTTCTTCTAAATCACCAAACACAACGAAAAGAAAAAAAAAACGATCTTACGGTTCTGCGTCATACTTCTTTAAACGTTAAATTAAGCTTCAACGATTTTTTTTGTTCTTTATTTCTTTCATTCTCTCTATCTAAAGTAATAATAATTTCGCTTTTTTTTTTTATAAAGAAAATATAATTAATTATAAATAAAAAAAAAAAAAACAAAAATAATTTAATTTTATCAATAAAGCAAAAACGAACAAACTTTGATAACAAAAAAAAAAAAAAAAAAAAAATAAAGAAAAAGAAAAATTGATTAAAAGAAACACAAAAAACAAATAAAAAGCAGCGAAAATTTGTTATTTATTTCATTTTATTAATTAATGTTGATTGAGAATATTCGTTTTATTTGACTGCGACGGTGATATCATTGTTTAAATTTGTTTTGTTGCCTTTTTTTTTAATTTTCCACAATAGTGGACACAAATAAAAAACCAAAAACACAAAAACGTAATCTTTGAAATCATTAGATCGGAAATTTTTTGGCTTTTTTTTTTTTTAAACAACCGAAAAATAATTAAACAAAGCACAGAGTAAATTTTAATTTTAGAAATCTCTTTTAAAAAAAAAAAAAAAAATTTATTTAAAGCGCTCACCCAATCAGAAAATCCTAACTTTGCTAATTCCTGCCGTGATGATTGTGCATCCGCTTTTATTCGTAATTTCTCTGTATCTAGAAAAATATACAACATAAAAAATATAAATATTTAATTAAAATAATTAATGTTTGAATTTAATAAAATCATTCTTACCACCGTGAAATACTTTTTGTAAGAAAATTCTTAATTCAAAACTTTCTGTAGCCAGTGCACGACAGACCGCCCGATAATGATCTTGCGGCTTTGATGGTTGGATTCGTGGTAAACACATCTGTAGAAAAAAAAAAAAAAACATTTATTTATTCATTTCATTTCGTTTTTATGTTATAAAAACCCCGTAAACAATTACGTTGCAAAATAATTAATTAAATAATAATAATAAAAAAAAAAGAAAAATTCTCCATTGCGCTTTTATCTAATAAATAAATAATTAATAAATTCGGTAAACCTTTATATAATTTTTATTTATTTATTAATAAATCTATAATCCAATATGCAAAATAAAAGAAAAAAAATATTTTCGGTTATTTTTAATTAAGAATCCAAAGCGTTAAAATTAATCAAACCTAACAAAAAAAAAAAAAAGAAAAACTATAGAAAACCAAGCGCATTTGTCGGCGAAAACTTTATCAGAAGCAAAAATAAATATTTTTTTTTAGATAAAAATTGTTTTTTTTTTGCTTTTTAAACCACTTTCTACTTTAATTTAATTTATTTATAATTTTTTTTTTATTAATAAATAAATAATTCAGTTGATAAAAATACAAAAAAACAAAAAATTTTCTATACAGAAAAAGCGAAAAAAAAAATTTCAATGTCAATTTTGTTGAATTTTAATAAAATATTTTTTTTCTTTTTTCAGTTTTTTGTTAATAATATTATGATATTATTGACCTAGAAAGATAATGAAAAAATAAATAGTTTTTTTTTACCTGAGAGATCAATAATAATAATAAAAAAAAAAAAAAATCGTGAAGAAATTTTTTCATTTTTTTCTTCCTCTTCTTCGTCTTCTATTTCGTTTTGTAGAAAGATTATAATTATTTTTATGTATTTTCTAATTTTTTTTAGTAAATAAAATAGTTTTATCTAATAATAGTAATAATGATAATAAAAAAAGAGTTCAAAATTGCACTTATCGTGGGAGAAAGATAAGTAAATTGATGATGATGATGATGATTAAAATGAATTCGATTTTTCTCTTCTCACTCTCTATTTATCTATCTATCGCTTTATGTTTTCAGGTAAGTGTGCTTTTAAGTGATTGTAATTTTTACAAAACAATAAAATTCACGTTAATTGGAATATATATCGTTAGGCACATTAAGTACGAGAAAATAAAATGAGTGAAAATCATAGTTCCGTGGTAATTAGAAAATTTTTGCACAAAAAACAGTTAATTTCTTGTTTGACCTTTTACAGATCCATGTAACATCCTGATTTAAACAATTTTATTTTGGTGACAAATACAATTAGAGTTACTAGTGAGTAGGAAACAAACATGGACAACAATTCTGAGCAATCGCACCAGCGATTCATACAGAATTTACTGATTTCTAGAATTTTCTACTATGGCAAAAAGCAGTTCATGGCCACAATCTCAGAGCAATCTCACTCGTAAAGCATCTCAATTCTTATGTAAATATCTAACCATTCCATTACATCTTCCTTCTTTCATTTTAATTCATTTCAAGTGGATAAAGATTATTATCTACAGTCGCCATAACACCACTTGTTTTAATTAGAAATTTTAAACGAAATTAATTAGCAATGGTTTAAAGTTTAAAGATTCACCCGTGGATGGGATTAAAACTCATTAACTTCAGGTGGTTTCAGTACGAAAAATTCTATCATCTTGCACTAATATTCCTGCAGAAAATCAAACATTATACAACCGGATCACAGTGCAAGGTAAAAATCATCAAACCACGGAGAAATAACACCTTTACTACCCGCACCATATAACATTTTTGAAATAATAATAAAAAAATAATCACGGAAATAATTTTACTTTCTCTTAAAACGCAAAAACAAATAAAAATAACGAGATGATAAATAAAAAATCAACAAAAGTAGAAGACGAAAAAAAAAAAAAAAAAAAACATGCTAAAAATTTACATAAAACATATTATTTTGTTGATAATAAATAAATAAAAATATTTGGCTATTTAAATTGGAAATTTTAAGAGATTTCTATCTATCTTTTGCTTGTATAAAATTTGGAGTTTTTTTTTTTTTTATTAGCGCTCGTTTTTTTTTTTATTATTATTATTATTATTATTTGGGAAAGATATAAAAATCCTCTGGTATTTCTGCTTTGTAGTAATAACATAATTTTGCAAAAAAAATATTTACAGAATACCATATAGCATTGTCTCTCACCAAGAGGCGTCTTTTTTCTTCTAATTTACATACAATCACTAATTTATATAAAAGAAAAATTATTTTTTTTCAAAACTAAACTAAACATTGTGCAAAATATGTGACCAGAAAATATAGTTTCTGTACTTTACCTTTAACGTTTACATTTACTTGACTTAAAATCTACTTTCACTTGTACATTTGGTTGCTTAAAATAAGACTTTAAGCTGTTTTGGTGCTAAGTTTTAAATATTTTATTATTGTAAATCCATAAAACCAGTTTTAATAATATTTATAACAGGGGCGCACACCGAATTGTATCGAGAACACTGGATTTTATTATTATCTATTTATATGATTTGCGTTAATGGTCCATTAAAGTTATTTCAATAAACATTGAATTCAGGACAAGATAGTTGTTAATAGTTGTTGTAAATCAAAATTTTATGTTTACACAAAAAAAAAAAACTATTAAGAAAAAAAAAAAACCACAAACACTTACTTCTAAAACATGATCTAGTTCTTTGGTATCAATATTTCTTTCATCACATATATCTTCTGAATCTCTTTCAATTCCCTCATCATCGGTATCTGAAATTGTGTTTACAAACAATGAAAACATTTTTATGGATTAATAAAAAATAATTAAAAATATAAATTACAAAGATGAGCAAACGAAATTGGGAGTAGGGAGTTAATGTTAATTACTTATTATTTTGTTTAAAAATAATCATAAAACATAAGAGCGTTTAATAAAAAAAATTCATACACCATTTGTACATCGTTTTCTTCATAAAACATACAATAGACAAACACTAAGCTCATTCATTGTCGATTCAATGACCGTGCAATAATTAAATGAGGAACTAACTTAATCTCTTCTACATCCAATTTAAAAGAAAAATGTTTTTTTTTTTTTTAGTTAACAATAGAAAATTATGTTTATATTACTTTAAAAAATACAAAAAAAAAAAAAAAAGAAAAAATTTTGTAAAGGTAAAAAAAAAAAAAAAAGCACACATTGAATGGGAAATTTTTATTTTTTTTTATTTCTATTTATTTACATCGAAAGAAATTTCTTTGTATGTTTTTACCTTTTTAAATAACAAAAATTAAATTTTCTCACAATTCTATATTAAAGAGCTTAAGTATCATAAAAATGAAAAAAAAAAAAAAAGAATAATTTGCTTTTGATACCTTAATAAAAATTATTAAAAAAAAAAAAAAAAACTTCTATTTAGATAGATACACAATAAATAAATAAATAAATAAATAAATAAAAAAAAAAAATTATGATGAAGATTATGATTCACGTTATCTAACATCCGTAATAAATTAAAAAAAGAAAAAAAAAAAAAAAACAATTACCTTCCAGTGTCATATTATTAATAAGCTGTTCCAATTCCTGTGTTATAACACATTCCTCATCTGATGGTAAATTATAATCTAATGCTGAATAGACAAGTATTCCAACTTTTAATAAAAACTGAAAGAAACAAAACAAATCGATAAATTAAATTATTATTATTTTTATTTTTCTTTTTCTTTTATATATATTTAATCAATAATTACAACCGAATTTTACTTTGTTTTTTATTTTAATTAAAAAATAATTATCATTATCATTATTATCTCTATATAGATATGTCTTAAATTTTGTGTAGTTCTGGCACAAAGTGTTTTCTATTTCACCTTTACTAATTCATTATTATTATTATTTTTTTTTTTTCTTCTTTCTTTTGCTTTTTAAAGATAATAATAATAATACGTTCAAGCGAAAATATATATTTAGTTGAAAATATAACATTTATTTTCATCGAATTAATTCATTTCTAATCAAATAAAATAATAACAACAGCAACAACAACAATCAGATAATGGATGAATAAGAAGAAAAGAGCAATAGAGAAATAACTTTTCTTATTTAATTAAATAAAGAATGAAATTAACAGTTTGTGTATGTGTGTATGTGTGTGTGTATACATCGAAATGAAACGCATTTTAAAGAGATGAAAACAATTTTTTACATTCATTTTTCTTTTCTTTTAATGATTTATTAATTGTTGTTATTACAGTTTTTTTTTTCAGCAGGTTTTTTTTTTTTATTTTCTTCTATTTTTATTACCTCTTTCTCTGCTATGTTTATACATAGATTTTTTGTGTATTGTATATTAATAAATGTTAATCATAGAGTTTTCTGTTATTATTCTTATTCTTATTCTTATTCAACAAACAATTCTTGTCTGCTTATTCAAAAAAAAGAAAACAGAAAACAGAAAAAAAAAGGAAAAACGTAAATAATAATTTTTTTTTTTGCGCATACCTGTTGAATTTCCTCTAATAAAACAACACTTGGCTACCTTATTGAATAAAAAAACCTTAACTGTTTTATAATAACAAGTCTTGTCATTTTTTATCATTTTAATTATTATTATTATTTATTTTTTTATTGACCGTTAGTTATCTCAAGTTCAAGATAAACCTCACTCACTCTCTCTCTCTCATAAAAAATAAAAAAAATTAATTTTTTATTTGTCGCGATTATTAAATAAATTATTCACAAAAAAAAAGAAGAGAAATAAATAAATAAATAAATAAAACCAGAAGAAAAAAAAATTAATTAATTATGTATATCAATTACAGTAATAAAAAACATTCAAATTACATAAAAAAAAATTATTTATTTATTACAGCTGAATGCAGAAATAATTTTATTTTTTGCTTTTCTAAATATTAATTATTATTATTATTATTATTTTTGCTTTAACACTTTATTACCATTAAAATATTTAATTAAAGCATACATGTTAGAAGGTGTTTGTTTAAATTAAATTTAAAAAAAAAGCAAAAAAGATAGAATATTTTTTTTTTTTTTTTTTTTACAACACTAGAGTGTGGGAGTTGTTGTTATTTTTTTTTTTCTTCGTACAATTATTATTATTATTATTATTGATTTAATATTCTATAATATTTACGATTTCTTATTAAAACATATCTGAGGCAAAATAAAAAAGTAAAAAAAAGTAAAAAAAAAAAACATTTTTTAACCCTGTAATAATGTTTCATACATAAACAACAAGAAACCTGTTAATTATGGTTAACCCATTACTTATATTAATTTTTTTTCATAAATTACTTTAATAACAACAAAACAAACCAACACGAAAAATAATTTTATTTTTTATTTATTTATTACATTTCTACATACATCTATGGGTAAAAAAAAAAAAAAAAAAAATTAAATACATTTTTTTTTTTCTAACGTTCAAATAGAAATATAAATAGAAATAATAAAGCACAAATAGAATTTTAATAATAATAATAATAATAATAATAATAAATATTTAAATATATAATTACATTTTATAATAAGCGTCCTACTTTTAGACAAATAAAATTATTTACTTTTTTTTTTTTTTTTTTCTTCTTCTTCTTCTTCAACGATTTATTATTAATTTTTATTTATTTATTTATATCTATCTATCTCTGTATAATGAATTTTTCTTATTCTGCTTTTTATATTTCTCATCACATTTATATTAAAGATGAGTATACTTTACATATATACATGTACTTGTTCATGATTTTCCTCTGTTAAAACTGATAAAACCGATAACTATTGAATACTTTTACCTTTGCCATGAGTATTTCTTATTATTATTATTAACTGAATAACACACAACACAAAACAATATATATATTTTTTTTATCTATATTAACGTATGTAGTTCATGGCTTTAGTCATAAACTTGAATAATGCATTGTAATATTTCTTATTTATTATGTTTGATGATGAAAACATAAAGATACCAAATGAAAAGAAAAAAAAACTATTAAAGCACCTTCAGGTATTTATTAAAAAAAAAAAATAAAAAAACAATTCATCTACTCAAGTTGTAAAACAATTTAATAAGATTAAATTAAAAATTTATACATTTAATTCACGGACAATATTAACAATAACAAAATAAATATTTAAAATGATGTCTGTTGCTTATATTTACTTTGAAAAAAAAAAAAAATCTTAAATCAATACATCTCAAGTAGAATCTTAAAGCTAATTGCAAATAGCATAAGTTTCTTTTAGTTATAATCCTGATATAAAATTATCTTGTTTCCATGGTTAATTGTTGAAATAAGTTTGTTTCTTATAAGAAATTCTATTTACACTGTGCTAAATAAAAGAATTTGGCAAGTATTTTACTTTAAAAACGTTTTTCAGAATTCCTGCACAATAATCCTGTATTCTCGTTAATAAATTAAATAAAAACCTACATGGGGAGAATTTTGCTTTCTATGCCAATCCATTTAGTTTCTTGAGAAAAAAATACACAGAAATAATTTCTCGATATAAATTTATTTTGTTGATATTCAGTTTTAATTTCTCAGTTTAAGAAATGGTTTTTAATAAAATAAGAAATACTTTTCTTGTAACTAGAATCATGCAAAATTTTCTTAATTCAATTCATAATTACTGTGGATTTAGAAAATAATTCTTTTCATGTATAAAAACGAAAAGGGCAAAGTAAAAACCAATCTACACATAAAGTGAATTGAAAAAAATAAAAATAACCACGTAAACAATCATAAAAGGAAGCAACATAACACATTAAAATTGACAGACATCTCATTTAAAAACACACTGCCTTATATAAATATAAATATAAACACTTAATTCTATTAAATGCTTTCTTAAATAATAATTAAAATAAATAAATGTGTCACATAGTAATTAAAAATCAACGAAAAAGAAAAAAAAAAAACTAAAACTGTGAATTCTTTAATGGGACAATTTTCTCCAGTCATTTATTTCGGCTTTTTATTATTTATTTTATTAATTAAAATTTTCATGTTTTTTTTTTTTGTCGTGATGCACAGTTTATACTTTAATTAAAACAATAAAAATATTTTTTATTGTAATAACAAGATAAAGAAGAAGACAAAGGTACGATACACGTATTAACTGAAAGGTGCAATTCTAAACAAACAACCACATTGTGTTATTTATTTATTTAATTATTTAGCGATCATATATCATAATTATTAATAACCTTAAATTGTACTTGAATTGTGTTTGTGCTTTTTTATTCTATATATATATTTTTCATATGCGAAATATTCTAATTTAGAAAGTACTAATTACTTAATTAATTAATGTGTAAATGAAAATAATAAATAAAATTTTTATTATTTTTTTTTATAACAATAAACGTTGTTTTGTGCTTTTTTTTCTTCTTCTTCTTCTTCTTCTTTTGCTTCACTTCAATTGTGTGTAATATTATGTTACCTTTGAATAATATTAAGATCAAATAGCGGACAATTTATGTCAGGTGATTTAATCTTTTTTTTTTTTTTTTTTTTGCTTTGCAAATGTCTGTAGCATCAGCATGTATTTAAAAATAAAAAAACTGAGAAAAAATCTACGATAATAAAAATTATCTGTGCTTTTTTCTTTCTTTATCTATTTTATTGTTTCGTATTTAATTATTAATTTTATTAATTATGTAAATATAGAATAATAATAATAAAAAAAAAAACGCGTTATTTAAGCTAATTTTAAATTTAATTTGTTTTAACATGATTAAAAGATTGCGTAAAGCTCAAAGTTTACAGAGGGCAATACACAGATCACACATAAAAACAATCTTTGAAATTAATTCACTGATAATATTCAGTAGTTCAGTCTCAAATTACCAATCTGGTTGCTAAAACGTTTTTTTTTGTAACAAACACAAATCTGTAAGCTTTTATTGCATAACTTTGCTACATGATCGCATATTTTGTCTCCAGTTTCCAGCTAAGTTTTTTTTAACTACTGTAAGAAACTTAACGACACATCGTAAATAAAATCTTCACACACAAAATTATTTATTAGAAAGAACTGTTAATTCTAAATTCCGTGTGCTTAATACAAAAATACTGCACACTACAGATCCGCACATAATATTAATTAACATTCAAATTACTCTAATTCTTAATGGATAAAAAAAAAAATTCGATTACAACATTAAAAAGAAATTAAATAATAATTTCTGCAGCCTAAATATTAATCAAAGTTACATTTGGTGTTAAGCTAACGCTTAACAAAAAAAAAAAAAAAGATAATAATTATTAAGATAAAAACGCCTCAAGATATGTGTTACGATATGTATAGAAGAATATCTAAAATGCCATTCATAAAAATCATAAACATGTTATATTGTGAATACATATTTCTATACATAATATTTATGTTTTATATATATATATAAGTAATTAATAAAGCTGTAAAAATACTATATATAAAATACTTATAACAATAATAATACAATAATAAGATAACTAACCTTTTTCTGGGATGAAAAAGCACACATGTTAATATCTGTGAATAAAGAGAAAAAAAAAATGTTAAAAAAGTGTTAATTAAGTGAATTGTATTAATTTTTTTATTTTTTTGTATTTATTAAAGATAACATACAGTTTTTCTGGCATAATTTTATATAATAATAAAAAATTAAAAAAAAAATAAAAAGAAAGAATTTTCTACATTATTTCACCTTTTATTAAAGCAAAAAAATAAAAATTTATTTAAATTCACTTCCCACATTTTTCTTTTTTATAGCGAAATAAACACCAAAAAAAATAAATAATAATAATTATATTCAGTTAGCTAATAACCAAAAATAGTAGAAATTTTTAATTATATAAAAAAGGGTGTGCCAAATAATTTACCAAAAAATAATAAATTTAATAATTAATCAACTCCCTAATTTGATTATGTAATAAAAATAACGAGACGAGAGTACGGTACGTGTATCCAATCTAATTTCAAGGACAACAAATTACATAAAAAAAAAAATATGTGGGAGAGTAACAATAAATAATAATAATAATAATACTTCCTATATTTTTAATTACAAAACATTTGATGAACTGTCACCTAATTAAGCAAAAATAAACAAATGAATAAATTTATTTTTATTGTTTTAAATTTTATCTGAATATGTAAATTTAATTTCCGTTTCAACTGTAACAAATGCCCTTTTCAAGAGCACAAAACACAATTGTTATTAGAAAATGTTCTCACCTAAACTTTACACGGAAAGAATGTTTTTTTTTAATAACTTTATTTCGGGGAAATTTATATAAGAATCGCGAAACCTTGACAAAAAAAATTTACATGACTTGTTTGTGTGCTATGGAGTGTAAGCAGCAGCGACTTATAATTAAAAAAAAAAAAGCAAAAAACCAAACAAATTTCTTTTCATTACATCGTGTTTCTGGTAAATAAACTCGTCACTTTCGTACATGATTTTTTTTGAATCTTTTATTTTATTTTAAATAATAATTATAGGTAATTAAGAGATGGAGACAGAGAGAGAAAGAGATTTTATTTAATTATTATTACTTTCATTAATGTGTTTTTGCTAATAAAATTTAAACTTTAATTATAATTTAAGCGATCTTTAGATAAATATTTATTAATGATTAAAAAAACCTTTTCCTTAATTAAATATAAAAAAAAAAAAAAAAAAAAAAAAAAAAAACAATTTCGATACACTTTTAATAGGTTATGTTCTAATTTTCCATAGAAAATAAATAAATTACATCGTAACATGCTATTTGCTGGGAAAAATTAACTTTTACTGCGCATTTTTTCTATTTGTCCTTTAGAAATATAATAAAAAAATAAAAATAAACTGCATGAAAATATACTCTATGCACAACAATGTAACATAATACACCATAAATTTATGTTTAAATACATTATTCCCATTTTATTTCTTCTATAAAAACATTAAAAACAACGTTTTAAACAGCAAAAAAAAAAAAAAAACTTCTACTTTGCATGCACTGCTACTACTTTAATGCAGGTGTATCGGCTTATAAAACGCGGTGTATTAATTTATTTTATTTTTTTTTCATTTGTTTTATTGATTTTTCTTATTATGCATTTAAATTCAAGAAATAAAATTCATTTTATTTCAAAAAAAAAAGTAATAATAATATAAATAAATACATTTTCTGCTTTACGGTTGAGAAAGTGTTGTTTTGTTACCTTTTTGAAAAATTTGCATAAATCTTTTTTGAATTTTTGTATACAATAAATAATTTGCTAATGAATTTAAAATAAAAAACAATGAAGTCATCAAAAGTTTTATTTATAGCCTTATAGAAATTTAACAGAATATCACCATTACACGTTATCATTTATTAATCAGGTAATTACAAAACGTTTTATCATGCATAATATCGCGTTAACGTTTTTTTCTTCTTCTTCTTCTTCATTATTATTATAACTAATATTCATCAATAGTGTTTACAAAGATTAATTTAAAGGTGGTATTATCACGTGAATATTAATAATTTGATTGATTTTAATTAGTAAATACTATTCAAACACAGTGATTATACTAATTACTTAGATAACAAAATTGTAATGACGTAACTAATTTAATTACAATGAATCACCGTCGTGATTTACAAAAAAAAAAAAAAATTTAATCTTTATCTTAAGTAATTAAATAATTGTTTAACTAATATTAATGCATATTTGTTAGTAAATAGTAATATTATATTTTCGGGGTATTAAACAATAAAACAATAAAAAAAAAAAAAGTAATAAAAACAACAACAACAACAACAACAAAAAAAAATTACTGAAAGAGAAATGGAAAAATCAATATAACTTCGTTTTAGTATTTGGATTAAATAACGCAGCAGCGAATAAAAAAAAAAAAATATAATTTCAATAAAAAAAAAACAATATTTCCGTATATTTATTTATTCGCATGCATTAATTAAGTAATTAATTAAAAAAAAAAAACATAAAAAAAAAATAATCTATATATATTTATTACGTAAAAGTGACTGCAGGCTTGTAAATTACAGGAACTTCACTTGTGATTATTAGTATCAGGAGTATACATAGGTAATAATATCGATAAATTTTTACATCCTAGTAAGCATTGTAACAAGTATAAAAAAAGAAAAACAAAACAAAAACCTCTGCATTACGTGAAACCATCTGTGACTACAATTATTTACCTTTTTTTTTTTTTTTTTTGCGTTTCGTTTCGTTTTGTTTTTTGCAATAACATAACCATGAAAATTATATAGAGCTGTCAACAAAATTCTTAGCTCGTTTTTTTTTTGTTTTTTGTTTAGTGTAATTTATGCAACATTTTTTTCTGTTTTTTTTTTTTTTTTTTGTTTTTACAACAACCTGCAGCAGAATAAATATACAATCAACAAGAAAAAAAGAAAAAAAACTGTACTTCCGTTATCACAAACGCTGATATAACCATTTACATTCATTATACACTCAGCTTTTATGTAATAAAAGCTAACTTTTATTAACATGATAGCAAAATACTGCGAATAAATTTTTTTTTTGCAAAGTAATAGGTAAAAGGAGATAAAGAAGAAAAAAATTCAACGTAGAATTAATTATGTTTATTAATATAAATTAAAATTTTGTTTTTAATAAGTTTATTGCCATGTTTATACCGGTTTTAAATTTTTTCTTTAATTCTAAACATATGTTAAATTTTTTGGCTTTTTATTCAACGGTTTTATTTAAATAAGAATCCAGGTATTTTTGAACGATTATTATGATGACCTTGATTTGCATTTTTATACACTGTCATAATGCAAAAAGGATAAAATTTTATTAATATTTAAAATAAAAACTTACCGGTATCTTTAAAATTAACATGAACCGAACCGTCTTTATGTATATTTAAATTTTGTGTATTTATCGGTATTTTAATATCGTAGAGTTTTATTTTTGTTTTCTTTAATTTAATACCAATTAAAATATTACGATAAAATAAAACAATTTGATAAATAATCGCCCATCCTTGATCCTCTGATATTGGTGCATTAAATGATTTTAAAATCTCTGCCAATGTTAAGCATGAACTTTTTTCAGTGCATTTCTCTAATAAAAAATCATTTTTATGATCTAGGTTATTTGCATCTGTGGTATCAACATTTTCATTATGTACGTCATTGTTTCCTGGCTGCTCAACATTTGTGACGTCAACCGTGACGTTTTTTCGCTTCGAGAACATATCCGCCATCATTGGATTATTTTTTATTTATTTATTTATTTATTTTTCCTACTGTTTATCTAATTTTATTTTATCAATTAAAAATCTTCTTTTTTTTCTATTACATGGAGGAAGCAACATTTCATTGCAATATCTATTTTAAATTCACTTCACTTTGAACAATTTTTTTTTTTTTTTACTTTTTGCTTACATAATTAATATAAATAATAATAATTAATAATTAATATTATTAATTTTACACACTTAAATACACACAAGAAAAAAAAAAAACAAAACAAAACAAAAAAAAAAAAAAGAAACGCACAAAACTGTAATCCTTTTTCCTTTATCACAAAATTATTATTTTTCTATTGGTTTACAACGTGGTTTAAATATGGTTTGTTAATTAAACAACAAATAATTTATCCGTTAAAAATAAATATTTTCTTTTGTTTTGTAATTAATAAATAAATTAATTAATTAGTTAATCAATACGGTAGGTAATATGAATTCCACATGAACGGAGAACAACCACAAAACTTTGTTGTTGTTGTTGGTTGTTGCTGTTTTCTTTAACCCCCCCAACACAAACAATAAATTAAAAAAAAAAAAACAATTAAAAATTAATAAATAAATAATTAAAAAAAAAAAAAATAGAGAAACTGCAAATCTTAAACTAAAGTAAAGTGTTTATTTTATAAATTAAATTTAATTTTTGTGTATTTTGTTTTAATTCTTTGAAAAATAAATAAATTTCTTTCGCAACACGTTCCACATGCATTTAAAACAACTTCTTTTACTATACTAACGTAAAAAATGAAAAGAAAAAAAATATTTAAAACTGAATTCTCGGTACAGTTTAAGCTTTTTTTTTTTTTATTTATTAAGAAAGTTCATTTCAGAATGTACTTGGTCTGAACTGACAGAGAAATGGGAGAAAATTGTGTGTATTTTTGAGAGAGCTTTAAAACAATGTACAATATAGATTAAATAAGCGTTGAATACTGTTTCGACTTGAGTGAGCGTTAATTACATCAACTTTGCTCTTTGTTATTTTTTATTATTTTGCGTTTTTCAACCAAAGAGAAAATTTTATTCAAAGTTTCTTAATTAATTATTAATTTTCCAATTTGCAATAAATAATTTAGTAATATTTAATGATATAAAAAAAAAAAAAAACATTTGGTATCTTTTATTTTCAGTGGTTACCCACCTTTGTGAGTAACAAGAATAACCGCAATTAACCCTATCAACAAGATTTTATACAAAGAAAAATTTTCTGATTAAATGATTTTAATTAATTAATTAAATGAACAACGCAATATTTATTACTATCCCTAACTGTTTACAATACATCGATGGTATAATAACAAGTAATTTCTCAAAATAAAATTACTTTACTTAAAAGCGGAACCATGCATTAATGCAGTTTGAAAGAAATAAACAACGCAGGAACGCCTGAAAAATCAACAAATGCCTGAAAAAGCATAATTAAACATAAATTATATTTTTTATTATTTAAATATATATTTTATTTATTTATTATTATTATTATTTTTTGTTGTTTTTTATATTAAGAAAATTGATTTAAATAAAAAGTTTATTCCACACACATAAATTATTAATAAAAATTACATTTACAGTGCATTCGATTGAAAATGTGTTTGTTAATTATGTAATTAATATATAAAAGAACAAGTGTTAATTATACAAAATTAATAAATAAATTATATATATATACGTCAATCAATTAATTCATATGTTTAAATCATAATAAAATTTAATTATTAATCATTTAACAGCTTCTTGTAGTCCATTTTGCCAATATTTTCTTGTGCGATACATTTTTTTAGTTGTAAATCGCATCTCCTTTAACATATTTTCTGACTAAAAATCGAAGAAAACAATTAATTAAATTATTTTATGTAAAATATTTAATATAATTACATCATTAACATCCGTATCGCTACTATAACAATTAACAACACGTTTCGATGCTCTTAAATAATAATCCCTTAATGGTAGAATTGTCGATGATGTACTAGAAATAAAAATTCTAATTTTAATTTAAAAAATTAATAAAAAATAATTAAATTAAATTTATCAATAATTAAATCTCACCATCCAACTTGTTCATTTATAATTTCTTTTCGTTTCTCCAATTCACAATTTAAAATCACATTATCACGGTGCATACTGTTTATCTTTGATATTAATGATTTTCTATCTTGCAATAATGTTCTGTAATCAAATAAATGAATTTTTTTATTTTTTTATTATAAAAATGTTTATTACGTGTGTCTAGTCATTGATAAACAATTTATTTTCACAGACAAGTTCATTCATAATAATTCTGAATAACAAATCATAAAAATTTAGCAATTAAGGACAAATTTTATTATTTTTCCACTAAACTTTATGTAATAACAGTGATATATCAAAGAAATACCGCATCACCTTTATAAAGGTGATAAAAAAATTAAACTACATTCAAGAATTAGTGAATAAACTTAAGTCTTAAGTCATAAAGATATTTAAATTAAATTAAAAGAAAAAAATACAATTTTTTTTTTTTTTTGCAGTCTGCTCTAGTTAATAAAAGGTAATTATTACTTTACATTAATTAAAAAAAAAACATAATTAACTAAAGTTGTTCTCTATTTAATCCACTTACTTAACATGTTCATTTTGTATTTGAATTTTTTCATTTATACACTTTTCTCGTTCCCTTTGTTCGACTTGCCATTTTCTAGCGGCGTCCAATGTTATATTTGCCTGTTCTTTAACCTCACAGACAACTCTTAAAAAAATAAATTTTATGTTTAAAAAAAAAATATATATTAAAATATTTTCAACACAATTTACTTGTATTCTTCATTTAATTTATTATAAATTTGCTGTAAATTTGTATATTTTTTCACTAATTCATTATTATGTTTCATTACTTTAATATATTTCTGTTTAAAGCTGGTTAAATCCTCATTATGTTGCTAAATAATCAAATAATAATAAAATAATTAAATTAAATTTGAAATTTTTATCATATATTATTTACAATAATTTGGCAATGTTCTTGCTTTGCAATATTTAATTCTTCTTGTGTTGCACGTAGTATATCGCCTAAAGCACTTTCACGGCCCTCTAAAGATGCTATCTTCTCTCGTAACGTATAACTTTCTTCTTTTAATTGGCAATTCTATAATGAATTAAATATTTTAATTAAATATTTCCGAAATATTTATTTTATATTTAGAAATAAGAAGACGAAAAAAAGTTAAAAAAAAAAAAATTTATAATTTCTAATTTTTTTTTTTTTTTTATTTTGATTTATTAATTAGTATCAATACCTCGTACCTCCGTGTTAAAACAATCAATTTTTTTTTTATATTCTTCATTACTATCGAATACAATATCAAAATCACATTTTGTTTTCTTTAATTCATTTTCCAATTCTTTAAACTTTTGCCTATTCATATTTAAATCATTTATTATTTTTGTTTCACGACGTTTCTGCTCCGTTTTGCTATGATATAATTCTTGTGACATATCATCAACCACTTCACGTAATCTAATAACAAAATAGTAAAACAAATAATTAACACGAAAGCAATAAAAAAAAAGAAACAACTAAATGTTTCTTACTTATATTCCTCTTGTTCTAAATACGAAAGTTTTTCAGTTTTTGATAATAATTCCGTTTGTAAATCATTTTCACGATGTGCTGACTCTAATAGTTTATTTGTTGCCTTTGCTAAATCTTTTTCTAGTTTTTGTGATAAATTTTCAGTTTGTACTATTTTATTTTTTAACTCTCCGACTGTTTCAATTAATGTTAAACTTTCATTCGTTAATCGATTTTTCTCATCATTTACATTTTGATATAAACGATTTATATCCTCATCCCGTCTTTGTAATGTTGTTGTTAAACGATCTGTTTCACATTGTTTACGGCACAGCATATACCTTAATTCCCTTATTTGTTCATTTAATGTATTTGTTTCCTTAAATAAAATTTGTATATTAATTATGGTTTGTTTATTAAAAAAAAAAAAAAAAACACAACAACAAATTACCACATTATTTGCATTTCTAGCACAATTACAATAACGATTTTTAAGTTTATTATCTGCCTGTAATTTCTCATTCTCAGCATAAATATCTTTAATTAATTTATCTTTTTCATCTATAACATATTGAACTTCACGTAAATCACGTTTTAAATTAGTATTTTCAAAGTTAATCGATTGAAATTCAGTATCCGCTTTTATTAATTTGCATTCATATTGTTCTAATGTTTTTTGTAGTAAATCATTTTGTGTTTCTAATTCCTCTAATGTTGTCTCAAGTGCTGATGTATCTCTGACTAATTCATCTTGTTTTAAACTCTAAAATTAATAAATAATCTTTAATTACCCTTCTTTTTTTTTTTGTATATAATTATCCAAACCTCTTGTTGTGACTCGATTAACTGTTCAGATAATGTTGATAATTCATTAGATAAATCCTCAATTATTTTATGATAATGAACATTTTGTTTTTGCATCCTTTGATTACATTCACTTTCCTTTTAAAATTATTTAATTATTAATATTCAAAATAATAAAATAATTTCATTTTAATTACCATTGTGGCACATTTATTACGATAATATTTAATACGATTTACTTCCACATCTCTATTTCGTAACTCTTCTTGTATATCACGCGTTTGTTCATTTAATATTTTTAAATCTTTTCTTAATAATTGATATTCACATGTTGTACGTTCTTCCAACTGTAATTATTAATTTTTTTTTTTTTTTTAATTAATTAACACACAAACAAACAAAAAAAAGAAGTAGCAAAGTTTTCACAAAAAAACATTTCTTGAATAATGAAAAATGTTTTTTACCAAAAGAACATTTATTTCGATTTTCAATTAATAAAAATAAATTGTGAATTAGAAAGAAATAAAGAAAAAAAGAAATAAATAAATATTAATTACACTAAATATTCACAATATTCGTGACAAAATGTTATTTCATTGAAATATTGTATATCAATCAGATAGACAAAAAATTATTATTTAAAAAAAAAAACCTTTGATGAAACATGTTTCATTCATATTTCGTTGTTTCGTTTCATCACACAAACAAAGGGATTTCTTGTTGATTTTTTTTATAAATTAAAACGATTTATTAATATTTTTTAGTTTTTTTTATTTATTATTATTATTAAATTATTTACAATTTAACCACATATAACACAAAAATATATTAATCAACAAACAAAAAAAACTCATTGCTTCATATAGTAAAAAATTATTTTTTTCATTTCTTGTTTATTTTCTTTTTATATAAAAACTTTTAAAGAAAAATCTCCCAACTGTTTATGACACAATCGTATACTCAACTAATGCTAAAACTAGAAATAACAAAATATAATAGAATTTCTATAAATTCGAAAAATATTCGACACATGCAGTCTTTCTTCTAACAAATAAGCTTAAAGAAAAAAAATAAAAAAAATATTATTTATATAAACATATGTATGATATTTATATGAGAAATTGAATTGACTCCAGTCATTTTATGGAGGCAAATAATATTGACATGAAATCCATAACTTCATATGAGTAAATAAAAAAATAAATAAATAAACAATTATATATCGATATGATTTATTTAAATGAAGAAAAAAAAAAAAATAACAAAACTAAAATTTTTCTTTATTATAACAAATAATAATTATTAATTAACAATAAAACAATAATAATAATAATAAAAAAAAAACTCTTTTTAATTTTTTTTTTAATTAATAAAATTGCAAACTTTACAAGTTGATTTTGATTTTTATTATATTAAAAAATAAGGGAAGAATAGCATAAATAAATAAATAAATAAAAAAAAAGAATTTATTATAAAATAAAACAAAAAATATATAACGTGTTTCAGATTAATAAAATAACACAAATCCTTCACACATTTTTTTTTTTTATTTTTATTTTGTTGTCAGTTCTATATACATTTCTATATATATATATATATTTATATAAAGAATATTAAAAAAAAAAAAAAATGATACGAATCAACGATATAAATATTTATATTGTGCGTATTTAAATAAAATATAAATACCTGCGTTATAACCTATATTCAAATTTATTTGTAAACACAAATATTCAAACTATTTATTATAAATGCACTAAATATAAAAGTAAAAGTGAAATAAAATATTCTATTGATTCAAAATATTCCTATGCAATAAAAATAATATTTTACGGATTATTATTTTTTTTTTTATCCCTGGTAAAAGGGCGGCAGCAAATATTATTTCGGTTTTATATTTTTCTAATAAAAAAAAAACAATAAGAAAAGTAATGCAAAAAAAAAAAAGAAAAAACAGTTAAACTACTGCCCCATATATAAATTATTACCTTATATCCTTTTTTTTAAAGAACATATATCGGAAAGGAAGAAATATTTACTTTTATTTAGAGTAAACAAACAAACAAAATGTAATCTTACATGATTTTTATAAATTTTAATAATATTAGACATAAAACATATAATGTGATTTAGATTCAACAATACTTTATACAAATTTTTATTAAAAAATTGCATGCAAAGAATGGAATTTTCTATTTTGATTAGAAAATAATGTAAATTTTTTAGTAAATAAATAATAATGTCATTAGAAAATATAAAAACAGAAAATAATTCAATAATATAGAAATAATAATTAGAATAAAATTGTGATGATGATTTTTTAAATTTTTAATTAAAATAATAAATAAATATAAATTGCATGACTAAAAACGATCTTTTTTTATTATTATTATTATTATTATTTTGCACATTTATTGTTTATAGAATAAGTTCTGATTATTCCCTGATTAAAATTTTCAATTTCATGTCACCACATAAATAGAATAAATTATAACCTTCTAAAAATAATAATAATAATGAAAACTAAATGAAAATCGTTTAGTTGAAGAGTTCATTTTCAAAAAGAAAATAAAAAATCTATAGACACTAACCACATTTCCTTTCTTTGCTACCTTTTCACACATATTGCTTTCTAAGCGCTAAAATTTCTATCTGTTAAAACCAAACAACAAAAGCAGAAAAAAAAAAATAATATCGATAGAGTATTTCAAAACATACAAAAAAAAAAAAAAAGAAAACAAATTTAAATAATTTTTTTTTCCTTATCGTAATATAATCAAATGGAAAATCCATTAAAATAAAACGTAAAAATAAATTATTAAATCCCTTTAAAATTAGATAAAAAAAAGAATAAAATTTCTTTTCTTATCATAATTAATTATTAATTAATTAGTTAAAACATTTATTTTTACCTTTAAATTATTTTTCTTTTTCTTATCAATTATTTCTAAATTTAAATTAAATATTTCACTACGTAAATGTAAATTCTCTTCACGTAAATTATCAATTAAGCGGCTTTGTGCCATATCCTAAAATAAAAAAAAAAATGTTTCTCTGTAAAAATAAACAAAACATTTGATATATTTATAAACAACAAACAAACCTCTTTAAATAATTCACTTATTTGTTGATAGAAAACTGTATTATCTAAACAATTAACACCCATTTTATTATAAACAGTATTCTATAACAAGTAAAATAATTAAATCATTTAAAACACAGCGAGCAAAATAAACAAACGAAAGAAATAATTAAGAAAAAAATACAAAACTTACCTTTGGCTGTGTGTGTGTGAGTGTGTTAATTATTTTGTAAAGAAGGGAAAAAATTTAATTTTTAATACAAACAGAATTTTTAAATAATTTTTTTTTTTTAAATAAACTTTTTATTTACATAAATAAATAATTAATTAATTAAATAAAAATAAAGCAATTAATGCACAATCACACATAAAAATTTATAAACTTTTTTTTTTTTTTACTTAAACTAAAATTCATAAATAATTTATTTTTTTTTTTATGTTAATTTTTGCACATTTAATTAAGGCGCTGTGCTGGGTGATGATATTTTTAGTTAAACACTTTTTTCTTTTACATCTTTTTTTCTTATATAATAATTATTAAAATAAATATATATAATCGTGGTATATAAGGCCATTAAATACTTAAAAGGCAAGAGATTTTTATTAATTTTTTTTTTTGTTAAACATCATGAACATTACGCCACCAACTCCATACAGAATTTGATTGATTTGCAGACGTTGCTGTTGTATTATTTAATGAATTTACAACATTTGTATTATTATTATTTAAATTATTATAATTATTACTAATATTATTATTATTATTATTATTTCGTCGATTACTTTCCAACGCGTAACGTAAATTCGATATTGTTGTTAGAAGATTTTTACACTGGAATTTATTATACATTTTTTATATATTAAATTAATTATTATTGACATAATTAAATAAAGAACAAAAGACGTGAAAAAATTACAAAGCAAAAGATAGAGAGAGGAAAACAAAAAAAGAAAAAATAAATAAAATTAACAACTTACTTCAATATCTAAATTAGTATTTTGTGTTTTTAGTTCCGCTATATTATTATCGTGGGAGCATTGCTAATACAAAAAAAAAATATATATATAAAATTTCAATTAAAAATGGTATTTCTTTACCAAAAAATGAAACTTTTCGTATTATTATCATTATTATTATAAAACACCAAAATAAAAATTAAAAAAAGAAGAAAGAACAACAAACACAACTCACCAATTCCTTTAAAACGCAAATTTCTTGTTCCAAATCGGTATTTATCTTTTGTAAATCATTTATTGTATCGTTTTGGATTTTTGAGGTATGCTTCAATTTTTGTATCTTTAAAAATAAAAATAAAAGTTCAATAAACTTCGTTAAAAAAAAAAAGAAAGAAATTTTTTGTCATTTGTAAAATATAAATTTAGAAATATTATTGAAAAAAAAAAAGAAAAAAAACGCCGAAAGATTTATGGAAACTTAGACGGACAAAAAAAAAAAAAGGAAAAAACTTACCAATTGATTTGTATTTGTGTGATCACCTTCATACATTAATAATGTTTTCTTTAAATTACAACAATCATCTTCTTGTGACTCAATTAAACATTTTAAATTTTCCATTAAATTATTTAATGGTTCTAAGTCACCATTACATATTTTCAATAACGTCTCCTCAGGTACGTTATCTTCGTTTTCACAACTTAACTACAATTAGAAATAACAATTCACTGATTATTTAACATTAAATTAACGCTTCTACAATCCACAAATACAGGCTACCGACTAAAGAACACAGAAAAACAAAAAAAAAAAAACCTTAGCATAATAATCACCAAAGAAATGTTGCAGAAGAAGAAAAAATAATATTTTACAAAAATAGAACATTTTTTTAAAATAAAAATAAAAAAAAAATAAAATTTATTTACTGCAGATATAAATATTATTTTTAATCTTTCTTTGGATATTTAACGTTTATATATTTTTAAAATAAATGTAAAATATTTCTTTAAATAAAATACAGAAAACACTTAGCTCGCAAAAGTTTATTTTTTTATGTTTTGGTGCAACAACGAATAAGAATTAAAGTAGCATTTTGTCACAATGTCACAACAAAACGAATAGAAAAAATTATTTGTTTGTTTAAAAGCAACAACAAGAAAAAAAAGAAAAACTTTTAGCTGAGGAATAATATAAACAAATCTAAGGTAATACAAATAATTACATAAATAAAAATATACCTACCAAGTCTGTTAAGTGCTGTATTATGCTCATTATAACATTATCTCTTTCATCACCACAACATTCCTAATAAATAAAATAAATAGTTGAAGAGAAATGTCATTAATTATATAAAAAAAATTTTTAATTTACTTCAGTTATTGTTTCCTTGTTAACCATTTCTTTAGGAACAATTATTTTAACATTTCTCTTTGTACGATCTTGACATGTTGAACATGTATTATTTAATTTATTTTCTTCAGAAATATCTAAATAAAGTAAAATGATTAGTAAAGAATATAACCGATTACTTCTTAAATTCAATTACTTAATTTACACTTCATTTGATCATTAATATTTTTAAGCATATTCTTTATCTCACAATTTTCTTTCTCTAATTGTATTATATTTTTTTTCAATACATTTATTGTATGCTTTATATTTTGAATAATATTCATTTCAGACGGTACTGTATTAGAATCCTTACAAATACAACTTTCATCATTATTGGAAAGCTTAAAAATTAATTTGATCAATTAATTTAATGGATTATTGTAAAGTTTTGCAATAAAATTTACCTTTGGAGCAATTGATGCATTTATCTCTGATAATCCTAGTTTTACCTGCTTAAATGTCGCCGTAGTGTGTTTCTATAATAAGTTAAATTTTAATTAAATTTATTCAAATAAAATAAAATATAAAAGCAAAAACTAACAGAAGTTTCAAGATCATCTTGCAATTGTGCGATAATAGAATTTTGTGATTTTATTTGTAACTCCCTGGAACGTATTTGACATATTATATCATCTAATTCATGTCGTAATACTTTAACAATTGATGTTTCCTCTTGTTCCAATTCACTTTTAAATAATTATGTCAATATAAAAACAAATTTTATAATCATATAAACAAAAAAATGCATAAATACCGATATTTTTCTAATTTAAGTGTTATTTCCGATATTGATGAATCCTGTAAAAGAATTTTAAATTTGTTTTTCATATAAAAAAAATAGAAATAACTTTAATAAATATATTTATAAATAATCTAACTATATACGGTTCTGTACAAATGGCATTGCTGTGTTGTTTTTGCTTAAAATTAAAATGATCAGCAGATAGTTTTGAATCACAATATTCAGGAGGCATTATTGTTGGAACAAGTGTTGCTGTAGAAGCTGAATTCTGTAAGAAATAAAAAAAAAAGAAGAAATTTCTCTTTTGGTTTAAACAGAACAAACTTTATAAGAACAATCTACCGTTAAAAAGAAAGAACAATTAAATGTGTAAGTAGAAATAAAAGGAAAATGATTAATAAAAGGTAGTTAAAAAAAGAATAAATGATAGACCAATGATTATAAATTTTGTATCAATTAAAGAATTGTTAAATTATATATTTCATATCACCATTTAAATTATTACCCATATATCAACAAAATTAAAAAATAATGCAGCTAGATTACATGAAATTTCTGACATTGAATAATTATTATTATTATTATTATAAAAAAAAATATATATATATAAATAAAATTATGTAAAAATTATTAAAAAAAAAAAAATAAAATAAATAAATAAACAATTAATAAATAAATAATATAATTAAATTAAATTCTTTTGACGTATTATTTCTTTTAATTATTATATATATATATATTTCAAGCATGATCCCCAATTATTTCATTACTTTTAAAAACGTTTTGTTTTGATAAATATTTTGGATTAATCTCAGTTAACTTATTTTTAGTAAAAATCGTGCTACTACTAGTAAGTGATTGTTGTTGTTGTTTATAATTATTATTCATAAAAGAATCATCTGATTTTCCATGTAAAGATGTTGGTGGTGAACCTCTACTCCTGCATTTTAACTACAAAGTATGGTTATGACTTATATTAAAAAGTTTTTTTTTTTATTAATTTATTTAAAAAGCTAAGCAAAAAAAAAATTTTTTTTTAAACGAACTTTATGCATACATTAATGCCCATTTTTTATGCAATAAAACATAAAATAAACACATAAAACCCAAAATATTTATATATATTTATACAATAGAAGACGCAATTATTTTGTCTACCTGTTGATGAGTTGATTTACATTGTCGCCTTAACTCTTTAATTACATCATCTTTAAAATGAGTTTGCATAAACGCGTGTCGTAATTGTTCCTCCAACTCATTTATTTCTGAACGTAATTTCATTATTGTATCATGCTTATCAGCAACTTCTATCACAAGAACATGTTTATCATGTTCCGCCTAATTATTTTTATTTTCAATTATAAATTATATTGATTGGGATAAAATATTTTTTATATATATACAAAAAATTATTAGCAAAAAATAACAAATAACAATATATAATAGATATATATATATAATTTTATAAATAATAGTTTATATAACATGCTATAATATATAATAATATTTAATTATAATTTTTTTTTTGTTTTTGTACTATTGGAACAGTTGGATAATTACATTTGTTTTAGAATGGCAAAAACCATAATCGTTCTTTTTTACTAACCTTTTGTAAATCTTCATTTTGTTTTGATTTTATTGATAATTCAGATTTTAAATGACAAATCTCTTGTGATAATGCATTCTAAAAAAAATAAAAAAAAATAACTTCAATTATTATTGAAATTAGAAATGATTTAAATTCATTTATTTACATTTTTTTCTAATGAACAATTTAAATTCGCTTCCCTTTCTTTAATAATTGTTTTTAATTCAGCTATACAATGTGAAATATTATTATTCTGAGCCTCCATATGTATTATATCTAAACATGATTCCTTTAAATAAATTTTTTAAATTAAAATTCTTAATACTTTGCAATCAGGTAGTAATATATATACCTGACTACTCGGTGAAAATACTTCAGTTTTTGTTTGTTGCAGATCCTTTATTCTATTTAAATATTTTTGAATTTGTTTATCTTTACATTTTAATTCCATTGTTAAACGTTGAATTTCGCATTTACATCTTTGGTACGGACATCATTAGTATAAATAAGCATGTTTTTAAAATATATTTCTCGTTATTATAATTTATTTATTTTATCTATTAATACTTACGATTCTTTTGTTTGACATTGTACACACTTAAAAAAAATATTTTTATTATAATTAATAGTTTTATAAATTATATTATTTATTAGTTTTAAAACGTATTACATTTTTACTATTAAGTATCGATTCTGTTTCTTCTATGTTTAATGGTGGTGAGGCTCTATCAATAGAGTTTGTACATTTTTTTCTACAAAAATAATAATTAAATGTGTAAAAAAAAAAAATAAAAATAATTTTGATCATTTACTTTGGTGGGAATATATCTGAATATTGTATTTCAAAAAATTCAAGACCATCAGCACTCCAAACCCTATCTTCATGGGCACGTCTGATTATCTCTAATAAATTTTTTAAATCATTATTTAAACGGAAGACATGAGAATCATTTCGGCACTTTGTGGGATTTGTTTTTATTTTCTTTTCTAATAATGCTAATCTATTACATGCTTCACGTTCTAATTCTTCAATTGTACAAATTAATTCCTTATTTTGTTTTATCAGATCAGTTACCCAATCACAATATATTGGGAATTTTAACTAAAAATAAAAAAAAAGAAGAAGAAGAAGATTATTTGAAAACATCAAAACAAACAGCTGACATAACCACAACCTAAAATATTAAATAATGAACGCAACCTAATTATTATTTTTATTTTGTTTATAAATTTTTGGCAATTAAATTTAATTTTTTTTTTTTTTCACTTACGTCAATATTATTACCACCAATTTCATTATCAATAAACTTTATTCTATTTTTATAAATATTATTAAATTCATCTAATATTGCTAATGTTCTTGATTCATTACAAATTGTTCCATCGTCTAGTATTGCCTTGCAACATTCTCTTTCATCTTCAATGTAATTCTCCAAGCTGTTATCCATAATTTTTAATTTTTTTTATATATAAGTTTTTTAATTTTAATATAAAATTATTAATTAATTATGTATAAAGTTAAAATTTAAATAAATATAGATTAGAAAAAAAAAAGAAAAGAAAAGAAAACTATCACTAGTTTTAAACAACGTCGTGACAAACACAAAATTATTAAAAAAAAAAAAAGAAAAAACTTTGAAACTATGAAAGTTCATTGATTTTTGTTGTTTCATTATTAGGCGACGTTTATTTTGTAATTAAAAAAAAAATAAATTTTTTTTTTGTGCTTTTGTAAAACGTTACAGAGAATGAATTAGCCAATACTCAACCCTTTTTATTATTATCCGCGCACATATAATTAGTTTAATTAATTAATTAAAAATTACTTACCCCGACAATGATATATAACTTTAACAAACTAAATCTCAGATACAGGTTTAATAATTAAATATTATTTTTAAAAAAATAATATCATTGTTTATAAAACAAACAGAAAAAACCATTGATTATTATTCTTATTAATTTATTTTTAGAAAATATACAGAAAACTGAAATTTTTCTTTTTAATTTTAATTTTTATTTACATAATTATTTTTCGTAGTTTATTGCTTGCTGTTTTTTAATTAATTACTTTTTTTCCTCACACAAAAAAAAAGTCTGTTTTATTTAAGACAAATAAAAAAAAAAACTCGCTTTTATCGTTTTCTTTCAGAAAAAAGGATTTATTTTAAAACAAAAAATGAAAGAAAGAAAGAAGTAGGAAGAAAAAAAAAACTATTTAAGTAAAATATTTTCTTTTGTTCATATTAATTATATTTTAATTAGAAACAATTATTATTATTATTAATTTTTTTTTTTCTTGTTACAATCTTATTAATTTTTACAAAAGAATAAAGATTAATTCTCACTTCGAAAGCAAGAAATATAAACAATAATAAGTCAGTAAAAAAAAAAACATCAGAAATAAATTAAAAACGCTAAAAAAAAAAACGGTGACACAAAAATAAATAGAAATTTAAAAAATTAAGAAGAAAAAGAAATAATAATTAATATATATATATAAAAAAAATGTTATTTTTTTCTTTTATTATTTATTTAAATCATTTATATATATATATAAATATATATATATATATATGTATAATTTTTCCTTTAATTGAAAACAAATTTATAATTTTTATTATTATTTTATTTTTTTTATTTATAATCTTCCTTTAGTTTTTTTTTTTTTTTTTTGTAAAATTTTTTAATTTTCTTTTGCATTTTTCCTTCAAGATTAATTGTTTTATAATTTGTATTTTGTAGTTTTTTTTTTCACCCCAATTTATTTTTTTTTTTTCGAGAACATCTTTAATTTTTTTCATTTCATTTCATATTTCATTTTTCAAATTTAATTTTACATTAAATTATAAAATTCTAGATTTTGATTAATTTATTTATTATAAAAAGCTTACAGTTTTTTTTTTGTTTTGTTTTTTCCCTAGAAATACAATTGTTTTTTTTTTTGTTTTTATTAATTTATTTATTATTTTATTAAAAATATATAAAATTCAAATCAAATGATAAAAAAATAAAAATAATCATCTAACCACCTAGTACACACAATTGATAAATTGTTTTTCATTTTTTTTTTGATTAAATTGTGTGAATTTACACATAAACATAAACAAATTGAGGTGGATAGTAGGTTGGTTAGACAATAATTTATAAATATATATTTATATAATATTATTTTATATACTACTAACCTGAATAACAAAAAAAAAAAAAAAAAGTTTTAAGCTAAATAAACATAAACTTTTCTATCTTCAGGTGTTCGTGCTAAATATTCACGTTCAATTAGACCTTCTATTCTCTTTTTGATAACAACTGGTGATGGTAAGAATCGACTCCTTAATTGTGTCGTTACATCAGATACTAATAAATTATGCTAAAATCATAAATAAAAACATTATTATTATTATTATTACATAAATAAATAATAATTAAAATTAATTATAAATTAAATAAAAATACTAACAGCCATTCGTTTACGTGATTTCATAATACGAACAATTGCTGCTTCAATTTCATGTTTTCGATCTTCATCCACTTTACTACGTGTTTCTTTACGTTCAGGTTCTGATTCACCTTTAGCTGCGACAGTTTGTATTTTTACTCTAAAAAATAATAAGCAACGAATAATTAAATAAACTGATAAGAATAAATAAAAATTCAGATTTCTAACCTATGAAATTTCGATACAAATGAATCATTAACATAAAACACATTTGATGGCTCAATATCTTTTGTTTTCGGTGTTCTTAATAATAAACGTTGAGCAGCTTTTCCCATTGATAATGATTGTAATGCTCTAATTAAATCTTTTTCTGGAATATCAGTTTCTTGATGTATTTCTTCATATGATAATCGATCACGATTATTAAATAACATTAAAACACACATCTAAAAATATAAAGCATAAATAATAACAGAATTAAATAAAACATAAATAAATAAAATTACTTGATAAGTAGAAACTTGAAGAACATGTTTTCTTGTTGTTGTCGCAATTGCATTAACAGTTGTTAAACTTGAACTAGATGCTCCATCCTTATTTTCAGGTTCACTCCTTGTACCATAAAACACAGCATTTATATATACCGTACCTATGTTATTTTTTAATTAATTAATAAAATTTATAATAATAAAATAAAAATAAAAGTAATATTCACCCATTTGTGGTTGTAAAGTTAGTTGACGTCCTGAATGTTTTGCTAAATAAAATCGTTTAAATGTTTCAAATGCTGTACGGGCTGATGCTGGAATATTACAATTAGGTGTTGCCGACTATAAAAATTCTTATTTTAGTTTTATATTCATTTTAATATTAATTATAATTTGTAGATACCTGTGTTGGCCAAAATCCTGTTGTTAATATCCTTACTGATAACTCTACACCACATAATGATATGCCATGATTTAATATATGTGTCTTAAATTCATCCATTATTGTATTTGATATAGACATATCTTTAAACATTCCCTCTAATTTTGATGTAAATTGACATCCACATTCAGTCTAAAAGAGAAAACAACAAACATTTTATTAATTAATTAATTAATTACTCATTAAGATAAACATTTCTTACCTTCAACTTTGAAATCATATTTTTTTCTGAATCATCACTAACAGATTTATTTAATAATAACCTTTTGGCTAGATGATTTTTATAATATCTTTCGAAAACATCCTTTTCTAATAAATATCTGAATAATACCATTGTTTTATCCAGAATTGTTTCAATCTCTTGTTCTGTCATCTAGTTTTTTTAATAAAGATTATTGTTTTAATTTTATTTAAATGTTTACAACAAAATTTTATATAAAACATTATTATTTACTAAAAACAAACGTTTTTTTTTTTATACAAATAATAACAAAACTAAATAATAAAGTAAAAAGATAATTCATTTAAATAAAATAAAACAAACAAAAATAACTACAAATTTTTGATGTTTCTTTTTTGTTAAAATGTACCGAATTTATTCTTGTTCCATGATCATAGTAATCATCAAAATCATGCACTGACCACTGTGATAAGGAAATTTTTCTAAATTATTAACTAAATTTTAATTCAATTGATTTGTTTAAAAAAAAATTATAAATAAAAATAAAATAATAATAAACTAAAATTGTTTGTATAAAATTTTGTTGTTTTTGATTTTTCCTTATTATTAATTAATTAATATTTTTAAATGGTATTTAAAAACATATGCATATATACAACGGTATAAACTCATTACATACCCCTTTTCCACCACGTTTTAATTTATCATCAATAAAAAGTGATAAATATTCTGGTGATTTACTATTTAGATTCAGGAAATGCTCAAAATCTGATGAAATCATATGTTTAAATATTTTATCATTTTTAAATGATTGATGAAGGAAGTGATCAAAACGATCTTTTAAATCCAATAAATTTTGTACAAATGTAATAGGATTAGTACCATTTTCCTCCTCTTTTACTAACATTTTTCCTTGCTCTCGTAAGTAACCAGACACACAATCAGCAATTGTCTTTAGACCATCTTGTACACGGGAAAATAATGCATACATACAAGCTAAATCATCTGTTTTACTATTTTTTAACATATAAACTACACCAGAATTCTCCATTTCCACAATTGATCTCATATGTTTTTTTATTAATTCATCTTCAACAACTTCTACTATACGAGACTCAGTACTTTCATCAAAATATAAATTTGCACGTTCAGCTTCCTCAGAAATTCGTGCCTATAAAACAAAGCATAAAACAATTATTTTTGTTTTTATTTAATTTAATTTAATCATGTCAAAACAACTTACTTCAACGCGTTTTATATAAACACTGGCACTGTTTTCTGATAAAAATTTCTGCGATTCAATTTTATAAAAGGCTGCAGACTGGGTTAAAAATGGTCTCTCAAAATCTTCCTCATACACCCATCTACTATTAATACCTAATACCATTAACATTTGACAAGCATTTTTAATTGCAATATGATCAATTGCTTCTCCTTTTCTCTCTGACATTACCATGCCTAATAATGTATCTCGTAAATGATCTCTAATACATCCATAACGGACCACCTAAAACAATAATACAAAAATGATTAAAAACATATAGAAATTATGTAGATATAAATAAATTAATCATACCTGATCACGAAATATAATCAAACCTAAATTGTAAACATTATCTACTTCATTTTGCTGAACATAAACTCTGTCCATATACATTAATATATCTCTGATCATAACCATTGATGTTTGATGATCATTCCATGCTTGATTTAATGTTTGCAAAAAATTATTATGCAAACATCGCAAGACATCTTCTCGTACCTAAAATAAATCATTGATTAATTCATAAACATTTATCTAAATATTTCTATTTCTAACCTTTGTTTCTAAATGATGGGTGACAACTTCTTTTAAACCAGTATAAAGTCTTTCACCATGCTTATGCAATACCATAGTATAAGCATTACGATACAATTCTTCAAATGATAATCCGGAATTATTTTTCTTTTGGATTTCTTGTATTGCATTTTTTAATAGTGTCCATATTGATTCTACATACTTCTCATCCATAGTCATCTATTAATAAAAGAAATAATTTAAAAAAAAAATAATCACAAATTTGATTAGAAAGATTTTAATTAATAATTTATCTAATTAAATAAAAATTTTAATAGGATGGTTTTAACACTGAAAAATTATCAAACAAACCATTTTTTCTGGTTGTTCCATATATTCCGGTACCCATAAAGGATACAATTTAAAAATATCATGCATTTTGCTTGTTTGGACAACACGATTCTTAGAGCGTGTAACTGATAATATTTTTGGCATATTTTTTTTTAATTAATTTTTATATTTTTTATTATTTTTTTTTTTTTCTTTTTACTTTTTATTATAAAAAAAAACAAATTCTCTGATTATTAAGAAGAAAAAAAAACAGCAACAACTAGGTAAAGAAAATAATTTTGCATTTAGTTTCCGTCAAAAACCAAGATCGCCACAACCACCTTTGACTATTAAAATTTTTCATAGGAAAATTATCACAATTTGTTAAATAAACTAATTAAAAAAAAAAATAATAATAATAATAAATTCCCTGAATTACTTCCCCAAAATAACTTAATAATAATTAAAAACATAAAATTTAGACTGAATTTTTCCGTTTTCCTTGTTTGAAATCAAAAAAAAAAAATCAAAAATCAAAAAGTCAAAACAAAAAAAAAAAAACAATTCACTAATTAAAAAAAAAAAAAAATTATTTTTATAATTAACAAAAAACAATTATAATAATAAAAAAAAAAAAATAAAAATTGTTAGTAATAGTAGTAATAATAAATAAATGTCATAATGTCACTTAAATTTTGTTTGTTTTTTTGCACCCTTTATATTTTTTTTTTTTTTTTGTATTTTAATTATTTTATTTAAAGGTTGTCACAAATTTTGTTTAATAATTAATTAGTCGACAATACATTTTCCTTGTTTTTTCCTTCTTCGTCTTTTTTTTTTCGGACTTTTGTTTTTTTATTCATTTCGAATGTAAAACGTATGCGACCAGAGAAAATATTTTTTTAATTTATTTATTTGAATGAAAAAAAAAAAAAGTGTTTTTTTTTTATCATTTATACCTGGAACAATCTTTATTAATTAATTAGTTTTTTAATTAATTAATTACTGTTGTGTGAAATTTATTTATTTTTTTTTTTATTTTATCAGCTGTTTGTGAATTCGATCAGTTTCAAACGTGAAAAATGTCAATTTAAATATAATTAAAATATAATTAAACAAGAAAAACTCACCGGGAATGCCCGAATACGCATTTTGCCTTCTTTTTTAGGTGCTGTACTTCGAATCATTTTTATTCCTTTATTATAAAAAATAAAAATTGGATGGAAAACAACTTTGTTTATTTATTATACAAAAAAAAAAAGAAAAAGAAAAAAAAAAAAGGGAAAATGAATAAAAAAAAAAAAAAAAAGGAAGAAAACTGTTTTAAAAAAAAACGTATAATAATTATAATTAGTTTAGCTTTTTTTTTCTTTATTAATTAATTAAATAATTTAAAATTCTTTTTCCTCTTTTTTTTTTTTTACTTTTTTTTCTTTATTTAAATTTTATTTGTTTTCTTTTTTCCTCTCGTTACTCATATATGTGTAATATTCTTTTTCTTTATTAAATTTATTAATATTAACATCACACATAACAAAAAAATAAAAATTAAATTAAATTAATCAACAACAACAATTACAACGAAAAATTAATTAAAAAAAAAAAAATTTCAATTTTTGTTTGCAAAATGTCAAAAAAAAAAAAAAAAAAAAATAATTTTTTATTATATGTCGTTGAAGTAACAAGAGAAAAATAATTAAATTAAATTAAAAATTTAAATAACAAAAAAATGATAAAATTTAATTAATTAAAAAATAATAATAATAATAATAATTTTTTTTTTGTATATATATAAACACATAAACACCCACAGTTTACTTCAATTTCGATTTTATTATTTTAGGTAAAATTATTATTCTCATGATTTTCCTTTCCTTTCTCTTTCTTTCTTTCTTTCTTTTTTTGTTGTTTTTTTATTTATTTTTTTTGTTTTAATTAATTATTTTTCTTTTCTTATTTATTTATATTTTTATAGGATTGTCATTACATTACATTACATTACATTCATCATGAGAACATAATATATTTCTTTTTATTTTAATTCGTATTTTTGCTTTATTCCGGGTTATTATAGAATAATAAAAAAAAAACTTCACTAAATTTATTATTGTTTTAATTAAGCATTATTATATTAAAGTAATTAATAATAAAGGATTTTATTTTTTTAATTATTTAATTAATTTTTTTTTTTTGATTAATCAACTTTAATTTTTTTTTATTATGAAACCTTTCACTGATTTTCTTTTTTTTTTTTTTCTCTCTCTTTATACCACTAACACTTGCTTTAAATTAATTTTTTTTTTCAATTTTACTCCTTTTTTTTTTTTGTTAATATTAGCGAATTGTCTTTTTTCTTTATTTATTTTTTCCGTGTGTTTTTCAGAACTTTATTTATTTAATTAAAATTGTTTATTTATTATTAATAAAAAGAAGAAGACAAAAAAAAAAAAGAAGATATTTAAGAATTTATAATTTTTTTTTTTTATTCTCTATTCTTATGTCCATTAGAGAAATGCTTGTACAGCAAATGTAATGTATTTCGTACTATTTTTAAATAAAAAAAAAAAAGATTTTTTTTTTCTCTACGTTTACTCTATACAAGAAAATATATCAAAAAATGTTTTTTTTCTTTTTTTTTTTTGAAGTTGAATTTCAACGCGGCACAATAGTTTTTATTTTTCAAGATACACAAATATGATAATGGTGACTTCGTTTTCACTTTGCGGTACCACCAAATAAAATCAACCAACAACAAAAAAAAAAGTAAATAAAACGAAAAAGAATTTTCTTTTCAATTTTGCATTTCAGTAAATATGCTTTAGGTTTTGACAATCATTGTTCCACATTCGAATTAAAACAACTTACAGAGAATAAGCAGTACACTAATAATGAACAAGAATATGTTGAGAGTTTCAGAAGCATAAATGTCAATTTAATAAATGTACACCATCTGGTAATAATTTATACCAATTAAATATATAAGGTCATTTATAGATAATCATAAATTGTACGATACCGAATTTATAATATTTTAGAGACGCAATCTATTGACTAGCATTGTTAATTGATTTATTATTTTATTACATTAATAATCAGTATTTCTATGCTTATTTAGTAAACATTTTTTTGTTTAATTTTATTTAATAAAAAATTTAACAAAAAAAAAAACGAAAAACTTATGGAAGACATCGAGGACTCAATATCTGAGAATGATATTAGTAACAATGGACAAGAATCGGAGAGTGAAGCATCCCGGCGTCTACACATTCTGCTGGATAAAAATGATATTGAGAAGCTGATGCACATATTTAATGATGCCAAGGAGGAACATTTTGAACCGGAGGAACTAAGAAATATTTTAAAAGAGTTTAATATACACTTTTCTGATGAGGAGTTTGATACATTATTTCTTAAAGTAACTAGTTCTGTCTAATAAGATGTTTCCTCCTTAACACTAAATGGATTCATTATCATTTATAGATTAATACAGATCGTGATAATATGTGTGATTGGGATGAATTTATATCGTATTTAATATTAGGATTTGAGGAAGATGATCCTTATAATCAAAAGGCGACATTAACATTGCCCATTGCACGTCCGCCTGTTGTTAGACGTGCTATTCATAGGCACAGTATTATCAGGATTACTTTATGTCCCACTGTCCTACCTGTAATCTAAATTCCGTTTTATTACAAAACATTTTTATTTATCTAATTTTAGTTTTTTTAATTAAGGATCGGTCAACGGATGAAGCGAAGGGAACGTACGTAACGACTAGTAAAGATGGAACTGTTAATTTTTGGTCACTTGATCTTGAGTTTCAAAGATCAGGCCGCTCCAAGAATCGTAAATTTAAATTTTTATCCCTTCATTATGAATTTTGCAGAAAAGTTTAATTTTCGTATTAATTCCAGTGCATTTAAAAGTTGCTCCAACATGGATTTTGGATTCTGTATGTTTGCCAGATGTTCGCATTATTTGTACAAGCTCCACGGAACGTGATTTACGTTTTTACGATACAACCGCCAATAATTTTAGCTTAAGGTTTCTATCATTTTTTAACACGTTCCCTTTTATTTTAACTATCAAAATTAATGTGTAATTATCCATTTCCACATTGCTGATTCAAAGAATTGTTATCGCAAGTATGCCATTTGCTGTGAACACCATGGATTATTACTTTAATCAATCAGTGGCCATTAATAGTCGATTGTTACTTGGTGATTTTGGTGGAAATATACGAATGATTGAGTTTAATACAGAATTACGTGGCCCATTTCAAAGTAAAACGGGAACAGCATTGATACAACTCACATATGCGGAGTTATTAAAAGGAAAATTTCCTCAAATGAGAGTACGGGAATATATTGGGTATTTTGTTGATATTATAAGGCAAGTGGAATATGTTGAAAGCTTAAACTGTATAATTGCGTGTGCTGAATGTCCAGCAGTAGCCGGTGCTAATTCACAGCCCGGCCTAATAATGTTTGACTTATCGTTACAACAGAATTTAACAGTTATTAAGGCGACAAAGGTAAATAAAATCACTGATTAGGAATTACCTGGTTCATAATAATTTTTTTTTTTAATTTTAGGGAATGGCTTGTTTTGCTTATGATTCGTTTAGTAATGTCTTAGCAACTGGTGGACCCGATTGTCTATTGCGTCTTTGGAACCCTATTGTGCCACAGAAACCAGTAACTATCCTCCCAGGTCATCATGCCGGTATTATTCATTTATTTATTCAAGACAAAGGTAAAAAAGTCTATTCCATGGACAAGAACAAGGTGAAAAGTAAAGAGGAATAAATTTAAAAACGAATTTTACATTAGTTTATTCTGATTTCTCAAAGATTATTAAGATTTGGGAAGCTGTTGAACAAAGTTTATTACAAACATACATTTTGTTGGCGCCAGCATTAACAGATCGCAGCCCAGTTGTTTGTTACTATAATGATAATACTAGAGAATTTATTGCTGCTGGCATGAAAATTTGTGTGATGAGTTGCTGCCCTTTATTAAAGTAATGGCGTTCTTTCGTTCTTGATTAGTGTTTCGAATATTTTTTTTTCCTTTATAAACTTTTAGACTGGATCTAACTGATGGTGATACGCATTCACGTGCTGTGTCCGTAGTTTTATACAATCGGCTTTTTAAATACATTGTTACTTGTGGTCATGACAGTATTGTAATCGTTTGGGATCCATGGACAGGAAAACGATTAACGTTAATTAAAAATGCTCATACCCGTATGGTTTATGGAGAAGTATTACGCGTTGAAATCACAGCGGCTTGTTTTGATCCGAAACATCAATTATTATTGACTGGTGCAAGAAATGGAACGCTAAAAGTATGGAACTTCAATAATGGGGTTTGTGTAAGGAATTTGTCGATTGAAAAGATGTGCGAAGTGACAGCAGTGTTTTGGGTAAAAAATCGTATGTTGGCTGTTGGATGGAATCGTCATGTAACCGAATTTGCAGATTCTGGAGAAACAGAGTATGGCAACAGCAAATATTGGGATACCTGTCATGTAGAAGATGTATTATGTGCTGCAGCTAGAGAGCCACAAACGTTAGCAACAAGCAGTTATAATGGTGAATTAGTTTTATGGAAACTTGAAACTGGCCAACCATATCGGAAATATAATGTAGAATCTCCAAACAAGAGGGTCAAGGTTTGTTATAGCGATTGTTGCTAGTCAGTATTTTCTGTATGCCATAATCCCATCATTTCATTTAACCACAGATAATTTATGATGGACAAAAAATAAGATTACAGAAAACTTCTAAATATTCGGGCGGTTCCGCCAAAACATTACCAAATCAAGGGTCAATAAAAAACGACGATTCAGATACTTCTTTTAAAATACCTAGGTATTTTTAGAAATATATAATTTGCTTGGAATAATCTTCCTTGATGACAATTCTTTAGTATTGACAACAAACAAGGATCTGTATTTGGTGTTGGCATACAGAAAGCTATTGGCGCTACTAAAGCTCGTGCACGACGATTATCTGTTATCCAAATGCCTGCCGCTTCTGCTGTTATGCGTCCTTTAGCTGTCCAAGCATTAATTTTTCTTGACAAACGACCAATGACCGTTAATCATGGTAAGTTTTTTTTGCTTTTTATCATGGAATTAAATTATTTTTTATAATAACATTTTAATGTTGCAGGAACATTATTTGTTTCCTTGGAAAATGGTATGATACAAGTTTATTCACATCATCAACTAGGATCATATATAACACAATTTAACTCAATCCATATGCCTGGAGATTGTGTTATCACAATGACAACGGATTTGGAAAATAAATATTTATTCACAGCGACCGCCCATGGATATATTAAAGCTTGGCTCATGATTAATTTTTGGTAACGATTATTGTTTTGTTGTTCTATACAGTATTCCCTCAAAATGTTTTTATTTTATTTGAATAATGACATAAAAGCTTTCGCTATTTATAGTTTGTTATTATATTATTTGTGTGTGTCGTACGAAATGAAACCAAAAAAAAAAAACTTTTTTTTTAATGTTTGCAAACATGCGAAGTCATGTCACGAAGTCATGATTGTTTATACAGTAAAAGCTTCGTTTATGCGAGATCAATTGTTTTACAGTAAATTCTTCTTGTTAAAAACTGTTTCATCCACATCGAGAACTTACTGTATAGCTTTTGTTTTCATTTTTTATTTAACTTCTACAACAATCAGTCCTTTCATTGCTAATAAATAATTTTTTTTTTTTTTACGTTTTATTTAGTTTACCTGAAGAAGAGCATGTACATATAAATATGCCATTATTGCGACATACATTTCCATTTTTAATTAGAGATAAATTTTTGGGACGTGCACAACGTTCTGTTAAAAGTCAGTCGCTACCATTACTTATAAATTCGTATAAGGCACACCTGAGAGCAATACTTAAAATTGAATATATTGACAAGACAACGATTCTTTTAAGTTCGAGTAGTGATCGAAGTGTTAGATTGTGGACAATTGGTGGTCGTTATTTGGGTACATTAGGAACACCGGTACCTTGGAATAATTTATCATCTTTGGAACCTCCACCAGAAGATCACCCGTTTAGAATACCACCGGATATTAAACGTGTTGGTAGCTCAACAACGTTAAAGGTAAAATTGATTACTTCCAAAAGTGTGTTATTTCAAATATTCAGGAATAATCGATAATTAGGTGTTACGAGGTGGAATCGTCGAACAAAATTGGTTAAGCATGCAGATAGCTAATAAGAAAGCAGAGGAGACACCAGTTGTTATAAATGATAAAAATATTTGTGTCTATGGTACACCATTAACGGAACCAATGTTAGGAAAGCATTTCCAGTTGCCAGCCAGAAATCAACCATACTTAAAACCTATTTTAGATAAATCATTACCATATGTAAGATCTTTACTGTTCCCATCTTTAATCTCTTTATTAAACATTTATTTATTTTTGGAAATTAGATTCCAGTTTACAGCCATTTAGATGTTAAATCAGCTATTGTAGTCGAACGCCCTAAGACACCAGAGGTTTTAAAAAAGACAAGGAATTTAAATTTTGCATCAGAAGCAAAACTAACGGATTAATATTAATTAATTCATTGATTACTAAACGAATTAAAATTTATTTATATTTTAAATATACATTTTAAAAGGATTTACCCAAATAAATTATACAAAATTTAATTAATTAATTATTTATTAATGTTTCTTGTATTGTAGAGCAGGCATCAAACATTAAACCAGCTATACGTAATTCTTTACAATCTTTATCAGCTAGACATTGGAACGTGATACCAACTAATTTAACTAATCTATCGAGTGACATATTATTTGTATTTTGTTGTTCATCCGATCCATTCATGTCTGTATTTGACTGGAAAAGAATTTATTTATAAACTCAACGAGATTCAACAAAATAAATATCTTTAATAATAATTAAAAGGGGAGGAGGTTCAGTCTTATTTGGACGAGCAAGCTCTGCCTACACTTACAAGTGTATCTAAATAATCAGATAGAAGTGGCCCAGCGGCTGCAACCTGGGACCAAACATTTGGCGAATTCCTTGTGTACATTTGTAATCGTCGGCCAGCTATCTTTAACAATATTGCACCTACATCTGCCTTCATTATAATCTTCTCTAAACATTCCTCACCATACACATCCCAGCCATGGGCATATAATTCAATAATCTGCAACGATAACCACAGGATTAACGTTTAAAAATTCAAAACAATTAAACCACATTACCTGATGCTTTTTTAACAAAACAATGTCCAAATCCCATATTGTTGCAATTGCTTCAATTTTATCCATCCATTCGATATGGTCATTTAAGAAAACCTTTTCCAAGTCTTCCCGTATTAAATCCATAGTTGCCGTTATAACGCGATATAAGAATTCAACGCGCTTCTTTTGTAAAATAACATCCGCCTTTGGCAGTGGATTTAACAAATTTTTATTAATTTCAGTGAAAAATGCTTGATTTGACATTGCATCAAATAAATCGACAATCGGCTTTTGATATTTTATATTAAAATTCGCAATTAAATGCAAAATGTTGATTAGCTCAATGTGCAAATTAATTAAAACGGGATTACCGCGATTTTGTTGTACAGCTAATAATGTCAATGGTACCGGACCTTCCTGCAATAATTCTTCATTGCGTAATTCAATTTTATCATGTGATAAGCTTGTAAGGAAATGATTCAGAAATATTGATGCATAATTTAAAAATTGTGGGACCTGATAAAACAATTAACAAAAATTAATTAAAAATAAAATATGAAACAAAAAAAATTATTTTTCATACATAGGAATCTGATAATCCAATATCTTGTTGGCAAAGTTTTTCTTTTGGTAAACGACCAGCTTTATTTATTAATTTTTTTGTTGCTTCTAATGATAGTTTTAAATGTGCATTCCAAACCATACAGCAGAGTCCATGCTTAATTACATAATCAGATTTTTTAAATGCCTAAAATTAAACATAGGATGATAAAACAAAGAATATTTATCTGAACGTGCAAACATTTATCTTACATTTAAACAATTCAATCCAGCTTCTAGATAATGAAAATGTGATAAATTTTTACTCCAATAGCACATATATTCCCAAGTTAGTTGACATAAAAGGACACCAGACTCTAAACTAAATGGAAAATGTTCACGAAGTAATTTTAAATATGAAATGATTGTTAGACATGAATTATCACTTTTATTCATATTTAATTCTAAATCTTGTTCATTTGGTTTTGTATCTGTTGTATTCTCTGTTTCTAGTATATGTTGCGGATCAATACCCGTCGATACCAACCATTTTCCAACTAATTCAGATATAATACCTTTACCACCATGCAAAATTGTCTTTAAACTTATATCTAATTTGTCAGATTTTAATATAGGTAGAGCAGGAGCTTCACATTTTATTTGTATACTGAAAGTAAGTAATTAATGGGATTAAACCTTAAATGCACCACAAAAATATGTTTTAATTACTTTAAAATAGCACTTAGTATAGCAACATCCTCTAATTTTCCTATAAGCAATGTCCATTCACATCCTTCTTGTGATACTTGTTCCCACATATTCTCTTCAGCATTATTATCATCATTAGACGACTACAATAATATAATAAATTCTTTAAAGCAATTCTTACACTTTGACGTTACCTAAATTCTTACCTCACGTAAACAATATTTTGCTGAAATATTACGAAATATTAATGCAGCTAATAAACCTTTAAAAGCACAATTACTAATCAGAAGGATTTCTCTAACTTTCTGCCACCATAAACTAACTCTATTGTACTCATACTGAACATTTTCTTTATCCATTAAACATATATACTGGATTACATGGCTAAAATTGGTCATATCCATAATTAACTCTTCACTAAAAAAAAAAAAAAAATAACCAACAATTATTAATACATTTTTATCCATACATCATTAATAAATCAATTCCAGCTTACATTTTTGTAAAATTAAATGGTTTTTCCAACCAATAGTAAAGCAACAATTTTATTAAATCTTCACTTGATATATCACTATTTAAACTATTATCAATAAAATCATTCATATTAAATTCATGGTCTAGACAATTTTTAAAAATATCTCTACCAATATTACTAAAGCAATCAACTTTCTCATCTTTTAACAAGATCTCACCATTTGCATTGATAAGGAATACAGCTAGGTATTCCGTAAATATATTTGATTTTATTTCACCAACTTCAAACTTAACACGTTGCGTATTATTACTATTATTCTGTGTTAACAAGGATAATTCTAATAGCTTTTGTAAACTTTCTAATTCATTGACTGACAATTGAAACTTGTCTACTGTTAATTTCTTATCATTATCATTATCCTTAATCGTATCTTCACTTTCAATAATCACACTTTCTGTTGTGCTTACTTCTAATGGATCATCAATGTACTGAATTCCTTTCAAATACATGTAAAATTCAATTAACTTAATATAACTTGTTGATAGGATATGAATGTGCTCTGCAAGTGATATTGTTTCTAAATTCCCTGAACTACTTTGTGCGTCATCATGTTCTTTAATACAATCATTATTATTAACAAATTGCTCCTTAAAAATTAATAGTGCTGCCCGTAATATTTTTGGTTGGATTTTACCATTTTTAATCATTGTATCAATTGATTGTAATTTTATTTCGGATGTTTGAAAGTTTGAACAGATATTAATAACTTCTGTAATTATTTCTGTTTCGCTTCCACCACCACGAAGACACAATTTGAGACGTTTCATTATATGCAAATCTTTTGCGGTTTTTGAGTTTGCATCACTCAGTGCACAGTGAAATGGTATCACGATTTCTTTAAATGATTGATCAGATGGATCAAAGAACACACAACTATGTGACATATATTTTACTTTGGCACCATTCGCAACTCCCATCAAACTATGAGAATTGTAAATTAGTTGTCCGTATTTAGATGCATAAAAGGCTGCTATTTTTGGACCTTTTTGAAGTGGCCAAATTTCTATACATGATCTACGTGGGGCAAATATAATTAGGAACAATGCTTTTCGACGATTAGTCTTATCACTAGTCTTTGTATTTCTTTCATGAACTTCTATAAAACTACACTGAGCATCACGATATCCTTTCCATACTCTTGTAGCGATTCCCCTTAGACAATCAATAAGGATTATTCGTCCTAAATTATCAGCGACAACAGCAACATTATGACCTGCAATTTAGATTATATTTATAAATTGATTCAATAGAAATCAGAATTTTTATCATACCTGGTGCTAACCAGATCCCTAAACCATTTCTTTGTATATCACAAATACCGTATTTACAAACCATTGGCTCGGAAGGGGCAGGCGGTGGAGGTGCTTCGGTTTCTTGTACTGTAGTTCCTACTAACCAGTTACTACAAAACAGAATGAGTGTAAGGAAAACACAAATAAAAATGTTTCTATTCAATCTACTTACGGCAATGCTGATTTAAATTTATTTGCAACTGCTCTAGCCACATCAGCTAATACAGGTTGTATAAAGCCTTCTTTTGCGAAATGAAAACCTACATATGGCTTAGTGCCAACACTTAAGACAAGCGAATTTTGATGTGGTGCACTGCGGTATTTTGCAAAAAACCCTCCTTCAAGACTAAAATTTAAATAAAGCAAATTTCAGTTTTAATTCCAGTTGACATAAAATATTATTCAAACCTATTTGCTAATAAGTGATCAAATGTGCATGATTTCTGTGGTCCAACAACACTAGAATCATTTATAACTATGTGATTATATGAATATCCCCATTTCTTACACGATATAGTGTCTTGCAATGATAATATTTCACCTTTATTTGAATGAACTAAAAATAAACGTTTCTATAATAAAAATAAATTTTGTAATTATTATTATAGATTACCTTTCATCATTTGTTGTTTAAGGCTACGTAAAACTTGAAAGAAATGATTTCCCTGAATTATGCATACACATGATAAGTAATTGATATATATTTCCTCATTTGTTGTTTTCCCACTTTGTGCCTTGATACTCTGTACAGATTCATTGTGCCACTGTTGTGAATATAATTTAACACCTGAATCTGCATAGCACAATACTAATCCTGATGTTAATCCAATTAGAATACATGTCCAATCAGCTGAATTCTAAAAAATAAAAAATCCTTCAAAAACCAAATCATTAATGCTTGAAAATTATGTTACAAACCTGCGTATTAACGCTTAAACTAATAACTGGTAAACATATGATTGATGTTATACAATCATTGGAATTTTCTAATTCACATTTCCAATTAAGAATATAATTATTTTGTTGTGAATCAGTATCCCAACGTGACCCTAAAACTGCCAACTTAGTGCCATGAGCAAATGTCAAAATCTCCCCAGTTGGTGATAATGAATAGTAAACAGCATTTAACCAGTTCTCATCTATTGAATTTAATATTATTAATAAAATAATAAAATTAAAAAAAAAAAAAATAATCAATTTATTCTAAAAATACCTTGTGAAAAACCAAAATATTCTTGAATATGTATAAAATCAACAATTTTTGCTAATAATTTGATTTCACACGTCATAGTAACTTTATTATCATAACAGAAAACAAAATAAGAAAGAAATTCTTTGTTTATAATATAAACTGGATACACTAAAGTAACATCTGTTTTTATTTATATAGTTTATAATATATTTGACATTTATAAAACAAAGTTTTTTTTTACAATATTATCGTATTTTAAATCTATTAATTAAATATTAAAAATTATTTACACCTTGGGTGAAAATAGTAAATTTTATTAAAATAAAAAATAATAATAAAAAAAAAAAACAAACACTGTCAGAGTGACATCCAATAAGGGTGTAGCCTGATTAACATTTATATATGCCAGAAAACCATATGTGTAATAAGAGAATATTTTACACTTTCTGATTAAAGCACCTCTATAGTAAAATTATTGAAGTGTAATAGTTAATTTGAATTTTTTTAATTTATTTTTTTTTTGGAAAACAATAACCGAAAATGTCATACACAATTTATGAGTTAAGTAAATGAAATAAAACAGAAATAAAGGAATTATAATCTGAAGAAATAGTTTATAAAAAAGTTCTTTACAATCTTTTTATTAATAATAATAATAATAGAACAAGATTATTATTAAAACAGTAACTAGGCTAAGGATCAATGAAATTCTGAAGTATCCTTCAAAGCACGGTATGCTTATTATTAAATAATTAAATAATTAATTATCTGTTTTCCTTTTCTTTTTTTTTTTTTTTGTTTTAAAATAAGGTTACAAACAGTTTATTTATTAATATTAAAAATAATAATTCGAGGTGATCCAGAATTTAAAGAATATTATGTTAATCATTTACGTAAACGTAAAATTGACGTAATACGTTAATGGTTAGCTCGTTTTATCATTTTGTTTTATAGTGTCGCTTAAGTATTGATTGATCCAATCTTAAAGAGGTTTGTGCGTAATTCTAATAAAAAGTTTGTTAAAAAAAAAAAAACGCAGAACTTTACATTACTAAAGCTTTTGTATTAGCTAATTTATTTTTGTTTAGTTTATATCATCTGTGCAAAGTAATCGGACGTGATAAAAAATAATTAAAAATTAAAACGAAAACTTAATAAACGTGTGTTAATTAGTGATAAAAAAAAAGAAGTTTTTTGTTATAATCAGAAATGAAGAAGTAAGTTTAGTTTATTATTAGATTAAAAAATTTAATTATAATACTTTAAAGTTCGTAATTACACGTAGAATAAAACCTTAAAAATGTCAGTTAATTAAAAAATTATGTCAAGTAAAAACACGTTAATTAAAACAAGTAATAATGTTTATAAACACATTGTTTTGTTTAATAAAATATAAATAAATCAATAATTAATTTAAATTAAATTAAAAAATAAATTTTCTTTAGTTTTATGCAATGAAAAAAAAAAATTCTTTTTAATTATTTTAATTTTATTTATTATTATAATGAGGGAAGTGTTTAGTAATCAAAATTAATTTAAAAAAAAATTAAATAAAACAATTAAAAATAGGTCTATTAAATATTTTTAATTAATATTTATAAATTTTAATAAAAGAGCAAAAATGTCATTTCTATAATAAATAATAAATATTTTCGTTTTTAATTTAATTTAATTAATTTAAATAAAATAATAAATGTAATAATAAAAAATAATTTAATAAAATAATTTAATAAAAGTTGTTTAGACACATTAGACACCGCGAGTCATATTACCAACCTTGGTCTTGTCATAAATCTGTGAATTTTTTTCTTTTTTTCTTTTTCTTAATTTTTTTAACGCTATGTTACCGTATTTACATCTGTGAGTTTAAGATTTATTAAAAAATATTTTATAGACATTTGATTATTAATTAATTTTAACGTTTTATTACAAAAGTAAACAAGAAACACTTTGACATAAATAACAAATTTTTTATTTTTAGTGAACAAGAAATTGGTGAAACAATTTACTCTGGCTTAAGTCTTATAGCGGAATTTATTATTTTGTTATTTAAAATTATAATTGAGTTAATAATTTCATTTGTTAAATTATTTTTACCACCAAAATTAAAGGAATTAAAAAATGAACGAGTTTTGGTAACATTTTTGTTCAGTTTTTGTTTTCTTTATTAATTATAATTGAAATTGAAAAAAATTATTTAGATAACCGGAACTGGACACGGTATTGGTAAAGAATTAGCAAGACAATACGCTGGATATGGTTGTGAGGTGATTTGTATTGATATCAATGAGGAACTAAATAAAAAAACTGTCGAGGAGATAAATTCACAAAATACAGGCACTGCATACGATTATAAGTACGTTTTGCAACCTTTTTTTTTTTTTTTCAGAAATATAAGAAGAATAATCAAAAATAAAAGAAAACAAATAAATATTTTTTAGATGTGATGTAACTAATCGTGACGAAGTGATTGAATTAAGTAAATTAATAAAAGCAAAACACGGAAATGTTTCCGTTATTGTTAACAACGCTGGTATAATGCCATGTCATGAGTTCCGTAACCATACACCTGAGCAAATCAAAAAATCATTTGATGTTAATGTGTTTGCACATTTTTGGGTAGGTTTATAGCAAATTAGATAGAATTTTTTGGATCTTTTCATAACTGTATTTACAGATACTGGAATCATTTTTGCCGCATCTAATTGAAATTGGACGTGGACATATTGTTGCGTTATCATCAATAGCTGGTATTGTTGGTTTACCGAATTTAGTGCCGTATTGCGCTAGTAAATTCGCTGTACGTGGTTTAATGGAATCGTTAGGAGAGGAACTAAGAACGGATAAAAGCTTAAAAGTATTTTACAAAAAAATATATTTTAAGAAGAAATAAATACAAAATCTTTGTTTTTAAAAACAGATTCATTCTACAACAATATTCCCGTATATGGTTGATACTGGTTTATGCAAGAAGCCACGAATTAAATTTCCAAGTTTACTCGGTTTAATTAAGCCGAAAGAGGCGGCCAGTTCTATAATCAAAGCACATCGTTTAAATATGAAAGAAGCGACAATTCCTAGAGGACTTTATTACCTTAATAACATTATCAGGTAATTGAATAATATTTTTTTTTTTTTTACTATAAATGCAAATGTAAATGGAGAGAAAATTTTCTTCTTCTTTTTTTTTTATTTTTTATTGGTTATCTCAAAGATTATTGCCAGAGAAATGTTCGATACTATTTATAGACTTTTGTGATTCTGGCGTTGAGGCAGATAAATAATTTTCATTTAATTTAATTTAATTTAATTTATTAAAAAAAAAAAAAATAAAAAATTATTTTAATTTAATTCATCACAAAAACACTGACATATTAATCAAAAAAAAAAAAAAAATAATAATAAATGTTTCTTTGTTTGACATATTATTTGTATTTGTACATGCTATATGCGAATATTAATAAAAAAAAAAAAAAAAACTAATAAAAATATGTCTGTATATCTGTAATAAGTGTTTAAAAAAAAAAAAAAGAAAAAGAAAAGAAAACCGGGAGTATAATAATTTTCTGAACAATAATGGATCTAGTGTTAAGGGATGAAAGTGATTGTGATAGCATAGGAAATTCACCAAAACGTTCACCAGCAAGATGTAGCCGACGTGATTTTAGTGTATTTCTAGCAAAGAATTGTGATAATAATGTGGAAACGGTTGCCGGCGAAACGGCGTCTAAATGTAATATGATTACCAATGATTTTAAAATATGTAACGATAATATTGATGATATATTATCAGATACAAAGTCAACATCACGTGTAGTTAAATTAAAACAAAGTGCTAGTAGTGTTAATCAAGAGAAAATAAGAGAAAATCCATTTCGTGTTGTTGTTAGTGATACAGAAGTGGAAAAATATAAAAAACAAATCAGTTTAACAGCGTTAAAACAGCATAATGATACAAATATAAATGAAATCCAGGAATATGTTGATACAATGTGTGAAGGTGAATTGGACAAGTTTAATTTTGATAAGAATGATCTGATAATTGAGGATTTATTAGTGTTAAACAATGTATCGGAAATAAAAGATAAAAAGGTTCAATTATTATATAATAAAGTAAATTCTGATAATTATGAACATAAATCAATATCAGAAGCTGATATTCATGCGGAATATATTGAACATTTAAAAACAAAATATTATGATTCAATGGAAGATGAATTTAAAATAGATATTGATAATTGTATAACACCAGAACAGCCAAGTAGTCCAACGACATTTCGTAAAAATAGAATTTTTCCAATTGATGAACTATCTGAAGGATCTGGTCAATCGATATCATCAAATTTAAGTTTATTAGGTGAACGGGAACGTAATGAACAGATACAACGGATACAAATTGCATCAATAAATTGTTCACAAAATCGTCCAGTTAGTAGAAAACCAAATCACCAATCACAAGTGAAATTGTACGAAAAAGAAAATTTTTTTTTCGCAGGTTTCTTTTAGTGCGATTTTTTTTTTAAACTTTTTGATTTATTTGTAGAGCTTGGGAAGAAACTAGGGACATTGAAATACCAATTAAGAGTGACTCTATAGAAAAATCAGAATTTCTGGAAACAAGTTTAAATACTTCATTCTCTAGTTTATCAAAAAATGATTCAATGAAACATAACTGGTATCAGTGTTTTATTATTTACTGTCTTTATCCATTCAAATCAGTTTAATTACCGATTATTTCTCTTTCTTTCTTTGTTTTGTTTTTTTTTGTTTTTTTTTTATTATAGTAAATTAAAGAAAAATGTAAAAAAACCAAAAACCAATAAACCATCATTTCATTTACTTTTAAATGAAAAATTAATATTTGATGATGAAACCCAATCAGAAACTGGTGAAGAAAATTCCTTATTCTCATCACATAAAACTTGTACAACATTTTCATCAATATCTGAATTTAAATCAACATCTAGTAATAATCAAACAATTAATTGTTCCTGTTTTACCTATATGATATCAGTGATTTGTTCAAAGAAAAAAAAATCAAATCAAAATACAACAAAAATAAAAAATAAATAAATAATTAATTAATTAATTAATTTAAAAAGAAAAAAAATAAATAAATAATAATAATAATAAATAAATACAATTTAAATAAGAGATAAGGAGAGATCATCATAAGAAAAAGAAAAAAAAGTGAGAAATGTTTAAAACAATTTTTCAAATAAAAATTTTAATTAAAAAAAAAACGTTTTTCATATTTTATTTTTCATTTTTTATTTTTATTAATTAATTAAACATTTTTTTTTTATTTATTTAATAAACTTAGAAAATAGAGAGATGAAACAGTGATTCTTTTCTTTTCTCGTTAACTTAACTTAATTTAACTTAACTAAACTTAACTTAACTTAACTAAACTTAGCTTAACTTATGTTCTAGGTTTAATAAACGCAATTTTTTTTTTTTGTTTTATTTAATTAATGTCTTAGTGATTTAAGTTACTTAAGTTAATTTTTTTCATTATTTTTCTTATTGTAAAACTTAAGTAAGTTACTAACCATATTTATGCATTATGCAAATTTTATTGTTTTCCATTCCCTATTAAACTTTGTTTCATTTTTATTTATTTATTTTTTTTTTCTTATTTTATTTTTATTCAAAATTAGTCAATCAATCGTAAGTAACGTAAAGTTAAGTAAAGTAAAGTCAAGTAAACAAAAACTTTCTAATAATGCAAAAAAAAAAAAAAAAAAAAAAAATTGTTTTTCATTCAAAATAATAATTTAATTTTTGTTTTTTTTTAAGGCACTGTGACTGATTTTTTTTTAGTAATATATTTCCGTTAAAAAACACTTTTTGTTGTCTTTTTATAAATTGAATTTAATTTTTTTTTTTATTTAATTCTGTTTTCTGTTTTATTCCACAATTAATTTCACAACTCATTGAGCACAGAAAAAAAAACACTTTTTTTTTTTTTCCTAATTTTCCTCATTTTTTTTTTTTTTTGAATTCACAATACAACACAATTTTTTTTTTTTTTTAATACCATGGATAAAATGGTTGTGGCATGGTGAAATTTTTTGTTGGGGCATACGGTGTGATATTTTGTTGAACATACGTTGGTGTTGTGTGGGGATTATGATGATGTAATTGCAGCCCTGAATGGATTGGATGAATTGGATTCGTGGAGGTTTGTTGTAATAACTGCTGATGGTGATCCTGTGATGATAATTCAGGTGATAGGGTTGTTGAGGGTCTTGTTGTTGCTGTCATATTTGGATTCCACGGTGTATATGTAGTTGGTGTTTGTGCCATCGATGATGGTATAGGATGTACAACATTTTCTCTAGCATTTTCATTTTGGGTTATCGCTTCGTTGCTGTTACTATTCCCGGAGTTAGGACCAATCATTGTCACTAAACTGTTCGGTGTTGGTGGTAATTGCATTATTGATGAATAATGCAAACCACCAGAGCTGGGACTGTCAGAACCGTAGGCATGAGAATGAGAATCAGTCGCTATGGATGATGTTATTGTTGATGAATATCCGGAAACATTGTTTGACGCTGAGGTTGTAGATGAATGACTGTAATTTGGTAGTGAATTGTGCACTTGGTGTAAAAGCGATGAATGTGATAAGGGCGGCGTTGATGGTCCATGTATTGTCGACGGTATATGACCAGGCATAGGATGTATATGCGATGAATAAAAGTCTTGCACTGGAAAATAAATAAAAAGCAAAACAAAACACAAAAATTAGGTAAATTGTTTTCTGAAAATAAATTCGATGAGTTAAAGTACTTTGGGGAGTAGGTGGAGCGAAACTGGATGGTTCAGGCATCGGTTGTGACATTAACGAATAACTGGGCACAGAGCTGCTTATTCCATAACTTAAAGGATTGTTAACACTAATCGGTGGATAATTTGGCGTTGATCCAGATGACAATTGTTTTCTTAATCTGGCACGTCGATTACTGAACCATACTTGAATTCGTGCTTCTGTTAAGTTCGTCCTTTGTGCCAATTCCTCTCGCGTATAAATATCGGGATATTGGGTGCGTTCAAATGCTCTCTCTAATTCATCCAATTGTATTGCTGTGAATGTAGTTCGCGATCGTCTTTGTTTCCGTTTTAATGGAATACCAGGTTCACTATCACAATCCGACATTTCTCCGTCGGATGGTTTCAAAGAGTTATCTACAGAGTAAACAATCACAAAATGAAATTAACGTTGCAGCACTTTTCTATTGTAAAGTTTGTTTAAAAAAAAAATTCAGCTTACCGTTATAATTAGATTTTTTATCGTCGTCCGAATCTCTTCCGCGTAATAAACGTGAAATTGCCGATACAGATGGTGCCGTCGAACGGTCACAAATGCCTTCTTTAACTAATCGATCTCGTATTTCCCAAGAAAAGATGCCCGGATTTTCTCGTTTATATTCTTCAATGCGTGCCTCAACTTCGGGTGTTGCAACTCTTGGCTTTGAACCGCCAATTACACCAGGACGTATTGATCCTGTTTCCTTTGTACGCGTTTTTTTATTTTTTTTTATTAATTATCAATTTTAAAAGTAGAGGCAACGAAACGAAAAGAAGAAAAACACAAATAAATTAGTTAAAGCATTTTATGGTGAATAATTAGTGTAAATGGGAATTTTATGGGATAATTATGTAGAATTTTTTAATTATTATATAATAAACCAATTTAGTGATAATGATGATAATTATAAACAATCAATCTTACCTGATACCTGTTTAAAATTTTCGATACACATCCATGACTAACGCGTAATTGTCTAGAGATTACGCAAGGTCGTATACCTGCTGCAGCCATTTCGACTATTTTTAAACGTATATGATTTGGTAGTGGTCGCCCATTAATAAATACTCCACCAAGTTGATTTACTCTCCCTTGTCCAGCTGACATATCACCTTAAATATTTTCGTATAAATTTTAAATCATTCTACGATATACAAACAGTGAATTTTCTTATTTATACAAAAAAAAAAAAAAAGAAGAAAATTCCTAAAAACTACTGCATTTTGTTAGAAATTTAAAAGTCAAATTATGACCAGCACAACACGACATCTTTATTGTTCAAGGACCAACAAAATATCACAACATGTTAAGCCTACTGCAGAAGATCTTTGCACAGTCGAAATAACCATTAGCACTAGTTATTTTCCATTTGTTAATTGGGAATTTATTTTTTTAAAAAGGAAAACAGTGGAATTCTCTTTAAAAAAAAAACGAATTTCAATGTTATGGAACCAATTATGGGTTTTTGAGTAGTTTTATGTTTTATAATCATAACGAATTTTATATTTTTAAGTAATCGCTATTGATAATTTTGTGCTTAAAAAAGGGGCTTTGCGTTAAGGGAAGTAGAAATAAAAACACTGGCTGTTGTAAAGTAAATAAAAAATAATTATTTAGGAGGTGTTCGATTAGTTAAAATAGAGCTTTGGAGATATTTGGTTTGTATTAAGACATTGAGCAGTAGAAATCAGAAGTAACAGGTAGTAAAAATACCTATAATAAACACACTTAGTTAAACTAAGTTAACAAAAAAAAAACAAAAAAGATGAAATATTTGTTTAAAGATCATAAAAATGGTGTACGGAATGTGAAAAATTCAACTATTGTCTAATTTCTGTATTATTATTCCATTTATTATTATTATCGTAATAAAAATTTATTATTATTATTATTACTACTCATTGACAAATTAGTTAGAAATGGTTAATTGGTAAATTACCTTGAAAAGGATATCCATTGAAACACGATCGGTGCATTGTACCAAAATTAGTCACAGTCATATTTTTAATATATAAAAATACAAAAATATTTTTACAACATAATTTGCACAATTAAACACTTATTTTATGTTAAACATTAAACCATCATCGTTAAACAAAACACACACACACACACCCACACACAAATAAAAATCAAATCAAAATTTTCACAAAAATTAATTAAGCAGCAGAAAAACAAAAAAAAAAATTAATCCATTGAAATGTTCCTAAATTTAACGACCGCACAATTTGAAGGCACAACGGTAACTAAAATTTTTATAATTCTACCAACTGATACTTTCTTTAGGCATACACACACACATTCACACAGAAACACAGAAAATATTCTAACTTCATAATACGCTTGAGGATCCTGTGTTCCTCCCTACTTTATTATTTTGTTTACTTAAGACATTTCCGAAAGAAACCAATAGAATTTTATTTAAATATTTTATTTTATTTTTTCTTCTTCTTATACGTTAAGCGTTAAGAAGTAAACATAGTTGTTGTACCTGTAAATAAATAAATAAATAAAACACACACACACACTAATAAAAAAAAAAATAAGTATTATACCTTTCAGAAGCTGAAAACTAATTTGTGAAAAAAAAAATTAAATAAAAAACCAAAAAGCTACTAACAGTAACGCCCATTTGTCTCGGTTAGATGAATTAGAAGTAGCAAGAAATGGAAATAACTTTTGTAGAATTTCTATTATTATTATTATTATTATTATTATTATTATTATTATTACGGACGGAATAGTTAAATTATTTTACGCCCATATTTTTTTTTTTGTATCGTTTGCCACTTCAGTAATTATTTTGTGTACGTGAAATTTGTAAAATTGATTAAAATGTTTAATTATTATTGGTAAAGGTTTTATTTTTTTTTTTTGGGGGGTGTTAAGTTTGAAATTGTCACTCCTGAATATTAAAATTTTTGTAAAATACTGTAGCAGTGTTATGAAAAATGGTTTTTTCTTTTCAGGATTATCACCTGAGAATCTAAAGCAACTTAAGAACAATAACGAAATTAAGTATTTTTCTAATAAATTATTCTGAATAAGGAATAATGTTGTGGAAAATCTATTTATTTAAATAAAACTGTGGAAGTATTTTGGATTTTTCAGAATTTATGTAATATTTACAGAAATGTTCCTTAAAAATGTTAAATAGTTTTGTCTTAGAAGAGACTTGAAACAGTTAGAACAGATAAATCACCTTAGGATAGAAAATTTGTCACAAAAACGTTAATTTGTTTCAGAAGCGCAATTTTGTTTCAGAAAAATAAATTTGTTTCAGAAGGGTTCTTAATTCATATATTCTTTTACATATCTTAGAGGTAAGCGTCCTTAAAATTAAGTTTTATTAACAATTCTATCGGATTAATGGTAATGCAGGTAACTGACCAACATGGATTACAGTATTTCAGGATTAAATAAATAAATTATTCCAAAGTTCATCTTCTTTTACTAGTTTGCGGCATATAAGATCAACAGATGCTTATACTGAATTTTTTTCTATTTATTTTTAAGAACAAACGATAAAAACAGATATAGAGTCTACACAAAACTTAATACAGCACTGACAGCACTCCGCATTATTCTGCATTAGAAATTTAAAGTTTTTTCTTGAATATTGTTAAAAAAAAATGTCGGTTTTTACCATAAACCCATTAATTAATCCAAATAATCGGTATAAATAACAAAATTCTTTTGATATTTCCTTAATGATCAGAATAACACCTGAATTTATTTATTAATTTAAAAAGAAACACTCCAAAACATCAAAATTCCATCATTTCAATATGGAAAATAAAAGTCACTTTTATTATTATTATTTTTTTTTTTTTTTTATAATTCTTTTGGTGTGTTCCCTACTAATAATCAAACGGAAATTGAATGGAGAAAAACTTTAATTATTTCAGTTTTAATTGAAATTTTGGTTTTTTTTTTTTTTTTTCAAATTATAACGAAGAGAAAAATAGAGCAAAAGGAATTTTTATTCTGTTAATAGACAACAACAACAACAAAAAAGATACCAAGAGGTGTTAAAAATGTATGAACAGAAAAAAAAAGTAGAAGCGAGTATTAAATTTAATTAAGGACAAGTGACTCTGCAAAAATAAATGATTCATGAATCAGAGGTAAGAAAGAAAGAAAACGAAAAAACTTTTGAATGCGGCCGACCGTTCTTATATGTGTCGATATTCCACCAAAACTACTGTATTTACAAGATTTATTTTTTTTTATTATTATTGTTGTTATTCCTGACTGTTTTTCATTTTGTGATTAACACAAAAAAACTAATAATAATTATACAAAAGTGTTATTATAATTAACACCAAAAAAAAAAAAACCATTTCAAAATACTCTGATTTAAATCGTGCTACCGATTTATTTCATTCAAATCATTTTAAAAACGTTTTTTTTTTTTTTTTCTCCTTCTTCATCTATTGACATTTAGAGAAAAATGAAATCTTTAAAAGCAACAAGAAGAAAACCCAAAAAAAAAAAAAAACTCTCATGAGAATAATCAAGGTAAATAAATAAATAAAAAAAATTTTTTTTTATTAATTTGATTTTCCATCACGTAAAAAATTTATTTGTGTACAAGAAGAAATAAAATAAAATATTTGTTAAAATTAAAAAGTGACCACCACGAAGAAACAAAATTATAAACAACGTAAATAGAACACAATACACATCCCACTGATGATTAGAAAATCTTTGAAATAATAACTAAGAAATAACACAGTAGCTGATTGGAAATTAGCCATGGAGAAATATGAATTGATTTCGGATATCGATTATTTATTTATTAAAAAAAAAACATAAAAAAAAGAAGCTTTAAAAAGCACGAATATTTATATTTTGATAGAGATAATTATAGAATGCGTGTATATACAAATACAACACACATGTATGTTATAAAAGATAATAGAAAAAAAAATTATTTTTAATGTTGATTTTCGATTTATCTATTGCCAATCATTCTGGAATTTCATTTAATGAATATTTATTTATAGAACTTTACTTAAACTAAATTACTATTAACAATCGCCACTGTTTTCAACCATTCTCTTGTTCAAATCATTAATTTAATACACACACGCACACAAAAAAAAAAGAAACGAATTTTTCGATTAATTTTTTCGTTGGACACACAGAGGAGAGAAAACCCGTAAACAATATAACCGGATAAATGAGATCTTAAACATTAACATTAAATAAATAACAAGAAGTTAAAGAAGATGAAGTAGATGCAAATGTAAAAGAATTGTAATTAATTTCATAAGAAATGCTTCTAGGTTGTTGGTTGATACAAATAAAAAAAACTAAACCAAAAAAAAAAAAATCTTCGATTTTCATCTATAAAAACTTTTTTTTTCTTTTCTTTTCTTTTCTGTTTGTTGGATAATTTGATTCTAATAGTTTTTTTTTTTTCTACTAACATCGTCTATTAATTATAAATTTTTTTTTTTTATTCATCTATTTTATAGTTTTAATTTAGTAGCACAAGAATAATTCTCACTTAGCTGCGCTCATAGCATTTTTTTTTTTTTTTTTTCATCATTAATCATTAATTATGTTTTGTTATACATTGAATATATCGCGTAACAAACAAAAAAAACACCGATTCGGTTATAGAAAAGAATTTAAGACATGGCGTGTCGGTGTTTTTTTTTTTTGTTTTTTGTTAGAACAGAAAGTAAAATTACAATAATACAGGGGGAAAAAAAGTAGCAGCAGCAACAGTAACAGCAACTGATGTCTTAAAGATTCCGAAAGTAACACATTAATAAATAAAAAAAAAAAAAAACGACCAACCAAAACCGAAAATAAATTAATGATAACAAACTAGCTACCGAAAATTATATCCAGAAAATATCTTTCCACCTTGACTACACGTTTGTTATGCTTGTTTCAGTTACAAAATGATTTTAATACAAATTTCGTTTTAATAACAAGAATGAAAAAGCGGATCTTAAATTAACGCACAGATGAAAAATCTATGTTAAATTAATTTTTATTTAATTAGGGAGCTTAGTTTTGGAAGCTTAATTATTTGTAGCTTTATCTATCGATGTCTATGAATTAAATTTTCGTATAATGGATTGTTAGTGTTTTGTTTAATTAATAATTTATGATTAATTTATATAAATATTGATTGGAAATTTATTAATGATGGGTTCTAGATGGGGCTTTTTTATTACAAAAGTGTTAAACGATGGTTTAATATGTGAATAATATCTGGGTCTCGATTGGAGTTTATTGATTTGATGATGATTTAATCCGCTTCTGTTGTATTTTCACGTATTATTCTAATGTCAAGTAAAATTCGTAAAAATTGGGCGTTTTTAGTACTTTATAAAGCGTTTTTCAATCGATGATTTCTCGACCTGATAATAAAGCTAACTTCTTGATTATTTATGCCTTATATAATCGCTTCGGATGGCGATAAAAGCGTTTTTATACAAAACTGTGTAAACTCTAGTTCCACCAATAATTTCTAATTGGAACAAGCTGTGTTAAGGAGGCTTTAAATAACAAATTTATCCACTTAAAATAAATAAAAATTGAATTCATCAAAAATTCTCCATACTTTATTAAATGTCTGGTGTTTAATCCACGTTTTATCTGACTGGAAATTTAATTTTGGATGATTTTAAACTGTTTCTTATCTGAAGTTAGTTTCAGGATAGAAAAACAAAACAATTCTCTCATTAAATGGCTGCGTTATTTTTAATACGCTATGATGCATCTTGGTTTACATATTCAATTATTGATTTATCTGATTATTCCAGATCAAAGCTCTTTCACAATTTTATTTTTATTTTTTGCTTTTGCATCTCTAGATCCCCATATAAGTTTCAGTTAATTTTCGAATAAACATTAACCTTAGAAAACAAGTAGAAAATCAATGTTAAAACGCCATCAATGTTCTGTCAAAATCAACAAGCAACATCGAATTGATTCTCTCATTAAATCTACGTTGCAAAGCATAATTAAATCAAAAATTTTAATAAACAATAATCAACGTGAAAAGATGTTTAAAATATTCTCTGATTTTATTAATAATAATATAACTTAATTAAACATAAACAGATGTGGTGAGTTCGATAGGAAATTAATTGATTATAATTAATGAAAATTGCGAATGAACGAACTGAACGTGAAATGCTATTACATGCTATTAATATTATTTAATTTTATTAAAAAAAAAATTATTTTCACCGAGGTTTCATCCGTATTTTGTAATAAAACAGAAATTGTGTTTAATTGTAACATTACGATGGAGTGTTTTGGAAAAAGAGCATAATTAAAGGTACCATACATACATTTTTCGTTTTTTTTTTTTTTTTTATTGTTGTTGTTGTTGTATAATTTAACAGCGTTAATGATTATCTTTTACAAATAAAGCCGCATAGCAGTTTATTGTATACCGTAGCAGGAGGTAAATACGATTTTCATTCATTTCTATACATAAAATTTTTGTATAAATAAAAAATCTTCACAAGCTGTTTTATCAACATCCCAAAATGAATGCAATAATTTTAATTATTATTTTAATATATTTATATCGGTTGGATGAAAAAAAAACTAGAAAAACCATGAATAAGAGTTTTCTGTTTGTAATAATAAAAAAAAAAAAAAAAAAATCTAATGCACGCCCAGGCATGGTTAATTATAAACTTAGCTACCGAGTTTAATATTTAACATTGTGCTTCCAATTTAATTTTATCTTATATAGAGAGACAGAGATTCGATTGATTTATAATTGAATTTTGGATGAAACAAATTTTGTTTCTTTTTTTTTTTTCGTCACCTGCCGCGAGATATTCGCTTTTTTTTTTTATTTTAACACTGTGCTGGCAAGATTAGAATTTTTTTTTTTTTTTTAATGAATGAATATTATGCAAAATTAACGCCTTATCTAGGTTTATTTATTTGATTAACGCGCGATTAACTTGTATGATTATTTACGCACGGGATGTATAAACCAAAAATTGCTACGGAATTTAACTGAGATTTTGTCTGTTTAAGACTTTTGTAATAACAACACAGTAATGAATTGTTTGCGTATTTAAATAATTATTCAATAAAAATTAATTATATTTATGTTAATAAGGAAGTTAATACGTTTTATTTGCATTATTAATTAACACAATTTTGTGATTGTACGCATTATAAATAATATACAATAAATCCCTCACTCTTTCTTTTTTTTATAATTTCTATAAAAATATAATTAAAAGATTATATTTACCTGTTTACTAAATTTTTATTACCCATTTAATTTATTTTAATTAAATTAAATTAACAATAAGATTAGTAAAGTGTTTGCATCTTTAAAACATTATTAATAATGGATTAAAAGTAAAAAAAAGAAGAAAAAAAACATTTAATTAATCTAAGCTTGGCTTTTATTAATTTAAATAAAAAAAAATTAATTTCAAAATGGGCGGCACTTAAAAATTGGAGTAAATAAAATCCAACAAACACAAAAAAATTTTTTGTTTTGTAATAAGGCGTCGCTCATTATTGACTGAAATTTTGTATGAAAACAAAAAAAAAAAAGAAAAAAAAAGGAAAACGTTCAGTGGAGGGGAAATATAATTTAATTCAATGTTTCGATCTATGCTTATACTTTAAAGCATAAATATGGTTAACCCTTTAACAAAGAAACATAAAAAAAAAAAAATCTTTAATTAACATTAACGATGGACGCCATATTTTTTTTTTTTATTGATTATTTTATCAGTTAATTAGTATCAGTAATAGAAACAAAAACAAAAACAAAAAAAAAAAACACTTTGTACGCATGATAGAGAAAATAATAATTTTTAATTTTAATCAATTGTTTCCTTATTTGATAATTAAATATTTCTTTTATATTCATATAAATAACTAATAACAATTGTTTATTATTTAAAAATAATAAATTAAATATTAAATACACTATAAACAATTGTTAAGTAATAAAAAAGAAAAAAAGAAAAATATTAACAAAAACACATTAATTAACAAATTGTCACCTATATAAAATAAAAAATTATTTATTTATTTATTTATTTATTAATTTATTATGCAGAACCAATTCAAACATCATGAATATGTTTATTTAACTGTTAAAAATAGTTAGTTTTTTTTTTATGTTTTATTAATGAAATGGCTTTTAAAAAATGAGCTTTTTTTTTTTTTATTATTTTATTATATAACGGAAATATTCAACTTATCGCATCAATTGACAACAATAATAATAGGACGTGACATTATAAATATAAATAATATAAATAATAATAATAATAATAATAATCATAATGAAAACTTATGTTTAGAACATGAAAAGTATAAAAGTTTTTTATTTGAATTTTATTGCGTGTCAATGTTTGCAGCATTATTTATGTATATCGAGAAATAATTTTCTTCTCGTGTTTTTTTTTTTTTCGGTAGATAGTTTTATGAATTAAATAAAGAAAAAAAAAAATAAAATCTATTGATGGTGTAAGATCCGTTGCAAAATGGGGGCAGTCGTAATAGAAAATTATAAAAATTATAAACTCTGAAATTGGTGTAACGCAGTACTGAAAATCACCTGTTCGCCCTATATCAGATTCTTTCTCTATTTAAAGCTTATCAAGAGCACTCTAGTTATTTATTTGTAACGATTAGACGAGAATACCATAAAAGGGTTCTTTAATGACTAGGATCTATGATTTGTTTCTGTATTTAAAGCACAACAAGGGCACTCTAGTTATCTCTTTATTACGATTATAGGAAAATACCATAAATGCCTTCTTTAATGACAAAAACAGCAGAAAAAAAAACGAAATACTTTGTCCAATACGTTCGCGTAATTGAAGTTCCGGAATCAGAGTACTTAAAACTGATCCAAAAACATAGGATATTGATCCATATTTAGAATAAAATGTATGATCCCCATTTAAATGACTTCAAGTAATAATTTTTAAGGAATTTCCTGAACAATTTTAGAATTTTATTTAAATAATTATCAGACGCTCTATCCGGACATTCTTACATTTTACTGATGGCATTTTTATCTTGTATTTTCTTACTGTTGGCTCGGGTGAGAATTGTCTGCTCAGTAAAATTTGTTATTTTGTATCTTGGTGCCTGAACATCCTGACTATAAAAGCAAGTACCAGTCCCAATTAGAATCTACCACAAGCGTTTTAACGTACGCTGGGAAAATTCTAAAACAAATTTTCCCCACACAATAACGCACCCCAGCACGTCACTCCTGAAACTAAAGCTAAGGCTTCCTTAAAAACGTAACAAAAAACAAACAACCGACAAAAACAACAGATTGAACCAAATTTAACCTTTAGTAATGAACCCTGTGCAGATTCTATAAAAATTACCAAGAAACGCCACGCTGAACCAATGTTATCCTGAGTTTTAAAAAACATGAACATTTTTTTTTTTATTTTTTAACCATATGCTACTAATGAAAAAAATTTTTTATTTTTTTTTAAAGTCATCACTCATCAGCAGCGGTATTAATAAAACGATATTAAATGTCAAAAGACAAATTGTCTGCATCAAACGGTTTGGGTTTTTTTTTTTTTTTAATAGTTTTTTTAAGGAAGCAAATGTGTTGAGGAATCAAAATAATTTAAATTTTAATTAGGTAGCACCATGCAACAATTATTGTCAATCATATGTGAAATATTTTTGTTGGTTCCTTATCGTCTTGTCTGTATACAAAGAAATTTTCTTACATAAATCCACGAAAAAATCGAAATTTTCATTCCATGGATTATTATTTTCCGGTAATTTTCTAGTTTTTAAGATACCAACACAGCAGGTAACACCACCGATAATTAACTGTGCATGAGCATTTCTTATTTAATTTACAGCAGTTTTTTTTTCCTGTATTCCCAAAAAACACCTCAATGACTTGTTTATTGTTTTTCTTTTTAGTAAACAAACCGAAACTATTGTTCCAAAGATTTTTCTTAACCAAATTGCTGGTAATATTCATTCGCATATCGTTAAATAAAATAAATTGCGGGGTTTTTTTTTTAAATATTTTATACAAAGTAGCTAAGAAATCTTTTACCTCCTGCTGCGTTCAATGTCGGCTTTTTTTCGTTTATTTATTATGAAGTATTAAGAAATCATTAGCGCATCTCAACAACTTCCTTTTTGTATTGTTTACGAATTTATGAATTGTTTTTCACAATTCTTTTTTTTTGTTTTTTTTTTTTAAATTAAACATTTTTTGGTATGTGAATTATGTCTAACAATTGTATCTAACACCACAAGAAACAAATCCAAGACAAAAACCCAAGAATAATTCCAATTAAAATTTATAATAAAAAAAAAAAAAAAAACCTTTTTGACTACCGAACACTGTGCGTTCAACATTCAATTTGTTTGTTCTGTTTAAGATAAACCAGATACCACAATAAACTCATTATTTTTCATAACAAACAACAATAACATAAATAATATTAAAATTATGCTTCAATTATCGCTTCACCGACAAACAATCATTTTTTTTTTTTTTTTTTTTTTTGCTTTTCTTTTATTGTAAATAAATTAAAAGTTGAGCTTTTATCATTGTACAGAGATTTTGTGTTTAGTTTTGGTTTTGGTTATGGAATCAAAAATTTTATTACCTTTTATCTCACATAACTATGGTTACCACTAGCTTGATTATTGATTCCATTCATTCATTAAATTACCACCAGTAACAGTAAAACAAGGTGCATTGTTAAACAAAACTCCCCATTCGGTCTTCACCTTCCAATTCAGTCCAATACCCTACTCTGTTTAATATTAAACAATAATCTTCTGCAATAAGAAACCAAAAATCCAGACTTTTCGCTATTTAATTTATCACAACATTTGCATTCCGTTTTCTAGTAAAAATAATAATAAAGAAAAAAATTTCCTTATACCAGTTTCATATATCGGTAATGAATGCGTCGCTATATAACCGTTGATGTGCGCAATTAAATAAAATTAAGTGTTGGAACAATTAGTTACGGAACGATTATAAAACAAGCATGCCGCAGAATTGTTAAATTCCATAAAAAATAAGAAGAAGAAGAAGAAGACGAAGACGATGAAAAAACCAACAAACATTTTTGTCTTTAATAATCTAACTGTTGCAGTAAAATAATCTTATAAATAAAACTGAAAAGAAAAAATGAAAAAAAATTTCACTTCAGCTTCCATGTTGTGTGGTCGATTTTGTTTTGTTTTGTTTTTTTTTTTTTTTTGACTGTTGTCACTTTAAGTTCTTTGCTTTTTTTTTTTATTTTCTGTTAGGTAATTAATTTTGATTTAAATTTTGTATTCAAAGGGTTATTTACTTAAAAACTTTGACTAATTTTTTGTGCTTAATAACGGATTAATTTTTCTTCTTCTTCTTTCTCTTCATCTTTGGTTTTTGTTTGGTTAATAGGTGACGATTGAATAAAAACTAAAGGAAATCGATGATTAAATCATAAATTTTTTGTTTATTAATAAATATATATATTTTTTTTTTAATAAAATTAAAAACCAGAAGCTTGACAATCTTATCAAATTATAAAGATTTTTGTAGAGGTTTAAATACTAATTCAACCACGAAGTTAAAGAATTAATAATTTATTCCAAAGTAAAAAAAAAAAAAAAATTGTTTTTCCATTCATTTTGTTAATGAAACCGAAATGAACTCATAATTTTTTTTTTTATATTAATATCTCAGTGTTTTTCGGTAGCTGATTTACTATTGTTAATTCATTTATTATTATTTTATTTTTTTTTTTATATTGCTATCTTTAAAAAACTTTAGAAAACCATCAGCAGTTTGCCTTTGTTGTTTCGTTTCGTTTTGTTTTTTTTCTTCTATTTATTAAACAATTGTGCCGACACGATAAATCGGTGTTTTTGTAACTCTCGAATTGATGTTTAGATGATGAAACCGAAGAAATAAAAAAAAAAAAAAAAATGATTAATGAAGAAAACTGAAGAGAAAAAAATAAAAAACGAAGAAATAAATTATCCTACTAACTAAAGTTAATTAAATAAAACAATTTTATAGAGAAATTTTTGTTATTAGAAATAATATTTTGTTTTTTTTTTTATTTTTATTAATTAATTTATTCTGTCCACCATTTTTGCTGTTGCTACTTTGGATTTAAGTTAAACCTTTTAACAGCATTGTGAGACACCCTTGCTTTGTCATATGATTCATTCATAAAAGCTATCAAGCTTCTTAAGCACAGAATAACAAACATTCAGGAATTATAAAAAATGACAAAAATTTCATCTGAATTTCCGTAAAATTTAATTAAATTAAATGCCTGAAAAAAAATTTTTCTATTTCATTCTGTTTGCTTACTAAAGCTAAGTTTAGTAAATAAGAAAATACTTACCTAAGCTGAATCTAATTAAAACTCTGGATAATAATTATTTATTAATAAAAACCGTCGGTAATTTAAAATAATTAATTAAAAGCCTTTAACACCGGATAAACACTTAATTTGCATGCAAAAAATTATTATTTTACATATGGGAAAAGTGTTAAAATTTTTGGAGTGGATTTTATGCATTTTTTTAACCATTTTATTAACTTTAATACTTTGAATACTTAATAATCACAACAATAAAGCGTAGGTGTTTATAAAATGGTAAACTTTCATGTTCATTCTTTATTGTAAAACGAGTGTTGTTTGGAGGGCGTTAACGTTCCTTTGACTGGTATAAACTATTCATGTCTCTATAGAGTAAGCAATTTCGTTGTATACGAATACGCCCTAATCTACCATTTGTACTGTTTTTTTTTTAGATAATTTTAGATTTTTTAAATAATCTAAATAAACATATTTTGCTATATTTAAAAAATCAAACAGTTAATTAATTAATTACTTTATTAATTATAAAGAAAATGCAGCAATGTAAACAAATTCATCATTTTGTGCAATTTTAACACATGTTTGTAAAATGGCTGAAAATAAAAGTTGAATTCTTATTTTATTCTACAAAAATATGTAATTATTATAGAAATTAAAGATTATTTTCGTAAATTAAAGAATATTCCGTGATAAACACTTAAGAAATTAATTAAATGATTAATTAATTATAAAAGCAGCTAAACTATGAGATATTTCTGTATTACTGATATTCTGCAATCTCTTATTTATTTTATTGCTGTATTATCTAACCGCTTAAACATAATTATAATATTTAATTATATTAATTCAAGCAATTTTATTTAATTAATTAATTTACTTAATTTATAATAAAACAATGAGAAAAGTTAAAATCCTATTAAATGTTATTTTTGTTTTGCTGTAAGAGGTTTGTTTAAATGTTAGTATTTTTTTTTTTTTAATAAATTTCACCTTTTCCATTATTAATTAATTATTTATTTGAATCTAAATTATTATTATTTATTTTTTTTTTTTTGATTAATAAAAACATTTTTTAAAAAGTTCGCAGCTTAGCATTTAAATCTTTATACAAAGAAAAACAATATTAATTTTAAAAACCTTACAATTGTTTATAATGTCAGATTGTGTTTAACGTAAGCAATTTTTCTTTTTTAGATCTAGTACATTTCGTTTTCTTGGTTACATCATACGCTTTTGACATATTTTTATTTTGTTTTCATTTTACTTGGCCTGTCACGTTAAATGTCAAAATAGAATTAATTTTTTTTTTTTTTATTTATAATATTTCTAATTATTATTATCACTTACTTAATGTTTACTAATTATAAGAATAATTAATACAATGTTTCTTCATTATGTTTAATGTGTAAAAGTTATTTTTTTTATATATTATTTATTTTATATTTTGCTGTCTGGATGAATAAATTGTAATTGAAAAGGTTTTTGGTTTTCTCTTGTTAAATTATTGTTAAATGATTAAAATGTTATTCTTTTAAATTTTCAGTTAAATACGTTAATAAAATGGAAGTGGATAATCCAGCTGTACTAACCAATTCAATTGATTCTAATGATGATATGGATATTGTGATCAAAGTAGAGCCCCACCAAAACAGTAATATTAATAGGAGTAAAGACATTGTGGGGTTAAAAAACGTAAATACACCAGATGAACTAATTACGTTTGTCGATTATGAAGTAAAAGAGTCAACGTGTAAAGAAGAAGACCGTTTTGAGTGTCCAATATGCATGGAAAAACTTTCGCAACTTAATTTATTAAAGAAACATTTGCAGAATAATCATGAATCGGACGGGCCATACGATTGTCCATTCTGCGACATAAAAGTTAATCTTTTGGACGAATATGTGAGGCATAGAAAAAATCACACAAGAAAAAAACCCGTCAGCTGCCAAGTTTGCAATCATGAATTTTTTGACTCGTATTGCCTTAAGAGACACATGCGAACGCATACGGGAGAGAAACCGTTTGAGTGTCCCGAATGTAAGAAACCTTTTCGAACGTCAGGGAATCTTAGTATTCATTTGAAAATTCATGCTGGTGAACGGCCATACGAGTGTAATCTTTGCTCTATGCGATTTTTATTCTCCAGTAAGCTTAAAACGCATATGAATACGCATACGGGAGAACGGCCATATAAATGTCCTATTTGTAATAAAACATTTGGTGATCGTAGCACTTTAAATCGTCACAAAAAGACTCATACTGGTGAACGACCCCACAAATGTGTCACTTGCGAGAAAAGTTTTATTGCAGCTACCGATTTAACATCACATCAACGAATTCACACAGGTGAAAAACCGTTTCTTTGCTCTATATGTGGCAAAAAATTCGGAGATTCTCGAAATTTGTACCTGCATAAGAGAGTGCACAGTGGAGAACAGCGTTTCAAATGTGATTTGTGTGACAAACACTTTATCAGTTCGAGTAATCTAACGACACATATGCGAATACATACAGGTGAAAAGCCCTATAAATGCCAATACTGCGATGATGCTTTTCGTGATTCGACTAATTTAAAACGGCATAAGCAGCGACGACATCCTGAAGTTCTGATAACAATTGCTCCAGAACAATGTAACCAAGACTTGGAATTGGAAAACTCTCCACACCAATGCATGGTGCCTAAAGCAAATATTCCGTTGAGCTGAGAATCGTTTACTCCTGTAAACTATCATAAAATACTTATTTTAAAATTTTATTTTGTACATAGACACTGTATAATTGTAGATTATTTAATAAAAAATATTATTTTAAATAAAGAAATTTTTTTTTTTATTGTTTTCGAATTAAAATTCCAAATTAAAGTAAATAAATTTTTTATTTTTGTAGCGTGTCAAGCAATTTATTAAATTAGATAATTTTAAACGTGATTAATTAATTAACAAATGCTTGATAAGTAATTAATAAAGTAAAAAAAAGGCAAAGAAATTATCAGTAAAAATATTCACTCAAGTATTTTGAAGAGAAAACTAAAAAATACTTTTCTTTTGCGTATGAAGTTAGCATAAATTGCGAAAAAAAAGTTCAGCGGAAAATTTTTTTTTTTTCTTTTTAATTTTGCATAAAAAAAAAATTTCTTAACCTAATTTCTTCCCACTTCTTTCAAAACGCAACCAAATGACAGATGCGAAAAATAAAAGTGCGATCTTTTACAAAAAGGAAAAATAAATTAATTTTTTAAAATAAATATAAATTATATATTATAGAAAATTATAAAATAATAATACAGGTAAATAAATATAAATAAAATAATTAATGGTGTTAATAATTTTATAATTGAAAAATTATTGAAAAATATTTGTTTTTTTTTTTGGTTAAAATTTGTGTCAAGTTTTCATTTTTTTTTTTTTTTTATTTTCTTTCCTTTCTTTTGCTGTAATAAATAATTAACCGAGTTTTTCGTAATCACAGTTAATAATTTTTTTATTTAAATAAAAAATCTTTATTTTATACGTTTAATTTAGGTTTTATATATTTGGGATAAATTATTTTTAATCGCAATAAAGGTGAAACGTTGTCAGAAATAATAAAAATGCAAAAGAGAAAAAAAACCTTTTTTTGAAAATCAAAAATTTTCTTTTACTTTGTTTTTCCTATCTACATTGTTGCTGTAGTAAAATTTTGAATGTCAAAAATAAGAAAAATAAAAGGAAAAAGAAAAGAAAAGAAAAAAATATTTTTTTTCTCCTATAAATAGAAACGACAAGTCATTTTGATTTTTCTTTTATTTCGTTTGTTTGTTTTTTTTTTTTGTATCTTCGTTTGTTTTTGTTTTATAATTTTCGTGTAATTTTTCTTTTATAATTGTTTATATTGTATTGTTATTAAATTATTTTTCGTTTATAAATAATAGGATTGCGTATTAGTAGCTATAAAGGATTGAGAAGAATAAAAAAAAAATACAAAACAAAAAAAAGATATTTTCTTTTTTTGTTGTAAAGAGAAGAAGGAAGAAAATCTGTATGTACGAAATGTCATTAAAGCCAAAAGAGGTTAATTTTTATAAAGTATGGGAGGAACTAAAGGAAACACTTAAGGATGTTATAACACTTGGAAATGTTAAACACATTATATGGAATTATAGATTTAGGTAACAGAAATCATTTAGATTTGTTAAAAAATGAATTATTAAAAACTCATTGTTTTGTGATTGTAGTGATGTTTATTCATTATGTGTGGCCTACCCAGAACCATTAGCTGATAAATTATATCATGAGACAAAACAATTTTTAGAGAATCATGTAAAGAATATGATGATAACACAGGTTGCACCACCAATTGATTCAAATGATGAAATTGCTAGTGGTGATAATAATAATGATACATTATTACAAAGATATTATAAATCATGGTCAGAATATAGTCAAGGAATTGAATATTTAAATAAATTATATTCGTAAGTTTTATAACTAATTTTGTTCGTATTAGTTTATTATTATTTATTTCCTTTTAGGTATTTAAATGACCAACATATTAAAAAACAAAAACAATCTGAAGCGGAGATTGTTTATGGTAATATAACAAGTGATAGCCAAGAACAAATGGAAATTGGTGAACTTGGCTTAGATATATGGCGTATATTTATGATACAAAAATTGGGTGAAGAATTAGTTAAACAAATATTAGATGGTATTAAAGCGGATCGTATTGGTACCGACTTTAGTTCAAAAAATGTTCAAACAATTGTTCCAAAACTTTTAATTAATTAAAAGAAAAAAAAAAAAAAAAAAAGAATCAAAACTAAAATAAATTATTAAATTTTTTTTTTATTCTATTTTTTTCTTTTTCGTTTTGTAGTGAGATTACGCGTTAATTTTTTTTTTTTTTAGTTCTTATTACTTTAACCTTTTCGGTCCAAATGGTGACTTTTGTTAAGTTAACCAATGAAATTACTGATTTCTCATGAAATTTTATTTAATTTATTGTTTTGATAAAAGGGTTACACGAGTACCTTATTGCAAAACGAAAAAGAAATTTAAAAAAAATTTAATAATTGATGAATTTCCTGTTTTTACTAACAAATTTTCTTTTCGTTTTTTTTTAAATTTCTAATTTTAGGTAATCCATGGTGTTATACAAAGTTTTGTGCAAGTTCATGATTATAAGAAAAAGGGTAATTTAAAATTATATCAAGAATTATTTGAGGTACCATTGTTAGAATCGAGTGGTGAATATTACCGTGCGGAAGCATCAAAATTATTACAAAAATGCACTGTTAGTCAATATATGGAAGAAGTGATTAAAAAATTAGATGAAGAGAATCGTCGTGCTATTAAATATTTAAATGTTAGGTGGGTAGAAAGTACGACCTAAATGTAAATGCATTATTATATAATTAATTGTTTTGTTATCTTTATTCAAGTTCAATATCGAAATTACGGCAAGAATGTGAAGAACGTATGATTACTGATCATTTAGAATTTTTATATTCGGAATGTAAAGAGATGGTATCAAATGAAAAACGAAATGATTTAAAAAATATGTATACACTGCTGAAACCAATACCGGATGCATTGAAAACGCTTATACAAATATTCTTGGATCATATTAAGAATGAAGGCATCGAAACAATATCAACACTAAAAGGAGATATGGTTTGTTGTTTATAATTATTTAACATATTTCCATTTAATTAATCATTGAAAACCACTTTTATAAAATAGATTCATATACAATTTGTGGAAAATATGTTGCAAGTACATCAGAAATATGAGGAATTAATAGCAGATACCTTTAAAAATGATCCATTATTTTTAAGTGCAATGGATAAAGCATGTGCAAATGTTATAAATAAACGTATAAATGATAAGCAACCGTGTCGCAGTGCTGAATTAGTGGCAAAATATTGTGATAACTTATTAAAAAAATCAAAATCAACTGAAAATGAAATTGATATGAAATTAACGAAAAGTATAACAATTTTTAAATATATTGAGGATAAGGATGTGTATCAGAAGTTTTATAGTCGTATGCTGGCAAAACGTTTAATACATGAACAATCACAAAGTATGGATGCCGAGGAAGCAATGATAAATCGTTTAAAGCAAGCATGTGGCTATGAATTTACAAATAAATTACATCGTATGTTCACCGATATATCGGTGTCCACCGATTTAAATAATAAATTTAATAATTATTTAAAGGATAATAGTATTGAAATTGGGATTAATTTATCAATAAAAGTGTTACAAGCAGGTGCATGGCCATTAGGGCCAACACAAGTTGTTATACCATTTGCTGTACCACAAGAATTTGAAAAATCTATCCGAATGGTTTGTTTGTTTGTTGTTTATTAAATATTTAGTTAATTAATTTTTTTTTATTAATTATTTCAGTTTGAGAACTTTTATCATATTAATTTTAGTGGTAGAAAATTAACTTGGTTACATCATTTGTGTCATGGGGAATTAAAAGTATCTTATTTAAAAAAATCATATATAATAACAATGCAAACATATCAAATGGCTATGCTGTTATTGTTTGAGAATTGTGATGTAATGACATGTAAAGAGATTCAGGTATAACCGTGAAATTTTAATTAGTTTTTCCTAATAATTATTTGTTTAATTAAACAGGACACTCTGCAATTGAATAACGAAACGTTTCAAAAACATATGCAAAGTTTAGTTGAATCAAAATTATTAATAGCTAATTCAGAGGTGAATTAAATGATTAAATGATTGAGTTTTAACGAATTATTAATTATCTTTTTTAATTTTAAATTAATTAGCAGACATTAGAAGGTTGTACGGAAATTAAATTGAATTTAGATTATTCAAATAAGCGAACAAAGTTTAAGATTACGGCTGCTTTACAAAAGGAGACACCGCAAGAGATTGAGCACACAATAAATGCTGTTGATGAGGATAGAAAAATGTATTTACAGGCGGCAATTGTTAGAATAATGAAATCAAGGAAGATATTACGCCATAATGCGCTTATACAAGAGGTTTTTGAGAGTTTTTGTTTTTTCTTTTAAATAAATTTAATTAATTTTTTGTTATGTTTCTTTTATAGATTTTATCACAATCTAAAGTGAGCTTTGCACCTAGTATCTCAATGATAAAAAAATGTATAGAATCCTTAATAGATAAGCAATATATTGAAAGAACACCGCATACCGGTGATGAATATAGTTACGTTGCATAAAAATTCATTTAAATTGAGTTTTTTTTTTCTTTTTTTTTTTTTTGTTTCTCTTTAATTATTTTTCTTCTTTTTTGTTTTATTAAAAAATTTAATTTAATTTGATTAATTATTTAATTAATAATGATAACAAGTAACTTGTTGATTTGATTGTGTATAATTTTTTATTATTATTATTTGTAATTAATTAATGAAAATTTTTTTTTTATTACTATTTAAATTAATTTATTTTAAATAAAAATACTTAATTATTATTATTATAAATAATATAATTATGTTTATTTACGTACTCTGTAATTATTGCTGCTTACTCTACTATTCTTTAGTGAATGATTGTTTTTTTTTTTTTTTTTTTTTTTTTTTTTTTTTTTTTATTATAAAAATAATGAAAAAGAGAATAAAAGAAAAATTAATCACAATGAAAAAGCCTTAAAAACTTCTTTATAAACGAAATAAAAAAAAAAAATAAAACAAATAAAAATAGAATCAACGCACACATTAATCCTGTTTTTCTTTATTTTCTCTCTACTAAAAAGAAAAGTAAAAAAAGAAATAATTAATAATTAATTAAAAATAGAAATTACATGGTAAAGTAAATTAATTAATTAACAAGAAAAATGTACGTAAAGAAAAAAGAAAAAATTAATTTTTTATATATAGAAAAGAAAAGAAAATAAATCACCAATCACAAAAATATTTAATGAAATTTTGAGTTTTTTAGATTTTGTTTATTCTTTTCTTTTTTTTTTTTTTAATTAATTAATATTACTTTAATTGAATAAATATTAATATATATATATATTTATATATGTCTGTATTATATTATTTATATATGAAAGAAAAAAATGTAACTTTTTTTTTTGTTGCAATTTGTATAAAAAAAAAAAGAGAAATTAAACAAAAAAAAGTATGTTGAGATTAAAATTTATAAAAATAATAAATTTTTTGTTTTTATATTTAATTCGCCGAAATTTATACTTTTTATTTTATTTATTTATTACTAACCTGAGTGTTTAGGTTTATACGTTGTTGTAATTTTGAAAAGAATCTTTCTATATTTGATCCTAGAAGAATTCAGATTAAGAATAAAATTAAATTTTCTTCCTTAATGTTTTTCAATTTTTTTTTTTTATTTAAATATATATATAAACTTTGTTTTTTTTTTTATAACACATGAAAATACAATTTATGAAAAAAAAAAATGTTTGTTTGTTTTAATTAAATTAGACAAAATTAAACCTAAATTTACCTTTCAAAAGTAATTTTATATTACAAAAAAAAAAAAAATGATGTTTTTAACGATAAACAAAAAAGCTTTATAATTAGTTTTAAAACGAATTAGAAATTTATAATTTAACCACCCAAAATACGTCGATAAAAAAAAATAATATAATTTTTTAAAATGACAGTAGTTACTATAACGAAGATAATTACGTAATATTTATAGGAACATTAATTTAATTTATGTCTTTATACACAAAATAATAATTTTCATTTTCTCTTCTTTTTTTTTTTTTTTTGTCATAATTATTGCAGCCGCCTACACGTTTTATTTTTATTAGAAATAATAATTAACACCAAAAATAAAAATAAAAAAAAACACAAATATGTACATAACAAATTCTATAAACAACCAAAAATAAAAAAAACGTCTTAAGAGTCCATTTTTAACACGATTAAATAATAAAAAACAAAACACTGATTTGTAATTAAATAAACGGAGATAAACCAATCAAATTTGAGTTCATTATTTGAATAAAAAACAAAATTAAACATTCCATTCTGATAAAAAAAAAATATATATTTTTAATTTTTTCGCTTTTTTAATATCGTTCCTTGTCTTTATTACCTGTAATTTACTAGGTGATGGTAAATTATAATTAAAACATAAAATTATCGTTACAAAACAGTGTTTTAATGTTAACACTTGTTTCTTTAATTTCTTTAATTGTTTCTAAGATTTTAGTTTTGTTTTTTTTTTACTATAAATTTACATTTTTGTTTAATTATTTAATTAAATTAATTAATTATTTAATAATAATAATAATAATATTTTAGAAAAAAAAAAAAAAATAAACGACAACGACAAAACACCTAAATAGGTAAAAATAGATGAAGACGTTTCAACGTTTAACGTAGTTTTTTTTATCTTTTTTTTTTTTTTTGATTAATCATAAGAGGAAAGGCATTGGCAATTTTTTTTGTTTTTTTTTTTTTTTACTTTGTTTCTATAAATTTACATATTTTGTTTCTATAATAATAATAAAAAAAATTTTGTTAAAAAAATTAATTAAATTTAATTTAATTAAAAAAAAGGAAAAATAAAAGAAGAAAATTTCATTAATGAATTTGTGCTGTTGATGCTGATAAAAAATTGAAGACGTAATAAAAAAAACTTATTAACATTGGGACGATGAGTGCTGTATGTTTTAAATGGATTCTACTACTTTGGCCACAGTAATGTACTTCTGCTTCCTATTTTTTTTTTTTGTATAAAGAAAATCGATTAAACACATTAAATTTAAAATCAGAAAAAAAAACTAAATTTACCTTCGCATGATGCGTAAAACACTCTTCTAGGCGACGCCTTGGTAAATCATTTAATTCTAATTTATGACACGGAAATGATTCAGTGTACTCAATCACCTGTGGTGTTGCTCTCAGTAAACGAAAACAACTAGGATACATTGTGTTAATAACGACTAATAATAGATTTGAGTGCGGTATACGCTTTATAAAATATGGACGGGAACAATTGGTTGGCGCCTCCGCGGTAAAACCATTACCCTGTATAAATAAGTTCTGTTGTAATATGTACAATGTTGATTTCTTATCGCATGCATAATGTCGTGTTTCGTATTTTTCAACACGCGGCCTATTAAAATAATCCTCCTCCTCTTGATTTTGCCCTTTGCGCAATGGACGCTTTGGAGCACTGGTAACTGTGTCGTAATCATCATAGACTAAAATATAAAAAATAAACTTTAATATGGGAATCTCATAATACCAAATGACATAACATGCCATCATCCAGTGGAACTCCTTCCGTCCATAAATTAAAGCGATTTAAGCTTAGAAGAAGTTCAGTAAATAACCAGTTTATCCCTATCAATAAATATTGAACTGGCTGAAAGTTGAATGAATTAAGGATTAATAATATTCTGAAAATAAGTAACAAGGGAAGATCCGTCTTACTGTAAATAAACTCGTACTATGGCTGGACACTTTAACTTCTTCAAAACATAACGCTTGCAAGTCGTATACCGTTATATTTTTAAAAATATTCGCATCCACCATTGCATCCATAATTGCCCCTTCGATTTCACCAAAGAAACGCCCAGTGTCGTTTTGGCTTTCTGACAACACAACGTATCCATTATTATCAATGACATAGCAATCTTGTTCATCGGAGTCGCATGTTTTGATGCAATCGTCGCACTAAAAAAAAATAAAAAACGGAAGTTAGTATAACCATCGAGCTAGATAATTACTAGAAAGAGATACATTAGTTTTAGAAGTAATTTCAATAAAGCGTTGATACATCAGTGCATGACTAAATTGGAAGCCAACAACACATCCAGGTGCCTCGTGTCCACCATCGCGAGGAAATATTGCGTGCGATGCAGTCACTTTGAGTTCACTGTCCTCTGGAGGATCCGACTCATGTGGTACAGAATAAACAAAACTATGCGGATCGATACCGTGCTGAAGGATTGCACTTTTATACCAAGTCTCATCGATAGCTGTTGTATGATAATCACCAAACTCCTGATCAGTATCTACCTCTACTTCACCGAATATAAATTGCCACCGGGTTAAACCACTCATTGTAGCGACAAACCGTAAGGTCGCGTTATACCGTTCAATTAATAATTGCTCTTCGTCATTGTCAAATTTCCATGAACGATAACTGTTGTTGGTTACCTTCGCATCAGAGACTAACAATTCAACTAACTCTCTATTGCAATAATAAGCATCATCGCCAAGGGTTTTGCGACCACAATTTGCTAAAATATAAAAAAAAAAAAATATGTACACAAAATATCCGTAAGGGTAATTAGCAAGCAAGCTTACGTTCTGTTCCATTTTTTTCTTCTTGTTCGTTTGAATCTTCAATTTCTTCCGCATCATATTGTTCTGTCCAATGCCAATTCGGATCACTAAGTTTTATCAAGAAATGCCTTAACTCATCTTCTGGTGTTTTAAATTCGTGTCCCTCTAAATAATGGTATTTACAGTAAACCCTGGAATCAAGTTCAGAACAGTCCATAAAAAAAAATTCAATTAAATACATTTCAATTATCATTTACCAATCAGGATGAATTTTCCAATTTTCACCAACAAAAAAATCAGATATATTGATGCCCATGTGTTGGTTTTTTCTCACTTCTTCGCCTACCTTCATCCATGTGTTACCATAATCATGTGGCAAAACCAGTCCCAATGAAAATGGTGTATGTGGTAATGGAGCAAAATAATAATCTTGTAACTCTTGTGATATGCGGCGCATTTTATCGTAGTGAAAACGTACGGGAACTTTTAATATTTTTCCAGTAGCAGAATTTACCAGTTTTTGCCGTAGCTAAAATAAAGAATTAAACGTTAAGAAATTTGTTTAAAGACTAAAAAGCAATATTAATAACCTTGAGTAATAATGCACCCGCTTCCCGAACACCTCGACCATCATCAATTTGTTCTACTTCCACCAGATCAATACTGTTGTAATTCTTTTTCAATATTCCTTTATACTGCAATTTAAATTTTCCCCGATAATTACTTTTTAGCCATTTAAAGCAAAATATTACTCACATTGGGTCGTAGGTCTGGATGAAGAAGCACATATCCATTGTTGCTGACAATAAACGAATACCCATTAACACCAAGCTTGTACGGCAATGTTAACTTATTGATATCTTCCACTGGAACATCAGTACCAGCAACACCTAACAATCTGGCAGCTTTTCTTGTTCCGTTACTATTCTCTGTGTCATCAGTGTCATTATAGTTATTTGTTTTCCGGTCAAAAGCAGGCACACCAACCGCTATCATTAATCGGGGCGGTATGTCATCTTCTTCGTTTTCGTACTATAAATAAAAAATAGTGTGGTTAGAAAAATATCCTCTGAATGAATCAAATTAATTAAAACTGACGACTGCTGTATCAGCAAAGGCATGAGTCCATGTCGGAGGATGCTCTTTTCCTTGTAACACTAACGGGGTAGCAATAACCGTTACATATTTCAGAACTTCTTCTTGTACCTGATCCAATGTCTGAATATGGGAGTAGTAACCTCGATTTAAACACGCCATCCATTGTATTTCCCGCACTTTTGTCACTTCTTTACCCAGCAGATATGTGAATATTCGAACGGGAACTCTTGTCCCCGTATCAAAGTTATTATATTTATCAAAAACTTCAGTTAAATTGCCTGGAATTCCGTCAGTTACCAGCATTATTGCTTGATTACACCCGGTTGATGATTCATTACATTGTCGCTTCTCGCGGTACTTTTCCAGTAATTCAAACGCTTTAATCAAAGCTTTTGTCACATTTGCATATCCTTCAGGCACTAATTTCTGTACAGCATCATTAAATACTTTTATGTTCTCAGGAGTGGCTTGCACCAGCATATCAGTAAAACACGGTACCACCTCATCAATACCGTTTGAGTAATTATAAATCTGGATGAAATCATTATTTGAAAATGTATCCAGAACACTTTTGATGGTTAACTGGGCAACATAGTTACGATACCCAGTCATCGAGCCGGAGTTGTCTAATAATATAACGATGTCTTTGGAACACGTAGCGGTTTCAATGTACCACGAACGTTTTCGACAATCATACATGTCAGCTGTTGATCCATCACCTTCTTGCCACCTCATTGCCGGATAATGACGTAGAATCCCCGTATCAGAACCAAAGTATTGCCATGATAATGCAGGATCTGAATTATAATTTTGTACAAACACTTCATCTAGTGCTTCTGACCATTGTAATGCTTCTAGCACTTTTGGACCTAATCGTAAGAAAATAAAAATTATTCAGAAGTCAGTGTCAGGTGTTTAAATAACTAATTAACAAACTTTTATCGTAAACATTTGACGGTACATGAACAGAACTATGCGTTGTATTTACAGAAATATTATAGAAATGCGTGTCCTCCTCTAAATACATTGTCGTATACATATCAGCGTTATCCAGCACTGTTTCTAGTACACCATCCGGTAGATCTTCATCATTTACTTTGGAATATTTACTCGAATAATATGTGTAATTTTGTTCAGATGTTTCATTGAATTGAAATTGTTCCGACATCTCTTCTGCTACATTTAAAATGCACTAAAAAATTTTTTTCAATAAAACGTTTTTTTAATTGCTTTAGAATTAGTTGCTTCGAAATTATTTCTGACCTTCACAGCATCCATTTTTCGTTGGAACATTTGTCCAACATTTTTAACAATATCTTTAATTAACTTCTCACCATCCTTTAACGCTACTTTAGCATTGTTTGCTTTGTATTTCTTAGAAATTTAATAAAATTTGTTTTATAATTAATTCAGTCGATTTTAAGGAAAATTATATTTGATTTACCGCTTTAATTTCTGGTGCTTTGGTCATTACTTGGCCTAATTCCCACAATTCTTCGCCAAACTTTTCAGCCCATGATTCAATTCTTTAATAAATCGAATTAATTAACAATTTAGAGAAAACTGAACTAAGGATTAAAAAGGAAAAACAATAACTAGGGAAGAACATTGGAAATTCAATTAATTGGTATTAATTAAAGTAGAAAGGTTAGGTGAAGCATTACTTTAGTTAACTTAATTATAAGTAATCCTTTGAGGACTTTTTAATGCATTTTATGATAATTAAACGCAATTATGTTACGTAAAAAATATCCCCTTGCATGAAATGTCAAAAAAAAAAAGAAAAGTTTATTAATAAAAGTCAATCAGAATTAAGTGTTTTCTCTTCATTTATTTATTTAACAGTTTGGCTCCCACATCTGCTGATTCCCCATCTACTGATTACCATGTTTTTTTTTTTTAAATAACAAACAACATTAAAAACGGAAAGAAAATTTGAAAAAAATCCGAAACGTTAATAAAAACGAAGGAATTAAAAAGCAATAAATTGATTTAATTCGATTAATTAATTAATTTTTAAAACAAAACAAATCTATAAACATTAAAAACATGTCATAATTGGTTGTTTATTTGTTTAAAACTTAAAAATACACCCAGAAAACACAACAAAAAGCACCACCAGACGCCAAATAAATTAGAAAAAAAAAAATTTCATAATTCACTTAGCTTAGGAAAAATTTCGCGTTTTTATTTTAATTTTGTATGGCTTAAAAGAGTAAAAAAGAAAAATTCATCAACAATATACATTGCGTGTTTTCAATTGTTATTTTTAATATTTAGCAGCATAAACAAAACAAACAAACAAACATAACAAAAGACAATAAACTTTATCGTGGCGGTTTGTTTGTTTTTTATTATTATAGAAAAATTATAAATAGTTTTTCCGTTTTTAATTGCCTTCTGTTTCGTTAACCCATAAGTAACATAAAGTGTAACTTAAGCTAAAGGCATTGGCTGTAGTTCTTAATGTTAAAGAGAACAAAAAAAAAAAAAAATTAAATTTTCTATGAGTAAACAACTGTGAGCGAAACTATTGAAAAAAAAAAAAAAATTCGTAACATCGTACTTGTTGCACACCGTTTTAGCCGGTCAAATTCTCCTTATGTTTTGTTTTGGTTTTCTTAAAATAAGAAAAAAAAAAAAAAGAAGAAAACTATAAAACAAACACAATCACATGTTTGGCCCCAACCCATCCAAATGTATATTATTTTTTGACATTTAATTTGTTTATTATTCGGAAAAATTGAAAAACTAAAAAAAATAAATCACTCTCCCAAGTTTTTTTTTTTCCTCTGAAAATCACTGAAACGATTTTCTAAACGAAGAGCAAATTTATTTTATTTTTAACGCGATACGAATTTTATAATAAAACAAACAAAAAAAAAAACCGAAAACATACTTAGTTAAGCTAAATGATGAACAAAAATTCAATAAAATGCTCACATTCTACTCGTTGTGTAAAGAAATTATTTTGTAATTGCGCAATCGACTTAATTTTTTTTTTTTTTTTTTCTGTGTGTGTAAAGTAAGCAAAGGAAGTTTATGCAAAATAAAAAATGAAAAAAAAAAAAAATATATATTCTTTTATTCTATGGGGAAATAACTTACATTTCACCCTCAAGTGATGCTTGTACAAAAACGGCAGGCGTTTGTAACCAGGTAATAAATAACAAACAACATATCACAGATACACTTTTAATTAGTTTTCTTTCTTTATAACACATTTTATTAAAAAAAAAAAAAAAAAAAAAAAAAAATTAACTCAACTATTTTCTAACATTTGAAATACATTTATAAATGCGTATTATGTTATGCGTTTAAAACATTATTTAAGTCATTTATAATGACTTAACTTTATATGAAATTGTAATTTTTTTTTAACATTTTCCTTTTTCCCTTTGATCACATTTATTAATTTCACTAATTAAATTAATTTAAGCAGCCATTTTTTTTTTTTTCTTTTCTTTAATTTTAATTGAAATTTTCTGTTACTTCCTCGTTTCACTTCTATACGTAAACCTGGGCTGTAGATGACTAAAATATATAAGATTTGTAGCTAAACTACTTTAGCAAGTAGAGTAGAAAACAGAAAAAAAAAATTTTTCGTTTTCGTATTTTCTTAAAATAAAAGTTAAAGAGAAAAAACAAAAAAAATTCTATTTTTAGGAGTTTTTCTTTTTTTTCCTTTTGTTTTTTCAGGGTTTTATAACCAAATGGTTAAACATTTTTTTTTTTTTACTTCTGTTCGTGTTTTACGTATTTAAAAATAGGAAAAAAAAAAAGAAAAAACTATTAGAGTGGAAATAGTAAAAAGAAAATTCTGATTTTTTTTTTTTTGTAATTCAATGATTGATAAATAATTTGATTAAATTTTACTTCCTTTTTTTCTTTTTTTTTTGTTAAAGGTAAATGTGTGCGTATTGCAGGATATCCGTTTAAACAGTTTTTTATTAATCTATTTCGTATTTTTATTAAACGATTTCCACATCAATCGGTTATATTTTCTAACACAGATTTTAAAAAGTTACTTCTGGTTGAATTGCTTAATTAAATTTGGTTTTTTTTTTTTTTTTATAAAAAGGGTTTAAAGGTGTAAATTCATCGAAACAACAAACAAACAAAAAATAAATCCTTCGATAAGTCGATTGTTTAATACAAAAAAAAAAAAAAACAATAGAAAAACACGAGCACGTGTGGTTTGTCATTTAGATTTCTTTATAAATAAAAATTTTGTTTTGTTTACAAATAATTAAAGCTACTTAGAGCAGCTTATATGAACTTAACACAACTTAAACCAATGGGCAATAACTGCTTTTTGCTTTATAATATTTTCGAAATAAAGTAAATGCGGGTGGAATAATAATAATAAAAAAAAAAAAAAAAGAAGAAGTAGAAGAAAAACAGGTGAAAAACCACCAAATGTGTGACATATGTGATAATAATTAATTATTTAACTAACAAAAAATGTTGCTATAAATTTTACATTTTATTTATTCGCTTAAATATTATTATTATTATAGAGAGACACTTTAATAGGTGGGGTTCTGTTGATTAGTTCCATTTAATATAATTAATAAAACGAAAATTAAATTCACTCTATACACACAAAAAGGTTTTTTTTTTTTTGACACAATAAATAAAAGAAAAGAAAAAAAAACAACAAAAATTCACAGAAACATTTCACTTAATTTATGTTAACTTAGTTTATGTATAAAATGTAATAAAAAAAAAAAAAAAAATATTAAAGGAAATTAAACGAAAATCTTAAATAATCGATTGTCTTAAATTGAGTATAGAAAAAACTGTAAATAAATTCTTCACTTTAATAACACTTTCCCAAGCCCAATAAAAATGCAACTTTTTTATAGTAAGAATAAATAAATAAATAACAAAAAAAAAATAGAAAATTTTCGTGTATGTATAGTTGCTGCGTTATAGGCGAATTGGTTATGATTTTGTCAAAAGTGACCAAATAAAAAAAAAAGTAGTACATTTGACAATTTGTAACAGAGTCAGAACTATAATGTTATTTATAAAAATAAAATACATTTTCTGTGTATTGAAACGAGAGAAATGTATTCACTGATGCGAATTATTATTATTGATAATGAAAATTATTAACGCATGCGTTTTTTATGAAATTTTCAATTGACTAACATCCGTGAGTATGTTGTACTTTTTTTTTTTTACCCAATTTTCTTTTTTGGGTGTTGATACGTTACTTTGTTGTGCTTTTGGGATGAATAAAAAAAAAAAGGGAAATATTATTTAAAATTTTCTTGGAAAACTGTTAAACACACCCTGTACTAGCACCAGGTTGTCTAGCTTGCTAATCACAATGCAAAAAATTAACAAATCAGAGACGTAAAACCTAGCAGATGCTTAAGATTTTTTTTCTTTTTCTGCATTATTCGATTATTCGACTGCAACCAACATATCGGTTGAATGAAATTTATTTTAATTAATGTAATTAGCTTTTGAAAATCTTTTCTTATTATTTTTATTGTTCTAAATGAAGTATAATCCATATAAGAGGTAATAATAATTACTTTTTTCTTTCTGCTTTTATATTTTTTTTTTGTTGTTGCATGAAAAACCTTGCCCATCTGTTCTAGTTGTTTTTTTCTCCTCTATACAACATTTTACTTCATTTTTTTGTTACCTTACCCCAATTAAAAATGCGCATGTCATACCTACAAAGCAATATAAAACAGGGGAAGCTTTTTTTTTTTCTTCTATACATCGTGCGCAAATAATTACACCTTGATGCAGTTTATATCAAAATTTTATTTTTGCAGTTTTATTGATTAAGCTTAAATTTCGCGAGAAAACTATTTATTTTTTTTCTCTTTTTTGTTTTTATTTAATTAAATTAACAAAAAAAAAAAAAAATAATAAAAAAAACTTTATAAGCCATAAAGCAAAGTAAAATAAAAATATGATGAATGCTTGTTTGCTATCTTGGTCACACTTAGCCGGCTTTATGTTGGTTATGTTGTTCACTCTATCCAAATGGGGAAATAAAGTTTTTTATTGTTGTTGTTTATTATTTTTTAATAATTGCATTGGGGAATTTTGGAGACGTATTAATTGAAAAAAATAAAAATATTATTAATAATAAAATTCTCTCTCAACCTAGTAAATAAAAAATAATAATAAAAAAACTTTAATGAGAAAGTATGGAGAATGACGGAAAACACGCTATTAAAATGATTAAAGAAAAAAGAAAAAAAAAACCATTGACTTCTTAAGAACGAAAGAAATAAACTTTGCTTAACATTATTTTCACAATGCTTAAGCCATGTTAAGCCAGAAAAATAAATTCTAGTGTTGCTAAGCTGAATTTTTTTGTTCTTGCTGTTGTTAAATTTCGAATTAAAAAGAATGACGATTCAAGCTTAGAAAAAAAACAAAAACAAAAACACCAAAAAACGTGCTCAATTCTCCTGAGTTAAAGAGCGAATGCTGAGTGAAATAAATGTTTTTTTTTTTCTTTTTTAAATTGCATAACACTGAACGAAGATCACAAAGCATTAAAAAAAAAATGGTAGTGGTAGCAGTAGCAACATACAATTTGGCGGCGATGGCAGTGGTATAATATTTTATGTACAGAAAAAAAAAAACAAAAAAAAACATAAAGTTGTGCCAGACGACAAGCAGCTAGTAAAAAGCAGAAGGTAATCAACGGTCGAACTATAAGCATTGTGTGTGGTTTTTATAAAAACATTTTTTTTTTTTTATTTCTTTTCCCTTAAAAAACAAAAAAAAAAAAAACCAAAAGCAAAAATAAAATCCTTGTTTAATCCTAATAAAAATAAAAATAAAATTTCTAACCAATCGGTTTTTCGTTAGTTTTTTGTATTTAAAAAAAAAAATACGATTCGTCCTTGCTATTGTTACTTCCGTACGGGGTTTTTTATTTTTTTTTTTTATTCGCAATTTTTCTATTTTAATCACTCAAAATTAATTACGCTTAATGGAATTTTAATAATTTTATTTTGAAATACAAAAACTAAAAAAAAAAAAAAATTCAATCCGGTGAATTAAATAATTATTTAATTGCGATCAAAAATGTCAATTAATTAATTAAAGTTTTTGTTTTTTCGTTTTTTTTTTGTTTTTTTTTTGTTTTTTAACTTTTTAGTAAAAATAAAAATTATTTTTCAAATCAAAGGAGCCACCAATTACCCGGATGTCTTAAGTTTAGTTTAATCCACTTCAGTTTTTTAAAGTGTTTCTTATTAAGAAAAAAAAATAAAAATCTCTGTGAAGGAAAACGAAGAAAAAAAAAGGATTTTATTACCCCTTTTACGTGTGTTTGTGTGATTTGTGCGTGTTTTTATTGTTGTTGTTGTGGGTTTTTGCTTTTGGAAATAAAGGAGCAAAATAAATTTTGTGATTTTATTTGTTTTGATTTTTTTTTTTTTGTTCTCTCGATTTGTGAAAAAATCGAAATTGAAAAAAAAAAAGGCAGAAAATCCTTATTAATTATTATTCTTATTGGTATTATTGCTGTGTTAGTTACACATTTGAGTGTGTGTGTGCATTATTTATGCTGTAAGGTGAAGTTATTCCAAAATTAACCAAACCGAAGCACCGGAACCGAAGGCGCTAACAAAACACAGAAGAAAATAATAAAGAAAAAGATCTAGAGAAAAAAAATTTCTTTTTGCTGTTGTTGTTGTTGTATTGCCAAGTGAGTTTAATTTTGAATTTTTTTTTAATTAAGTAATTGATTAATTAAATAAATTAGTTTTAAAAAACAAGCGAAAAAGTTAATTATTAACAAAATAAAAACGAATGAAACAAAAGCATTTTTTCGTTACTTTTCAATTGATTTTAATTAATTAATAGATAAATTTATTTAATTTTTCTAAATAAAAAGAAATATTTAAGACGTATAGCCATCAGTTTGATAAACACTTTTTTTCCCCAAGTTATTCTTTTAGGGTGTTATTACGATGTGTTATCGTGCATTTAATTGCGTTTGTCTTTTGCGCTTGAGTTTTTATTTTTTAAACCAAAAGCTTAACTCGAGTAAAATTATTATTATTAATAAAAAAAAAAAAAAAAAAATAAAAACAGGACATTCGATACATTAATTAATTAAACAATCAATTAACTGCGTAACATAAAAAGTGTTTGTAAATAAATATATTATTTTTTATAGCATGGAAAAAGCTTTGGTTTTATTTTTATAGTAAAATTTTTTTGCTTTCATGTTTTAACTTGAAATTAATTAATAAAAATCATTGAAATTAATAATGTTTAAGGTGTTTTCGTTTGTTTAAACATTTTTTTCGTTTTTTTTTTCTTTTATTAAAACACTGAATTTAAATTAATTAATTAATTAATTAATTATTAAAAAATTGATTTAAATTTTGCATGTTTTTCTTTTTTATTGTTTTTAATTTATTTTTAATTATTTTTTGTAAATAACAAAAAAAAAAAAAAATTAAATATATATTTCCGTCATTTAGTTACACAAATATTTATAAATGTTTTTTTTTTTTTGACCTGTAATTACTTTATTATTATGTAATAATAGATGAAAAATGAAAAATGAAAAAAAAAATAATGACAAAATATGTATCGAAAATACTTTTTTCGGTTTTTCTGTAATTTTTACTATAGTTGGTGTCCTACTTTGTTGCTGTTAGTTTTTAACTGAGTGTTTTTTTTTTAAGTAACAATTAGACCAGAAATATTTTCTAAAATTATCCTGAATATTATTTAGAATAAGGTAAAAATCAATTTTAAATGATTTAATATTCGGAAATTACATTAAACTGTTATCGTTTCGATTGGATTGTGATTACAGATTATTAAAGATTATTAGTAACAAAAAAGAATAACTAAAAGTGGTAGACAAATAAAACATCAAAAGCTACCCTAGTTAATTATTAGTTAAACTTCCAGCAACATACAACACAAATATGTATATAAAGTGTTCAAGGTATTAACATATTGTCATGCATATTATAGGAGACAAACGTGTACATATGTATGCTTAGTAATTAATGTTTTATGTTAATGCTAATGATTTTCATTGTGAATTTATGTTAAATTAAAAAAAAAAAAATCTGTTTAAAGAGCTTCTTCCTCTTTTATAATTAAAAAAAAAAAAAAAAATTGGTTTACTCAACAAAAAAGACAAACACCCACCCACCCAACAACATTGAATTGTTGATTTGTATTACGTTTTTTTTTTTTTTTTTTTTTTTTTTTAATGGGGTTGGAAAATTATTACATTTATGCTAAGTAAATAATTAATTATTATTCTTATAAAAAAAAAATTAGAAGAAAAATCAATAATATTGATTGATCAACAATATTTAATTAAGAGTACGATCTTTGACATAAAATTTATTCGTGTTTTCTGTGTGGGTTTTTTTTTTTTAAAGAGTAGAATCGCCATGTATTTTCTATTTACATTTGACATGTATGTAATTTCCCTTATGAAACATTTGATTTCTTTCCTATGGGGTTTATTATTTTCTTAACACTTCTGTTGACCAGATAACGGCCAGAATATTTAAGACACAAGCAAAAAAAAAGAAAAAAAGTTAATAAAGAATCGAAAAGAAAGTTATTTAGTAAGCAGAAAAGAAAGAATAATGACAAAAGGAAAAAACTAAGTAAATCTTAACAAATCCTTAAAATATGTTAAGATTTGGATTATGGGTGGTTTCTTTTTTTTTTCCCCTTATATTTTATTTATTTTTCTTATCACGCGTAGAACAGTGGAATGATTTTATTATAATACAGCAACGGAATTTGTTAGTGTTGGTGGGGCTACCTGATTAGCTATTATTACATAACTACAGCACTGAATACAAGTACAGATAAAAGAAGCAGAAGAAGAAGAAGAGAAAAAAATAAAATAAAATTACCAAACAATATAAGATCATAAAAAATGATAAAAATCATTAAAAATGCTAGATAAGACTCAGTAAAAATTCGAGGAAAAGCACCAATAAAAAAATGTCTAGCTAGTATAAAATAAATTCATTTCTAATAAAAGCTCGTTTAATCTATAGACAGAAAACAAAAGAGAAGAAATTTAATAAATAAATAAAGAATTAAAAAAAAAAGTGTTAATGTTAATGTTAATGGTAAATACTTATTACCAATTTTTTTTTGTGACCTGTGTACACGACGATTTTGTTTCACCAACTCCTCCTAATTTACATTTTTAATAAATCGGAAATCATACGATTTATTTCTGTTTCTGTACGTTAGTTGCGATGCGACACTACAGTAACAAAAAAAAAAAAAAAAAAAAAACAAAAACAAAAACCCCCAAATGGCCATTTTCGTAGCGTGTTTTCAGTATTTTCCGTATTTTTCGTGCTTTTATTATTAGTTTATTAACAAAAAAAAAATTGTTTTTTCTTTTTCTTTTTTCGTTTCGTAGAAGCAAAAAATTATACTGCATTGGTTTGGTAACGTTTTTATTATTATTATTATTATTATTATTATTATTATTATTATTATTATTATTATTATTTGTATTAAAAGAATATATTTTCTAAAATAACTGGTAAAGCAACTGCAAATGTATGTATCAAAAGAAAAAAAAAAAAAAAATTAAATAATAGGAAAACCCCACCCAAGCTGTTTAGTTGTTGGTGCTGTTTTGCTGTTGTTGTTGTTGTTGTTGTTGTTGTTATTGTTGTATATAAAGTGTTTTATCGAAATTACTGTTGTTTTAATTTTCCTATCATGTTTACTTTATTGCATCATATAATCTAAAGTGGGTGGTTGATTGTAGAGATGGTTTTTCGACTTTTACTATCAGGGAGTAATGTTTTCAATGTTTTTTTTTTTTTTTTTTTTTTTTTTTTATTTTTAATTAGATAACAGAGTTGTTTTCACGTTGAAACAGTTGTTATTCTAGTTTTTCAACGTATTTATTATTTTTGTGATAATATTTTATTTGGTATTTTAGCTTTGTAACGTATAACACGTAAAAGTCTTAAATAGTTACTCAGTTCTGTATGTTAATTCTTAAAATTAAAAAAACTAATAAAAATTGAATAATCGATAGATTAATTTCGCGTTTTTATCATTTTTTTTTTTTTTTTTTCTGTTAGTTTTTACACAAATTCGTTTTAATTTTATAACTTTTTGATTCTGTATTTCGTTTTTAAATAGCAAAAGCTGATTATGTAACAGACAGTTGTTTAACATGCAAAAAAAAATGAACTAAACCTACCTGCAACTAATAATATGGGAGAAAATAGAGTTTCCTTAATTAAATATGCAATTTTGTGCCATCCTGTAATTTAGTTAGTCCTTTGTTTTATTTCTTTTTTTCTTTCATTCTTATGATTTTTTTAATTAGATTCCTTGTAATTATAAAGTAATTATTTTTATGCTTTTATAAAAGCGTAATTGCTGGGATTTTCGTCTTGAGGCAGGACAGGTTTTACTGTTTCTAACCTTAGTAAAATGTCTGTTCCAGATTTTTCTGCAAACCTGCATATACGTAGGGGATGAGTGTGGATAATGTAAGATGTTCCGTACTCTGATCAGTTTATTTTTTGATTTATTATCTAATGATTTTTCTTATTTGTTGTTCATAAATCATTCTCAGTCGACACATTACAAGTTCAATGTTCTCTCGACTCTGCAAAATGTTAAAAATATTTTCTTAACCGATTTTTTTTTTTTTTTTAAATCTACCATCATTCATTAACTATTAATTATTATTTTTTGTACGTTAATAACAAAATTTCTTCTGATTTTAATGCATTCGTCGTCGAGTGATGTTTTTATTTTTGCTAGAAATACTTAAAGCAATGAAAATTCGATTTAACTTATGAAAAAGAAAAGAGCATTACTGTCAATATGACACCCTTTTTAAAATACTTTTGCAAACCCCCTTTTCAATCGTATTTTATTTAACCCTTTTTGTAAACCTTTCAGAAAGAATGAAACTTTCCTTGTTGAGAAAAAAAAAATCACTTAAAAACTTTCCACTTTCAATTGAATTCTGATTGCAAAGTAAACAAGCGAATAAAGAAGTAAATGTACAAACATATAAACGCATAAATCATTGAATCAACGAAAATATTTCACTTTTTAAAGTAAAAAGAAAAGAAAAAAACAGTGAAACAGACTAAAGAACATTTATAGTTTCATGAATAATTAGCTTCAATAGTTTTTAGCGAGAATAGCACACTTTACAAAGAAAAAAAAATTAAATGAAATGAAATGAAATGAAAAGAAAGAAATTTGCAAAAACCAAAACAAAAAAAAAAATACTGTTTAAGCAAAACATCAGCTGATATTACTGTTTCGCGTTTTTAAATCTTTAATTGGTTTTTTTTTTTTTTTTTTTGCTTCAAAACTCATATTCAACGCAAAATGAAAGCAGAAATAATAATAATATTTTTTTTTTTCTTTTTGTTCCTACATAATAATTGCGTACGTCATTCTGTACGAATAAGAAACATAAAAAAAAAAAATTATTATTTTATTTTATTATTAATGAAAGAAATGAAGAGGAGAAGAAGGAAAAACAAAAAAAAAAAAACTAAACAAGCAAATTAACGAAATTTCTTAGTTATTTGTCTTCGTTTTTTTTTTTTTTTTTTATGTCACAAAAGGTTAATGATTTAGAACTAAATTCAATAACTGAGAAAACATTACTTTTGATACTTTGCTTTTAGATAATTTTATTGAATAGCAAGTGATGAGGAATAAGAATAAGAAGAAACTGCCGACAAATCATAAAAAAAAAATTTATTTTTAGAGAATTTATTTCATTTGAAACTTTAAAATATATAGTTTAATGTGTTTATCTGTTTAAATATTGACTTAATGTTTCATTACGAAAAGCTTATGCAAAATTTTATAGTAAACGAATGAATAAAACTTTAAAGGTATCATGTGATGTTCGGTAAACAGTTCTAGGAATTTAACTTCTATGCTGCTATAACTTCTGAAAGACAATAAAACTAAACACAGAAATTAATACACAAAACACTCTAAATATTTTATTTTTAATTCTGTTAATTGAATTGTCTCGTTTTCATGCTTTTTTTTTTTTTTAAAGAGAACTTTTCTTGCTTTCTAAATAATTAAATCAGGATTGTGTAAACCAGCGGTTGTCTTTATGAATAATTATTTAATTAAGACAAACAAATGTGTAAATGCTTGAAAAAAAAAAAAACGTTTAATACCTTATCATGTAGATGTTCTAAATCCAGTTCCACGTTTCCACGTGAAGAATCTAACGTTCAGCGAATTTTCTGGTGTACAGTTTTGATGAGGAAAAACTAACATCAACTGGCATTAATTATAAAAATTAATGAAAAAAAAAAAAACCTAAAAACGATAATAAAATTATTTTATTAATTATTTTGTTTTAATATTTTTTTATGGATGGAGTTTAATTAATTGTTTTAAATTTTTTTTAATTATTTTTATAGGCGAAAAATCACTCAATTGTTACAACCGCTTGTTTGTCGTTTTCTACACTTTTTTTTTTTTAGTAATAATTAAATTTAATTGCATAGTTTTATTATTAATAATTACATATTTATGATGTGTGCTCGCTTTATTATTATTAATTTTTTTTTATAAATAATTAATTAATGAAAGGAAAGAAAGAAAATAATTTTTTTTCAAGTGTTTGTTCTTTATTGATTATGAATTTAATTCATTTTATTCTCTTTACATCCGGTCCTAGATTATTATTATTATTACTTAATAAAAACGAATATTAATATTCGGTTTTTATGTTACATAATCTATGTTGTGCTAGAATTTTTTGCATTTTGCTTTTGCTTAATTTAATAATAAATAAATGAGTAAAATGATTGAGTGAAAATTAAAATTTTTGTTGAAAAAAAAAAAAAAAATCATTTTTCCCCTTATTAACAATTTTCGTTGAATTAAATGAATATTTAATTAATTTATGTTTAAAAAAAATGTTTTACATCATCTTTTCTATTCAATATTCACTATTCAATCATAAATAGTGGAAATATTTCAGTGAATATAAAATATATTCACCTGGAAATTTTATCTAAAAAATTTAATTTCAGTAAATTCATTTTGTTTTCATTATTATTTTATAAACAATACAAAGTTCTGACAGCATAAGGATTTCTTATTAACTAGAATTTTGATAAAACATTCAAAAATATTATTATTTTCTTTATTTAGAAATTAAAAAAAAAAATATATTTTTCTGCACAATCATCGTTTAAAATAACAAAAAAAAAAAAAACTCAACCTCAACGGTTATTTTGTAATGGAAAAAAAAACAAAAAAAAAATTGCGTTAAGTCACTGTAAGACGCTTATAGTTTATTAAACCGCAAGTTGTAAGTTTTTTCCTTTTTTTGTTTTGCTTCTTGATAAAGTGTTTAAAGCTGCTGTTTGTGCTTCTTTAAGTACAAAATCGATTAAAATTGGCTTAAGTGGATTTTTTCTCTCGATTAAGACAATAAAGTTTTTTTTTTTTTATTATTATTAGGGGGCATTATGAGTGATTATTTCACAATGAATAGGCTAGCTGATAATAATTGATTACCCGTGTATATTTATTTAAATTTATAATTGATAACAGGAAACATATCATTAATCAAATTTCATATAATTATTTAATTGTGAAAAAATAATCAATAGATAAATTTTGCATAATTGAATTTCTTATGCAATCCAAAAATAAACCAAAAAATTCAAAATTGTTTATAAGGAAGAAGCATATAAAAGATAATAATAAAAAAGAAAAGAAAAAAAAATTATTATTTTAAATGAAATTTAACACCTTGATAAAGCAACGCAATTTATGTTGTTCTGTCTAATTGAAACTGATAATAAATAAATAAACAACAACAAAAACCATAATAATAACAAATGAAAAGTCTCTTCGCTTATTAAGAAATTAATTAATTAAATAAATAAATAAAAAACAAAAAAATTATATCGTATGATGTTGGTTTTTTTTTTTTTATTTATTTATTTATTTTTGTTTTTTTTCCAACATTTTTACAATGAATTTGTTTGTGCTGTGTTGTTTCTGGGTGTTTTTTTTTTATTCTAATTTTTATTAACATTTCACCGTATTATTTCTATGGCTGTTTGTATGTACAGTGCAATAGCTAATTAAATTTATTAATAAATAAATAGTTTCTAGTATTGTTGTTGTGCATATATTTTATTTATTAGTAAATCATGTGTGAAATTGTTTATTTGAATCGATAACGACAAGTGCCAATCAAATTGCGATAATGTTTCGTCTATTATTTTTACTTGCAACAATCTTGCATTTAATCATTTAATCAAATATTAAAATAAATAAAATATAAATATTATAGAGATAAATAAATAATAATGTTATATACGCGTGTTATGAGTAATGAATATTTTTTCATCTGCTTTATTTTATTTTTTTTTTTTTTCATATATCGTCAGTATGTCTGGTGTGTTGTTGGCTCAAATGTATATTCATATAAAAAATAAATAAAGAAAGAAAAAAAAAATCACCAACCAACAACAGAAAATATAATAAAAAGTAAAATTACGCTTAATAAACTTTATATGTCAAAAAATGTTTTTTTTTTATTTTATTTATTTGTTATTTGGCAGGCTGAAAGCTTCCCAAAAAGTAAAATAATTCATTCAACTGTATGACGGATTTTTTATTTTGCTTGATTACCCTTGATTTACACGGTGTGTTATAAAGAAGAGTTGAACGAAACATAAGCATTAGGCTTAATTATGTTGCTAAACCGTTAATTGTGAAGAAACAAACTGAATCCATCACACCGCACTATAAACTGCAAAAAGCGTTTTCGCATGAAATAACTTTTAAAAAATTCCAATCTTCCACCATGTAAATCAAGTGTTACGAATAATAAAAACCAAAAAAAAAATAAAAATATAATTAAAATCTCTATACAGATTCGTTTAAAACAAAAATTCCGTTAATAAAGTAGCAGGTGGTTTGGTTAGGTGCACAAAATGATTAAACTTGCAATGGGGGTTCGCAGTAATAAATAATAAAATTTATTAGTGATAAAAAAAAAAAAAAAAAACCACAACCAAAATAAATTTCTTTTTTATTTTATTTAATTTAATTTAATTAAATAAAAAATGACAAAACAATAGGATTTTTTGTATATATCTCGTATGTGTGGCATGGCATACAGAAGTTGAAGGATTGCAGGCAATTTTATTGTGGATACCGATCAATATTTAATTTGACTCTTTTCGTTTTACAATTGTTTTGTTAATTTTATTAAATTTGATTTATTGCTGTTGTTATTGTTGTTGTTTTATCCTTTTTGTGATAAAAAAAAAAGAAAAGTTTTTTTTTTATCATTTCAATCCATGTTTATTGATTTATTATTTATTTTTTTTTTTATTTCTGTGCCTTAATCAAATAAATAATGTTTTTATATCTCAGTTGATTATAGTTGAGATGAAGAAGGAACATCACAATAATAACAACAGCGAAATTAATGGGATAAACCTAAATTTACTTCGATAAAAAAAAAAAAAAAAGCGCACAGAAAGAAAGAAAGAAAATATTGAGATTAGTCTTGTTTTGCCCCCTTTTTTTTTCGTTTGTATCCTCCTTTCTTCATCATCATTTTCTCTTGTTGTTTTCAGCATTAAAATTCCATTTATCAATTTCAATGTTTTGAAAACGAAATAAAATTATTTATTAATTTTCAAATAAATAAAAAGAATCCAAATAAAAGCTCATAAAGCTTGTGAATTTGTATGGGGAAAAAAAAGGAAAATGAAATTATTTATCTTTTTTTTTTATATTTAATTCTCTTCTTAAAGGTAATTTGCTATTAAATAATTTTTTTTTTTAAATAAATTAAGACGAGGTAAGAAGAAAATACTGTAAAAAGCTGAGGACACAAAAGTAAAAAAAAAAAAAATAAAAAGAAAAGCTCAATTATGTTTTCTTTCCACTTATTTACCCTTTGAATAGAAATTTTCTTTTTTTTTCTCTCTGTTCGTTCGTTGTTTATTTATTTATTTATTTTCTTTGTTATTCTTCGGTATTTTCCTTGTTTTTGTATCATTTTTATCATTTTATTCGTTTGGTGTCTCCACTCATCCAGTATAATTTACTTATGCTGCGTAAAAAAAAAAAGAAAAAAAAGAAAACACAGGGATAAACATAGGAGACAAAATTTTTTGTTTAAATGAAATTGATGCTTATCGGTTTAAGTATATATTAACACACACACACAGTTGTAATAATAATAATAATAATAATAATGAATTAATATTATAATAAATAAATAAAGTAAATGATAATTAAACTAGATTCCCAAATGTATTCGGCAACAAAGTACAACACAAGAAAAATAATCAGAGGAATACAGAGGAAGTTTCTCTCTAGTTTTTTTTTTTTTTTGTTGCTTTAAATTAAATTAATAAACCAACAGCAACAACAATCAATTTAATTACAATAACAATAATACACAGAATTGTGAGAAATATCATTTAATACTTCCACATGATTAACTCTATTGACTTTTCGGTAGAGCAAATTTTACATTATCTTTGTAAATTTTTATTTTATTTTCATTCCCTGTGTACAATTTATTTGGTGCTATTGCCACTGGTTTAACAGTAGATAAAATGTGAATATTAATGATAATGTTTTTTCTATCTATTTTATTTTCTACATTGTTTAAATAAAGTAAATTAATGTGAATACAGAGGTAAACGTTTGTTGTGTGTTTCTACTTTAACCGACTAATTTCTTCTGTGTTTTTAATAAAAGGAAGAATTAATTAAGGGTGAAAAAACATCACCTTCAAACCTTAATAAACAACGGCACAGAAGAAGCAAACAAAAAAAAAAAAAAAAGAAGCATCCAATTAACTTGATTTGTAAACAAACCACTCTACTCTTTAACATCTTGATTAGCAATCTTAACGTAATGTAATAAGATAAGTAATTAATAGGCGACCACCGTGTTGTGATTTTTTTTCGTTTTTATCTTCATAACAAGAGAGAGTACAAGAAAGAAAATTTATTAATAAATATTAATAATTATCCTTTTCGTTTTTAATTACCTCCTTGATTTAATTACAAATTCTCTTCATTTTTTATTTAACGGCGATTTCACTTTATTAACCATCATAAAAAATAAATAAAAATAAAAATTCCACAAAATATTTATTTGCAATAAAATTATAATTTCTTCGTTGTTTTTAATTATTTAATTGCATCGATAAAAAAAAAATGAATCTTGTGGGAAGCATTTAATAATTAAGTGATTGTCACCTTGTTAATTTTAATTGTTATCAAAACGCTTCTATAATCGCCACAATAGCGTGTTAACCGCGAATAATAAAAATAATTTCTTTTTTTTTTTTGTTACATTAGGGAAAAATCTGTCTCTTAAATGGTTTAACCGCAACGAAAACATTTCTTTTCAATACAACACAAAAAAAAAAAAAAACCTAAACAAATTGATGTAAATTCATTTTCTGATTTTTATTTATTAAATTTATTATCACAAGTAGGTGAAACTAACGTAATATTGGTGTCCATTTATGCTATGGAATATTTTTCGCTCTGCTTTCAATATATATATATAAAAAAAAAACCCCGTAAAACCATCCCAATCGTATTGTTGTTCTCTATATAAGCAAAAATAAGATTAATCTCGAGGGTCTTGCAAAAAAAAAAAAAATAAAATATTTATATTAAAGAAGAGAGAAGAAATAAAAAAAAAAAAAAAAACCAATTCACTGTTATTTGTTTTTTATTGTTTTGCATTATTATTGCAGGGGCGCATATATAGATTTTTGCAAGTATGCGTTAGTGTGTAACCCACCCTGGGTGGCTAAGAAAAATGATTAAGGGACAGCAAAAAAAAAATTATCATTATCACCACGACACATAGATAATCTTTTCATTTCGATTCTTAATCATAAAATGTATTTTCTGTAGTATTTTGTAGCAACGTGGATAGAATGGCAAAAAAAAAAAAAAAGCTTCTACTACTGCTGCTGTTGATGGCAACCGTTATAAATGTTTTGGGTGGGGTCGTTATAATAAAAAGCTCTTAAGTACAGACAAAAAGGAAAAAAAAAATAAATTTTATAAACGAGCGCGTCGTTTTCGTCAGGCTTTCTACAAACATTCTGTCGCTATATATTCACTTAAAAAAAAAAAAAATACATTATTCTTTGACACCCGCTTCTCATCTGCCACCATTTATGACCATAGTCACACTGAATTATATTGAAATAAATCCGTGTAAACATTAATTAAAAATGATTTTTTCTTTTCTTTTTTTTTTTACCTTAGAACTTAATGCATGAATTTATGATTTTTATAAAAAAAAAAAAAAAAAAAAACAAACTTTTTTCCACGTTTGTACGATGCCAAAAGTTTTGCTGCTTTTTTCTTCCTTTCATTTCGGATAAAATCATTAATTTTCCTTTAAAGTGAAGGTCGGGCAAAGCGATTATTATTTCTTTCTTTTTTTTTTTCGTTATTATTAATTTTTATTTCCTTGTTTTTGTGATTTTGATAAAAAAAAAATTTTTTTTTTTAGTTTTGTTTACTTAAGTAAAGTTTAACAAAGTTATAAAATCATAAAACGTGCGATAACCCAATGTAGTGTTTTTTCATTCATTCTTTCTTTCTTTCTTTTGCTGTTGTTTAAAAAGCAGAATAAAAAAGCACTGACGAAGTGTTTTTTTTTTTGTTAAATCTTAATTATCATCAAATTAGTTAATTATTAAAAAGACACTAAAGGCGTGTGCATAGTACCTGTGCTTGCTTGCTTACATTGTTTCGTTTTTATAAATTTTTAATGATTAAAGGATCAAAACGCATATCAGTGACTCATGTTGCGTTTTTTTTTTTTTTTTTACCTTTTCAAACTTTTATTATTTTGTTAATTTTAGTACTTTGGCCACAACCACCCTCTAAAATGCAATTAAAATTTAATTAATGCAGATAGAGAGAAAAGAAAATTCGCAATAAACCAATTCCCTGCTTGTTTTAATAATATTTTATTATTGATAATGAATTGAAAAAAAAAAAAACAAAACAAAAAAGCTTTACTCTCTCCTTTGTTAATCAATGAAAAATAAAAATAAATAAATAAAGTTTCCACCTTAAAACACATTTAATCGATCATCAATAGAGTTATATTTTTAATTAATTAAATATTCAAAGTGTAATTATACAAGGGTGGTTGAATCACGTTTCGTTTTCACAAATAAACATTTTTTTTATCGATCCATGGTTTTATTAATAAAAAAAAAAATTTCTTCTTGCTGTTTAGAAAATAATAAATTAATTAAACTTTTCCATTTGCTACCTGAAGCACACGTTTTTTTTTTTATTTTTTATTTCCATCGTTACGCACATCGATTAAAAATTATTTGCAGGAAAAAAAAAGGAAGAAGAAACGAAGTTTAAACCCAAGATAAACACTATTGTTTGCTGTTTGTAACAGAAAAATACAACAAAGATTGTTGGTTAGAGAAAAAACCGAAAAAAAATAAAAAAAAAATTAAAGGGAAAGCCTAAAGGCACAGAAGTGACAACAAAATTACATTAGGGTAGAAAATATTTTCACAATTCAAAAAGAGTATTTTATAAAAGATAAATAAAAATTTAAAGTAAAATCAGGCGACCAACACCTTTTAAGGACTTTTCCTCGTACTACTTAATACTTTTGACATTCAGAATTATACAAAAAAAATCTTTTAAATCTTCTAAAGTGCAGATAACATCAAGCAATGGAGGAAAAAAAATAAATTTTTTTGTCACTTGTCGTGTCATTGAAGAACTAACTATATTAATGAGTGGCAAAACTGAATGTGTAGGACGATTATATACGGGGTTTTTTTTTTATTTTTTTTTTGTTAGTTAAGTCTAGCCTTGTTCTACTTTCTCTGTGTTGTTGTCTCTCGCGTCACTAGAATTCTGATCTTTCTTTTCTTTTCTATTTATTTTACAACTTTATTGTTTTATTTAACTTTAATTCGAATAATTCTCATCGGTACCAATCCCTCTTGAGTTACTTAGCTTTTCTAAAATAAAAAAAAAAAACAACCTGCTATTCTAGAATATTTTATAAATTACTTCCTTTTGCTTAAAAGTAAGTACGGATGGTGTTGGCTTACCAACCTACACATTTCTGTGAAATTATGTTGTTTTAAAGGTAGATATGGGTCAAACAACAAACAACACACCATCCTAGTTAACTTTATTATGCTGTTTTACCATTTCGAACTTTATTAAAATCATATAAAAAAAAAAAGCTTACCGAATATTTAACCTCGGTTTTTTCGCACCGAAAACTCTACAAAACTTTTTCTTTTACCTTTTCAGCAGCGTTTTCGTTAAAAAATTCATTTTTTTTTTTTTTTTGTTAAAGTTGATTAAAAGTAATCAAATTTGTTAATTTTCTAATTAAATAAAAGGAAAATTTATTCACAAAATAATCATCATATGTGACAACGAAAAATCGTTTGAATTTGCATAAGATGAAACAACAAGATTAGGGATGGAATTTTTACAATTTTTTTTTTTAAATCAGCTTTATCTATTAAATACGCAAATTTGGTAACAAATTTTATTTATTTTTATTACATATGATGGTGGTAACGGTTAAAAAGGATCGTTTTATAGAAAAGAAAACGAAAAAAAAATTTTTTTATATATTTACTTTGTGTCTATAACGCCATTTTGTGCAATTTAAAAAAATCAAACAGACACAACAACGACATAATGTCTATAGTGTTTTGTTTTTTTTTTTTTTCTCTCCTTTTTGTTGAAAATGTTGAGAAAATCTTTATCGAAAACCATATTGTCTGTTGTATTATAAGTGGCGAATAAACTGAATTATTATATATGAAAATGTAAAAAAGGGACAAACAAAAAGCAAAAAAACCGCCAAACGACAAGGAAATGAAAATTTTGTTGATGTTGGTTAGTGTTTTCTTTCTTCTACTTCTATGAATATTATATTTTCTAGGGTGTAAAAATGACCAGGAAAAAAAAAAACAGAACTTGTGAAAAATAAAAAATCGTTACACAAAGAACCGAAAGTTTGGTTAAATAGAAGTTTTTCGTTTTTTATGTTAATTTAAGTATGGATAAAAGGAAATTTTAATAAATTTATTGATGTAACAATGCGACGATATGTCGCGACACACGCGTAAACATTGAAATAATAAAAAAATTCAGAATGTTCTGCAAAAAAAAAAAAAAAAAAAAAGAAAAAACTGTTTTCCAGTGAAAGATAATTGTTTTTATCTTTTCACTTTAAAATTATTATCGCCCCCTTCAGCGCCCATTAAATCACCCGACCCACCCAACACTTTTAAATGTTCTTTTATTATCATTATTGTTATTTTCTTTATTTTCCCTTCTGCATTTTCATCTATTTAGAAAACAATAGAGAAATATTGTACCAACAGCAAAAAATAAAACATAGAAAATGAAAAATGAGAAAAACATTTATTTTAATGAAAATTGTGAAGAACGAACAATAAAATGAACTAAACTAGGAGTAAAGCAAAAAAAAAAAAATGAGTTTTAAAATTGAAAAGACAACACAAAAAAGGGCTGCTGGAATGGATGGCTGTATGTTCTTGTGCCAGAAGTACAGCAAAAAAATTAAAAAAAATTTCTAAAATAGAAAGAAAAAACAAAGGAACAGCAAAAAAAAGGGCAAAAAAAAAAGAAAAAAAATGAAAAGAATAAATAAAATTGATCAACATCCTTCCGCTTTTTATTTATTTGTGTGCTTTTGTGTGCTGCTTTTTTTCTTTTTTTTTTTTTGTGCTCGTATATTGGCCACATATCATCCGATACGAGTACACAGCAGCGAAACAACCAACTTACCAACAAACCCATTTTTTGTTTGCTTTTGTTTTTAATTTTAACCTAGATTACATGTTTGTATGTATGTATGTAGGTATGTAGTGTTTTTCTAGAAAGGATTAATTTAATAACAAATTCAGCCTAACCATAACCTTAAATGTTTAAAGTTTCAAAACTCATAAATTTATAATTTGTTTCACATTAATTACTTAACGTTTCACTGTGGTCTTTTGACTCTACGATGTTTGTTTGTTTATTACATTTGGTTATTTTAATAGAAATTAATAATAATAATTATTATTATCATTATTACACTGAATTAAATTTACAAAAATAAAAAATGGTGAAAAGGGAGTTTTTTTTTGTTGATTTATATTTAATGTTATTCAATGATATTTCCGATAAGCGTACGTTGATTAAAACTGTTTTGATTGATAGCTTAATGGTTTTAATATTAATCATTATTAACCACAGTCTGGTTCTGTACTGTTTTATTCCTGAAAATTATTACTGAATACTGAAAAGAAATGAAAAATGAAAAAAAAAATTTTTTTTTCCTAAAATGGCCGAAAGAAAACTAAACAAGGAAACAGGGCACCACCTAGAACACTACAATCAATATTATTCTTATGATAATTTACTTTGTTTTCTTTTTTTTGTATTTTCATGTTAAAAATAACTTGCTGAACGTATAATTTGCAAATAATTTTTGATTGTATAAAGTTGTGTTTACCACGAAAAATGTTTATGTGAAAAATCACTAAAAACATTTGTTGTTGTTGTTATTGTGGATATTTTTACATTTTTCCATTACATCATAAATTTAATTTAATTTTTTTTTTACTTTATTTGCGTAAAAATATGCTTAAACTAAAAGGGGAAACTAAGTATTTGTCATTATGATAAAAAAAAAAGAGCAAAAAAAAAAAAAACAGAAAAAAAATTTAATTCAATCGATTTTGCTTTGTTTTTTTGTGCTTTTTTTTATTTTTTCGGTAGATAAACAAAAATAATTCACATAATGATAATAATAACTCTTGAAGCCTTTCCCGGTTGATGCTTTATTTGCTTAAAGCTTCATGTAATAAATTTTCCATTGTTATTTTTTGTTTGTAAAATCAGAGCGAACACCACCACGAATGAGGACAAAAACAGCGATTTTTGTGCTTTTTTTTTTTTTGTTAATTTTTATGTACGGTATTAAGCTTAGTTATGACGTAATGATTAGAAACTATTCGTTAAAATTCGTAGATAATAGAAGAATGAAAGAATAAAGAAAAAAAAAAACTTTAACAATTTGCACGTGTGATATACATATCGAGTTATTAATTATGATTGACTTTTTTTTTTTTTTGCAAAAATATGAAATGTTGATTAATATTCTAGTCTTATTGACGTCAACAATTACACGTCATTGCAAAACACGTGTTTTCTTGTTGAATAAAATAAAACAAAACAGAGAGTTTAAATGACAGAATACACGAGACGACCCACAATATTACTTAACATTTTTTATTTATTTACTTGTGTAGGAGTAAATATCAACAGTACATGTATTAATATTGATAAATGTTTGCATATCAAAAGCAATTGTATTAAAAATCAATAAATCGGAACCTAAATGTAATAATAATAATAATAATAATAAAAAAAAATTAAAATGAAAAAGAGAAAGAGTTACAGAGTGTGCAAAAGTTTTTGTGATTTTTATATTGGTTATATACGTGTGAGTAGTAACAGGAATGAAAGGTGAATAATTTATTAAATGAAAAAATAATAAAAAACGACCAAACAAACAAACGAAATACCAATAAAAGTATAGCACAGCAATGGTTGACATTGGAAATTTTCATAAATTTGTTTTGTTTGTTGTACACAAAATCGCATAATTTATTTATTAGAATACGACGACGACGACGACAGGAAAGGTAGTGTAAATACAAAATAGTAACAATAACGTCATACAGGTGTACAAGAGTCATAGGTGATCTGTGATCAGCAGACATATTTCTCAGTAACAACGTCTAGTGTGGGGTTTTTTTTTTTTTTTTGTTTGTTTTCTGAGTGTTTCTGTCGATTTATCCTTTTTTTATTGTGGGTGTACTGAATGAGTGTGCACTCTATACTCCACCAAAAAGAAAAAAAAAAAAAACTAAAAATATATTCGTCAATAAATAAAGTAATGTGACCTGCACGCGATCTAAACATTTACACGTTTTACACAAGTGAAATTTATTTTCAATAAAAAAAAAAAAGTGTTTTTTTTCGGGAGTTTATTTCTTATTTTTTTTTAAAACGAAAGGTAAATTCACATGCAATCGTAGTAAATTTATAATAAATTTGTTCAAAAAAAAAAAAAATTATTGTGGTTGCAACAACAGTAGCAGCAGCAGCTAGATAATTGTTATTATAATCACCTGACCACTTAATTGGATAATTTACTTTCCTTTCCTTTGCCAGTTCGTATTTATTTGTGAGTTACACACCTTAAACTTTGTTATTATTTTACTTACTTTGTAACAGAGAGCTTAAATTTTATTTAATAATAATAATAAAAAAAAAAGGAATTTTGTGTAAAAAAAACTGAAAAACTGAGCTGAATGTCTAATTGAGCGGTGAATAATTCATGACTTTGTTGTGGTTTTGGTTTTATTTATTTTCCATCGTAGTTGTTTCTGTTTAGATAGCAGCACCGGGTGTTGAATTTTTCTCCATTCGAAGTTTGTATGACTTAAAAATGTTAATAATAAAAAAAAAAAAAACACCGTCAACCCTTCAACCCCATACTATAATGTTGTACAAGTATTATATCCACAGAGTGTCTACCTGTTATTCATGTCTTTACTCTGGAATATTAAATTATTCTATTTATTGAATTATTTATGGAATTTTTTTCGTTCCTTCTCTCTTTAATTTATTTAAAAAAAAAAAAAAAAAAAAAACGTAAAGACATTTGTTTATTATATTAAAAAGAAGCTTAGCCATTTTGTTTATCTATGATTAGCTGAAGCTTTTAAAGAAGAAAATATTTTATTCCACTTCTAATTTAAATGTAAAGAAAAGAAAAATTCTTTCTTGCTTAAAATCAGCTAAGCAGAAATCAAAATAAATAAAATAAAAATGAGTGATTGGTAAGCCCCTTAACGAAGAAAGCACAAAATATGCTTTAAAAACCACGAAAGTAATCATTTTTTACCAAATTTTTTTTTCTTTTCTTTTATTCCTTAATAGACGACGGCAAATATTTATATATTTTTTTTTTCTTGTTTATTTTGGAAAAGAAATGGAAATTGAAATAAATAAAAAAAAATGGGTGGGTGGAATTGAATTAGAAGAAAATTGTGTCACAGTTGTAAAAAAAAAAAACATATACAGGTGTGCACAGTGTGTATATTTCTTACTATAACTTATTATTTGTGGGTGGTTTTTTTTTTTTTTTGTTTTTTTGGGTTAGTTTATTCTATACACATTGTTTATTTATTTATTTATTGTTTTCCATTTGCTGTTTATATTATTCTTGTTGTTTTTTTTTTTTTTTTTAAGTCCTTGATGTTTGGTTTTATTTTATTTAAGCTTTTTTCATTCTCTTCGTTCATTTTGGGCTTCGGTTTGTTTTTTAATAGGAAAAAATTCTTTAAATAATGAAAATTTTAACCGAAATTTTAATTTTTATTAAAACAAAAAAAAAATGTTTTTTTTCTGTTAGTTATTACCAGGATTTGTTAGCTTAGTCGTCTTGGTTTTCACCTTAGATTGTTTTTTATATGTTGTTGCGCTTCTGTAATTGTGATGCCTAATTTTCTTAACGTAAACGCACAACACCCCTAATTATACTTAACCATTTTTGGCTTGAGACACTTGAGACATTTTTTTGCTAAATTATTTTACCCATTATATTTCAATTTTTCCTACTACAAACAACAACGAAATGACATTTATATTACCAAAAAAAAAAAAAAAAAACGGAAGCAAATGTAAGGGGTACTATACTGTAGAATATTAATCATCTACCTAAATGGATAATAAAAACATTTTACCTTTAATAACAATAAAAAAAAAAAAAACCTTTCATTAATGACTGTATTCAGGACTAAAGTTAAGCGGTAAAAACCATTAGAAAACTGTGATGATAATGATGATACTACTTGTGCTACTGATACTGATGCTGATGATGCTAATTTGTCTTTTTTTATTATTTTATTTTGTCACTTCAAACAAAAAATATATAAAAAAAAAAGGCGAAGAAAGATACAAAAATTATTAAGCAGAAAAATGCTACACGAAAAAGAAAAAAAAAAAAACATTCAAAATTAAACTCTGATCCAAGTTAATCCAAATTAAATTATTTAGTGCCAAAAAAAAAAAAAAAATTTTTTGTCATTTTTTAATAAACAATGGAGAGAAAAGACAAAAAAGGAGGAAAAACTGAGTAGTGACAAAAGTAAATAAATGGAGAAGTGATAAAAGCAAGGAAGTAGCAAACAACCAAAAATATTATAAAATACTTTTATAGAGGGGTTTTTTTTTTTTTTTTTTAATTATTTTTAATCCTGACATAGTTTTCTATTTAGTGTAAGCAAACTGATTATGTTTGTGAGTCCCTTTTCTTTATTATTTCAATTAAATACAGAGCAAAAATTTTGTAACAAATGATACTAATGGTTTAAAATTGAGGAAAAAACATTCTTAAGATTTTCTTTGTTTTGCTTTTGTATCCTTTTAAAGTTTAAAGGAAAACTGTTACTGCGCCATTTTGTTGGTTTTCTTGTTGTTTTCCTATATGAAAATGCAGTGGCACAAAATAATTCCAGAAAAAACAAAAGAAAGCTACAAATTATGTTATAAAACAGTATTGGATGATACTGCTGCTCCTGCTCCTGCTGCTGCTACAGCTATCACGGAATGAAGAGAGATAAATGGTATTTAATTAAAAAACAATGAAAACAAGTAAAATACAAAAAAAAAAAAATAAAAAATATATATAATAAAAACACCAGAGAAAGGAATCTCTGCAGAGATTTTCTGTTAACCGAAAAAAAAAAAAAAAACACAAAAACAATGAAATAAAGAAAACTTTTTTTTGTTGAAACTTTTGTGCTTTCTTCAAACTTTATCTCAATTTTTTTTTCTTCTTTTTCATATAATTTGTTTTGAATATTTAATTATTTAATTTCAAATATGTTTTTGTAGGAAAGGAAACAAAAAACAAAAAAAAAAAAAGAAAAGTTTTTATCGCAGGGGGTGGTGATTTAAAATTTTTTTTCTATTTTATTTTTCTATTTTTTTATGTAAGCTATTACGACGTAAAATAAATAAATAAAGTAATGGAATAGCTAAAGAAAGTATATTGGAGTAAGTGACATTAAAATACTTGAACTTAAAGTAAATAAGTAATCAAAACTACATTAAATAATTGTGGATGGAAATATTCCTGAAAACGTTGCATAAATTAATGAAATGCAAAGAGAACTTTTGTATGAGAAGTAGGAAAAATTCGCATAAAGAGTAAAATAAAAAAAAAATAAAAATTGGTTAAAGAATGGTAGAGTACTCGTTAACGTTAACACATTAAATGGTAGTGCCTACGCCCTATTATTGCAAGTAACAATGTTTCTAACAGCAACAACAAATAATAATAATAATAATAATAATAATAATAATAATAATAATAATAATAATAATAATAATAATAACAACAAGAGCAGCTATTACATTGTGTACCCAATGTGATGATCTTTAGTATGTAGATAATCTTAATTAAATATGACTGAGTAACAATATTCGTCTTCAGCTAAGTAATATTAAATTGTTTTTCTTTTTTACATTTCCATTTCCATACGTAAAGTATTTTCAAACTATAACGATTCAGGTATGAATGTTTACTGTTTGATGGTGAAGCGACTGTATATAAACCGACAGACACAACACACAACTGTTCGTATTAACCCTAGAATAATTTTCTTTAACAAAAAATATACACAGAGAAGATAATAAAAATATGTAAAAAGGAAGTAAAACAACAACAACAACAACAACAACAGGAGCTTTTTTTTTTTTTCCTTCTTTCATTTTTTGAAACAGATACAATTTTGTAATATTCTAAACCGCGCGTATGACGTCAAAAAAAAAAAACGCAGCAGTAAAATACTAAAAATAGTTGAAATGAAGAGGAAAAGAAAAAAAAAACCCTATAAATGAATTTTTGGTTGTACCCTCGATGACGCCACGTTCTAATTCATAAAAATTTGATGTTCATTCATTCATAGGTTTTAGCTGGAATTTTTTTTTTTTTTGTTTCCTTTCTTTTCCACTTCACTTAATTTTCGCGTCTTACATTTATGTTGGATTAACCTTAGCTATGTAATGTAATGTAACATTACGTAACATTGCTAAACATCAGTATTAAAAGTAAATAACAGACAAAAAATGTACCTTTAAGCCCATGTTTAAATTTACTGCAAATCAACTGACATCTGAGATTAATAAGCAAACAAAATGGGGGAAATGTGTAGGAAGGAAATAAAAAAAATTATTTTTTTGTATGAGTAAAATGGAATTATTTTGATACAACTGAGACTTTAGGGACATGACCATGGACATGGACATCATTTCGCATACATGAATTATCTATTCGATGAAAAAAAAAAATATGGTTCTATGTATATAAATAGCGATGCTCGGTACTGTATATGCGTTTTATTATTATCAAAAAAATAAATAAATAAAATAGAAGTGGTATGAGGATTGTGATGGATTTTAATCGTGGTGTCGTGTAGTGTGGTTTTGCAGTTTATATTCTGAATACACTGGGTGGGTGGTATATGTAAAATGGTAAACATATTCGTGTATCAAAATGTGTTGAACATTATTTATTTATTTATTATTGTTCCTGCTGGTGCTGGTATTCCTACTGCTTCTGCTGCTGGGTAACTATTATTTGTTCATAAAAGGAAACAATGAGAACAGAGGAAAAAATTTTAATTTTGTGTAAATTCATTAAATTACTGCACATTCTGCCAACATTATGGGTACCCCACAATAACAAAAAAAAAAAAAAAAAAAAAAAAAAAAAAAAAAAAATATTATTATCCATTCTTGTCACACGCTTTTTGTGTTTTTAATTTATTAAAATTATAATTATTTATTATTATTAAAAATAATAATTAATCCTCTTGTGGACGACTGTGTTTTTCTCTCTCTCTATCTCTCTCTTGTTTTTGTTTTTAATAAATTTGTTAATGATGGCTATGACCTTGTTTATCCTTTTGCCTTTGCCAGCAAATAATATTAATAAATAAATAAAAATATGCACAAAAATATTCTGGCCTAGCAAAGTTGTCTGCAATAAATATTTTCGTTCCAATTTATTATTACATAAACAAAAAAAAAGAAAAAAAAGCACTCCGTTACCATTTTTATTCCCTTTTACAAAAATTCGATGGATGCATACATCCTTGATCGTTATTTATTTTTTTTATTTTTTAAACTCTTTCTCCGTATTACGTTTGACAAACATTTTTGTGTGGCCTTTTTTTCTTTTCTCAACAAATTTGGTTGCTTCCGACATACATTTCGATTTATTTGTGCACCCATGGCATGGATTAAAATTTTTTTTTTTTTTTTAGTAATTTTCTCCTAGTTTTTTATGGGAAATTTCCTAAATTTTTTTTTTATTAATTATGGAACACGTTGTTAGGATTTTTTTTTTTATTAAAAACAAAAAAGAAATGAAAAGAAAATTATAGCAAAAGCTCCAGCAGTAACATTTTTTTTTTTTTTTTTTTTTTTTGGAACAAAACCATTTCCATGCGCAGTTTGTGATTTTTGCAATAAACAGATGGGATAAAAAACAAAAATATTGCGCACCAAGCATGTACAGAGAACCATTTACAGGCCGCACATAATAACACATAAAATCGACTCGACATTTTCACTTATATACCAGCAGCAGTGTGCATGAAAATTCAACATAAAAAAAAAAAGCAGAATTTTTTTTTTTATATAAAAATGAATAAAAATTGAAACGGCGGTCAAGGTCAATTTTGCGAGATGTCAAAAGCTAAAATCATAATTTTTTTTTAAATATTTATTTAAAATAATAATAAATTGTGAACCAAAAGAAAAAAAAAAACCAACATAAATTTATCAGCAATAATCAGAAAAAGAAAAAAACAGAATTGAACATGCGATGTGAGACGATATTTGGTGATTGCAGGGCATTCGCAGAATTTTTTTTTGTTCAAATCTCATCTTTCATTACACGTATTCTCCAATTCCTTAACAAAGTGCATATACATATATTATTTTGCCCTTTTAATTAATCTTTAATTTAAATAAATCAAATAAATATTCCAAGTGAATTAAATAAGAATTTGAAATTTTTAAATTATTTGTTGTCGGCTGCATTCAATTTTTTTTTTCAACTGATTCTGAGGCAGCACACTGTCACTGTGTAATTTATAAAGAAAAAAAAAATTATTTATTTTCTTTCTTTCTTTCTTCTTCATTTTATTTTATTTAAATACAATGTTGTGATAATTCCTATTAACATCAATTCGTATTTAAATTATCATTAAATGTTCCATCATATTATCTTTCCAACGTTATTTATTCCAATTGTTGTATCATTTTATATGCGTTATGGTTTGCATTTATGTGAGAAAATAATTAAAAATAAAAATCAGTTTTATCTTTAATTATATTTAATTCAATCAATTTTATATTAATATTAATAATTGTATATTTATATATTTTAATTAGTTGTGAATGAATTAAAATCAAAGCGAATACTTAATCGAAAAACAGAATTTTTTTTTTTTTATTCAATAAAGATAAATCGTTTTATTATTTAATTTAATTTAATTTATAGTATTATTGTTATGATAATAATATTATTAGTAGCAATAATGTGACATAATTCTATTTACTTTCGATTTGTGAGGCTTTTTTTTTTTTAGGCCATGTATGAATTAGTGTTTTGTATTCGTTGTATCTACATTGCTTATGTAAATATTAAATTAAAAAAAAAGTACTGTAATAACGAATTAAAAACGTAAACTATGATTTAGTGTAATGAAAATAAATCTAGGACACTTCGCTGTTGAAATATTGAGCGAAAAAAATTGCACATTCGAGCTACGATGGCCGCTTTAATGTCGGTCGTTTTCACACCCATTCACCCAATTTGAGATTCATTCCTTTAAAACATAGGTGTCCAACATTTTGAACACTTTGGGACGCATAGCACAATCCAAAGCTATCAAGATCCGCAGATAGAATTAAATATTTTTAAAAATGTGGCTAAAATCTAAATGCTGCAGATTGTTTATTGGAATTTGTGAAGCAAATATTATAAAAACTAATGAAAAAATAAAGGGCCAAACGAAACGGAATCTGAACAGACATGCTTGCTCAAAAACGCACCTTATATCCAATCCTTTAAATTGGGGTACCTTAAACTATTTTTAGGTAAAGATTCCAACTTATAAATCCTAACCAAATCAATCATAACATACAAAAAAAAAATGTTCGATAAGGACACCCTAAAATTATTACGCGATGGATTAATCTAATAACTAACTAAAACTGCAATAACACATCTGTGTGTTAAATAATTCTTTATCTTTGATTTTCTATGATTAAATAAATGAAATGAAATTTTTTTTTTCCATGGGAGACTCATAAAAAAAGCTTCTGCTCTCCACCAATCCAATCAATTCTGTTGGTTAAAACTGTGTCATTGAAACTGTTTTTGAAGCATTTTTTTTTTTAAACGAATAAATGATGAAAATTTCCATCTAACTCAAAAGGGAAGCAAATTTATTTTATTTTTTTTCTATATTATATAACAAAAATTTTGACGCTACTTAACAATACTTTATCCAATATTTAACAACTAATACAAAGTTTTTCTTTTAACAATAGCATTTAGGATGAAAGATCAAAAAAAATCCTTTGAAAAAAATGGAAAGAGTTACATAAATATTCCTAACTAAGCACAAAAAAAAAACCCACCAGTAAATTATTAGACTTATGTAACCGGGTAATGGTGGTAACGTCGTTGCATAGCTAACATTAACGATTGCTTAAACATTAAATAATAATAATTTATCTGTTTATTGCATAACCATCTTGGCAATGTACAAAAAAAAAATAAATAAACATTTTCAAATAATTCACATAATTCATAAAAAAAAAAACAATTTTTTGTCATTTTCCCGTGTATCATCATCATCATCATCATCATTCTACAGTGATTCTCCCTTTTTTTCTTCTCATCTTCTGATGCCATTTTTAAATCAATAATAAAGATTGTTATTCTTCTTTCTTTATTTTTTATTTTTATCTTGCACATATTTGCAGTTGAGTAAAGCAAGAAAATAGCACAAAAGTATATTGCATTGAAGAAAGCCATTAGATTGAGAAAAAAAATAAAACACACAGAAATAGGAAAACCCAAAGATCTGCTAAGAAAATCACAATTCAATATACCATTGTTAAGGAAATTTTTTAATTTTTTTTTTTTTTTTTCGTTATTTTTAATAGAGCAAAATAAAAAATAACGAAATATTTCTACGTCATTGTTCAGATTTATCTTAAGGACGTAAAGAATACAAGTAAGGAAACTGGAAAACACAACTGCACAGTGTACAGTGTCCAGATTTTTCCTTATAAAATGTGTCACCGTGTTTATTTTTTTTTTACTTTTACTGCACAAGGGATTAATTTTTTTATTTTTTTTTTTGAGGATAATTAAAAATATTATTTTAAATTTTTATTCAAGGATTTTTGGGGTAATACCCTCCGGTGAAACTTTTCGAATTTAACTTAATTTTTTTGTTTTGAAAAACGGACGAAAATTATGAATGCGTCTAGGGTGGAATAACTTCAATAAAGTTTGATTAAAAAGAAAAAAAAAAATTTAATTGCATGCCTAGGATGTGGTTTTGAAGGGTTTTTGTTTTGCTACTGTCGTTTATTGTAGGAATAGAAATTATTAATTCAATGAAAATTACAAGCTTTAAGGTCTTGAAGGCAAATAATAAAAATAAAACGCATACAAGCAATAATCAAGTGATTTTCCACTGTTATAAAAATTTTTTTTTTTAGAAAAACAATTAAATTCATTAATTAGCAAACAATAAAATAAATGTTTTTAATACATTTACTCGATAAAAAAAAAAACCATGAAAAATAAATTAAAATAAATTAATGAAAACAAGGGAAAATTGTAAATTCTCTGATATTTTTCAAGGACTCTAATAGAGTAATGAAAAAATAATAATAATATAAATTATTAACAACAAGCCAAGCCTAGTGATAATATTATTTTGCATAAAAATTTATTCGATTTAATGTTTTTGACCTGTTCTGACTTTTATTTATAGAAAAAATTCAATTTTTTTTTGTTCTCCATCGTTTATTACATTTAGGCATATTTGCCTTCCTTACTTTGATTTCCCATAACAATTTAATTTGTCACTTAGATAGAAACATGCTCAATATTTTATTTAATTAAATATTATTAAAACTGAATTTTAACAAGTTTAATTAATTTGTAAATTTAATGAAATCAAGAGGAATGAAGACGAATACAAATTACAACCAGAATATTTTAATGAATTATTATGAGAGAAAGTTTTTTTTTTTTTTTTTTTTTTTTTGATGTTCCCGGAAACACAATAATCCAGATTAAAACTCTTAACAAACAATTTAACATAAATCTTTTTAATTAATTAAGTTTTCCTATATTATCACAACCAATTTAACGGAAATTTTCCATTTTAAAACAAAGGGGGGAAAAAAAAAATCTACTTAAATCAATCAACAGAAATAACAAAATCGATTTAACCGATAAAAAGCTACCACACACACACCAACCAATAAATAAAACTTTTTAAAAATCAATTTAAATGAAAATAAAAATTAAATTAATAGAAGAAGCAAAATAAAAGCTCGTAAAAGCTTTTCTCGAAAAGTAAAACGAGAATTTTTTTTTTTTTTGTCAGTGAGATGAAATAAGAAATAAAAATCGATTGTGATCAAAACTGGGGTTTTTCTTCTTTTTTTTTTTTTTGTTGCCACAAAATGGGTTTTTATAAGAAATAAATCATTTGATCAACAGCCTAGATTACGGTTTCTTTTCTTGTGATCACTGGGTGGTTGCTTCCCTTTTTTCTTTTATTGGTAAGAATATCGTAATTTCTTTTGGCAACAATTTAATGTTATCAATCCTTATAGTCAGGCGGTTTGTATCCGCCTTAAAATAGACTTAATTGTGTGCAAGGAGTTTTAGTTATTCACAGTTTATGTCAACGTTGTTAACAGGGTTGTAATTAGTGTTTAAATTACACTACCAACCTTGTAAATAATAATAATTAACATAAAAAAAAAAATGTTTTATTGTTTAGAAATATTTAAGAAACAAAAAAAAAAAAAAAATGATTCTCTAGGGATTATATAAAAGCTACGTTGTGTCGTTCAATGCTATCGGCAGTCCTCTTTCGACAAATCATCCACGTCAAATGGTTTCTTAAGTTTATTTATTTTTGGTGTGCTTTATGCTTCTATTTTTCTCGCAGCTCTTCGTTTTCTTTGTTTTTTTTTTTTTTTTTTTTATTAACAGACATTTAGTTTGGGAATTCTTTCACCAGAATTATTATTTCATTTATATATATGACTCCCTGTCACACCTTCATGTTCGCATACAAAGCACAAACACAAACATTTTCAATGAGCAAACAACGTTTTTTATTTTTTTATTTTGCGTGTGCTTCTTCTCAACGGGGGATACTTGCAAGAAGGAAAAAAAACCAACAAGAAATGAAGAATAAATAAAAAAAAAAAACACGAAGATTTAGTTAGTTTTTTTTGCATGTACTCTTCCTTGCTGTGTGTAATAATAATAAATGATGTAAAAATAAATAAGCAGAACAGAAGAAAAAACGAAAATAAAAGATGATTTTGACATTTTTATGACACATTTTTCAACGGTTACATTTGAGCGAAGCTTTTGACGTATTCTCGTACCGCTGCCTCACCAAAAAATTGTTTTTTTTTTTTTTTTAGTTACTCGACACTTGCGTGGAATGCTGAAAGGAATTTATAAAATTTAATTTTTTTTTATTAAATTATGCACGATACCTTGGAACCCACCTCCTGAGCAAGGGCAAAGTGTTTTTTTTTTTCTTTCTTTTTTTTATTAATTTTTTGTTCGTTAATTTTCTATTTTGAATGCGGGTTAGTGACCAATGGAATAGTGAAAATTTCATTTCTAACAGATGTGACATCTGCATTGTATAAGATGTGACACCGGTGTTCCAGACCGAATAAACACGGAGCTTTTTTAATAAATTTAAAAAAAATATAATTTTTTTTTAATTAATCTAATTGCATTTGGTATTTAGTTGTGGACGCTAATCCGTTAATTATCTGTTTCCAACGTTTCTGCTAGTTTATTGATTTTTTTTCATTAATGAAAACAAAAACTTTGACACTGCAAAGTATTTTCACGTGGATTTTCTTCGGGTTTTTTTTTTTTTTTTTGTTAAATTTTTTAAATGAAAATTCTTTATGTTTTATTCACGAAATTATCTATCACGAAAATGTTTTTATTATTTTATATTTTGTTGCGAAAGAAAATAAATTTATTGTATTCATGTCATGTCGGGCATAAATTTTCGTTTTCATATTACCTTATCATGGGGCATTATTTTAAGTTTTCTACTCTCTTTCTTCATCTTTTACATCTTTTTTTATTAAATTTTCTTTCATTTCTGTATGAAATTTTTGTTTGTTTTTTGCGCTGTTACAAAAAAGACAGAAAACAAAGTTAGATTAAATAAGAAATTTCGTTAGGTTATTTCCTGTGAATCATGTTATTGGTGGCTTTTGTGTGAGTGTGTGGTAATAACATAGCAAAATGCTTATGAATTAAATGATGCAATCCATAATTATCATTAAATTAATTTATTTAATTGTTTTTTGCTTTGTAATAAATCGAAAATGTCTTAACCTAGTTAGCGAATAATTTTTGCATAATAAATTTCGAGCTTTTTGTTTTTTTTTCGGTTTTAAATGATTTTTCTTCTTTCTTTCATCTGGTTGTTGCAAGCGAAAACTAATTAAATCCCAAAATTAAGCACAGTTGTTGTGTATGTACCGTATGTAATAATCTGTGATTTACACAGAAACAGAATCAAAATGAAGCAACGAACGAATTGATTACTTGACATGGTGTACCAGATGGTTTTTTTTTTATATTTAAATTTCATATCTGCATAATTATTATTATTTTAATTTTTTTTTTAGTACTCAGTTATATTTTCTCTCACCAAAAATTGATATACAGACCCACCCTGAAACATAACAAAAATCCCACACAAAATTGCAACCATTTTACTTTAATTAACATTTAGACTGGGAGGGATGTAGACGATTCTACTGTTTGCTGGCTTTTTTCTGTTAGAAAAATTTTGATTTCAATTAATCCGATTTCATTTTTTAACAAGCATCCTGTTTGTAGCTTTTTTTTTTCTTAAATCTTTTTACAGTTTTCTTCCTCTGTTTACTCCTGAGTACAATTTTTTTGTTTTATACCAAATATATAGCTAATTATCCATTCATTAATCGGATTTTAACTAGAATTTTCCTTGCTGCTTTACGTTTCAAAATTATAAAAGAGATTTTTTTTTTCAAAACCAAAAATTCATATATAATTATAAATCAGAAATAATTATGTTAATTAATCATGTTGCTGCTGTTGTAGAATTTATTCCAGCTAAAGATTAACCCACTGTAAGCATATTAATAATTTTCTCTTTTAATTATAAATTCGCAAAAAGGGAGCAGATATTTTCTATTTCTTTGATGTTTCCGTATATGTTTTTTAATCGCCAATTATGCGATGGTTATAAAATTTTCTGTTTTCTTTAATTATTGTGCTACGAAGTCTAAGTCAAGTAATATCAATTTAAGTCAAGTAACAGTAGAGCAATTAATGTCAATTGATGTGATTCTTAAGTTAATATTAGCACAAGAGACATTTATAGTTTGTTTGTTTCCTTTTATGAGTTTTCATGAAGGACAGTGGAAAATAAATGAATAAAAAGCAAATAAGCAAAACAAAGGCGTGTAAAGGATCTTTCTTTTGTTACTTAATCAACGTAATGATAATCAAATAATTAAATAAAAATTCCATGGGAATGAAATTCTTCGGTTATTGCCGATGACAGTTTTTCTAAACATTTTATTTATTTTTTTGTTCTTACGCTCTGCTCTGCTCTCTTTCTCTGTAAACATGGATTTCTGTTTTATGCGAAAATGAATAAGAAATTTTTTTTTTTTTTTTCACATAAAAAATACTCCTTAAGTGTGTAGTAATTACATGAATAACACAGCAAGAGAAAAATAAATAATTAAATTAAATTAATGTTGTGTGTACTTGACTTAAATTATTACATTCAGAATTGTTGATGACTTCAATCAATCAATTAATTGAATTAAAAAGGAAAAGTTATATATAAATACATTTTTTTTTTTTTGTTTCTTCTTTAATTAAATTACTTAATTATTATAATAATAATAATAGAATGAATTAATAAGACTTGTTAGTAATTTAATTTTAATTATTAATTAATTATATAACGGAAAAGTTATGTATTGTGGTTATTAAGAACCGTCAAAAGCCATACAAATCAAATGTAACCAAAAAAGAAAAACGAAAATTAAAAGTGTCCTTGTACCTGTCAAAATAAGGTTTTCGATTTAATACAACCCATAATAGAATTCATGTGTTTTTCATATAAATAATATAATATAATCCAGGATAACAAAGACAACATTTAATTAGATTATTATTCTTAATTCAACCTTATTTGTGTTTATTTCTTTCATCAGAAACATTTTTCCTTCTTGTTTCTTGTTTATTAGAGTTTTGCCCCGCTGTTGTTGTTACTATTATTATAATTATATTAATCGCGTTAATATAATAGAAATTTAACATAATTAATCTTACGTCAACAAAACACTTGTTTATTTTAATTAATTAATTTTTTATTTATAATCACAACCAATAACGAAGGTAAATTCTACAAATATTACAACAACTATAGTAGAATATTTGTATGAAAAATGCTAATTAGTAATATTGTTTTATTATTAAAAATAAATAAATATTATTATACATTGATTTATTTGATATTTTATATTATATAATTAATTAATAACTGATCATGTTTATTAACTTAAATTTGTTTTTGTCTTTTTTTTAAGGGTGTTTTTATTTGTTTGTTTGGTTGGGTGCGTTAAAATGCCATCCATCCGTCCATATTTATTTATTTATTTATTATAATTCCCTTACGAATATTAATTATTATTTTTTTACAAAACATACACGTAGTTTCATTAATTAATTAATTTATTTATTTATTTATTTGCACGAATTTATTATATAGTAATTTTGACATTATTATTATTATTATAATAATTATAATCAATAATCCTAGATAATAATAATTATTTTTGAATTTTTTGCGATTATTTTTGGATTTTTACTCTTTTTTTTTTTTCTTCTGTTTTTAACAGGACAGGAAATTTTCCAATCACAGATACACAATAATATATATAGGGATAGACGACGAATTGATGGATATATGAAATGTTAACAAATGATCAATCTTTCGATGCTATAAAGACTTCATCAAATCCAGTTAGTCAATTGATGTTTTTTGTTTTTATTTACGTTTTTTTTTTGTTTTGTTTTGTGTATCTTATTCATTATTTATATCATTTAAAGCCTTTAAATGGTTATCATTTTTATCGCTGCCCCCCCTTTTTATTTTATAATAAAATAGCAACAATAGCGAGAAACCAATACCGAGAAGAAGACAAAAAAATAAAAGAAGCAGCAGCAGAAAAAAGGTCATTTACATCGCATTTATTTTCTTATCGTATTTGAAAATTGAATTCATCGATCAATTGGGTATGTGATGTGATTGTGATGCGATGCGATGCGATGTTTCTAAATACCAAATGTTTATTCAAACAGTTAATATCGGTTATATTTTAGTGGGTTTTTAACGTAACGGAAATTAAACATTTATATAAAAATTACTTCAACGAAATTCTCTTAATTTTCGTTAATCAAATTATTTCTTACGTTTAATTTAAAAAAAAAATAATAATAAAAATCCGTAAATAAAGGAATTTTTAATAATAATAATAATTATAAAGAAAAAAAAAAAAGAACGAATTAGATTTTATTTTAAATACTTTGAATAAGTCATTACCACCCACGCGATAATTCTGTTCGAAATATTTGTTTACCGTGGAAAGTTTTACAGTTCAAGAACTCGCGTTTTCACATTTGTTTCTAACTAATAATTTCATCATAATTCGAAAATACTTTGAGAAATAATCGATTTTTTTAATTTTTTTTTTTGTGTGCTAACAACAAACTAGGTGAGCCAATTGTTGTTAAATAAGAAAGAAAATAAACTTAAAAAAGCACAAAGTGGTTTTCTGTTGAATTATACAAAAACCACAAACAAAAAAAAAAAAAAAGAGGATAATTTCCAGTGCCAAAAAGCATTATTGCTATTCAGTGGTTTCGATAAAACATTTTTTTTTTCTTCCTCCCCTCTTTATTTATCATTTGAGAAGTTGTGATCGTTTATATTTTACCAACCTACTTCCTACGTTTTTATTTTTATTTTATATTTTCCTCAAAATTTCCTTGAAACATTTTCCATTATCTAGTTTATTTTATTCAAATATACAAAAAAAAGCACAACATTCTTACATATTGTGATGATTAGTTACATGCGTATTTATACCATTATATACGATACTTTGGTTAAATAAAGTTAAATAAAAAAAAAAAAAAAATAGATAATAATAAAGAAGAAGCAGAAGAAATGCGTTATTTGTGGTGCTGACATAACGGGGAGTATAATAAGGAGTGACATGTATATAACAAAGCTAACCAATTTAAAACTGACATTTATCCGTTTTTAACCCTACACAAATTATTACTGTAATAAAGTTTACGCAACAACAAAAAAAAAAAAAAAAATGTATTTAATAAAAAGAAAACTAAACTAACGACAAGGACGTTACGAAAAACTACTTAAAAAAAAAAAAACAAAATAACCAGAACGGGTTTTGTCTCCTAGAAAATTCCAATGGCGCCCAATAAAAATTTTTCTAAACTTTTTTTCTTTTTTGCATACTATGATAATCAATTTATATTCAGAAAATACCAAAAAAAAAAAAAAAGAACTGCCAAGAAATAAATAATTAAAATTAAATGTGCCAATCACACTATCCACAGGTCAATTTATACAAAAAAAAAAATTATTATTATTTGACCCTCAATATAAATTAAAAAAAAAAAATCAAATCAAATCAAATCAAATAAATATTGAAAGACAATTCATTATACGATTTAGCTGTTATGTTAACTAGTTGTAAAAGCTTTTATATGCGTTAAACTTAAGGTTCGATACTTCGATAATTTCTCATAAGAATACCGATACTCTCGATACTATGTTTTGCCACTTTCTTGCTTCAAGAAAACACTTATTCCTACTTATTCATTAATTTATTTCTTGAAAAAATAAGCGTTAAAATAATGCTGATTATATTAAAATATCGAAAGTATCGGTATTTTGTTTTATCGATACTTTTGATACTGGATTTCCATCGATAGTATCGATACTGTAAATCCTACGTAAAACGTTGTGGATATTTTATTAATTAATGTTAACGCTTTATTATATCCTGAAAGCTGGCCGTACAGTTTAAAAGTTTAATGTGAAAATTATTCTCAGACTTGAGATGAGTTTTTCTAAACGTTTTCCGATAAAACAGTAACTAATTAAGCTGTCTTTCTAAGGCTTTTTATGCATTATTAAAATTAATAACATGTCCAAAGTAATAATATCTGTTAAAAAGCAGCTTAATTCAATAACAATAATAATAACAAAAAAAAAACCCCAATTTATGCTATGATATTCCAAACGTCAATTAATTTTTATTTTTATTTCATTTATTTATTATTATTAAATAATTTATTTATTCAATTTATTATTTTTTGCCAATGGTAAATTATGTGTCAATTGCAAATTAGTGACGCAATTTGAAACATTATTATTATTAATTTTATTATTATTAATATTATTAATATTAATATATATAAAAATTTTATTTTATTTATTGATTATTATTATTATTTTATTATCATTTATGCAAAATCATATTAAATATTTTTTTAATTTATTTTCTTTTCTCTTTTCATATTTTATTTTATTTATTAATGTTTTTTTTTTTTTTTTTTTTGATTTTCTTGTGTGTTTCACAGATAAAAAGATTTAAAAGAACAAAAATGGTAACAAAAATATGGAATAGTTGTTGTCCCCAACAGGCACAGGTTTATCGACATAATTTCTATTTATGCCAAGTAAGTTTTTAATTTTTTTTTTTTTTGTGTGGATATTGATTTAGTTTTTGTTTATTCTTTTTATGGATTTTTATTTTAAACAAGAAGAAAAGAAAAAAAAAACACTTTTAAGTATCAACAACACAAGTAATATCAGGATCAGCAAATCAATAAATTTATAAACTAAATAACATAATGAATGTTCTTTTTTTTTTTGTTAATCCCTTTACAGTGGCTGTAATTGTATTTTTTTTTTTTTAAATGTTTTATAATGATCAAATGCCAACAATCAGACATGGAAATTATTAAAAAATAAGAAAAGCACAAAACAGAAATTAATTGAATAAAAAAAAAAATTCACATGACTTGAATTATTAAGTGACCTTAATAGGCAGAATAATTTATACATGAGATTTGCTAGGTTTTATTTTTTTTTCTTTTCACATTCTTTTAGCAAAAGAAATCCGGTTGCCAAGATTTCGGCAAATTTTTATTTTACTTAATAAATGCTTTTCGTTCACCTTTTTATATTATTAAAAAAAATACAAATTTATTTGCATTCTAATGAATTTTAATATTGGTGATATGATCCAATTAAAATTAGCTTAAGTATTCAAAAAATTCGGTTGTTTTTCTTTTTGTTGTGCAATAAGAAACTGCTGAACATGTGCCAAGGTCGAGGTTTTATTATATTTTTTTTCATGTTATTTTCGGGTGATTATATTCCATCTTGGCTGTTGTAGAAATGGAAAATGAAAAATAAAAACATTTTTCTTTCTTTCTGTTGGTGTTTATAATGTCAAAAACAAGTATTTATACACAGGCAAAGAAAATAACATAAAAAGCCATAAAGTTTCAGTAGTATAGCAATTCACTGACACAGAATATAATGAATACACACGTTACACGATTAGGAATACCGAGTATAAACGAGTGAAGGGATATTATTATTAAGTATTCAGTTACTAAAAACAGTTTTTTTTTATATATTAGATAGAGAAACAAAAAAGCTTTTCACATATGTTTTATTTTCTGTTTAACACAAACGCACAACACGAATTATGAAAAAAAAAAAAAATGTTTAGTATTAGAAAAAGATCAACAAAATAAATAAAATTACTAAAAAATTTTGATTTTAATATTTACAGTGGCAACGTAACACACAGGTGAAAATAATTTACTTGCTATATAGATGGCTATCAGCGATTTTGTTTTTAGCCGTATTAGCATGCTCGATGTTAGATATTGGACGTGCCGAACAGCAAATATTTGAACAGCATTATGCTAAATGGTGGATTTATATAACACATTGGGGCCTAATGGCATGCACTTTACAATCATGGCTGGGTGCATGGATTGTAACCAATGGCATGATGGTTGATCGGGATGAGTTTGGTAAGACAACAGTAAAAAAGCAAAAATTTATAGACTTTCCAAATGTATTCATTAAAAAAACGAAATGAAACAGTTGACAGTGAATTTCCGCCCTTTTTATCACGTTAAAATAACATAAATCATACCCTCATTCCCTTGAATGTTGGTTATCATCTTACTATGAATGTATCTCACAAGCTTCCTCCACTGAACGCTTAGCAATAGTTTCTCAACTATTTTTCAACATCACATAAATTACATTGAAAGAATTAAAACGGAATTGGTAAAACAAAAAATGAAAAAATTAAAAAAATCTTGGTTTGCTTGCTGATGATATGCTGGTTTTGTCTTCCCTATATTACTAAACGAATCCTGTGCTATATAGAGTTTGAAAGAAATTGAACAAACACCACTTACCAATTCGTTACTAATTTAGAAATTTTTTTTTTCTTCCCATTTGCTCTTTTCTTCTCGTTTCCATTTTTCTTCTTTTTTATTTAATTTTCGTTTTTCATTTTTTATTTTTTTTTTTGTTGAAACCTCGTACAGAACTTCAACGGCATTCAAACACCAGCCGATTCCATAAGGCGTACTGGATTCTTTACACTATCGCAACGGTATACTCGTTTATCATCACGATGAGCTACTGGACGGTCGTACATAATTCAGGTAAATAGAGAAATCATGAAATACTTTTTTTTTTTCATTGAAATAATTCAATGATTGGAATACTTACATAGAGGTTGATAAAATAGATGCGGTAAATATTATGGTGCACGTCGTTAATTCGGTTATGATGCTGATCGATTTGGCTATTGTTGGGATGCCAATAAAATTAAGTCATGCCTATTTCACAGCTGGTATTGGTGCTATTTATACTATATTCTCTGGAATTTATTATCTTGCTGGTGGCACTAATCGGTAATTAATTGATTGATTCAATCACTAAAAAATAAAAAAAATTAAAATACAAAATGAAAAATTTCTATTACAGGAAAAACTCAATATGCATTTATCCGTTGCTTGACTGGAGTCGACCTGGCAAATCAATTGTAATTAGTGCTTGTGCAATATTATTTGTGTTTGTTGTACATTTTTTAGTCTACTGTTTATACCGTTTACGTGTATGCATTTATACAAAAGCGTGTTTAAGAAAGCAAAAGGGGGCCCAAGATAAAATGACAGCCATTGGTAAAACGATATCATCATTAGAGGAGGCACAACGGGAGAACTTTTTGAATCCAAGTACAATTGTTGACTTAAAATTGTAAACAAACATCAAGTGCGCTTCTCTCTATCTTACTCTCTCTCTCTCATATTCCTTCTACATATTATTATTTAATATTTTGTTAATTATTTTTATTTTAATTAATTAACAACAAACCATAAAATTAAAAAAAAACAAACAAAAATCCCAACAACAAGGAATACAAAAAAGGCATAAAATGAAGGCATAAGAATTATTGGCACGCCATTATGACGCTCTATGGCGCTTAATACAAAAAATTATTCTTCTGTTTGTTTGTTTTATAATCCTTAGCTTTGCTTCTTTTTCTGCCATTGGTCCCACAAGCCAAACTCACTTTATTTATTAAATTTGGTTTTTCATTTATCGCAGAACAGAGAAAAAGAAGAAGCAAAATCATATAAAAATCCCGCATTGAACATAAATATAAATTTGTTTCCTTTAAAATTATGTAAAGACATCAACATGGCAACGAAGTGAAGAAGAAAAAAAAAAAACAGAATTTGGGGCATTTTAGACAAGACAAGACGAGCCAATTTTACTTTATTTATTCGTTTTTTTTTTTCTTGCTTTAAATTATTTAAAAAGGAAATAAAGTTACAAAATTAATCAACACATACAACCATCAAAGAGAATCAATAATTAATGAAAAAAAAAAAAAAAAAAAAAAAACTCATTCAGTCACCTTAAGCATGGATAATTTAGGATTAAACCGGATATAGCCACAGACACATCCTAGAAAATAGCATTTTTGCTTATATTAATTTTTTCCTTCTGTATTTGCACCCTTATACGAGTAGACACTTTACCTGTTTTAAAAAAGAAGAGAAATAATTAAAAATTTATTAAGCCATCGTGTAGATGTAAGAAAAAAGCTCAAAAAACATTTCATAAGCAGAAAAACAACCAACCGATAATACAAAAAGTGATAACAAATCCAATTATTACGTTGAAATAATAATAATAAAAAAAAAAAAAAGATTATGATAGAATGGGGAGTTGTTTTTACAATTTTTCTTTTTTTTTAATAATTGGATTATTGGAGTTTTGAAGTTGGAATTACATTTCACCGGCAGTGACCATCCAGCCAAACAACCAACCAACCATCAACCAAACCAGCATTTCAAATGTTGCTCAATATTTTTTTTTGTTACATTTTTATTTCTTTTTTTTTATTTGTTGGTTCATTTTCCTTTTAACATCATTATTCATTCATCAGAGGTACTCTTTGACCTTTTTTTTTTAATATTATTTTTTATTCTTTAAAATCGAATTACAAGACGCAAGTAAACAACAACAACAACACGAAACCTTTCAACAGTTAATCCATGTTAATTTTACCATTCCCGGTTTTTCATTTTTCTTTTAAAATTTTATTTTTAAAACTTTTCGTTGCACATATCGGAATAGGAATAATATAGTAATTCTTTCATTTTTTATGTTTATTTAAATAATAAAATTAATATTATTAAAAACAAAACAAAATAAATAAAAAATTAAAGTAAACCAGTAGAAAAAAAAAAAAGTATAAAAATTAATTAAATTTTCATAAGAAACGTATAACATAAATAAATAAATAAATATATATATTTTTAACTCACTTAGGATTAACAGATATAAAAAATAAAAATTATTTTTAATTAAATATTTATTAAATTTGATGGTGAAAAGCCAAACACACAGAAAAAAAAAGCTCAATTAAAAATGAAAGAAATAACATAAAACCTTATAAATTCTAATTATAATGCAATTGTAATGTTTTTATCTCTGTGTTGTACCTAAAAGCAAAACACATAATTTACGCTTTTTCCTTTAAGTATTCAGGTGTAGTATTCTATTTCTGTGTTAAACAGTATTATTAGTGGGGAAATAAAGTAACTATAAATATATTTTTTATAATAATAATAATAAAAGCCCTTTTCAAGAGTGTTTTAGTTTAATTTTTTATTAATTTAATTTGCTCTCTAGATTTATTTATATTTTTTATTATTAACAAGAAGAAGAAAAAGAAAAAACCACTTTAATATTTAAAGTAAGAAAAAAGAAATCACTCTAATTGGCTGCTTCAATGATAAAATAACTCAAATAAAATTTTATTTATCCTTACAACATAGAAAAAAGATGAAAAATAAATGACAAAACTGTTAATCCTAAGCAATAGTATTATTTAATTAATTAATAAAACTATATTTATACATATATCATTCTTTGCTAATTAAATTAACCCTAAAATTAAATTTAATTAAAGCAGTAAAGCAATTTTAAACCCAACTATTCTTATCTTATATTAAAATTAATTAAAAGAAAGCGAATAATTGTTTTAAATCTGAATTTGAAATTTATTTATTTTATAACATCCTCCCCATTTACAAACAAATAAAACAACCATTATTAATTATTTATTATTAATTACTAATATTCAAAACAGACAGCAAAATAAATAAAAAGTATTTAATCCATTAATTATTTAATTAATTTAAAAGACATAAAAAGAAAAAAAAACTATACTCAAAAGAAATTTAATATTATTATAATTAATTAATTAATTAATTAAATAATTAATAAAAAAAAAAAAAATTAAAACATATATTGTAAAGTAATTAACATAAATTTAAAGTTACTAAAAAATAATAATAAAAATTACAAAACAAAAAAAAAAAAAGGAAAATAGTTTTAAAAACAAAAAATTATAAAATAATTGATTTAAGTAATTATATTAATATTAAGCTAAAAATAAGCAAAAAAAAAAAAAAAAACAAGTAAAAACCACTTTAATTAATTAATTAAACAAAAAAAAAAAAAAAATATATATAAAAGAATTATTTGAAACTAATTAAAAATTAATTAATTAAAAAAAACAGAAAAATTTTGTGATAGAAAAAAAAAAATTAAAAATTTATAAAGATTTTTTTTTTTAGAGACTAAATTAAATTAAATTAAATTATTTAATTAATTAATTAATTAATTAAAAAAAAAAAAAAAAAAAAGATGAAGAAAAATTAATTAATTAATTAATTAAATGATTTTTTTATTTGAATTTTTATTTTTTTATTTCGGTGGTAAATTAAAACCCTTTTTGTGGTTTCACTACCGTATAGTTATTATTATTTTTTTTTTTTATGTCGGTTAATTCTTTCCTTTAATTTAATTTTTTTTTATTAGATTTTAAGTAGATTATTATTAATTAATTCAGTAATTAATTAATTAATTAACAAAGAAAAGTATATTCTAATAATTATTAAGAAAAATAATAATAATAATAATAATAATTAAATTCAATTAAATTTATAATAAGTAAATTAACCCTTAAAAACTCTATCTATCTATCTATCTATTTATCTATTTACCTAACTTTGTATAATTATATCTAGTTTAGTTATTTTTAGTAAAATCATTTTATTTTAATTTTTTTTTTTTCATGTTTAAGTTCATTTTTAAATACCTTTTTAAACAACTTTAATTTAGTTTAAAACATTGTTTTATATATATATATAAAGTAATGAATGTTGTTAGCCTGGGGTGTTTTTAACAAAAAAAAAATTAAATTTGTATCTCGTAAATCCTTTATTCGTGTGACAGCTTAAAGTGGGCATTAATTAAGTTAATTCCAGTTAAATTAACAAACACGTCAAACATAAAGAAAAAAAAAACATTTTAACTAGGATATAAAAACAGGAAGGGACTAAATTATTTCAAGCATATTACAATAAGCTTACATTTTATGTTTCTCTCTGAAAAAAAATCCAATTTGATTGAAAATTACAAATAATTGTTAATCATAGTAAAAGAAAAAATAAATTCATACAATTAAGCTTACTAATAGCACAAAGAAAGCTTTTTTTCTTTCTATTATGTTTGCTCTTTTTGCCCACCCCAATTACTTCTTACGCTTGAAAATGAAGTTCCCACACACACACACAGTTTAAAGCTGTCACTTTGAGAAGAAAAAAAACTTTCAAAGGTAAAAAAAAAAAAAAATTAATAACAACCGTTTAAGCTTACTATTCATTCAATAAATTAAGTTAATAATGATTTTTCTTTTTTAAAACTTAACGAGATTACGAACTTTATGTATAAAAAAGAATAAAAATCGAAGAGAAATACAAAGACCACTCTGTGTTAGAGAAACATAATTGGTGTAATTGTTAGTATAATTCCTGGCGATAGTTTAATTATTTTCATACATTTTAACATAGAAATAAAGTTTATTAATAAAAAAAAAAAAAAAACTATTATCATACGGATTTGTGATATTTAAGTTAATAATAATTGTTTAGATTAGGTTAATTAATTAATTAATTAATTAAAAATGTTTTATTTTTTTATTTTTAAATCCCAAATACATGATAAACGTTGGGATTTTATGTTCTATTAACTAGCCTTTATCGGTTTCCAGCTACAACTAGCTACCCTTATCTTTTCTATTTCTTTTTCTTTGTTGATCAAAACATTATGTTTATATATTGTATTTCCTCTTTCGTTTTAACAACCAATTATGTATACAAAAGAAAATTTACTAATTCAATTACCCTTTGGTTAAAATTATAACAAAACCAACCAACCTCATTGCTCAGAGACGTGGCTAGGCTGATACAAATTCATTACTTTAGAATTACTTTTTTAATTTTAATTTATAAAAAAAAAAAATAATTATTTATTAATGATATTCCTATTAAATATTCCTGCCAATCCTATTGTTTTCATTCCCCTTTTTTTATTAAATTTATTTTTGCATCATTATTATTATAAACAAAAGTTAAAAAAATTATTTTCTTTGCTCAAATTATTAAAAATGTTAATTAATTAATAAAATTAGAAATAAAAATATATATTTAAATAAAAAATATAAAAAAAAAATCATTATTATTTTTTTTTTTTTGTTTGGCTGAATAAAGGCTGAAAAAAGGATTTTTTCGTTCTTTTATTGTAAATTTTCTTTAGAAAAAAAATTTTCACTTTTTAGTTTAAAAAGATAACAAAAAAAAAAAAAATTAGGATTAAGTCTAATAAAACAAAAAACAAAAATTACGTAAAGCAAAGCAAAGTAAAGTAATGAAACGAAAGGCTTAAATCACATAACAAGCAACTAAGGTGGCAACAACAACAAAAAAAAATTTCTCTTTTTAATTCTTGTTTTTTTTTTTTTTTTTGTGTAATCATCTATTGGGCGATACTGGTGAAAAGCATAAATAAGCAGGATAAAATACCAACCTAAGCAAAAACAAAACAAAAAAAAACAAAAATATTCAGCTGTCATCAAAAACTAAGTAGAAAAGCTTAAACAAAGCACAAGCAAGTTGCCAGCTTAATTGCTTCAATGTTGTTATCCTCTATGAAAACGAGGAAACAAAAATACTTTTTTAACATTAAAAACATATAAATAAACTTAAACTAAAAGTATAGAAGACAATATTTATTAATTAATTGAATTAATTATTTAATTTTTATTGAATTTAGTTTGAATTTAGTTGTAAAAAAAAAAATTGAATATAAAAAAAAATATTATTATTATTATAGAGACAGAGACAAACACAGGTAGTCAGGTAGACGAATGAATATATATAATTAGCAACTAATTAATTAAAAAAAATAAATAAATAATTTCAAAATAACTTTTGCGTGGCATTTTACATGGAATTTGATTTAATTATGGTTTGATTTCGTTCTTTTTCTAAATTAATTTTATGTTTTACGCTTTATTCCTGAAAGTTTTTTATTTAAGTTTGTTCAAGAATAATTTTAATAAATTAAATACATGTTGTAATTATTAATAAGCTTTATTAATTATGGTGTAATTATGCTGAGTTACAACCTGAGTAACAGAAATTCAGCATAAACACACGACAATGCCTCACATGACAACTAAACTCTAGCCTCAAGCTGATTTAATTTTTTATTTTTTTTATTATTATTTAATTAATTTTAATTGTTTACTTTACGTTACTTTAATTCAAAAGTTCCTTTATTATATATAATTAATTAATATTAATTTTTTTAAGTTTAATTAATTAAACTCTTTCTCAAAAGCAAAGGAAAAAGAAAAGAAAAACAAACACAAAAATAGTAAACCAAACGGCGCAAAAGTTATTGACAAAAAAATTTTTCATTCATTCACAAAACACAAAAAAATTATTTAATTAAAAAATTGTTCAGGAAATAACTATATAAATTATTTAATTAATTAACCAAGTAATAAACTAGGAAAAAAAAAATATAAATAAATAAAATTAATAATCTTCTTTCTCTTTTTAAACTAATAAACGATAAAAAACAAAAAAAAAAAAAAATCAACTGTAATCCCTAATAATAAAAATTCTCAATAGAAATAAAAAATTTATTTAAAAATTATATTTATCATTGTTAAAAGAAAAAAAAAAGAAAATATTTTAATCAATTTAATTAAATAATTAATGAATTAATTAAACTAATACAAAAGAAAAAGCGAAAGAAGGAGAAGAATAAGATGATGAAACATTTAAAGCAAAAACTAAAAAAAAAATAAACTTTATAAATATTTACATATCGTATATAAAGAAAATTGAAAAATATGTTTTATGTTGGAAAATTATTTATGTTTTATGATTTTTTTTTTATTATTTAAATTACGATAGAAGTGGCTTTGCTCATGAATTATACAGCGGTTTTGCTGGTTACAAACTGTTAAACATTCCAATGATTCAAATTGCTTTTCAGCTTACACACACACAAAAATAAAAGCTTTAAAGCTTAGCTAAATTAAGTAAATTAAATTCGAATAACAAAACGTTAAAAAAATATTATTTAAATGCATAAAAACCGCTGTATTGATATTAATTAAAAAAAAAAAAAAAAAAAAACAATTATTTTCCCCCCGAAAGCCATTTCTAATATTAAACGATTAATTAATTAATTTAAAACTCATTTAAGCAAAATAACAAAAGAATTAAGTAAGTAAAAAGTACAACAAAAAAATTAATAAAAAAAAAATTTTTGAATGACAAAATAAACAAAAAAAAAAAAAAAAAAAAAATTAAATAAAGTAAATCAGCTGCCTTTAAAAGAAAAAAAAAAAAAATTAAGAAAACTAAAATATAAATGTATAAGAATGGATTAAATAAACTAATAAAAAACAATTTAATTAATTAATTAAAAATAAAAATTGTACAGTGTGAAAAAGTAAAAAAACCAAAAAAAAAAAATTTAATTAATTTTTGTGAGAAGCAAAATTATTAAAATAAGAAAAAAAAAAAAAAAAACATAAAAATATTTTTATAAAAAGAAAAAAAAAAATAAATAACAAACAAATATTTGAATAAAATTAATTAATTTCCGTCGTTAGTAGCATATATATTAAATAAACACAAAAACAAAAAAAAATAATTTAATTAATTAATTTTCCTTTCTTTCTCGTTTTATTTCGTTTTCATTTTTGTGATAAGAATGACACAAAACAGAGTTTTTAATTAAAGGAACAGAGACAAACAAGTCTTATGTTTAACTATTATTAGGGGCGTTGAAGGTGTTTTATTTTTCAATTATTATTCAACCATAGTTTATTATTTTATTAATTAATTATCAATCAATTTAGTAAATAAAAAAAAAAATTCACTCAATCTAGCTTAAAAATTCGTTTAACAAAACGTTCAACAACATTTATTACATTTTTCTCAACAAAATAATTATAAAAAAAAGCTCCCCAAAAATTCATTAACCCCACGTAACTACGTGGCAGTTTTGCACACAAAAAACATAGCCAACTCCTGTAACATTGATTACAAAAAATCCTTTTATCAGAAATTTTAATTTTATTCATAATGGAATTGGATTTGAAAACTAATTAAAACAATAAAGAAAAAAAAAGAAGTTTATTTCTGTTACTGTAAACAGAAGGATTTTGATTTGCTTGCACACACACACACACAGAGCAGCTAAAGTTTATTTATTTAATTTTTTTTTTTTTAAATAACAGAAAACACCTTCGTTCCCAAAATAAATTAATTAAAAAAAAATGTATCAACAGAATTAAAGAAAAAAAAAAAAAAAAAACATCGACTTGTGCCAATTTGTAAGTAAATTATTTAAAAAAAAAAAAGAAGCTTTTCGTTTGCAAATTAATTAATTTTCGTTATTTTGCAACAAAAATGCTTTATTGAACGGTTTTAGAATTGTGCCAATTGGATAAAACTCCAACAACAACAAAAATTGTTAGCTTTTAGGCGTAAAAAGAAAGAAAAAAAACATTTTCATATTTTTTTTTTAGTTGTATTTAAAATTAATAATTTAATTAAGAATATTATGATTTCTTATTAGCAAAATTTATGATTTAATTAAAAAATAAAACACACACACACACACAAACAAACACTCATAATTGGTTTAAGTCATGTTAAAGTTGATTAAAAAAAATAAAAAGTAAGAAAGGTAAAATAAATTATATTTCTAGACGATAATTAATTAATTTTTAAAACTAATAAAAAGAAAAAAAAAAAAAACAAGTAAAATTATATTAATTAAATTAAATTTAAAAAAAAAAGATTAATTAATTAATTAATTATTATTATTATATATAACAAAAAGAAAAAATCTAAATTAAAAATTAAATGATAATGAAAGAAACCCATAGTCATTCATAGAGTATACGTAGATCATTCCAATTAAACATAAATAATTAATTTAAAAAAATAATAATAATTTTAATAAAAAAAAAAAAAGAAAAATCTAATTAAAATTAATTAATTAATTAAAAAAAATTCTAATAAAACATTAAAGAAAAAAAAGAAAAAAAAAATTTTTTTTTGTTGGAACTTTTTTGTCTTCATGTAAAAAATGGAAAGAAAATAATTAAAAATTTTAATAAATTATAATAATAATAATAATAATAAAGACAATTATAAAGAGGGGAAAGAAATATAATTAATTAATTAATATTTAATTTATTATAATAATAAAGTAAAAAAAAAAAAAAAAATTAATTAAAAAAGAAAAACCTTTTTTTTTTTGTTTGTACCTTTTATTCAGTTTGTTGCTGCCTTTTTTTTGTATTTTTACAGATAAAAATAATAACGTTAATAACATTTTGTTTATTAATTAATTAATTCTTTTGAAATACAGACAGTTGTTCTTCGTAATTTAATTAAATCAATGGAATAAATATTTCCTGAGAAATTCTACTCTTTTTGTAAACAAAAAAACATTTATAAGGTTTTATTTATAATTACAAAAGAAAAACATTTAGCTAATGCATTAATACAAAGGATTTTCTGTACGATTCTAATTTCAATTTCAATTATTAATTAATTAACAACAACAACAAAAAATAATTTCATTAATAATTTAACAACAAGAAAACACACATTTTATTTTTGAATAAACAACACAATAAAAATATAATAAATAGGAGGTCTATTCCTGGAATAATAGCGATAAAACTGCATTGTTCACATTTTATAATTCAAACAAGGAACAAAAATAAAACGTACAATGATTTAACGATTGGAAAAAATATTAACAAAGCTTAAGGAGAGAGGTTTGACATTAAAAAATCTATTTTTATACATTTTATTAATAAAAATCATTTTTATTATGAAAATTCATAAGATTTCCATGACATTTATTCATGTTTTGATTAAAATACCAAGAAATTTTCCATTTTACAAATTTAGCATAAAAAATTAAGGTAAGTCAATGTTTAAAAAAAAAAAAAAAGAAAGGAAAATAAATCATAACCAAATACAGCATAAAAAAAATGATGAAAGAACTTTATTATCCGTTGTAATAAATAACGATATCACTGTATTAAAGTTTATTACGATTATAAGCTTTAGGCATTTCATAACAAAGCATTAAAATTAAATTACGGTGAAATAAAAAGCACAGAAATTAGCATTCAAAACAAGAAAATAAATAAATAAAAAAAAAACAACAGAATAAACTGAGTTGAAAACTAATAAACAAATTTTGTTTACTATGGTATAAGGGTGTTGCAACCAGCACAACCCCAATTTATTGACCATTACATGTTTATAGGCGATCAGAATACCAAATACACTTGTTACATATTTAAATTGAATTAATTTTATAACGAATTATAGGCGATTTAGAGTTTTATTGCAATATTAATGTTTTCTAATTAAACCCAGTTCATTACAGTAAAAAAAAAAAAAAAAAACGCAGCTTCACAAGCATTGGTAATCCAAAATCAATATAAACAAATTAAATTAAAACAAAAAATATAAATTAATGAAAACTTAAAGCTTAAAACGCCATGACCTATCGTAATACCAATTACACAGCGCTTAAATCACAGCACATATGCTTAGCAAAAAAAAAAAAAAAAGTTTTACTTGAAATATTTTGTTGCTTCAGTAAATTTATGTTAAATAACATCACCATAACTCGCAATTAATATTAGCATAGTAAAGCTATATTTTTTCGTTTTGTGTTTTTATATTTAATTAATAATTCTGTCTTAACATCGTGCAACATCAACACGTAGAGTAGCTACTCTAACCTATTCTGTTTTTATTCTTTTTTTTTTTTTTTTTTTCATTTTCACACATAAATATGATAAAATTTCTTTCTTTTTGTTTTTATTAATTTCATAATTATAAAATTATAATTGTTTTTTTTTTTTATTGGATTGAAACAACATCGCTGTGTTTTTAATTAAGAAATAATTTTTTTTTTGGTGTTATCATAGAACGATTATAAAATTTATAATTTTTTTTTTTTTATTTTGTTACTGACTAAGTGGAATAATTATATAAACAGGAATGGAAACCGCAATAACGTCAACAGTGTTAAAAATTAAAAAAAAAAAACATAGCAACGTCATTAAATTTGTTAAAACTGTAAGTAAACAACTTTTATGCGATAATTAAACAAACAAAAAATTGTTACCAAATTAAAGTATTGAGTCATTTCGGTAAGATTTCCACGGTTGTTAGCAAAAAACATTCTGCTACATTTCAATAAACCCCTTTTAAATAAGCCGACATTAAACGAAACGTTGTACCACATACTGCAAAACTAAGCGTACACATCCCATCAAATACGAGTAAATACATCTTTAAAATTAAAATTATATTCAATGTAATAAATGTAAGAAAAGATAGAAAATTATATAATTATGATTAAATAATAATAAACCTATTCCACCCCACTATAAAGCTGATTAAATACATTTTCGAGACACGAAACCATTTAGCTTAGTTACTTTGATACTTTTTTGTCCCATATAATATAAAACAGTAATTATTAATGTTGTCTTGTATGAGGTAAATATGAAAAAAAAAACTTTCACTCTTATTTAATCAAACAAAAAAAAAATAAATTATTTTAATTTTTTTATTACTAAATGTTTAATTAAAAAAAAAAAAATCTTGTTGCAGACAAGTTTTATTTTTCATATTGATAATAAGATTACTTTAGACTTTACCTAGGTTCAAAGGTAAGATATTTTTTATGTAATAAACAGAAGGTAATTATATTAAAATAAAATCTTAAAAAACAACAATCAAATAAAGCATTAAAAAAGCTTTAAAAAGCATTTTGAAAAAAAATAATAACAATAAAAACCATGTAATTGTCAATAAAAATTAAAAAAAAAAAAACAATTGAAATGCTTTTTCTATTTCATTCAAAACAAAAAAAAATAAATAAAATTAATATTTTAACGATTTTTTGTGTATAAATTATTGTAAAAACATATTAAAAAAGCACAAAAGTAATAAATAAATAAAAAAAATAATAATTATTATTATTATATGTGTTTTTAATATTTTTACAGCACACGTTTTATATTGATTTATTAAAGTTTCTGTTTCGGTTTTTATTGATTTATGTTTTGATAATTTTGTTACCCTGATTTTGCTAAAGGATTGTTTTCGTTGTTTATATTAAACCAAAAAAAAAAAAGTTCATCCTTCAAATATTGTTAGTAATAATAATAAAAAATTATAATTTTTATGATAAAAAATGTAAATTAGTTTGAAGTAACGACCAAATTGGGTTCAATAGTTAACCATTTAAGTCCTTAACTAATTCTCTTATCAACGGAATAGCAAAAACATACCAACGCCAATTCTTTAAAGTAAACGAATAAAACCGGTCAGATTAAATTGTTTTTTATTTCTTCAGTTGTTTGGTGATGACTTTAAACTTGAATTTAAAACACCAAACGTTAAATAAACCAGAATTGAATTGCAAATAAGTATTTATGACGGAAATAATGAAATTTTGACAGGCAGTAAATCCTTTCAAATTAACCAAGTCAAGGTTTGTTTATTATTTTTTACAACTTTATCATTGTTTTAATGAATCAAGCCTTAAATATTGTTTACTGAAAATTAAAATTAAAGTTGTATGTTCCTAGTGAAGTAAAAATAAAATTGTTTTATTAAAACCAGTTACAGTATATTATCGAGAAAATGTTTGTGATTTTTTTCCCCCTGTTAATTTTATTGCTGCTTATCGTTATTATTCTGTTTAAATTACAATGATTCACCTATAAGCAATTTTATTTTATTTATTTACTTATTAAACATGTAAATAATAAAGAATCATTATGACAAAGATGTCAATAAACATTATCTTGAATAATAAAAAAAATAAAATAATAATAAGAAAGATAAAAAGTAAAATTAATTAATTAATATACATATCTAATTAAGCTAACCGATAATTAACAAACTATTTAACGTAAAATTATTATTATTATAATTATGAATAATTTTGTTTAATTTATAATTACTTAATAAAAAAATTACCGTTATTAATTATAATTAAATTTTAATATAAACAAAGGTAAACATTTTGGTTTTTGTTTTCTTCTTTTATTGGTTTGTTAAAACAGTTGTGCGATTAATTAATTGACTTGGAATTTTTATTAGTATACAATTAGATAGGTTAATTAATTAATTTATTAGTTAATTAATTAATTAATTAATTAATGAATTTTACGATAAAAATTTGTGTTTATTGTCATAAGCAGATTATTTGATCAAGGTGAACATTTGGCATTGCATACATTTCGGTGGTGTTTTTTTTTTTTGTTAAGACAAAGTAATTTTTTTATGAAATCATCTAAAAATTCAATCCTCTTTTTAATAAGAATTATTTAAATAAAAAAAGGTAAATAGTCTTATCAAACGGATTACTCATATCAAAATTTGACAGAAATCTATACCCCAGGTAACAATAGTTGTTTTCACCGTAGTTAGTTACCTCATCGTTTACACATGCAGTGCAAACATAAATACGTTTAAACGGAAATATCGACGTTGATAGATCGTGGGGACTTCTAATTATTTTTCCAGCAAAAAAAAGTTAACAAACAACATGTTTTAAAACAAACTTTTTAAAAACTTACCAACCCTGGCTAAATATAAATAATTTACGAGCATTTTAATATCTCTCTAATCGTATTTTGCGCAAAAAAAAAAAAAACCAATAAATAAATAACAATTCATAAACGTGGATGTGTTTATCATACGTTATCAGTACATAAAATTATCATCATAAGGAAAATAAAAATGCGATAAATAGCGAAGCAACAAAAAACAAATTCAATTGGTAATCGTAATCAAGATAACAAAACTTATTACAACTTTTTGTTTCTTTTTTTTTCCACATTTGTTTATTATTTGATTAAATGAATAAATAAATAAATAATTAATTAACACTAGAGTTGATTAAAAATTACAAACAAAAAAAAAAACAAACTGAAACAAGTTATTTAAAATTAAGAAGAAAACACAGCAAAAAAAAAAAATCACACCGAAACACCTTGATAAATATTTGGACATGGCAGCTTATTAATTATCTTGACAATTCTGTACGAAAAAAAAAATTCTTTTTTTTTTTTTTTTTGTTTATAAGATGTTATAATTAATAATGGAATAAAAAATATTTGTTTTCTTCGTTGTTATTTATTAAATCCAACCACAAAAAGGCGATAATTACACAAAACAAAAATAAAAGAAAAAAATTGTTTGTGTAATAAAAAAAATGTTTGATGGTAAATACGGAATTGTTATTTTAATAATTTTATGCAGAAAATAAAATTGTTAGAATAATAAAAAAAAATTATGAATAATAAAGAAAAAAAAAACTAGTGACAGTTTATGACATAAATTTCGCGTATTTAATATGCAACCAGCTGAATGTAGAAACCGTTTTTCTACCGATTGAAATTAAATAAAATAAGCTCTAAGCGATTTATTACATAAAAACGAGAAACGACATAACAACAACAAAAAAAAAGCTTAATAAAGCTCAACATTTCAGTGTCAATTACATCTAAAACCGTAACGGTTACTTAAGGTTGATTTGTCACAACAACAATTGAAAAACTCGGACCACCACCCAAAAAGTAAAACAAAAATAAATTTAATTAAAAAACCAGAACGAACTTTTTGTTAAAAAACGTTAAAATAGCCTTAGGGTGAATTTCTTACATTTTCTGTGTGTGTTTTTAATTTTTTTTTTTTTGTAATTTATTATAAAAGTTAATATTTATCTGAAAACAGCATAACTCTCAACCCTATTAAATTCTATTTTAAATAGTAAAGGGTGGTGTTTTACTCTTGTGTTGTATTCTTCTTTCTTTTTTTTAATTAATTTATATCGTCTGGTTACTTTTATCGTACTTTTGTGGGAAGAAACACAAAAATATTTCCTTTTTTTTGGGATGTTCAAACATTTTTTGTTCAATGGGGTTATTAACATTAAACATTGGGAAGTTAAATACAATTTATCCTACTGTAAATATAATTCTTTATTGATTTTTTATTTCTATTTAATAACCAACCATACATTGGACTAAATGATTAATGATTTATTCTTTTTTTTTTTTTAAACTTAAGCACACAGTTTTAACACTTTAATCCAGATTTTAAGTGAAAAAGAAATAAAGAAAAGTTTAATTATTCCCAATCAAATACTCATTTGATTAATTAAAATTACAAAGTGATTAGCTATTTAACCTTTACAATAACTTCGCATTACCTTTAACTAACGCAAACTTTATTTTATTTCTATAGAATAAATGTCGAAAATAAGCAGCATTTTATGTGCTTTAATAAACTTAAATATAACCGATAAAAACATAAAACATTAATATTTTATAACATTGTTTATCCGTGTATATTAGTCCTTATCACCTTATTAAATCTTTAGGCATCAAATGCTTTATAAATAATTATTTTATTTAATAATTCATAATTGACTTTTTTTTTATTTGTATTATTATTAGTATTATTGTTTACAAATAAAAAAAAAAAATAATAAACAGCAAAAAGCACACATAAACATGTAAATGTACAGCAATTTAATGTAATGTATCTACTGCTGTTTACCTGTTTAACAACGTTGTTGTATTAAAAAGCTTAAAGCGTAAAAGCGAAGCGTAATTATAAAGCTAACTGGACTGTAGAACAGAGTCTTCATTGTATACGTTTTGTTGAATGAAAGAAAGAAAGAAAGGAACAAAAAAAAAACAATCAAAACCAAACAGAAAAAACTTTATGAATTTTTTAGTTTAACGAAGCGCTTTGGTGAGCTCAAAACGACGTAAAAAAGAAAAAAAGTGAACTGGCGACGCTGCAGACTTAAAACTCAACAAGACGGTTCGGATGCTTAAAAACGAAAAATTACAAAACTCTGCATAAACTTTTATTATTATTATTTAATAATAATAATAGAGAAAAAAAATAAAATAAAAATAAACAAATACTACTCCCACTAATAAATATTTTTAATTTTAATGCAAAATTTTTCACTTCATTCACTATGTAAAAAAAAAAAAAAAGAAGAGATTTTAAATTGTAAACAGTAAAAATTCGCATGTAAAAATAGTTTAAAGACGAACAGCAAAGTGTTCAGGTTAAATAAATTATTTAATAATAATATTTATCGCTAAAAAAAAAAAAATAAAATAAATTGTGTAACAAGTGGTTTTTCTGTTATTTATTTTATTAATTAATGAAATATTTTATTTATTTTTGGTGACTTTTTTAATTTTTAAATAATTTTCAATCGTTCAAACCTGTGTGTGATTGTGTTTAAATATTTTAATAATTTTTTATTATTATTAATAATATATTTTTCTGTATTTATTTTATGTTTTTTTTTTTTTTTTTAATGAATAAGTAGAGTAAAACATATTTGAATGTATTATAATAACAGAAGTGTAATCATAAATAAATGAAAAAAAAAAAAAAAAAAAACAATAAATTTTTTGTATACAGAAATTATTAATAAACCGTTTGCGATTGACCATTTCTTTGCCTTATTTACAAAATTACATTTTGTTAATGTTTTTACACTAAAAATATATTAAAAAAAAAAAAATTTATCGATAATTATTATTTATTTAATATAATTAAATAATAACCATAAAAGTGCGAAAAATAGTAATTTAAAAACAAACAAAAAAAATAATTGGATTACAGTGTTAAAACCTTATAATTGTTATTTCAAAGTAAAACAACAAAAAATTAGTTAATTTAATTAATTTAGAAAACATAATTAAAAAAAAAAAAATTATAAAAAATAATAATGAAAATGAAAAAAAGAGTGTGTTGTAATTCATGTACAGAAGAATTTAATTTAACAAATTGTGGTTTTACACATTTACCACCAGAAGAATTTGTCAAATCACAGGTAATGTTCGTTAGTTAGTTAGTTAGTTTTTAATTAATTTATGTTGCGTTAAATAACATCGTCCTTCAAAAATTTATTTATTTATTTGATTAATTAACATATAACTGAGATATTTGTAATCTAACTTATGAAAATTAATATTACACAAAGTCACGAACCTGAAATGATGGGTGTCATCTGGAAAGTGAATTTTTTAATGTGAAATTATTTATTTAAAATGCACCCAAATTTGCTTATCTTTTTATAAATTTTCTTAAGCAAAGCAACTTAAGTCTATTTCATTCAAATCATATAAATGGTGTTAATTGAAGCATTTTTCGTTTTTTTCTATCAATATTCTTTCTTAATCTAAGTCAAGTTTTTTAAATAATTTTTTTTTTCTTTTTTTTTTTTTAAATAAAAATCGCATAGTTTCAGTTGAGTTAAATATTTAATTATATTATTATAATTGTAATTAATTCAAGTTGAGTTATTTTTAATTATTGCTGACTCAACATTGCACACTTATAATCAAATAAAATTAAACTTGAGTGGAGAGGAGAGAAAAAAACATTTTTTTATTTCTTTTTTTTTTTCAAACATAATTTTCATTTTTACGTAATAAATTTTTTTTGTTTTTATTTAATAATTTTAATAATTTTTTTTTTTTTTTTTAGTGGCAAACAAGAACAAAAAGTACATTATTTTTCCTATATCGATGGATAATTGCTATATTTTTCATTGGTGTTGTTATAAATTCAATGACAACAAATGTAACAGCATTAGATTGGGGTTTATATTTTATTTATTTAACACATTGGGGTATATTAATGTGTATGATAACAACAACAACCGGTGCAATATTAGTTACACTATGGCATTATCATCCTGAATACGCAGGTAAATTAAAACAATAAAAAAAAAAAAAAATTGCTATAAATAATTAATTAAATAATAGATAAGATTAAAAAAAAAAATAAAATAATAATTTGCTAAAACCTAACGCTTATTTAAGCTTCTAAAGTTCATTTAACAAAAATAATAAAAAATATAAATGATTGAAGCGATGGTTAAACGTTATAAATAATCTAATTAATAATAATTTTAAAAAAATAAAAAAAATTACCCAAGAAATATTATTTACTTATCAATTAGCGAGTTATTGATAAGAAAAGTTTTTTTTTTCTTTTTTTTTTCGATTTATTGAAAGTGAAAACATTTGTAGGGTTTTTAATGAATATTTTATATTGAAAATACGAGGAAAAGCTCCTAATTAAATCCTTTTTTTTTTCATGGTTTTTTATCATTAAAATAATTAATTATATATTTATAGATCGTATTAATGAGAAAAATGAAATGCCAACACCGTTTAAAGTATATTGGGCGTTACACAATACAACATTAATATTATCATTTGTAATCACAATTATCTACTGGGGTATTTTATACAATGGTAAATATACAACAACAAAAATGTATTTTAATTAATTATTACAATGTTATTAATAGAAATTATTCATTTATATTTGCAGATAAAACCGTTATTGATGCTAATAATGTTCTTATTCATATTACAAATGCGGTTATTATGTTTTTAGATGTAATTATTGTTGCATATCCAATACGTATAATGCATATTATACAACCTGTTGCAATGGGAATTTTTTATTGTCTATTTACGGTTGTCTTTTATTTATGCGGTGGTCAAGATAAGTAAGTAATTAATTCTTTAACGCATGCACGCATTTTTCTTTAAACAAATTCATTAACGCGTATTATTTGCGGTTAACAACAATACGTGTTTACTTGTGCATTACCTATGCGTAAAATTCGACAAGAAACATTTACAAATTATTGTTGCGTTTACATTAATGCACTTAACACTACTCATATGCAATAAACATGTGAAATTATTAATTTAAAAAAAAAAAGAAAAGAAGTTATTACTTAATAATCTTTTAATTAATAATATATAATTAAATGAAATTTAGCTTTTTCATTCATTTTCGTTTTATTTTATTTATTTATTTTTTTTTTAATAACAAACTAAACTAGAAATTCTTTCAAGGTTGTTGCTTCTACTATTATTAACTATTATTAATTTCTATAAATAAATCAAAATTATTATTTATTAAATTGTTAAATAAATAAAAATAGGAAATATTTAACAAACATTATTATCATGCAATTAGGTTAAAAATTGCACACACAATTTTTTTTTTTTATAAATTCTTATTTATTTTAATATAGGAATGGAAATCGTTGGGTTTATAGCGTTTTAGATTGGTCAAAACCAAACACAACAATGATCACCGTGATCGGAACACTTATACTAGCCATCTGTGTACATTTATTCTTATTTAAGGTTTATAAATTACGTTCGATGATCCATACAAAATGTTTTGAGGATAATTTCATATTGCCAACCAATTCAACATTACAAACAGTATCAACGATTAATTGTGGCACCGACTGTGTTAATAATCGTCCAAATGGTATCTCAATGGTGTTGGGCAGTTATGGACATGATAATCGTGCATTTACACAAAGTTCAGAGAAAATGCATTATGCTACATAAGTGTGTTGTGATTAATTTGCCGACAAATAAACACCGATAGGAAACATAACCACTGTTTTTAAGTGTCACCTGCCTATAAATTAATACAAAAAAAAAAAAAAACTTTTCTAACAAATAATTTACCAAATAAAATAAAATAAAATAATATAAAGAAAGCTGTGATGTTTACATCTTATAATTAATTAATTAATGCAAAAAATTAAAATTTGTAAATTTAACTTAAAAATAAATGATTTTTTTTTTTGTTATTTAACTAAATAAATTATTTAAGAAATAACTAATGATAGTCAATACAACATTGACTTATTTATCATTCAATTAGATACATTTACATTTTTATATAATCATTTTAATCATTTAAGGTGAAAAACAAATGGTGTATTGTACTCTTAAAATTAATTAAAAATAAATAAAAGTATTAAAAGAATAATAATAAATGTGGTTTTAAAAAGCTTCTTTTTTTTTTTTTTGTTATTTATTTAACAAAATATTATGCAAGCATCTAAAGTGTTATTTTTCCATTTTTATTTAACTTATAGCTTAAATACGGAACAAAACTTCAATCAACAAAAAAAAAAAACAATACAAGGTGCTTTAAACTTGAAATAAATTATATTTTATGTAACAAACACTAGACAACAATAAATATAGAAACTATCTTAACTGAATGCGATCAATATTAAAAGTGAAATTTATCTTAATTAATTATTTAAAGTTAAAGAAAATCTCTTTAAGCCATAAACTAAGCGAATAATTATTATTATTTCCTTATCGTCAATTAGTCATTAATAATAAATTTAACTAAACTGAGTGGAAAAAAAAAATCATCATTGAGGCATAATTACGTGATTTTTGTGTAAAATAACAGCCATGTGGTTTTATTTTTTAATAAATAAAAATAGAAAAACAATATTTCAATAGACTTTTCAAATTGTTTGTTCATTTTTTTTTTAACCCCTTTGTCTCATTACACTTAAATATTTCATTCAAATTTACTTCAAACCAACATTATTTACATTAACTAAAAGACTATAAAAAAAAAGTTACACGCACCGAAAAATGATCTTTTGTAGATAAATTTCCGGTAAAAAAATCAATTAAGGTTAACGAATTTTAGCGAAAAAAAAAAAATAAATATTATCTAAAGATGCTTCCTTTAAATAGATAAAATGTGTCATTGAAGCGTTTTTTAAATAAGCAAACAAACACAAACAATTGACTTTACTCACGTTAAAGGTAAAAACTTTAAATAAATAAAATTTAGTTTTACGTAATAATATCGAAAAAAAAACAAAAATCAAAAATTATTACTAAAGCCACTTAACTTAACTTAAATAATAATAATAATAAAAAAAAACTGTTAATAAATGTCAACTTCCTAAAATCATACAAAATTTATTTAACCGAGGTGATATTTGATAACCAACAACCAACCGACAATATTTTTTTTTTTTGTTGCTTATAAACTTGATTTAACTTACTTAATGTAAATATGTAAGCAATAAATTTTGCAAAACAAGTAAGTTATTCTCTGTTAAATTGTATCATTCTATAAGGAAATTCAATAAAAAAATAAAATAAAATAAAATAAAATGTAAAGAAAAAAAAACTTCACAGGCTTCATTCAATCAATGTAATTTCCTGTTTAAACTCTTAACTCATGTTAACATGTAAAGTAAACAGAAAATTTTGCACATAATATATGTCAATGTATAATTAACGATTTTATTTAAGTTTTTACACAAAAAAAAGGTATTAATTGTGTAAATCTCTATGCAAAATAAATAAAACATCAACCTTGTTAACGTCAATGTCATTAGACATAAAAAAAAAAAATATTTTTGGTAGTAATGCTAATAACATGCGAAATGTTTTAAAGTGGATTTTACAATAGATAGAAAAAAAATTACTACGCTTAAATATTTAACATAGATTTGATTTGTCTAATTTTTAATTTTTTTTTGATTAAATGTAATTTTGTATATATATATAAGTATTATCAGGTTTAATTGGGTTAAAAACAAAATTTTTGTTTGAAATTCAGCTGCATTTACCCAAGAAGAAATATGTTGAAAAATTAAAATTAAGCACAATGTTATTAAACTTATAACATATTTATAATAAACATGTTGATCTTGAGGTAAAATGAATTTAAATAATTGTGAAATTTTACTTTTTATAATAATAATTAACTATTGCCTATTAGTTATCAAATATTTATTACTTAAATGTTGTAATAAACGGAAGAATGACGATAAAACGATGTTAAGCTTTGTTTTAGGTTTACTTGCACTGACGTCAATGGTGCATCATCTAAATTGTTAAAAATTCCACTTTATTTATATATAAATAACGAAACAAATATAAAAACGAATTAAAATTGTGTTTTCCCCATATTAATTCAGTAACAAACAAAAAAAAAAAAGACCAAAAAAAGTTATAAATAAATAAAAACTCGAATTTTACACAGCATAAAAGCAGCTGAATAATGAAAATAAAACAATTTTTTACATTAAAAAACTAAGTGAAACTTCGATGTAACTATTATTCAATCGTTGAATTCACTTTTTATCATTTTATCATTTTTTTTTTGTTAACAAGAAATATTGATTAATCTTACCTAGCCAATGGTTACTTCATATAAAAATTCCTTTACATCTTATTAATACATTTTATGCATTCGGATAATTTTTGTATTTAAATCATTTTTCATTCTTATATAATAAATAAAATTTATTTAACTTACGCCACAAATATTACCTTTGTTTAATTGCTTCGGTTCGCATCTTTTAAAACAAAATAAAAATACTTTTAAACAAATTCTGTATAGCATTAACCTTTAATTAATTTTATTAATTATTAATAACATTATTTACTTACTAAATAAAAACAAAAATCTTTATCAAAACTATTTTCATGTTTCTTTCCTCCGGTTTTCAACCAAAAAAAACGAAAAAGTTTTTAACCTTAACCGAAATGAAATATAAATAAATTACCAAATGTATAATAAATTTTATTTATATATTATAATATAATAAAAAGGTGTAAGTAAACTAAGTAATATTACGAAATAATTATTTATAACAATTAAAAACGAAGAAAGAAACGTAAAAAAGAAAAAATAAAAAAAAAAAAAGCTTTATTCACGCAATGATTGCACAAGTGAATCGGTAACAAAATTAAGAGTAAAACCCTATAAAAGTTACGTTTTAAAAATAAACCTTATAAATTTCTTTTTTCTTTTTTTTTTTTTTTCATTTTTAGTTAACAATTGTTATGCTTTTTTTTTTGTAGCAAAAAGTTTGTTTTTCTGTTTTTTTCTCTTATCATTATTGTGATATTGTTATTAAATATATAAATAAATACAAAAAAAATTAATTGTTATTAAATATTTAAATTTGGATATAACTGCTGTATAAATATTAAAAACGAACAAATCTCTGATCTCTGTTTAACTGTATCGACTTCTATCAAAAACAACAGAATAATTTATTTGTCTGGTAGGTAATTATTTATTTTAATATTAGATAAAAACGATGAAAAATTATTATTTAATCAAAATTAATTAATATACGTAAATAAACAAGGAATGATAAAAAAAAAATAATAAAATGAAAAGTGTTATTATTACAGGTGTTTTAGCTATAGATATTCTGAACAATTAATTCATTTTTTTTTTATTTCACACAGAAATTATTAATTTTATGTAATTTTTAATTAACCAGATACCAGATTTAGATAAAACAATGACTTATTATACTTTGCCCTATGTAATAAATGTTGTAAATTACAAAATATATATATTTTTTTTAATTATCATTTTCTTACAGCAAAAGTTTATTTCGTTATTTTTTTAGAATAAAATAAAAAAAAAAAGACAAATGGTGACAACATGAAACATAACAGATAAATAATTTATTTGCTTTACAAATCAAATTAAATAAAATTCTCATAGAAAAAGCCATAATGACATGTTTTTTTTTTGCTTATTTTTCGTACGTTTTGCAAGACAAAAATCTTTTATGAAATTTCATTGATAAACATAATAAAAAAAAAAAAGACAAATAAATTGATTAGATAATGCGATATTGTTGGGTTTTTAGTTAATTATAAAGGTGGACAAACTCTGGTTAATTTTAAACAGATTTTAACCTTCGGTTAATTTTATTGCTACGACTTTGTTTAAAGTTTTTTTGAATTAAATTTTTTATTGTTAAAAAATACACTTACGGTTCTAAAGACTTTTTTTTTTTTTTTGTTGAAAAATTAACGATTTTATCCAGATATCGTATTATTATTATTATTATTATTATTATTATTATTATTATTTGCTTTAGTCTAAAATGTACAAAAGATTTAAATCAAATTGAATAATAATTTGTATTCATTGTCATGTCAATAATGATTACACTTACACATCCCATATGAATCCATTATATATTGTCACATGTAATGAATAAAATTAAATTGATCCTTAAAATTAATACAATTAAAAAATCATTTCACTTAAATATAACATGATTTTTGAATTATCCAATTGTATAATTTCCAGTCCCAACAGAATTCCTACAAAAAAAAGCAAACAATACAAAATAATTCAAACACACTCACATAAAAATTAATTTAATTTAATTATTTAATAACTGCGTTTTTACTAATTAAATAATCGAAAAAAAAAGTTATCTTTAATACTAATTTGCAATAGGAAATATTATATAGTAATGTGATAGCGACTAGCAACGTTTCTAATTAAATCCCAAAATTATTATAATCTAAAAAGAAGCAAAAAAAAATTTTTTACCACGATAATAATTAATTTCTAAAACTAATAAACATGACTTCAATCAAAAATCAGGTAAATATGAATTTTTATTATTGTGTATAAAAAGGCATCATTTAATTAAATTAAATTTTTAATAATAATAATTTTATTATCTAGTCGGACTTTAATACAAAAGTAAAATCCGCTGGTGATTCACTTGTGGTTGTTGATTTCTATGCAAAATGGTGTGGTCCATGCAAAACGATCTCACCAAAGTTATCTGAATTGGGTAAATATTATTCTAAAAAATTGGTTATTTTGAAGGTAATTTAAACTAAAATAAACATTTCTGATGTTATAAAATTAATTTTTTTTATTTTATTATGATTAGGTTGACGTTGAGAAATGTGACGATTTATCGTGTAAATACAAAATTGGCATGTTACCGACGTTTCTTTTTATGAAGAAAGGTAAAAAAATATCACAATTTGCTGGCGCAGATGTGGAGAAATTAGAAAAAACAATTAAAAAAAATTTGTAATTTCTGTGATTTAAGAGAGCGAACTGTTTTTAATTATTTAACTTTTTTAATATGTATATATAAATGTATTTTGATAATATTCTCTTTTAATATGTGATGATTTGATAATAAAAAAAAAATTAAAATTATTGTATTTATGGATTTTTTACTTTAAAAATGCACTTGTTTGTTATTTTGAAATTAGTTCGTAGTTCAAAACATTTTATATGCGATGAACGCATTTTAAAACAAAACATATCAACCACTGAACTATAATTTTTGATGATTAATTATATTCAGCTAAATTTTTATATTAATCCCCACTTTTTATTTATTCTCGTCTCATTTTATCACATTATAATAACCGCTGAAAATGAGAAACAAAATCTGACGCTACTTTTTTTTTCCAACCCAAAAATATAAAAAGTTGCAAAAAAAATTGACATTAACTTGTTTGGCGTTGATATAGTTAATACTCGAAATTTTGTTATTTTGTAATTTCAATAAATTAAAAAAAATTTAATTATTTAAAAATGGTTTATGCAGTTCAAGATATGGTAAATATAATATTATTTTTATCTATGTTTATTAAAATAATAAATTAAAAAAAGTTAAATTCGTATGTGATTCTAATAGAAAAAAGTTAGAAAATTTATTTTAAAAAAAATTTTCAGTTAAATTAAAAATGTTGTTATAAGAAATATTTATATTAGTGAGAGATTACTTAGTGCTTCTAAAATTGTTTATTAGTTTTATTTTTATATAATATTTTTTAATAAATCTGATTATATTTTTACATTATGTCATCATCGATATAGCGTGTTTCAGTCAGAGGAATCAAATGTTTTTATTTTTTTTCTGTTTGTTATTTTCCTTATACACAACCGAACCGGAATAAATATTTATTTATTTTTTTTTTTTATCAAATTTAATAATTCTTCTTAACTTTTATTAATCAAAGAATAAATAAATGCGATGTGATAAAAATATTTCTATTATTAATTCGTGTACAAATATTAATAGAAGAGAAAACTAATATTCATCGCGGCTGTTGTAGGGTTTTTCTTGTTGTCTTCTATTTTTGTAAAAAAAAAAAAACAAAATTTTATTAAAGAAAAAAAACAAAAACATCAATTTAGCATAGCAACGATAATATAATTTTATTTTTATTAATTAAATTTCCTTTAAAAACGTGTTAAAATTGATAAATGCGGTTGTTTTTTGTTTCTATAATGACAAGTGACATGATTGGTCGACGTCACACACTTGGAACATACAAAAATTATGACAGAAAAATGTTGGAAAAAAAAAAATTGATTTTTCGTAAATGTAGTAATTACGCTAATTAAATTAAAATTAATCAATTTCTTTTCATGTTTTTTTTTTTTTTACTTTCTTATATACTTATATTGATTTTGGTTGGGATTTTTCAATTATAATAAATTTGTATTAAGGTCATTATAGATCAGATATGAAACATAACATGACGAGTATACCGAAATCCAAAATAAAAAACACTCTCGACGAATGAATTATTATTTTTTTATTATTAGAAAAACATTTTATTACTTTCTTTTTGTTTTTTTTTCTTTTTTTTTTTTATAAAATAAAAATTAAATTATCGAAAATGATTATACACATGGAATTAAAAACGTTAACACCACACAAACACCACCATCCAGTGAATGTTTGTTTGTTGTTGCTGTTTGCGCCTGTTTCGCTGTTGCTGCTGTACTTTGATTACGATTTTCATTCGTGTTGCTGTTTTTTTTTATTATTTTTGTATAAAATAATTATTATTGTTGATGATGACTAAACAAAAAAAAAAAATCTTTTTCCTTATATAGTTGAAAAAAAAGAGTTACTAATACGTTATTAGAAGAAAGACAAACATTTATTAATTATAAAATGCCTTGTGATATTTCCACTAAAAAAAAAAAAAAAATTATCCATGATACATACAGCAACCGATTTGTATTTATCCGGTTTTGTTGATATTTCTGTTGCTTTAAAATCGCGTCATTTAAAACGTTTGATCTTGCTGAAATTATTTGTAATAAATTAAATTAAATTTCTTTGGTATTTTTAGGTATAGCCTTGTCTGTGACTGTGTCATTGTTTTTTTTTTTTTTTTTTGTGAATTCTTAGTATTGAATGACAACATTTTCTGTTACTTTAATTGCCTCTCAATGGTGATGAATCAAATGTTTAAAATGGTCTTTCTGACTGAATATGTTGTGTCCACTGATTTTGTCACTATTTATGCCTGATTACATAAAGTTTGTGTCATACATTTGGTTATATTGAGCTACTTAGAGTTGCTACTACATCCATTCACCTTTTATAATTATGCGACCAGCATATAAATATTTAATCATCCAATACACCCCCAATTACTATTTGATTAATTTTTTTGTTTGTTTTTGATTTAATGAAATATTTTTTATATTAAAAAGCATTTCAAGGTTTATATATGAATTTATTTTTATAAAATTATTTCTCATTGAATACAAAAAAACATTTTTTTTTATTTTGTTGTTTTTACTTCTTAATTATTTTTGTTTTGATGATGACTGGTTGGTTGGTTGGTTATGTGTTTGTATCTATTGTGTTTATTGATATTTTATCTCTGTATTTATGCTTGTTTGTATCTAAGTTAATATTTAAAAGCAAAATTATTATGAAAAAAGTCATTAATAATAAAGAAAGAAAAAATTAAAATCTGTTTGTTGTTTGGCTGTTGAGTAATTAATTTTTGCTATTTTAGTTGCTATTTCTATTTGATGATGATGATGATGATACTTTTCTTGTTTTGTTTTAAATTTCTTTTTTACTTTTCTAGGATTTTTAAAGTTTTTTTTTGTTGTTGTTGATTTATTAATAATTGATTTGAATTGTTTAATACCACCGACCGCGTATGCATTTAAATTTTACGCCGATATTTTTGTTTTATTAATAATTTGACTTTCTTTTGTACAAATTTGTAAATTATTAATTAATATTAATAATAAAATTATTGATTATTGTTTGTTTTATATTTCCTATTTACACGATGATGGTGAATAATCCGCTTATTACCTAACCACCAAAGTCATGTGTTTTTTTTTTATTTTTGTGAATTTTTAATAGTCGCCATAAAGTCTTCTTGCTTTTTGTTTTTTTTATTATTAATAATATTAATAAATAAATAAAACTACGTGAAATTTTAACGTGGGTTGGTTGGCTGCTTGGTTACATTTTAATTATTTTCTTTGATATGATTAGAGAAATAGATAAAAATAAAAAATGAAGAAAAGTAATAACCATGCACGATAAGAATGTTTTTTTTTTTTTTTTTAATTTTCTTTATTTATTGATTTGTCATTATTACTGGGTTTATTTTTATTTATATTCGGCAATTCTTGTTAAATGTGTTGCATTTGGTTGTTTTATTGATTAATAAATATGCTTGGAATGGGTTTTTTCTTTATTATTATTTATTTGTATTCATTAGTGTCTAATTGGTTGGTTTAGATTTTTTTATGTTTCAATGTTTTTTTGAGCAGAAAAATTATTGTTTTATGAATTAATAAATAATTTACAGTTTATTTCTCAAGCCGATTAATAAATATATTAACAGGTGTTATAAATTATTATTATTAGTTATTAGTTAGTAATAATCGATAATAAATATGTTTATATGTCCTTGTTAAATTTATGAAACTTCGTGCTGACATAAATAAATTTTTTAATTGTTTTTATTATTTTTAGACTGATTTCGACGCTAAAGTCGAGGCAGCTGGTGATTTACTAGTTGTTGTTGATTTCTTTGCAACCTGGTGTGGACCATGTAAAATTATTAGTCCAAAATTGGAAGAATTTGGAAATAAATATGCCAACCAAATTGTTGTATTAAAGGTAATTAAAAAAAAAAATTATTTTCTTTAATTAATTTATTGTTAATTATGATGAAATTGTTTTTTTATTTTTTAAATGTCATATCGCTGTTATCGTTGACGAAAATTATTAATCTTTAAAGAAAATGTTTTTTATTTTTTAATATTTTTTAGATTAATAAAAAAAAAAGAAGGAAAATTGCTGAATAATAATTTAAAAAATAATTTTAGTTGTAATATTAGAGCGGATATTAATACTGACACAAAAAAAAAATGAAATCAAAAAACCACTAAAATGTGATTACAAATTAAATGATTTTCGACCGGTGGAATAATTATCTTATCAATGTTGATGGTTGTGTGGTGCGATAGACACGCACTATATTAATGTAATTTGCGATTATTATTTCCCTATTTAATTCAAATTTGTTTGCTACTGTAAAGAGACAACAGTATATCGCTTTATCTATTTTATATATTTTTTATTGTTTAAATTAAAATGAAATAGATAGAGAAGAGACGCGCTCAATGATAATCACAAACGACGACCGACTTATTTAAATAATTTCATCATAATTTTCTATGTAATTTACAATTTTTAAAGCGTTTGCGATTTGTATTTTTATATTTTAATTATAAATTGATTATTTATCGCATTCTTGTTTATGAAAGAAACTAGAAAAATGTATTTATTTATTTATAAACAATATTTATATGTTTTTTTAATTCAAGGTTGATGTTGATGACTGTGAAGATTTAGCCACACGTTTCAACATTGCCAGTATGCCAACATTTATTTTCCTTAAAAATGGTGAACAAGTGGAAATGTTCTCTGGAGCAAATGCTGATAAACTAGAAAAGACTATCATCCAGTACACCAGTTAAATTATTCTTTTTAATTTATTATAATTTTTCTAATTTTTTTTTTTTTGTTTTAATTTGCTTTCTTGTTATTATTTTTCGTTTTTTTTTTTTTCTTTGTTCTATTTTTTCCATTAATTAATTTAAAAAATTATTTTATTTATCAATTATCCTTATTAAATTGTTATTAAAAAAAAAAACATTATTAGTTATTATTACTATTATTTAAAAAAATAAAAATGCCACGAAAAAACAAATAAATTTTGATAAACCTAAATTAACAAAAAAAAAAAAGATTTCTTATTCCAAATATTATTAATATTCTTTGTAGATAAAGAAAAGCAACACAAATCATCAAATAATTCACCAAGAAAAATAAATAAGAAAAAATATAAATTAAATAGTAATTAATTAATTAATTAAAAAAATTATATTTTGTTTAATTCTAAACTAAATTTAAAAAAAAAAAATTTTCATAATACGCGCTACTACCACCTCCGCTACCACCTCTACTACTACTATCGCCTCTCAAATTTAATTAAAAGCAAATATCAAACAAACAAAAAAATTGAAGAGAAAAATTAATTTTTATTTTTTAATTAAGAAATTTTGTTTTTATTAATCAAAAAAAAAATAAAATAAATAAATAATAATCATAATATATATATAAACCTTACAACAGCTGCCTTTTTTTTTTTGTTTTTCTTTGTACATTTTTCCTTTAATTAAATTGATGTGTGTTGTCTGTGTTGCATAATTTATTCTTTTTTTATTTTATTAACAAGTATAAAAAAAAACTAGAAAATTATTAGTAAAAGCATACTAAGTTTCATTTATTTGATTACAAAAATAAAAAAATTGTTGCCTTTTTATGTGTGTTTAAATAAAAAAGAAAAGAAAAAAAAAAACAATAATTGTATGTTGATTCTATGTTAGAGAAAATTAATTAATTAATTAAAGAAAAATGTTTTACATAGAGAAAATTTTATTTAATAAAATAAAACATTTTTTTTTTTTTTTTATTCTGAGTGGTTTTGAAAAACAGCACAAAATTTATATATATATAAACAATACAAAAATAGTAATTAAACACTTTGTTGTAACACAAATAAAAAAAAAAAATAATATTAAATAAAATTCCATCAAAATTTGATTAATTGAAAGGAAAAAATTGTTTGTTTGATTTTTTTTTCTATTATAAAATCTTTTCAGTTTCTAAGGATCTAGCATCATGAACCTCATTCCAATGTATTTCTAATAAATCATTATTTAATAGTTCATCATATTCCTCATCATCGGGGGTTGGTAATGTAAATTTTCCTACTGGTTTCTTTAACTCACTTTTTCCAGCTATAAAAAAAAAAAAAAATTAAACGTTGCTTTGTTATTTGATAAGAGATTAAGATTGAGTAAACGACAAGTATTCTCAGTTAATATACACAAATGCACTTCAAATTGAATTGAATAATCAATATTTATTTGTGTAATAAAAAGCCAAGTGTTTTGTGAAAATCATAAGAATGCTGTGATTTTTCGTATACATTTTTTCAAAACGTCTAATTACCTAAAATTGTGATTTTAGTCTCTTGATTATTCTCATTAAAACTATCAATCATTCCAATAATATAATTAGACAATTGCGGCATAAAATTATCCGTCATTGTTAAAATCTATATAGAAAATAAAAAATTAGAAAATTTTATATTAACCATAGTAAAAAGGTAGAAAATACTTTGAATGCAATTGTATCAAATTGTTTTGGATCACTGGTGATTTTAGGTAATTTCAAATTATCAATATTTTGACGTAAACTCTCCAAGTTTTCATTAACCACTGGCGGTGGATTTGGTTTTTCAATATCTCCTACTACTTTGTGTTTATCAACATCCATTTCATTATCCCACCAAAGAGAAGTTGACAAAGATTTGTCATTTGTCTTTATTATAGAAGAATCTGGACATTGATTTAATTCTTTTTTATCATTACTGTCATCGTTTTCATTAATTATATTTTCATCACGTATCGCGGTTATTATTCGTGGGACTGTGCGTATTGCATATACTTTTGTATCTTTTTGTTTATGTGTACCATTCCCTAATGCATTCCCATCCTCATTAAATCTAAAAAAAAAAAAAAAAATGATTGTAGACAAAAAATGACGTTGAAAGGTAATTAACAGATTTTTAACCTAATGTGAACTTTCTCACTAGAAACATCAATTTTATTATTGACAATTTTTGGATTTTCTTGTAAGTAATTGTTTTTTTGAAGAGTAACAATACTTTCTGGTGTTTTTTCAGTTATCTCCTTCTTTTTACGAACTCTACGTCTTTTTCGTCGCTCAGATACAGCTTCTGACAAGTTCAAATCAATACTTTCATCACAATCAATAATACTAGATGAGAATTCTGGTTTCAATACAGGACTTATTTCTGTTTTATTTGATTTTCTTTTTTTCTTTTTTCTTACAGATGTTATTTCAGGTTCTAAAATTCAAAGTAAATAATTTTTTTGTTTACTAATTAATAATGTACAGAGTCTACATACCGGGTGTAGTTGTTTTATTAATATTCTTTTCTGACATGTTATCATTTGAATTAATTAAAGGCTTGGCACTAGTAGTAAGTACAAACATAAATTAGTATATTTTATAGTTTTGATTAAAATAAAATTTTAAAAACTTACATTAGAAAATCTGATGGTGATACAACACGAATGTCTTCAGTATTTGCTAAATATGTACCATCTTCGGTGGTCAAAATGAAATTATTTATTTTAAAAATACAAATAATATGATCTATTAGAAATTTAACATTTGGCCAATCTTTATCAACAAGTACAAACACTTGTTTACGATAATCTTGATAATAATGTTCTAAATTTACTTTAACACGAAATGTTCCCATTATGATTATAATTATGATTTTAACTTTTAATTTAGAGTTGCATATCTACAAGTGAAAAGAATAAAAATATATAAATATTCGGCAATTTATTTATTTAATTCAATCTTATCTTATTACCTTTCCTTTTTTTTTTTTTTTTAATTTTATATTAAACAAATGATATATAGTTTTTTTTCTTTATTATTTTTACAATTATTTATCCAAAATAATAATAAACAAAAGATAAATTTACTTATTTTAGGTTATTTTATTTGATTATCTTCAATTTCATATATATTCAATGTACCGACAGTGTGTTTAACAAAGTTTCAAAATAAATTCTTTGTAGAGATTTATATTTCTACAAAAAAAAAAAAAACATAATTTCGAAATCTACAAACGTTACAAAAAACCCAAAAAAAATAATAAAAAACTTATCGTTAATTTTGAATTATTCATTTAAAATTATTCACATGGTTAAATTTAAAATAAAATAAATTGTTTTTTTTTTTTTAATATAATTTACATAATTTTATTTATTTTGTGCTTTAAATTAACAATTTATCAAACTATTTTTTTTTTGTGCATAAATATAATAATTTCATTTGTAATTTCGCTGTTCTTAATTATAATTAATTAATTATAATAAATGTGTATTTTGTTCTACTTTTTATAGTTTTTTTTTAAATTAATTTTCGTTATATAACTTTATCTACTTATTTTGAAATTTTTTTAAATATTTGTTTTCTAGCTGAGTTTATTTTCATCACTAATTAAAAAAGGCATTCAAATATCCTTTAACATATAAATTAAAATAATCTTAGATAATTAGTTAATTCATTGTTTTTTTTATATTATATATATATATTTTTTTTTTTTTACATTATAAAGATTTCTTTTTTTTTTTTTAACAAGTTTGTTTTCCTTTTTAAATACATTTTATTTACACAATAAAACTCTTTTATTTCTATATAAATAATTTCTATAGATATTTAACTACTAAAAATTAATTTTATTTTAAGTGGGACTTTTTATGTTTTATTTTAATTTAATTTCTTTTCTAATCATTTTTATATTCAATATTACAATTTGTATAGGAAGATAAACATTCGTTAATAAATGTGCATACACATTGTATATATTTACCAGGATACTGGATATAATGCTTAACATGCTCTGATTTATCAAAGCATATTTTTCTAGTGAATATTCCACGTTTTTCACGATGTCGGGCAAAATTTTCTACATCCTAAAAATAAAAGATGTTTTTATTTTAAAACAAAGTTTATATTTTATATTTATATTTAAAAAAATATACTCTATATGGTATTAGAAGATCTTCTTTTGAGTATAAAAATAATTGAGGCCATGATGATGGTTCATTTCTTAAATTATCAGCAGGATTTGATTGTATTGGATCACCACGATTAAATAAATTCTTTATAGAGCCAAATGTTTCCTAGTTTTATTAATAAAATAATTTTAATCCATTTTTTTTTTAATTGAATATTAAATGTGTTTTACCTCTAAATACCATATAACCATTAATGATAATGCAAGCATAACCGAAACAACTTTATTAAATGGTTTTCTACCATAAATAGCTGCTATTGCTCTATACAATCCTGTAAATCTTCTTTCACCAGGTGCCGAATCAAAAATCATTCCTCTTATCTAAAATAAAAAAAAAATTAATATATAAATCAATGATAATAATAAAGGTAAATTACCTGTACAGGTTTTTTAGACTTTTGTAATGCCAAAGAAATATGTTGATATAAGTAAGCACCACCATTGGAAAATACATGGAAAAATAATGGATGATTATCAAAATTCATATCGTAGATTAATTTTATAATTTTCTCTCCAATTGGTTTCATTGCATTTCGCTTCCAAAATAAATTTTCCACAGGTGCCGTATATCTAATTGTAATTAACCTAATAGAAAAAACGTAAAAAAAAGGTTTATTTATCAAAAAAATCAATAAAAAAAAGGGTAAAATCGATTTTGTATTTTCATTATATATTTTTACATCAAAATTAACAACAATTTTAAAGCTAAATAATATTTTATTAGACAAGATGAAAATCAAATTAGTACATGTAATTAAACATAGTGGAATGACCTTTAAACATGATTATAATTCAAGAGGAGTTTGTGTGCAAAAATCTCTTGTTAATATAACTTTAATTAAAACAAAGAAAACTATGAAAATAATAAACTTTAAGAGATTTTTATCCTTTATTATTTTATTTTTTGCTACGTAAAAGGTTTATTTACTTATTTATTTTTATTATTTTGATAACGCAAGCATGTCAGCAAGTATACGATAAAATAAAATGCAAAAAAAAAAAAAAGAATTAAGCGTCGTTATACAGTGAATTCTAATCTAAATAAAATAAAAAAAAAAGAAGAAAATAGCTTTACGCATTAATTAAAAAATTATTTAGAAATAATACTATAATCCTGTGTAAATATAAAAATAAATAAACCGTAGGGAGTCCAATTCAACCAATTATTTCTGCTTGTTTTTTTTTTCTTTTTTTTTTTTAATTATTCATTTGATGCCAATAAAAACTGTTTGACTGTTAAAATTCAATTAATGTGATTTCAAAAATTAATTAAGTGAAATAATTTACCCACGATCCTCATAAATTTTTGAATATTTCATTAAATATCTATCCTGACAGCCAGCCCATCCGAGTAACATAACAATTGGTACATTTGTCTCATTATAGATAAAAACATAATCAGATTCTGCTGTCTCCTGATCACCTTTACAATTTGGTGATGGAAATTTTATAAAATATTCCAAGGAATCATCTTGCGATAATGATTTAGCACCAATTAAAGACATTTTTTTTTTATGTTTTCGTATTTGTAATAATAAATTAATCACAGCACAATACAATATATAATTAAAGGGTAAAATAATAATAAAACAATTATATACAATTGATCACAGATTTAATTATTATTTTAATTTTTGTTTTCTTATTTAATTTGTATCCATAATTATTTGCTGTGTTTTGTAACTTTTTTCTTGTTTCTGTGTTAAATATAGGAAAAATAATTTTTATAAATGAAAAAGAAAATGAGGATGGCCAGAAAGGATAAAATATAAATAAAATAAAATGTGTGCTTTTCACTATTGAGTAGATATACTGACTGGTGGATAAAAATTTGAAGCTTTAGTATGCTTGTTCGTTACATTAGAAATTGTGGAAGGAAACTTTTTATATATGTATATATATTTTGAGTAAGTACGAGTAGTATTGGGGAAATTGTGATAAGAAATAACTTTTATAACCAGCTGAGCGAACTTGAAAATATATTTCCCTATGTTTCTTCCTGACCTTTCTTTCGTTCTCCTTTATAGAGCAATTGTATTAGCGAGCATGTGCTGTGCACGTGAGTAATATTTTTTATTTCTCCTGACTTTTTAGTTATTTTCATTAAACATGCAAAAATACATATTTAACCTGCGCTGACAATACATGTGTTCATAGTATAAGGATTATTACCAAGAAAGGTCTTATTTTTTCACAGTTTTACCTAAAAACGTAATAAAGATGTGTATTCAAATGGCATCCAAAGTAACTTTTAAACTAACCTTAAATTACTTTTTTTTTTATTATTAAATAAAAAAAAAATCTACAATTAATAATAATTAATTAATAATATTTATTTTAATTTTTTATTTCAAAACAATTAACTATTTATTTAAAGATTTAATTTCAAATCAAATAAAACAAGCGTGCTAAAAAACGTTAAATAATAAAGATTTATATTTTCGAAAAAAAAATTGTTAAAACTATAATTATGCAGCCGAAAACAAAAATTAACCAATTAAAAAATCGTATGTATTGAAATACAAAAAAAAATCGTTTTTGAATACTTATCGTTTCGAAATTCTACAAATAAGTAGCGCCATTAAAAAAAAAAAACTACGTCAAAAAGAACGACAAGAAATATATTATCAAAAAAAAAAAAAAATATTCATAAATAAATAAAATAAAATAAAACACGCACAACATTAGTGTTTTGTGTATAGAAATTTTCATTTTTTTTTTTATTTTCGTAAGTTTACTTTAATAAAAAATAAATAAATAATAATATAAATATAGACGATTTAATTATATATTTTTTGTCTTGTGAATTTTAATTAATTGTTAACTCTTTATTAATTAAAGGTAAGTTTTATTTCTCCCTAATTGCAATTGGTGGTTTATGATATTTATGGCGTGTAAAAATTATTGCGCTTAAAGCATGGGTATGTGTCAGTAGTGGCTTATATTAAATACCCCATATAACCGCCTTTTTTAAATTATTTATTTTATTTTATTTAATTACAAAATAAATTTAATTATTATTTTTTTTATTCAAATATATTTATTTCTTAATCATTTTTATTTATTTATTTTTTTTTTTTAATTACAAAAAATATGGTTAATGTACGGCTTGAAAAAAAAAATACTAAAATGGAGGGAAAAATAATCAAATTTAAAGAAATTTTTTTTTTTGTTTGTTATACATTTTGTAATAAATTAATTTTTTTATTTGAATTTAAGCATTTATTTTTGCATTAAACGAAATTTAAATTGTGATTGGAATTATAATTTCAGTTAGAAATTGCCGTTGATGTCGGTAAAATTAAAGAGCAATTTTCGGTTTTTTGTTTTATTCGATTTAAATAATTTTACTAAATTAATTATGATCTAATAGTTGTAGTTTTTAGAAAAAGTAATTTTTCTTTCTTAAATAAAAATGCCATTTTTTAATGACAGCAAGAATTTAGACGGAAATATTTGTACAAATATCTGGGAGTCGCCGATTGGTTATATTCTCAGAATAGCCATTATCGTTTTATATATATATATATATTTTTTTGCCATATTTTTTAAATATAACGCCTTGATTAATCTTGATAAAAAAAAATTATTAAATTATTTTTCTTCTTTTTTTTTAGTAATTGAAATAGAAGCAAAAAAAAATTAAACAAAATACAATTGAATAACAATATGAGTACTTTACGTGTCCGTAATAAAGTAATAACACAAGAAAACGTTGTCGATTCAACAACAGAAGCAATGTTGGCTGGAAGTAGTTTAAGTAATACAAAAAAGACATCAAATAAAAGAAAAGGGGCTGCGCCAACGAGAGAGCGAAGCTCAAGGGTTAAAAAACCATCGGCTGCTGCTGTCGCAGCTGCTCAAACAGAAGAATTGGCTGCAGATATAATAATCAATCCAAAAAAAGTTAAATCTAAACCAGGTAAATCTGAATAATAATTTAAAAATTAAAACAACAAATTAATGTTGATTAATATTTTAGCTGTGAAAAAACCAGTGATTGCTCAACCAGAAGTGAAGGCATCGGGTGCGGCTACAAGTGATGTTAAAAAAGGACGTGGCAAACCAAAAGCTATAGAAACAACGCCAGAAATAGTAAATAATGAAGAAATAACAGAAAATGCAGAAGATGTACCTCCAGTAGTTGTCGCACAACCTAAAAAAGGACGTAAACAAAAGGCAGCAGCAGCCCCAGCTCCCGAAGGTAACTTAATACCATTAAAATAAGTTTTTATTTATTATTTTAAATATTTAATCTTTTTAAGAAGAAAAAGACGAAGAAGAAGATGTTTCGCCTCCAAAAAAATCTCGTGGTAAGCCACAGGCCGCTAAAGAAGTAGTTGACGATGAAATAAATGAAGAAGAGCCTGAGGTAGAGGTACAGCCACAAAAAAATGCTAAGAAACGAGGTGGCAAAAAAGAGAAAACTCCAGTTGTGACTGAGGATGTTGCATCTGTTAATGGAAATGGAACAGCAGAGGTAGTAGAAAAAAATCCAAAGGGTAAAAAGCCAAAAAAGGCTGCTGCAGCAGTATCGCCTACACCAATTGCAACAACAAAACTTGTGATTGGAGATGATGATGAGGGTGACGACGATGGCAGTGTTGACATAAAACAAAAGGATAAAAAACGTACTGGAACAACGAGTACTGGTAATGGAAAAGTTACTGAGAAAGGTAAACTTTTTTTTTTTTTTTTCTCTAAACATATTGCTAAAGTGTTGTTTCGTGTTTTTCGTAGATTCCAAAATAGCGAAAAATGAAAAAACAGCTAATCCGGCTAAACGGGGTGCTCGCGGTAAAAAAGTACAAGAAGTGGATGAAGAAAATTCCGGTAACTAAACCACAAACACGCGTACTTGGTTTAATAAAGCAAAAACAATAAAAAAAAACTTAAAAATAAAATAAAAACTTTTTGATAAAAATGAAAAAGAAAAATGAGAAAAAAATCTAAATGGAAAAATAATTTCACAATAAAAAACCAACAAGATTTATTTTATTATTTATTTAAATAGAAAATAATAAATATTTGATTTATTATTAGATATTATCACTTATCGTTTCATTAAATAACACAAAACGCGTTGTTGTCTTTAAATTCGTTGTTTACTTGGTTTTGTGTTGGATAAGGAAATTTATATAAGTTTTTTCTCTTCTATAACACCAATGTATCAAAACGCAACAATTATCAATGGCTTGAAATAAGATTCCAATTTTCTTTTCATTTTTATTTCAATGAATTTTTATTTTATTTTATGTATTTAATTTTTTTATTATTTTTTTTTTTTTTAATTCTTACTTATAATAATTATGTTTTAGTTGTGTATTAACATATAAAAAAAAAAATGAATTAAATGGAAAAAGAAATATTCTTAAAAGAAGTGAAAAACAATCATTTTTATTTTACTTTGTTTTATAAAACATAATTTTTTTTTTTATTTTTTCTATTATTTGTTGTTAATTTTATTTTAACTTTATTTTTTCTTTAAAACTTTGTTTTCATTTTTTTACTTTTTGTGTTTTAATTATTATTATTTATTATTATTTCTTTAATTTCATATATTAATCTTTTCTTACTACAAAAAAAAAATTAATTAATTATAATTAAAATAAGAATTTAAAACAAAAAATTCGGCAAATTTGGTCAAAAAAAAAAAAAACAAACAGTTAATTAATTAAATAATAAAAAAAAATAATAATTTTAATTTAAAAAAAACATTTTAAAAACAATTTTATTAATAATAAAAAAAAAAAAAAGATGAAAATTTGTATTTTCTTTTATTAAAAAAAAAAAATAATTTCTTGCGTTATAATTTTCACCTAATGTTTTCGTTTTCGTCTCCTTTCTGTGTTTTTTGTGTCTTTTATGATAATTCCTTAATGTGACCAAAATTGCCTCATTTTTTTTATTTTCATTTAATTCATTTTTGTTTTTAATTCTGAGTTGCTTTGGATTTTTTTTATTTGATTAATTAATTTTTTAATTTATGTCAATTTTTTTTTATATATATAAATATTTGTTTTGATTAATTTCTATTTTGTTTTCCTTTCTTAATTTTATTTGTTTTGGTATTTTTGTGTATTGTGATTTTTATTAATTATTTTATTTTATTTTTTTTATTTCTTTTCTAATTGTGCTGTAATGGGTGTAATTAATTATTAAGAATTGTTAATTAAATTGGTGTTTGATATTATTTTTGGGAATTTATTGAATTTAATTATTAATGGTGCTGCTCTCTGCTTGCAATCCAATCCTGAGTGTAGAGTTTCCTTATTGTATATACACAAAGTTTACCTGGCATAGCAAACTGTTCCTTGCATATTTATTTTCATTTAGGGAATTTAATCAGCTTGGCAATTAATTAATCAACAAATAGCAGAGATTATATTTAGAAATCAACGTCTATTGCTTTTATATTAAAGAAAAAAAAAATTCATTTTCGATTCATAATCATGTTGCTTCTCCACTAACAAAATACCATTTTTATTTCTTCTCTTTAGTTTAATTTTTTTTTTTAAATAAAACAGCAATATTAGACGGTTTTTTCTGTTTAAATATTATATGCATGAGTTAAAAAACTATTGGATAACCAACCACACACCATCCTGTTAATAAAACATAATAATTATGCATGCTAGTAAATGTTTTTTTTTTTTTTATAATCTAATTATTTAATTAATTAATTTTTTTCTTTCTTACTTTCTTTTATCTAAATAATGCATTAGAAATAAAATCTATTCGTAAAAGTAAACATAAATTAGAGCTAAAAGCTGATAAAAATGGTAATTTTAAGTTTCTTTAAATAAATATTTGTTGCCTTGGATTTTACTTATAAAATATATTATTATATTAATTTTTATTTAATTTCTGTTCTGAAGAAAATGACGAAGAGATTGATGAGCCAGCTTTGAAAAAAGCAAAAAAGAATATTGTTATCAAAGAGAAAATAAGTAAGGTAAAGCCATCAGTTAAAAAGTCACCAAAAACTGTAAAAGTTAATAAATCAGCAACTGATTATGAGAAAATTGATTTTAATATAAATAATGATGAATGGAATCTGAAAATATCTAGTTGGAATGTGGCTGGTTTGAGAGCATGGGTACAAAAGGGTGGCAATGAATACGTTGAATATGAGAAACCTGATATTATTTGCTTACAGGTTTGTGTTGATGTTTTATTATCAGAATTTTATCATATTAATAAATTAAATTTGTTGTTATAAAAGGAAACAAAATGTGCATTAGATGATGTACCTGAACAAGGAAAACTTAAAGGTTATCATCCATATTGGCTGTGTAATCCCGGTGGTTATGCTGGTGTTGCTATATTATCAAAGGTTTCACATCTATTAACTAAAATTAACATGAATTCAATTTATAATTCTCTAATATTTTTATCTAGATCATGCCAATGAATATACAATATGGTTTAGGTGATGCAGAACATGATGCTCATGGTCGTTGTATGACTGCTGAATATGAGAAATTTTATCTAGTTTGTGTTTATGTGCCAAATTCTGGTAGGAAATTAGTCTCCTTACCGACACGCTTAAAATGGAATGAAACATTTCATAAATTTATACAAAAATTGGACAGTAAAAAGCCAGTAATTTTATGTGGTGACATGAATGTTTCTCATTTAGAAATTGGTAAGTTTCATGAATGGGGGGGTTTTCATTGTTCTATCATTAAAATTAATTTTTTTTTACTCTTATAGACTTAGCTAATCCAAAAACAAATAAACGCAATGCTGGCTTCACACAAGAGGAACGTGATGGCATGACTGACTTATTATCATTAGGTTTTATTGATACATTCCGTAAATTATATCCGGACCGTGAGAATGCTTATACATTTTGGACATATATGATGAATGCTCGTGCAAAAAATGTTGGATGGTTTGTTATTATTTTTTATTTCTGCTTATAAATTATTTAAATTTTTTATTAAAACATTTCTATTTTTACAGGCGATTAGATTATTTTATTGTATCACAAAGATTTGCATCAAAAGTAATTGATAATGTAATGCGAAACGATGTATATGGTAGTGATCATTGTCCAATAACATTATTTTTAAAAGTTTAAAAAAAACCTCAATTACTTACATAATTAATTTTTTTTTTATTATTATTATTATTATTAATATTTCATTCCTATTATAATTATTATTTTTTTTATTATATTATTAACAAAACCTATTGAATAGAAAAAACATAAATAAGTACAAAAATACATTAAACAAAAAAAAATTAAAACAATAAATTTATATCTTTTTAAAATTGTATATGCTGAGTTTATATAAATATAAATCATGGATAAAAATAAATTATTAATACATATTAAACACACAGATATATATATATATTTTTTGTATTCAATATTCAATAAAAATGAAATTAACAGAAAAAAAAAAAAACAAAAAATTATGTATTTAAAATTATTCTATAAAAACAAAAAAAAAACATTGATCGATTGATTTGATTTTGATATGTCTCGGTTATTTAATCTCATAAATTTTTAATTTGATATATTTATTTGTTTTCATTATCTCTTAACTAAATAAAATATAATCCTTTCCTTCAATTAGATTTAAAGAATTTAAATTCATTTCAAAAGCACCTTCAGTTAAGTCCTGAAATATAAATTAAATTTTAGTTTTATTAAAAGAAACAATTATTGGGATAGTTATTATTTACCAATTTCATACAAATCACAAACGGTGATTTTGCTTTACTAAAATGTATTATTGGTATTCTTTTTACAATTTTATGCAACTCAGTATTATAATAATTATAATTTTTATTTATTTTCTCTGTGTAATAATATAATAAATAAGAAAATAAATTATTAATAAACTCTATTTGAATACTATTTAATGAATTACTTGTATCAACATCACAAAATGATAAAACATTATCTTTTAAATGATCTGGTAAATCTCTATAAAATTTTCTTCCCTGTTTACCCGCATTCCATATTGTAAAACCACTTTGCCACGGTTCTTTCTTTAGTACATTTTCAATTAAATATTGTAAACGTAATTTCCATATGGTTTGTCTTAAATGATATAAGAAATTTAATAAATTCTTATTTATTAAGAAAGTAATAAGACTTTTTACTCTTTAATTGTAAAAGTAGTGGCATCTAAATGATAACGATAATACAGCAACGGTTCATCAATACGATGAATGTCGCCACCTAAATCTAAATGTTTATAAAAAAAAATTAAGTCTTCTGGGGTACCGGTTCCAGTTTCACAAAAACCTCCAACTCTGCAATTATATATTAATTAAAATTTAATGAAATTACGTTAAATATTTAAAGAAAAGACAAACTTTTCAACAACACTTTTATGACAAAACCATGTCGGCATTATAACCGTTGGACCATTAGATGTAAAAATTTGCAGATTTAATTTGTCTCTTGACAAATCATTCGCCCATTTTGTAAAACGACTTGTTGAATTCTCTGGAAAGCGTATAAATTGACTTCCGATAATCTAAAATAAATAAATAATTTATTTTAATGCGACTGTTAATTTATATTTAAGTAATTTTTACAGCATTTTTATGGTGCTGTGCTAAATTTAATTGAAGAGCAATTCGTTTTGGTAACATGACATCATCAATATCTTGAAAACATATATAATTACCGCTACATTTTTCAATTGCTCGATTTCTTCCATAACCAACTAAAATAATAGTGTAAAATAATTTGTTATTTAGAAATAAAAAAAAAAACATAAAGATGCTTTACCGCCCAATGATCGTCCACATTGATTTTCGAATATTTTCAACGGAATATTAACGTTAAATAAATTTTCTCTCCAATTTTCTAAATATTCCAATGTCGAGTCGGTGCTACAATCATTAAAGACACACACCTCTATGGAGACATTCAATTCTTTGTTTACCAAATCCAATTCTTGTTTACGTATTGAGTTGAAGCATTCGTCTATCCATTTTGCACCGTTCAAAATTGTTATTATAATTGACTTTAATTAAATTAAAATAAAGCAAATTATTTTTTATTTTAATTTATTATTTTTGCCACACATACCACAATTTCTTTCATGTTTCTTCATAATTATTATAATAAATTAATTTAAAAAATACCGGCACATTCTTTTCTAATTTGACACAGGGGAAGAATTTAATTGACTGTATAAAGTAAAACTCTACACAATTTATAGACAAAGTGAAAGGAGTGCGTTCAATGTCGTAATTTTTAATTTCGCAATTCTCTCTCGTATTTTAAATGCACGTGCGTTTCCTTTATTAAGAACTGTCATTCAATGTGTGTCAACTAACTGTCAGTGAATTCATATATTTATTTGAAAATAAAATGGACTTTCCAAGACCTTGTGGCTGTAAAGGATGCAGAACCTGTTTATTATGTGAAAAAGAATTTGGTATTAGTAAAAAGGAATTCGAAATTGTTTATAAGGTTAGACTAAACAATGTTACGAAATACATTCATTATTGTTAAAAATGATTCATTCTAGGAATCTCCTGCTTTCTCATTTTGCATTGACTGTAATAAATTATATAGTGGTTGGGATGCTTTTGAAATATGCAATCAACATCCTCATCATAACGGTGAAATAGGAACAGAGTATTCTGGATTATTTATTCAAAAAGAGTTTATAAACAAAAACGAAGAGGATTGTTTAATGAATGACATTGATTCGACACCATGGGATATTTCACAGAGTGGAAGACGAAAACAAAATTATGGACCAAAAACGAATTTCAAAAAGATGAAGTTACAAATGGGTAGTTTCAATGGTTTTCCAGAGTATTCCCGTTTTGTGCAGGAGAAATTCAAAAGGGTTGAGCTATTAAAAGACTTTCATACCATTGAGCAATGTTCGTTAGAGTATGATCCTAGTCGTGGTGCCTCAATTGATCCACATATTGACGATTGCTGGATATGGGGTGAACGTATCGTAACTGTTAATTGCTTGAGTGATACAATTTTGACTTTAGCCAGGTGAAAATAATTTTAAAACATTATTTAAATTGCATTTAAATATAAATTTTACTTCTTAGGTATAAAGGTGATAATAAGCGTTATAATTTGCGTTTGGTTGATTCCTATGAGACCTCTTTAATTTGTGATCTAGAAAAAAATAACGAAGAACTAGTTAATGATTTACGAATTATTCGTATTCCAATGCCAAGGTATTATTTTTTTTTTTTGCTATATAAATTTTATCTTTTATGCTTGAAGCATTTGTACTTTTATAGACGTTCATTGATTGTACTGTATGGCCCACCACGGTATCAATGGGAGCATTGTGTACTACGTGATGATATAAAAGAAAGACGTGTTTGTGTTGCTTATAGAGAATTTACACCATTTTATTTACCAAATGGTGATAAATTTCAATCAAGTGAAAATATTTTAAAACGTGCCAAAAATTTTTGGACTGATTATAAATATGCTAGACTTATTGGTGTTTAAAATAAAATATAATTAACAGCAGATGGTTTTACAATTTGTTTAAATTAATTTAAAATAAGATAAGATAAGACTAATGTTGTACATAAATTACATACATTTAATTATATTTATTTATGTTATAATGATAATAAATTGAATTAAGACGATAAACATTCTCATCGTATTTATTTGCGTTGTTTCTGCCTACTTACCACAACTGTTTACTTACTTTGTAAGTCATTCAAGGATTGTTTATAACAATAAGGTAACAAAGGATTTGACTAATAATATAAATAAAACACGATAAATAAATTGTTCTATATAAATTTGCTTTTTTTTTCATTTCATCTTTTCTTTAATTGATTTAACAAAACAATAATTAAAAATTAAATAAACTTCCAATATGGAAAAATATAATTCACATTAAATAAATAATAATTAAAAAATGTAAGAAATTTTTTTTTTTTTTTAATTAAATTAAGTAACGTTTAAATTTAGCTTTTCATTTATTTATTTATTTTTCTAACACTGAAAATTTTATTAGTTTTCTGTACTTTCTCTGTAAGAAGCATATAAGATTAAGTAAAATAAATTAAATTAAAAGAAAAAAAAAATTACTTAATTAAAATAATAATACTTGAGGGAGGCGCACACGTTAAAAGTTTAATTTCGTTACGATTTTTCTTTTATTTCTTTCCTTTTTTACTTTGTTTTATAAAAAACTTTGATTTTAAATTTAAGCGTATTTGCTTTGTTTTAATATTTTAATTTCTTTTTAATTATTAATTTTTATTTTGTGGTTTTCGCTAATTGCATTTAGTTTTTTTTTCACATTTAATTCTTTGTCCCTTAGTTTTGTTTTAATATCTTAATTATTTATTTAACAATGGGTTTAATTCAGTCTCTTTTTTTTTATTTATATTTATATTATTAAATTAATTTATCACAACAACAATATTAGTAAAAACTAAACATGAAAACAGAAAAAAACAAACTTTTATCGCCGACTACATTTTCTTGAATCACATTTTGATTGTGTTTGATAAATATCTTCAAAGACATTGATTAACTCATCGAAACCGTGGAGAAGGCCTTCCTCAGAATTACCAGGCGTCCATGGTTTACGGTGATCCACAGTGATACCTTTTGGCAAGGGATGTGATTTTGCAAAATCAATTAGCCAGGCACCAATATGCTCATCATCGTATACGATAAAAACGCTGCTGCCGACTACTTCGTGCGTTTGGAAAAATTCTGATTTTTCAATTAGTGTACGCATCAGCTTTAAACGTTTTATTAATTCTTTGGCGACGGATTTTCTACCGTTTAAAAAATGTGAGATTGTTGCCTGGACTTCGGTGCCACTTTTCACTGTTTTCATGTCGGTGACAGGTGAGGAGCCTTTCATCTTCAAAGCCTCAATACGAAAACCTTTACTTTGTGATGATGACATTTTCTCCCTGAATAACATGTAACGTAATTTGGTAACTGCTTTCAATTGATGTTCCTCTTCGCTGGGTGCATTATAATCAACCGACACCATTTTATTATATAAATCTGAACGTAGGGTATTATTTGTGACTTCTGATTCTAAAAATGTACGACAACCCATTTTAATGTCCATCACATTTGGATCCTTGAATCCATGCAATAAATCTTGTAATTCAATGTATGATTCGCCAGTTCCTTTTATTTGTTGCATACCAATGTATCGTGGTGTTACTTTGGATGCATACGGATCTGAACGTATCGCTTCATATGCTATCACTTCACAATCATTATAACCGCTAACCTTTTTCCGCACAATACCATTTGCAGCTGGTGCAATTCTATAATGAAAAAAACTGAATTAACAAATTAGTTAAAATAAAAATTAGAAACAGGTGAGAGTTGATATTTGTAGAATAAAAGAATGAAAAATTTTTTGAAAATTAATAAGAAATAAAATAATTTAATTACCTTTCTGGATGACCAGCTAATTGTAGCCAACCCGGTGTTATGGAACTGCTTTGCTGAAGTAAAACTGGTGTTGCCGGTGCACTCAATTCTAATGCATTCTGCAAAAATACAAAGAAAATAAATTTTAATTAATAAAAATTCTTTTTTAAAACAATATATGAGAATATATCCGGTTTTTTAATAGCAATTCAATTAAACTCAATTAAAACGTCAATAAATGAATCAATTAATAAAATTTTAATTACAAAATGCCCAACGTATTTCTTTCTTATTTTAATCTTCATCAATATTTCTTTTTTTAAATTAAAAACACAACCGATAATTGTATATGTGCAGGCGCTGATGGTTTAAATTTAACTAAAGCACCAATCGAATAATTTAAGTGTTGCAGAAATATTCGCTCATTCTTTTTAAAAAAGATAAAAAAAAAAAAAAAAAAAAAAAACAAACAAAAAGTAGTCACGCTGTCTGGATATATATAATAAAGTTTAAGTTTAACTTAAGTATAAATAACAACATAAATGTAACAAAATAGTAAAGCACAAGGCAGAGTTAAGTCAAGCTTTAGCTATTGAAATATAAAACAACGTAGATTCTTTATGACGTAAAACAAGAGAATATTAATTAAACATTTTGTTTAATAAAAAAAAAAATGCTAATGAGATTAAGTTTAGTTAAGTCTGATTGCAGCACTGTGTTTTTTTCAGTGTTATTTATTCTTTTTCGAAAATTATTTATTTTTTATTTATAATCTCAACATACATAATTTGCGCTTTTTCTGTATATATATATAAAAGAAACGACGAATTTTTCATTTAAAAACTTATTTATTTTTTTTTTTTTATATTTATTTCAAGTTTGTTGTTGGCTGGTGTTTCATGCTATTCGCATTTTGTTTATTTTTTAAATTAAAATTACAAAAAAAAAAAAAAAAAATCGTTTGACGTCAATCGACTGAATGAAAACATGAAGTCGCCTTCTTCTTTAAAACTTTTTATTTTTTATTTTTTAACTTTGTATTTATTTTATTTTTTAATATAATTTTTTTTATTTTTTTTTTTCATTGTACGTCGATGCTGCTTGTTGTATAATTTTTCATTTGTAAAATGGTGGTGTGTGTGTGTGTTGTGATTTATTAAAAAATAAAAAATAATTTTTTATTTTTAAAAGCATTCGCGTTTGTATGTAATACGTTTTGTTAACCAATAGCTTTTTATGGGGGGTTTATTTTCGAAATGTTCATTTTAATGGTAAACAAAAAAAAAATAAACAAACTAGAAAATAATTATTTAAGCCGCCTTACTTATGCATAACCAGCAGTATAAATATGTCGCAATTATTTCAAGCGGCATAAAACAGAGAACCGTTTTTTTATGATACTAGAAACAAATCTAATAAAAATCACAGCGACTTTCGAATATCATAAAAAGTAAAAAAAAAAAATAAAGAAAACGACGCGACTTAATTTTTAACTTTAGCAGCAAAAGCAGCATAAAAAGAAAAATAAGTTGAATGGCGCCAACCACAAAATTAATTAAATTATTTAGATATTTTTTTTTTCTTTTGTACTTGGTCTTATATGTCATCATCTAAATGTCTACCCGCAACATGTATACCCGCGCATTGTTCAGCTTAATTAATTTTAATCGAAACGATTTTTTTTCTTCTTATTATTTATCTTGATTAAAAGGTTTTCAATTGGAAGTAAAGAAAAAAAATAATAAAATAAATAAAACTGACTTAAAAAATAAACAAACATACTTAAGTCGATAAGTTTTTTTTTTTCTTCTTTAGCTTAATTAATTTAATTTTTTGATTCTAGTGTTTATAAAACAAAGCCTTTTATTATTCAAAAAAATAATATATTTTTTTTTTATATCGTAATTACTTAAGTCATTTAATAAATCGTTTTATAATTAAATTATAATTCGAACATGGATTTTTTTTTTTGTGTTAATAATCTAAAAAAAAAAAATTCTTTATTATGGTTGGATAACTCTCGCTTAATACATAACATAAGTGTAATTGTGCTTAACATGCGTTGTAATGTTTACAATATTATTTTTTTTTTTTTGATTATTAATGATTTTTACAACATGGTTTAATATAAAAGGATTTTTTTTTTTACTTTACACGCTTACAAAAATTTGTGTTTTTAATTATATAATTCAATGATTTCAAGGTTTTTTTTTTTATTTGATTTTGGTTAATTAACAATCAAAAGGAATGCTGCAAAACCATAACAAAAATTAAAATTTTCAGTAAAATAAGCTGGTGGTGATTGGTATAAATTTTCCAGCAAATCACAAAATAAAATTAATTAAAACCACCAACGATTTATTCTAAGCGATCATAACATAATTTCCATCTTTATTTATTTAACAATTATTGTTTCGTTTAATTAATTTTAATTGATTTACGATTAAAATCTAACACATTCAACAAAACTACGTCAATTTAAAGAAAACAGAAACAAAAAAAAAAATTAATTAAATAATCGCTGAAACAACAACAAGCAGCGCTAAGCTGAATATTTTTTTCTATTATTTCATTATCATAACTCGTCATCTTTAAAAAAAATTGAATTTTTTTTTGTTTTAAAACAAAAATCGATCCTCCTATTGTGTTTTTGTTTTATCAAAATTAAGCAACGTTTTTAATATGATTTTGGTGCGTTTCACGTGACCAATACATTAATACTACATTCATACAACATAAGCGTAATAATATTTTAAAATAATCTTTTTAATTAAAATTACAAATGTTATATTAACAAAAAAAAAAAATTAAATTAAAAAACGCTTAAGCCAAAACCATTTAAGGTGTGTCACTATTTTGACTAAGCAAAATCTACCTGATTTTTTACTAATTTTAATTAAGCTTTCATATAGAATAATTTCCGTTTAAACATTTTTTTTTGTTTTTTGTTTTTATGAAAGAAATTATTTAAAGAAACATTTATTTTATTAAAATTTATTCATTAAACATAGGTAACACCCCCTTTTCTATTGTTATTTTTTTTAATAATTATTTATAAATAGAATTTAAAAAATAAGCCACTTTTTCTTTTTCTTTTTTTTTTCATTAAGTCGTCTTGTCTTGTGTTTGTATTAATTAAATGCAAAACGAAAAAAAAAAATAATAATAATAATTATAAAACGGAAATATGGTGCATTGCCATATGTACGCGACGACACAGCTCTTTACTCATCCAATTAATTTTTATTGATAATTTAAATTAATTTTTTTTTTTTTTTGTTTTTTAACGACTTTTCTTTAAACGAAAAACGTAAGTAAATACATTATGACTTAACTGAATTAATACAAAAGAAAATACCGCGGTTATAACATAATAATAATAATAATAATTATAAGTAATAAAATGTAAAGAAAAAAAAAATAACAAAAGGTAATTTAAGTCATTTACGAATTTTTTTTATTAAATTATTCTAATTATGATGGCACTAAGTATTATTTTAAAGTAAGAGATAGTGCACAATTACTGTAATTTTATAAATAATTAATTAATTAAAACAATAAGTTATTAAAACAACAAAAATGTCCTTCAGTAGAGTTATTCTGTTTTTCATTTAATTGTAAAATACCGCAACCAAAAAACACCTTATGACTCTTTACCTCCTTTATTTAACAAATTATTCTTTTGTTTTATTATTATTTTTAAACTTGTTGCCAATTTTGATTTCTTAAACATTTGTTTTTGTTTTATTAATTATTCATTTTATTTAGTTTGTTTTGGTTTAAAAGCGCGCTCCTTTATATATATATTTTTGTTTCAATTAATAATGTAATTAATATGTGAATATTGTGTCCGTCCACTATATTAAATACAACACATAATAATTGTTTATATTATTAAACGTTGACTGGCTCTCTGGCTATTAATAAATTACGACGAAATTTTTATTTTATTTTATTTCTTGATTAAATATTTCTTTTGAATAATAAGAATTTAATAAAAAAAAAAAAAAATTTCTGCCAGCTATTGATTGATTGAACAGATTTATGAAAAATAATTTTTTTTTTCTGTTCTCCACCTTGAGAAATTTTTGTGCATAGTACACACAATACACCATATATACAACACGCGATTTATTTTATTTCTCATTTAGGTTTTTTTTTATATTCTATTTATTTTAATATTTATTTTGATCAAAATAAATAAATAAAATTTCATTGTTAGGAAATAGGAAAAAAAAAAAAATTATTTTTTGACAACACAAATGTTCTCCATGTAAAACTCTCAAGGTTTGTTTGTTTTTATTTATTTATTTATTTTTTTTTTTAATTTATCTTCCTTCCTTTCTTTTTACTATATTAATTATTAATTAATAATTTATTCGTTTTATTTTTATTTCTTTAAATTTATTTGTTCCTTTTTTTTGTTGTTTTTAATTATTCTTTTAATTTAATTTTAATTGTTTCAAGGCATATCAAGCAGCATATCATCATTTTTATAATATATATATATATATATATATTTCACGATTAAATAATTAACAAAAAGAATAAACATAAGAAGACGTCAGAATAATGCAATGTACACCCACTGACTACTTTCAAGGTATGCAATTTTAATTCATTTTTATTAAATAATAAATGATTTTTGTTTGTTTTTTATTATTTGTATTCAAGGTTAGTGATTTCTTATTATTATTTTTTTTCTTTCTTTTCACCGAAATTAATTATTAAGGATTAAAAGATGCTTTAAAGTTATTAAATAATAAAAGTTAAATACATAAATGGATATAATTTATGAAGGAAACAAAAAAAAAATTAAATTAACATTTTACATAGCTGAACACTAAAGCTTGACATTTAAATTGAACTTTAAGTTCTTAATTAAAGTTTAAATTAAATTAATTTTTTTTTAAATACTTACAATAGCGAAAATTTTCAGCAATGACATATTGTTAGATAATCCACGATTCGTTAGGAAATCAGCTAATTTTTCATCATTATTAATACTCTACAAGTAAAAAGAAAACAAAATTTTTATTAATTATATAATACAAAAAAAAAAAAAAAAAATATTTAATAATTTATTTTCTATTAAACATTCACTATTTTCGATTGTAAATAAATTTTTTGTTAATTCCTGAATCTTTGCGTTGGCTTGGCTTAATAACAAATATTTATTTATTATCTTTCCTACTAAAAAACCATGTAAACTATAAACAAGTTTATTTATTTATTATTATTATTATTATTTATGTTTTAATACTTTTATACGGATGCTAATTAATAACAAAGTAAAATATATCAATCACAAATTAATAAACCGTGATTCAGTCATTAATTAATTTAATTGACAACAAATACCAACGAATATTATATTATATTTATTTAAATATAAACAAATTATAGTGTGACACAAAAATTCGAATTATTAATTTCGGGTATATTTAATGGTGAAAATAATTATTTTTATTAACATTAAATCAAAAATGTAATTTCACACTAAATGTTAACACTTTTACTTTATTTGATTAGAAAATATAGGTTACGTTACTCTACTTATTAAAAGGAATAAAAAAAAAACCTTTATGCTTGGCCTAAATAAAATGTATTTTAAGTCAATAATCAATTGTTTTTATTATTATTATTATTATTATTATTATTATTATTATTATTATTATTATTATTATTATTATTATTATTATTATTATTATTATTATTATTATTATTATTATTATTATTATTATTATTATTATTATTATTATTATTATTATTATTATTATTATTATTATTATTATTATTATGACAGGTTTTATTTATTAAATAAATTTATTTTGTTTATTTAATATTTATTATACAATTCAATAAAAAACAATTTTTTTTTTGATTAGATGCAATTAAATTAAATTATATTTAATAAATGGATAAAGAACAAAGTCTAAAAGGAAACACTTAAAATTAAATTAATTAGATAAATAAAGAAATTTTTTAGCACAATTTGTATTATTATTATTATTTAATAATTTTTCTATGAATTCTTTTGCTTTACAAACTTTTCTTGTTCAATAGTAAATTTCAACTAATTTTTATTTTATTAAAAAAAAATTATATATATATATATATAAATATATATAAATATTTTTGATAAGAAAAACATTTATTTTTCTAGGTAAATATTTTTACTTTTATTAACATGATTTATAGGTTTAAATGCTATTAACATTAAAAAGAAAAGAAAAGAAAAGAAAAAAAAAATCAAAATTAAGTAAACTGAGTACATTTCTGTACTGCGCAATGTATCATAATGCTGATTATTTTACTTTATGTACATAACTTTAACAAATTACATGTCGTAAAAATTATTTTTTCGTTTTTAAATAAATAATAAACCACATAAATAAGGTGATAACATTGTGTTTCTTTTTTATTATTAATGATTAATGTGAATTAAAGCAAAAAAAATTTTTTTTTTTTTTAAATTATCTTGCACAATAGAAAGACAAATAATATTCGTTTCTTGTTTTTTCTTTTTAATTAAAAAATTAAAAAAAAAAAAATGATTAAACTAGAGCAATAATATTAAATTAATATTTTATTTTATACGCTAATTAATTAATTAATTAAATTAAATTAAAAAAAAAATGCAGATCTAAACGCACACTTATCAATTTCTTTTTCAACTTTTTTGACATCTTGCTTAGTTTTTCTTTTCTTTTTATTCTGAAAAAAAAACCTTTTTTTCGATAATCTCTGCTTTTATTTATTTATTATTTCGAAAATTATCGTTTTTTTTTAGACATTTTATTTTTCATCTTCTTTCTTTTGTTTTGTTTATTTTTAAAAGTATTTATCGGTAAGTTAAACTGTCTTTAAAAATTAGCACCACGGTTATACACTGCACTCGTAAAGTATCTTGCTTAGTTTAATAATTTAATTTAATTTTAATTTAATTTTCATTAATAATTAATCAACTATTTTCTTCTTATTTTTAAAATAATATCGGTTTGGTTTTTTTTTTTTTACTTTTGATTGTGTAAATCTTAAATAAAAAGTTTTTCTCTGTTTTTTTTTTTTTTTATTTTCCCTTTTAGTTCCGAGACCACAATTGACGTTAATTGTGAAAAAAAAAAAATAATTTCGATAATGCTAAGTAAAAATGTTTTTATGTAAAATGTACTTAAAAAAAAAAAATGAACAGAAAAATGCGGTTATTAATTTTGTAATTTATTTACAAACCGGAAATTGTCATTGGTATGACGTTTGGCCCAAATTTATTGTCGCTTCTTTTCTTATTTCAAAAAATAAAAATATTATTTACATTTTCTCGTTGCTTTAAAATTATTAAAACAAACACAAATATTTTTTTTTTTTTTTTTAATTTATTTTCTTTTTTTTTTTCTTTTTTAAATGAATATTACATGCGTCATACTAACGGGTTTTTAATCACGCATGTTTTGAAAGTCGTTCAACTAAAATACATTTTTAATGGCATGGAAAATATATAAAGAAAGAGAACAGAAAATGGTATTTTCTTGTACAAAAAAAAAAAAAAAAAAAGAAATTAATCAAATCATTATTATGATAAAAAATATTTTGCAGAATTTTGCAACATTTTAATCAAAATTATTATATATTAATAATTTTTTTTTTTTTTATTTATTTCCTTTATATTTAAATGACGCAAATTGGTGATAAATAATAAAAACAATTTAATTTTTGTAATGAAAAACAATAATTATTATTATTATAATAAAAAGTAATAATAATAATAATAATAATAATAAAAACTATGATAAAAATAGAAATAAAATTTATTAAAAATTAATTTTAATAATAAGACAAAAGAAACGATTTAATTTTAATAATAATAATAATTATTATTGTTATTATTGTTAATTATTATAAGGCATAACGCTTGTGTGTGGTCTTTAATCATTATTATTTTGGTTTTTGTATTAATATATAATCTAAAAATTTTATTAACACGTAATTTAATTAAAATGCATAAATTGTTATTATTTTATTAAGGCTTTATTGTTATATTTGATTAGTCAGAAATTAATAGAAATTATAATAAGATAAAATGTATATATCAATAATCATATGATTAATGAAAAAAGTCATGTTATTTATAGAGATTTTTGATTTTTTTTTTTTTTTTTTTTTTTAATGACTTAAAGATGATAAAACAAAAGATTCAAAACAACAACGTAACGATGAATTGTAAAAAAAAAAAAAAAAATTCAAAGATTCTAATCATTTTGTTTCATTTTAATTGATTTTTAATTATATATTTAAAAATGACTAGACTAATTTTTTGGACTTTTTTATGTTTCTTCTGTTAATTAATTCAATCAATATAAATGTTTACGATGTGGATCCGCTTTTTTCTTTTTTTTAGAGAATTTCGTTTAGCTTAATCTTTTTGACGTACTTAAATGACACGATTATTAGCCAATGAAAAAAAGAAAAAAAATAATTATATATTTGTAAAACAAATAATTAAGTTTTATGTGAAGACGTAAATCATAAAAGTTTGACTTATTTTTTATTATTATTATTTTTAGTTTTTTTTTTTCTTGAATGAAATAACCGCATGACAGATGCTTGTTTATATATATATAAAAAAAAAATGTTTTGTATTTTGTATGTATTAAACCTGATTATTGTATAATATTTTCATACAAAAACAAAAAATTTGCATAAAAATTATCATTTTGCTTTCAATAATATATTATTTAATAATAGTATTAATTATAATAATAATAATAATGATAATAAAAAACTACGTCAAATGTTAATATTTTCATAACAACCTTTAAAACATATGGATTTAACGTAAGCTATACACGAAAACATTAAAACATTTATTTTTATTTTTTTTTTAATCTTGGATATCAAATTTTACAAATTTATTTAATTTTGACATTATTAAGTAAAGCACGCAATATTTTATTATCATTTATTTTTTTATTTTTTATAATTAAGCTTTTTTATTTATTTATTTATATACTTTGTGATATTCTGATTTTATTTTATTTATTTATTTATTTTTTGATGAAAACAAAAAAAAAGAAGTTAATTCATTTGCGTCTATTTTTTTTTTTTTTTTTATATAAAACCAGTCTTAAAATATTTGTTGTTACCAGAAAAAGAAAAACGAATATTAAATTAACACCAGAAATGTTAATTTATTAATTAGAAGTAGAAAAAAAAGCGCGTGTGATTTCTCTAAACATCGGGTTAATCCTTAATGAAAAAAAATCATTTTTTTTGTTTGTTTGATTTTCTATAAACAAATGTCAAAAACTATCAATAACCGTTAAAAAACAGCATTCAGTCTTTTGTTATAATATATTTATCGACTTTTCTTTGTTATTTTTAATTTAAGCTAACCGCACATGCGCATAACTTTTTCTTTTCTTTTTTTTATTATTAATTATGTAAATAAACATTTTTTAGAGCAAAAATTGTATAATAATATAAATAATAATGAAAAAAACATCTGGAATCAATATATAACTTTAATTGCTCGACTTTATGATTTTTCTTTTAAGTATTTTTTTTTTCATTTATTTATTCTTAGCTTAAAAAAAGAAAAAGAAGACTTGTGTAAATAATAATTAGAAAATAAAGCCACATTTTTATTTTATTTTACTGTGCATTAATAATAAAGTAAATATTACAAATATTATTAATACTATTATTAGTAATTACATAATTATTTTTTTTTTTTTGCGTTTGTAGTTTTAAAAGTGTATTTCGCGTACGATAAAAAATTTTTTTTTTTTTTTTACTTATCTATAATTCTATAGCCAATATGGCTGATATTTGTTTGATGTTTTTATTTTATTTTATTTTATTTTTATTTTTTGTTAAAGTAATGTTGCTTTACATGTACTTTAATCACAATAATGTGTGAAAATAATAATTTACATAAATATTTACATTTGTTATTAACGTTTTTCTTCTTTTTTTTTCTCCATTTTTTGCCTTTATAATTATAAAACAAAAAAAAAAAAAAACATAAGCGAAAAAGCACGATTCTTGTTTAGTTTTTATTGTTAATTACACAAAATTCTTTTGTTTTTACTCGTTTGTGGTTATTTTTAATAACTTCTTTTTTTTTATTAATTAAACAAAAGTATTAATTGACAAGCAAATAAGCGTTTTAGGTTCTTTTTTATTAATTAAATTATTTATTTTCTATATAAAAAAGGTATAAAAATACTTTGTGTGTTGCAAGTAACAGTAGCGAATCGTAATTATTTTACTTAAAAGAAACGGCGGTTTTAATCCTATTTTTTTTCATTTGTTTTATTAGCAAAAGCACTTAACAAACATTAAACGGTCACATTTTTTCCGGCGTCGTTGTTTCTTTAAACATAATTGTTATTAAATTAAAACATCTGTGTAACAAAAAAAAAAAAAAAAAATAATAATAATAAAGGAAGTCGCGTTTGTTACTTTTGTCTTATAATTAAATGTTTTAAAGATATTATTTGTATGTAACATCCTACAAACAAAGGGTTTTTGTTATTATTTAAAAGCAAACATTTGTTTAAGAAATTTTTGTATTAATATTGTCAGAAGGTCTTTCAATTTAAGAAACAAAAAAAAAAACTTATCGCCCAAGCAAATAAAACTTTACTTAACTAAACCAAATTTTGTTTGAAAATAAAAAAAAAAAACATTCGATAAGAAATAAATTTAATTTAATATTATTAAAAAAAAAATTATCTTTTATATGTAAATTATGGAAAATTTTAAAAATAAACAAAAAAAAATAAATAAATTTAATTTTTTGTGTGTGGTGTGTTTAACTGAAAATAATAATTTCAATTAAAATTTTAAAGAAGGTCATTAGTGTAAACAGTCTTTATTTACCTTTGTAAAGAAAACCTTTAAAAAAAATAAAATGGTTTTATAATCATAAATAAAAGTATTTAAAAGAATTTTAAAAAGAAAAACAATTAAAATGTAATAAGAATAATAATATATTTTTGTTTATCTTAATTAACTTAATTTTTATGCTTCATTAAATTGACTTTTTTTTAATCTGTTTTTCCTGTTGTTATATCTACGGTTTTATTCGTTTTATTTAATTTTTTTATATATTCCGGTTTGATTAATTATTTAATTACAAAATAAAATATTATTATTTGTCACCCACAATAAATATAATTTTAAAAAGAAAAAACCTTCTATACTCACATTATTATTTTTTGTGTCATTATCATTTTTATTTTTATTAATATTACTGTTTTTACTACTGATATTGTTATTATTTGTATTATTATTATTATTATTATTATTGTTATTATTATTATTATTATTATTATTATTATTATTATTTTCAACCACAATCATTTTATATAATGTTTTTTTTAATCCACTTTTATCACCAGACGACAGACGTAGCCTTTCGTTGGTCCAGGCCATCGGTTGTAATATCGTTGAAGTCATAATCTATGTTAAAACACTTATTATTTTATTTTTCTTCTTCCTTTTTCAGTATTATTTTTAACACAATATTAATCCTTTTCAATGTGATATAATAAAATAATTACAAAAAAAAAAAAAAATACAAAAAACTTCACAAATTATTTTAAAACAACGCAAAATAAATATTTTATTTTTATCTCTCTATATATGTTTCACTTAATTAATAAATTAAAGCACAATATTTATTCTCTTTTTTATTATTTATTTATAATAATTGTTGATAATAACAAAACTTTTTTTTTTTTTAATTTTTAATTTTTAATTAAATAAAATTTCTATCACGTCTTTAGCATTCAATGTTTGACGATTAACTGAATAAAATTTACAAATGTTTCGTTGAATATATTTAAGTAAAATAAACTTTTTATGTATTTAATTTAAAAAAAAAAAAAAGAAAAAAATTTATTTTTAATAGTAAGCAAAAGCAGTAAGCACACAAAGCAATGTACTATGGGAGTAAAAAGCTGTTCATTATACAGTCGCAGTGGATTTTTTTTTTGTTTAAATCGCAATATAAAATACAACAAAAAAATGTGGCTTAAAGCTAATGAAGTAAATGTAAAATTGCTTGATTGTCTGCTATTTCGTTGTAGAACTATTTAAGTTTTTAAATTAAAAAACAACGAAAAAAAAAAGAGGTGTAAATATGTATACTGACTAGACGACTATAGTATTAAGCAGCAAACCGAAAACAGCAGACAACAATAATTATGCTGCTGTATAAACGACGGTATTTTTAGTAATAATTTTTCTTTCAGCAAAACAAACTGTTATTGCTTAAGGTATATTATGTTTATGTATTGCTGGTATACTGCTGGTATTCGATTGTAATGTATATACAAAATTAAAACAGAAATCAAAAAGTTTTCACAATGCTAAAAAGTCATGAAGTTTAATGCTATTTGCACCCTTTTTATAAAAAACAACAATAAATAAAACCTTAATCAATTAAATAATATTTAATTATATAAGGTTATGCATATTTAAGTAATGTTTAGTTATGTTTTTGTTTTATTATTATATCGTTTCTTGCCCCAGTTTAAGTTTTGTATCGTCGTTTCACCTAAAAATACAATTTCTATTTGTTTTTTTTTTCTTTTTTTTGTAAATTTTCATTAATACGATAATATTTTAAATAAATAAATTATGCTAATTTGTTGCTATTTTTAAATAAAAAAAAATCACTTTTTTTTTTGCATAAAGCAAATATGAGCGCCATTAATCATGCAGAAATAACAAAAAAATATTTTATTTGCAATTTATATTCGGCACATGTAACGCGCGCCCAAAACTTAAATCATCACAAACCATAAAAACGCAGTTGTCTTTCGCTTTTTTTTTTTATTTTTGCTTCTTTTTGTGTTAAAGCATTTTATAACAAAATATACACACTAAAGGCAGCTTTATTTCAAATAAGAAAATTATTATTATTGTTTTTTTTCTTTTATTACAAAATTTACTGAACCACTGGAAGAGAGAAAAATAAAATTAAAAAATAAATGAAATTGTATTGCATTGACGTCAATGTTGAAAGCAATGCGTATAAATTATAATTATTATTTATTATTTTTTTTTTATATATATATTGTATAGTTTAATGTTTATACAGAAATGATTGTTTTTTATGTAGAGATTTTCTAAAATATTTATTTTATTTTATTTAATACGATTAACAAGCGTTTTTTATTTATTTATGGTAGTATTTTTTGTGGTAGTAAAATTATATGGGTATGTAATCATTTATGTAGACTTTTATGTATTTACTGTTTTTAATTTTTCATAAATTTCACTCGTATGATTTATCTAGTTTATTATTTAATTATTATTATTTGTTTGAAAATTCAATAAATTTAATGAAAAATTTGATTATTATAATTGGTAATGGGGTTTTTATTATTTTTTCGATTTAAATTGATTAATTGTCACGACTAGTTTTATTCATTTTAATAAATACTGAGTGGTGTTTTATGAAAATTGTATTATATTACCTAGAAATTCATTAATTTGGAAATTATAACGTAAAATGGCACGAAAATTGATTAAATTAATTACAAATCCAATAATTTCGCAAAAATAATCTAAAAACGCATGAGGTTTGGCTCAAATAAGCTACAAATCCACTAATTTGGCAAGCATAAGGTAAAATGGTACGAAAATTTAATTATATTAGTTACAAATTCACTGATTTCGTAAAAATAAGCTTAAAGTTTATGCCATACAAACTTAAATTAGCTACAAAACCACTGATTTCGTAAACATTAGCTAAAAATGGAATAAACACTGACTTACATTAGCTATAATTACACTAATTTGGCAACATAAGCTTGAAATGGCATGAACATTGACTTACACTAGCTACAAATCCACTTATTTCGTAAAAATAAGCTTGACATTTCATAAACACTTACTTAAATTAGTTACAAATCCACCATTTATACCAAAATATACCTAAAATGGTTTAAACACTGACGTAAATTAGTTAAAAATTCACTAATTCTGCAATAAAATGTGTTTTTGTCATAGTTCGCATAAAACTTCTAAACGCTCTCTGCTTCCTAACTTTAATTTTAATTAGAAAAAAAAATAAAATAAATTTATAAAGAAAGAGAATGTTAATAAAAATTAAAAAAATAATAAAATTTTTGGTTATTAATTTCCTGTCAAGTAATCAAACACAAATAATAATAATAATTTGATTTAATTATTTTTTTTTTTTTTAATAAATTAACCTAAACGTCACACATGCCGCCATGCATAACTAAAACTAAAAAAAAAAAATAATAATTTTAAAGGTTATTTGCCTTGTAATAATATTTTTTAATAAAATATTTTTACAATATTTTGTTCCTTATTTTACTAATCAACCTTGATTAATTTTTTTGTTTATTTATTTTTTAAGGTGAATTATTAATGGTTTATTAAATAAATAAATAAATAAATGTATAAACCGTATAATAAAAACGCATAAAACTTATTAAAGCGGGCAGTAAATTTCATTAAATTATGGCAAAAATAAATCATAAAAATGTTTTCATAGAAAATTATTTTATGAAAATCAAATGCAATTGAGAAAAAAAAAAAACCGAAAGTCACGTAATCTATTGTTTTGAAAATATTGATCACATTTCCGTAACGCTTTTTATTATTAAATTAAAAAAATTAAATAAAAAAACATTTTTATCAGTTAATTGTAACATTAAAAAAGAAATTAAAAGTGAAACGATAATTTGTAGAACAATAATAAATGCCATTTTGGTTAAGTATTTAGCGGAACACTTTGTACTTTTTAACATATTAATATTTTTATTTAATAAGTCATCATTTATTATTAATAATTAATTAAAAAAAAACAATTTTTTTTTAATATAACAAAGCTACGGAATTTAAAGTATTAAACAATGGCTTTATATTCCAGCGCTTAGGTCACATCTTAAAGAAAATAAAATAAAATTGAGAAAACAATTCTTTTGAAATTGAAAGAATTTAATTATTTTTTATTAATATTATTATTATTATAATTATGGAATTAACACCTGGATTTTGATTGTAAGTCCTATATAAAAAAAAATGCTTTGTTTAGTTTAACATAAAAATTAAAAAAACGATTAAAGTGAAGATTATTCATTATTTTTATTTATAAAACACACAAACTAATGAACGTAGTAAATTGGAAAATGAATCATATTTTTAAAACTAGCAATCATCATATATATTCCTGTATATATATTTAATTTCAACATATGTTTAATAATTTTTAATTAATTTACATATTGTTGCATCCGCAAAACTATTAAAATTATCAACAAGAACCCAAGTCTGCATTAATTTTTTTTTTTTTTTGACACTTTCGTTGTGTGATTTAAGCGTTACTACAAAGATTTTAATCAGCAGAATATTAAATGCATATTTATATTCAGAAATGTGTCTGCATTTTAATTTAATTTTATTTGAATACTTTAAGTATGGAAGTAAACAGGATTTGAAGACGTTTAACTAGATAAATCTTTGCGAATTTGGGCAGGATATGAACTTTTAAAATATTTTTCTTGTAATAATTTTTTTTTTTTGGATAATGAAATTACAGTAAAACCGGGAATTATTATTAAACATTTAATTAACGCAGCATGTGAACAATACAACAGTTTTGTATCTAATTTGAATAAAAAAGTTTAAAAAAAATTTGTTGTGATACTCAGAAGAAAAAACGGATCCAGCTGACGTACTATGTGTGAACGTTTAAAAATTTAACGGAAAAGCAGGTAATAAAAAGTATTTTTTAATAACAATTTAATTATTTAAATTATTTTCTTTTCTCAAGAAGTAAAAAAAAAAAAAGAAATTGAATGAAGAAAACGTAAATAAAAAAATCTTCATAATTAGAACCAAACAGTCATCGTGTTCCCGTTTATTATTTTGGTTGGTTATTAATAAATATTTTTTTCAAGTAATAAAATCTTATTTTTAACTAATTATTATTATTATTATTATTATTATTGTTTGCCGTATTTACAATTACGCTTAGTCCATTGTTTTAATAAACAAATATTTAATTCTCATTAAAAAAAAAAATAAAACTATTTTTATACTGTTTTTGTTATTCTTCTTGTCCTTCAACTTTTAATTGAAGAAACGATTTATCTATTATTAAAGATGAAAAAATAAAAACACAGAAATTAAACCAAAATGATATATTCCACCTGTTTTATTATTTTTTTTTCCTATTATTTCAATAATAAGAACGGTTAAACACCTTTAAACGATTACAATACCGAAATAAAAGAAAATAATATATATATATTTTTTTTTAAATTAATATTTAATTAATTTATTTACATATTAAAAGATAAATAAAGAATTTTTTTTTTCTCTCTTATTCTTGAAATGTCAATATGAATAATTAAATATTAAATTAAATTTTATTGAAGAATCTAATCTAATCTATAGAATAAAAACTCTTTATTAATAAATATTTATTTATAAAATTTAGATTTAGAAAAAAAAAAAACTTAAATGACAAGGATAATTAATAAAATTTATCGCTTTTATTACTGATTTATTGAATAAAATTGTACAAAACTTATTTGAGCTTTATTTAATGCGACGAAATAGTCGTAATATAAATATTTTCCTTATTAACTTACGTAAACTTTTCCAAATTAACTTTTTATAATATCAAATTCTATGTAAATTGAAATTCCTGTTAATTAATTGTTATTAAAATAGACATTTTTTTTTTTATTAGATTAATAAATAATAAATTACATTACAAGTCGTTTCTATATAAAATTGCTACGTGACATTTGACAAAATAATAATTATTTAATACAAAATACACACTTAAAGAACTTGTCTAACTACTTATAAAACACTAAAAATAAAAGTTTTTTTTTTTATGTTTTTATTAGCATTTAAGTGTTTTATTGTAGTAATATGCCTTCTGTTAAATCCTATTCCGATTATTATAATTATTATATAAATTGAAAACAAGGTGATCAGTGATCACTTATATACACTGGAATATCTACTTGACCTTTTTTTATTATTTTTTATTTAAAAATAATTTATTAAAAACGGGAAGCAGTTTTCAAAAGTGTTGTTACTTTTTTTTTTGTATAATTATTCAGCTAATATCAACAGAGATCGAAAGTTTTTTTTTTTTTTAATATTCTGAAATATTTAATTCTTGGAAGATATCATTTGAATTCCCCAATAAAATCTGGATAAAAAACCCCAACTAGACTTAATTGCATGTTATTAAATAAACCTCAAAATGCATCAATAAATATTTTAAAAATTATTTATTGCATTGTTATATGGAAAATTCAGTTTAAAAACGATTAATCTAGGTTATTGGATGCTTTCATTGGTATTTAAACATTATGCAATTTCTATACTATCTTTCATCATCCATTTTGTAAAATTTGAATTTTGTGAAAAGCTTACTTAGAATGTGTTATTTCAATTGTTTTTTTTTATATAGAAAACGAAATGCACTTTTGACGTTATGCTGCTTTATCAATTCAAATAATTTAAATAAATAAATTTTGTTTAATATGTTTCTCGTCTTAAATAAAATGAACTAGATTTCAATGAATGAGATTTTCAGGACAAATTATTATTCTATTTACGTTTAAAAGATCTGTTTTATAATTATAATTATTTAACCCATTTTTCTCTCATTATTTCTTTACTTATTATTCAAATATTTTATAATCAAGTTAATTTTTCATTGTTAAATGAAATTAGGTCATTAAATAATTTTTTTTATTTAAATTTTTTTTAATAATATTTAAAGTGAATTTATTCAGGACAGTAAAAGGATTTAAAATTATATTTAAAGCAAAACAAAATTGTATTGAATGAGTCACTAAGATCACTTAGAGCTTAATGGTTTTCATTTGGAAGTACTACGGTGTCTAAAGTTTATTAATTTATGTCAAAACGACAAAAAGAGCTTAATAAAGGTTCGGATAAATCTTGATACATGACAACAAAACCGTTCATTAAATGAAATAAATGATTCATTGATAGGAAGTGACTGTAATAATTATGTAAAAAAAAAAAAAGAAGTAGAATTAATCGGTCCGTTATATAAGAATTTGGTCTCTTGAGATAATTTTAACCTTTAGCAAATTAAAAAAAATATTAATTTTAATTTCATTCGGAAAACGATTATAAATTGTTCAGATTAAATAAGAAAACAAAAAAAAAAAACAAGTTTAAAACTGAATTGACGTCATTTGTGAGGAATACAAAAATTAATCAAAACAAAAAAAATTGTCTTTAGGTAAAAATTAAAAAATTCGCATGACAATAAAAGCATCATAAAAAGTGATCGCAATATAATGAAAGATAATAACAATCCAATGGAATTTAAAACGTGAGTAGGTTGAATTAACTAATATAAAATTTTATAGCGATACGTTTATTTTTAGACGAATAAATTGTTATAATAATAAAAATAATAATAATAATAATAATAATCATCATGTTGCAAGACATTGTGAATTAATTATTTTATTTTTTTTTATTTATTTCTAGATCAGTATATGCGTCATAGAGCGAATATTGAATTGGCAAACAGCAAAAGCTTCTTAAAACAGTTTTTTTTTGATGTTGGACTTTTAAAGATTTTATTTCAGGGAAATCTTTATTACCCATTGACAAAAATTTATGACGAACTAGTTATTCGTGTGTATTTATTTTGTGATTAATTAATAATTTTGCTTTTTTTTTTGCTTTTATTTGTATAAATTTTTTAATATTTATTTAAGAGAAGGTTTGTTTAATAATTATTTAACAATTGATTTCCTTTTGTAATGTGTTTAAAAAATATTGGAATCCCCATAATTATTTCGTTTTTATAACAAACAAAAGTTTTCGTAGAATAATTGATTATGGTCCGATGGTAATTTGTAGTTTTTGAAACGTACTCTGTGGTTAAAAAAGTAAATATTAGTGCTTTTAATAAGAAACTTAGAAAATAATGTAAACTTTTTCGCTTAGGATAGGTCAGGTACGGTGAAATACACAACGAACCTTTGTATAAAAGTTTTCTAGAATTTGTAATAATAAGGTTATTGCCATAAATATTACTCAGCCTTACTACTTATTTAGGTTTTTTTTTTATTTTATTTTATTTTTTTTAATCGCTATGACGTTGGTTTCTTTCTTCTTCTTCTATAATTTTACCAATCTAAAATAGTTGAATCATTTTTTTAATTACAATTTGGTTTACCTTGCCAAAAGTTCAATAATTTATAAACATTTCACACTAAACGAATTATTTTCTTACGCAAATATAAAATATGAAGTTCATGGTGCTTTTTATTTTATTTTTCTATAATAATTTACATTTTTCGTGCAAAAGTTTAATCGTCATAAAGCTGTATTAGTTAAACTGATAAAATAAATAAAATAAAAATAAAAATAAAAATCAAACGCCATTTCGATTATTGACGTAATTTTCTAATCAAAAATCTTTAACGATTTTTTATTATTTTATTTCTATGTTTTTTTTAGCTAAAAATAACATTTTTTTTTTTTTTTTTTTTTTGCAAAGTTAATTAAATTTATTTTTCTTTTTTTAATGTTAGGAATAAAATTAAAAAAAGAAATAATTTTTTTTTTTGTTTAAGTATCAATTTTGATTATAAAGAAAAATAAAAAAAAAAAAAAAACAGCGAACTGAATGGACGTCAGTGTTTGATAATGGGAATTTTTATTTAATTTTATTTTTTTTATTTTATTAGTTCAGCACTTTCCATGCTATGTGAGATAAATCGTGCAATTATCAGGCTTTATCGAGCTGATTAAGCTGCGCAAGCTTTAATAAACTTTTGACATTTTTTTTGCTTTATTAAGTTCATTACCGAGTATTTAAAATCATTTAAAATTTGCTTCGTATTTATTTATTTTGTACCAACAAAATCATTAAATTTATTTAATTGTTTTCTTTTTGCTTTTTTGAAATTTTTTTGAAATTTTTTTGAATGACGCAAATATAAATATATAATTTTTATTAAATTCACAAAATAAATTATATAAATATTTAATTAATTATTAACATGGTTAAAAAATAAAAGCAAATAATTAATGTAAAAGAAGAGAAAGAAAGAAATGTGAAAAATAATAAATTAATTAATGTTTGGCCGTTATATGGTTAAATACGTAACACAGCTTACAGGTAAACTAGTTAAATAAAATTAATTTTCATTATTTTATTCAGTTTATACAGCTTTAATCAAGTCAAAGATCGAAGACATACGATTGACGAATCCTTTCCGCCATTTTCAACATTTCAAAAAAAAAAAATAAAACAAATGAATGAAGGAAATTTAAAATGACAGACAATTTTATTTTTAATTAATCGTCATCGGTCATTACTTTGTTTAATTTTTTTTCCATTTTTTAATTGTAGCGAGATCTTAAAAAAAATATTAAGAAACCCTCATCAAGCAGCTGACGGTTTATTCATGATAGACGTTTGTGACTCACACGTCTCAGGTAAATAACTTTTTTGTTTTTTTTAATAACATAATTAACCATGCGAAATAAATATCAAAAACCGTGTTTTGTTTAAAACCGATTAGTTTGTTTGTTTTTTATTTTTAATTTTAATTATTAAAGCATTAATTAAAAGTAATGAATGGAAATCTTTTCAATCGTGTTTATGATAAGTGAAACATTTATAAACATAGACACACCTCACCTTATGAAAAATTGAAAAAAAAAAAACGAAAGGAAAATTTTATTAACGAAATGCTTAAAGGTGTAATTTAATTATTTAATTGCACATAAAGTAAATTTATATATATATATATATATTGTCATTGTACAAGAAGAGACATGCCTTCCGGATATAATACAATTTTTAACTTTGTTAATGGAAAATTTTCTAAACATCAAATTTTGTGTACAATTTCACGTCTATATTCGTAGTGATTACTTTATCATTAATAATTATAATAATAATAATAATAATAAACAATGTAATTTTCCATATAGATAGTAATGACAACAAATAATTTATTTATTTGCATTTGAATTAATTTTTGTGTATTTTTTTTTTTTTATTTATTATAATTTAAATTTAAATAAATCATCAATTGATTGTAATGATTATTGGTAATTTTATTATTATTATTATCGGTTGTAAGAATTTATAAATAAAATTGTTTCACGTATCATGTTAGTTTTTTTTTATTTTTTCGCTCTTGTGTGTCTTTAGTTTGTTTTTATTTTTTTGCTTCTTATTAAGATTAGAATAATTTTTTTTAATTTTAATTTACATAAACACAAACGTCATACATCTGTTATACTTAAAATATGTTTAAAATTGTAAAAAAAAAAAAACAAGAAGTTTAATACGACGTTGAACATCTTTCAATATTAATTAACAATTCAAAACAAATATTTACCTTGAATTGATTTAATTTTAATTTTATTTATTTATTTAAAACGTTTTTTTTTTATTTATTTTTTTTTTTTGCAATTTATGTGTTTTAACAGAATAAGGAAGATACATTTTTCTTGGCATGATTAGAGTAATTCTTTCATTAACATGATGATAATGGTAGTGGAATCAATAAGTTTTGAGTTTTAATATTCTGTGGTTCACGGTTGTTATTAATAAATAAAAAAAAAAGATTAAAATTACTTAGAATCAATCAATTATTTAGAAAGTTGTTGTTTTAGGTGTTACACATTGTTATTTCGGAAGTGGTTTATATTCTTGACAGTTTTTTGCTTTTTTTTTTCGCCTGCGTATTTAATTCATTCAAATTTGTGTTTTGCTATAAATTTTACTTTGTTTTAGGAATTAAATTTGAATAGAAATTAGGTGTATTAAATAAAGTAATTGGAATATTATAAGAGAAGTAAAAACAAAAAGAAAAATAATGTTTTTATTGTAATACTAGGAATTAAGGTGTAAAATTTGAAAATTACATTAAAATAATTTTTTATTTTTGTTCGTATATAGGAATATAAATAGCAAAGTAAAAAAATCACTGTGATGTTACCGTATATAATTCAGGGATGGACAGTAGTTGAAAATGTTTTATTTTATTCTTTAATAGGAAATAGTTTACGGGATGAATGACACTCCTTATAAACGGCATTAATCAAACCTTGACCACAAACACCGTAAATTATCATAAATAACCTTGTCCTTTCTATTCTTCTTTATATTTCAATTAATTTTCTCACTGATAAATATTCTTTTTTTCAATAATCAAAAATTATCGTTCCGTTTGTTTATTAAATTTTGAAAAACTGAGTGGAAATTTTCTTATGAACGTCACGGCATTACAGTTTAAAATAAACAACAAATCAATAAAGTAAATTTGTATTTTGTTGATTAAGTAAACAATAGGAAAAATGTAATCAGTGAAAACACGTAAATTAAGTTTTTTTTTTTATTATTATTATTGATGTGTCAAAACCTGTTCGTCTTTTGGAATACGCTTCAGGGGGTGGCTGTCTATTTATTTATTATTTTTAATTAATTTGTTTTTATTTAATTGCATAAATGGATAAAGGAAAATTATTAATAATAATAATAAAGAAATAAAATTATATAAATGCAGGTCAATTGAAAAATAAATAAATAAATAATAAGGAAGTGATCAGTTATTAAGAATTGTAAAAGCTCACGCTATTTGGTTATTCATACAGCAGAGATTAGCTGATTCTTTTTTTTTTATAATTTACTTTATTAATCATCAATAGTCTGACTGTTTGCAAGCACGAATATAAAAGAAAAAAAAAATGTTTAAATGAACAAATATTAAATTCTATTGAAAATGACAAACGTTTCGTTGAATTTTGAATAATTTTCTTATTAAAACTAAAAGTTTTACGTTGAAAATTCGTTAATAATCAAGATAAATAAATTTTTATTTTTATTTACTTATCAATGAGTCAATTGAATGCTGTAACATAACTATAAATATAAATATTAGCACAAAGTAAACTTATTAATGTTTTTATTGTGCTTTACAGTGTGTACACTAAAATATACAAAAGTAATCAATAATCATTAATAAGTAATAAATAACATGAGATGATTTTTCTCGTTGTTGTATTGTTTTAATATTTAGTTAATTAAGATAAACATAAGTAATGTTAAAAAAAAATAAAAAACGCTTTTTTTTTTGCTGTACATTGAAGTGACAATGCCGCCGCCAAGGTCACTCTAAAATCACATAACAATCTTTTAAGAATTTTTTTTATTTTTTCGCTTGTCTTGTCAGAAGAGAATCTCTATTTATATAAATTTTGTTTGGAGCATCCTTGTCGTCGTCTACTTGTAATGATTGATTTGACAAGGTGTATTTTTTGTATAAAGTGAAAACACATTATATGCAAATAGAAGAATAGGGTGTAACGTAAATTTAGTGCCTTTTTTTGCAACTTTGTCACATCATAACAGTTTATTATATTTAATAAGCTTTTTGTAATACATTTAAGAATTAATACTTACGCGCTTAACACTATATAAGAAGGTTATATGTTCTATTATATAAACAAACAAAAAAAAATTTTATATAATAAAAATTCCTTGAAACTTTTTAATAATTATACTACACAAAATTAAACTAATTACTTTCAATTCGAAAAACCATTAATTATAGAATTAATATGACCTAAATGGAAAAAAAAAATGTTTTTTTCTTTATTTTTTTTTTTTAACGAAAATTTTATACAAAATACGTCAATCTGAAATTACAAAACTGAATTTTTAATATCGGAATTAAAAATATTTAAAAATATTTAAAAATGAAAAAAAAAAAAAAACGTTCATTGAATAATAATAATAATAATAATAAAATTACATTAACATTGAGAGTGGATGAGCTTTGTAGTAATGCTTTTAAACACCTGTTCTGCTTCGGTTTTTGTGCTTTTCTTATTTTTTTTCTGACACAATGCTTAACTGTAATAAATTAAGTTATTAAAAAAAAAAAAAGCGAAAATGTAATTTATGATTATTATTTATGTTTATGACGTTATTAAGTGGATGTGAAATTATGTTTTTTTTTTTTTTTTTTGGTGAGTTTTTGGCGCACGACAAGTCGCATTGTTTTCATGCACGTTATGACGTTATTTATATTATGCAAATTTTGATTAATTTATTCACTTTTGGCATTTTTAATCACTGTTACGTAAAATCAAATTTTTTTACATTTTTCGTTTACGTTTCTTGATGTTTGTCCAACAACCCTGTGAAATATAAAAATATTCTAATAAAAACGAACCAAAAAAAAATTATTTAACAAGTCAATTGCAAATGTTTTCTGTTAATTTATTTTATTATTTTTTTTTTTTTTTTGTAAAGCATAAACAACATTAATTACATGTTTTCGCTTAAAATCAAGCGTTTTTATTGATTTTCTCTTAGAACTAAAAAACAAACAAGTAAAAATATAAAAGTAATCAAATTAATGAGTTTTTATCGAAGATTATTTAAAAAAAAAACAAGCAGCAATAAATACCAACATTAACAACAAATAATAAAAAAAAAAGCTTCATTAATTATATTACAGCAAATATAATTTTACAATACGGCAAAAAACAGTGAGAGAATTTCAATGACCTGTTCTTCAAACGTGAATGACGTCAAACCAGACATTGACTTGTTTCTTTTTTTTTTCTTTACTACATTTTTGAATTAATTTATTAAAAACATTTTTTTTTCAATCTATTTATATTTGTTGTTGGTTAAAATATACACGGTAATAACGTGATGGTTTGTCGCAATTGTGTATTATATTTAGTAAAGCTTTCCCGATTAACTATCGGCCAGCCAGTTAGCTAGCCAGCCAAGGCATGTAAACCTTACACCAATCATAGTTGTAGCTAAGCGATTTTAATGTTTAATTTTTATTATATTTTGGTTATTAAAATACTTTTTAATGTTATGTTTTGTAACTTTTCTTTATTAAAAACATTTACAAAACTGTTTCTTTCTTTTTTTTTTCTCTACATTTAACACTTTCAACAGGTAACAAATGGGGTCGGAGTCTCACATAATACAAATAATTGAATTTCTAGTCTTTTCTTTGAGTTTTATTTTTTCTTTTTTTTTTTTGTACGGAATGAATGTAACAACCTACGTCAATGCAGTTGATTTCTTTCTATAATTCGAAACGGCATAAAACATAAAAAAAAAAAATAAAGTTAATGCTCGCTTTGAATGACTAATGCAATAGAAAAGTGAATTAAAATTCTTTGCGAATAAATTGTAATTTGCTAAGCTTTAGGTGTTAGATTTTAATTTTTTCTTTTTTTTTTTTTTTGTCAGGCAGTGTTTAAAGCTTTATGTTTTATTTTAACAAAAAAAAAAAAAAATGTATTAATTAATAATGTACAAATTCTAGTTTAATTAATTTAACAAATGATGTAATGCATTGAATGAATGAAATAATTAAGAATTAATAATTATTCTATATATATAAACGTGATGTAATTAGAGTACAGTCCAGTGTTGTTATTATAGTCTGAGAATATTATAATTTTGTACTGGTTTCATGGTTAATTCAGAGATTAATTAATTATTCATATTAGTTTAATTGATTAATCGTATAAAAAGCGATTAGTTTCAATGAAACAAAGTTCTTTAAAGTCTCGCAACTGATTAAAGATGAATTCGATTAATTAGCAACATAAAAAAATGTTTAATAAAAGCTTTAGCTTTTTTGTTATAGTAACAACCGAGGTTAATAGAAATGGAATTCAATTTACATATCGTTAAACAAGTGATTAATTAAACAAAAAACAATTTTTTTTTTTTTTATTTATTTAATAGTTGTTCGTTAATTAATTAATTAATTATTTACATAAATAATTTATTTCAATTATATATTAATATTTGTTTATAGAAAATAATAATAATAATTATTATTATTATTGGTTTTGTATTTAATTTAGCTTGTGGTCGTTACACGTGCTAATTTATTATAATTTTTTTTATTTGTTATCTTTTATATCATAAATGTATTGCAATTCACCAGTCTCCACATAACATCTTTAATCATTTTTATGTTTTATTAACAAAAAAAATGTATTCACTGTGTTGAACCGTATATAAAACATAAAAGAAACTTTGTATGATAAATTTAAGAAAGTTTTTATCAGTAATGAAGAAAAAAAAATTGTTTTTTTGTTAACATAATTAAGGAATATCTAACGCCGGCAATTTTACTTTTGTCTTTACACCACAAACGGTTCAATACACTGACTTGTTCAAGTGTTAATTGATTTGGTAGAGAGAATAAATAATAAAAAATTAAATTCACTCAGTAAAAAAGTTCATTTAAAACGATGACAACGTTTAATCGTTTTGAGTAATTTTTTATTTATTTTGTTGCCTTTTAATTTAAATCAATTTATAAATAGTTAATAATTTATATGATGAATAATAAAAAGTCGCGTTTAAATTGTTTCGTTTCTGTTTTGTTGTTGCAGAAACATGAGATTGGAACGTGCTTATGATTTTTCGCGCTTTTTTTTCCAATTTTTTTTTTTTTGTTCATCAATTTAATTAAAGAATAATTGATTTGCATGATTTTAGATCTAGATCAGATTGGTGTTTAATCTCAAACAATGATGTACTATCAGGGTTAATACATTGTTTAATGATAGTTATGCGATAATCAAATGATCTGGTTCGTGGAAAACAGCAAACTTGACACAGTTTATATTTACTAATAAATCGATAAGTTAATTAATACTAAAGATAACATTTCTACGTAAAACATAGCAAAAGTCTATTGTCGTATTAATTCCTTAATTATTTATTAAAAAAAAAACCTCAATTTAAAAACGTCATTCTAATTCAGTATTTAGCACAAAACAATAGAAAATAAATTTTGTAACCAAGGATACGATATTAGTCAAAGTCTACACACTGTCTAAAATTTCTAGAATTATCCGCTAAATAACAATAAAAAAAAAAAAAAATTCCTTTTAATACAAATCAAATAAAATTTAATTTTAATTTATTGTATGCATGTGTACTTGTGTTATTTACTTAAAAATTAAACGTTAAAAAAAAAAAACGCACAAATTTATGCAAATTAGTATATAAATTATTAATTATTTAACGGTTTCATTATTTTATGTTTTATTTTTGGATACTATTCTAAGAATAATTTCCTATGGAAAACGATTGTTTTTTTAATTTTAATAATAAATAAGAATTATTTAATTAGTTAATTGTTTTATTCTATTTATGTTTTAGTTTTCTTATTAAATTCACTGTGCAATAAATAAAACCTGATGTACATTGCTATTGTTTACATGTGTAATGAATAAAAATTAATTTTAATTAATTTATCATCATAATCCTGACAAACACAAATCTAGATGTAATTCAACTTTATCAGTTTTATTATAGAAATTCCCCAAAATTATACGTACGCAATGTGAAATTTGGGTTTTTAATTTGTGAAATACCAGAAATAATTTTTTTTTGTTTCATTTAGAATTTTTCTTAGCTTGCCATTTATTATGACATTAAATAAAAAAAAGAATTTAATTAATTAATTTTGTAATTAAACTTTAGACAAGGTTATGTGATAAACTTCTAAACTACAAGAAATGAATTATTTTTTTATTTTTATTTTATTCTTTTATAAAGTTATCATTCTGGATTATTTTGTTTATGTTTAAATATATATTAACCTGTACTGAGGTAATTAATTAAATAATTAATTAATTAAAAATAAATACATATTCTCATGATTAATTAAACGTGTGACGTTTTTTGTTTTTGATGTAAAAATAAATAAAGAAATTAAATGAATTAAGTGAAAGTGCATTCCATACGTGCATACGATTATTATTATTGCAAAAACCCAAACATATTATAAAAAAATCATCCAATTGTTGTTTATCTTGTCTATAAATAAATAAATAATAAATAATTTCCGTGTAATTTTAATGATGGATGTGCCACAACAATTAAGTCGTTCCCCATATCCTTTGTATTGTTATTAAATTGTTTATACAAAAAAAAAAGTAAACAATGCGGTAATTACGTATATTGTTAATGTAATTATGAACCAGTTTTCTTGTTTTATAAAATAAAATTAAACTAGCTATAGGTGGTTAATTATAATTCATCAGACTTGATACACCAAATAGGTATATTTAGAAACCACAATACACTGGTTCCGTTTTCTTTGATACAGGTATAACAAAAAAAACAAAAAAAAAAAAAAAATTGATTACAAATTACCATAAATATGATAGTAACGTCACAGTTTGTCAATAATTTATTATACTATAATTAAATTAATTTACTGTGTTAAATGAATTTATTGCTATTTGTATTTAACACTTTTAAACCGAAAAATTATTATTGATATTTTTTTTTTGTTGTTATCGAATAAAATAATTTGAAATCAATTAATTTTCTATAGGCCAGGTCAGGGTTGTGAGAAATAATAATTTTTTTTTTTTTAATATTATTTTTATGATGCAGCCTAACTGAGATTAAAATTAATGATTTGGTGTAAGGTAAATGCAACTTGGCGTCATTCTGTCACGTAATTATTATATGAAGAAAAAAAAAAACCGCAAAACTGATTAAAATCATAATAAATGGGACTCACTGCTTCAGCTGATTTAATGCCTTTGATTGTTTCATTTTTTTTTTTTTTTTTTTTTTGAAATAATAAATCAATGACATAGCTAATATGTACGACAAATAAATTTTCAGAAATACCCTGAAAACGTATAGAATTTCTACATTTTTGCATTGTGTTTTTGTTTCTATGTTTTTCCTTTTAGTATTTTATTTATTTATTTTATTTTTTTTCTTTTTAACTTTGGACAAACAAACCGATTGACGTCAATTGAAAAGTTTTTTTTTTTTTTTGTGATTTATTTGATTTCATTTAATTAAATTAAATTAATTTGCTTTGCTTTGCGAATTATTTTAAATAAAAAATTTAAACGAAAAGTGCTTTATGTTTTTTTTTTTTTTTGTTTATTTTCATGTGTTTTGTTTATTTAGATTTTGATAGAATAAACTTTGTCTGTTGTTATCATCTTTCGAGATTTATGTAATATTTGTGTTCTCTAACATTTTCTTAAGGCATTAAACTATTTTTTTTTTTTTTAATGTTTCCTCTTTCAAATATTTATTTTTAAAGAACAATATTGTGTTTAAGTTTTTAAGTATTTTGCGGTTTGCGCACTTTTAACAGGTTATCACGTTTTTTTTTCTTTTCAGTTGGCATTTGTTGGCTTTAAGATTTTAATTGTTTAATTAAATAGGAAAATCGGGTAAAACCGTGCTTTGAGCATAAGTAAACAAATTAACATTAGCATTTATTAGTTTGTTTTTTTTTTAAACTTAATTTTATTTTATTTTATTTAATTAATGCTACATTTGGCGTTATTTTGTTGTTACATAAGAATGTTTTCTTGTTTTTGCAGGGTTTTTACATCTTATGCCAGTTTGTTAGACAGTCATGTTATCTGTTAAACAGACTAGGTGGCACCGAACAGTCTATAAGCTTTGCGACTTCTGATGAAAGCTGATGGAAAATACACTCGTTTATAAGGTAATTAGACAATTAAGAGTTTTATTACCATTAACACACCTTTTTTTTATTTTTTATTTTTTATTTTAGTGCTTTAAAATGGGTAAAACCACTTTTAATAAATCTGTTTTTATTTCTCTTCCGGTTTTCATCAAATTAACCCATTTACTAGTTTTCTGCATTTATAATTTTTGACATTTAATTTGTGATACAAAAAAAAAAAAAAAAAAAAAAATTCCTTGAATTTCATTTGGTTACAAAAATGGTTTTTCGTCTTTAAATAATTTTTTTTTTCAAAACCACAATAATTACGACAACAAAAACATACATTGACGTTGTTTAAAAAATTTCCCTTGCATTGTATTTATTTAAATTAATTAAAATCGAACTTTTAACCTCTGATATTCTTATAAAAAAAAAAAAAATTAAATTATTTATCAGCTATTTGTGTTTTGAATAAAATTTCAAAGAAATCAATTGCAGGTGAAACACACCTGATATTAATAATAAATAATATTTATAGGCGCCGTTATTGTTATTTAAATATTGACAGACAAATGAACGTTAAAACGGTCAATATGTTGTGGCGGTGTACAAACAAATAAACTTAATTGCACAATAACATTACTGATGATTTTGTTATTCAATTCAATTTAATTCCGTTTATGACAATCAATTATTAAATTAATTTTGTTTCTTCTCCTTCTTCTCCTGCTTTATTATTGCACCGTCTAATTACTGCATTGAATAAATAACAAAACTCACATTACCTTTTGGTTTAATAAAAGAAAAACAAAAACATTTTTTTTTTTTTTTATGTAAATAATTGAACAAAAGTGCAGTTAAATGAGTAAAATAATTATTTATTTTCAACTTTTTTAATACAAATATTATTCAGAAAAATGCGACAAGTCTTTGGGTAGCTGCTGCTTGTATGCATGCTTGCTTAATTAATTAATAATTTATTTTTCATTTTACTCACAATCATCTTGTTTATTTGCTTTGGTTTTTTTTCTTCTGTTTGCTAAAGACACGTTTTTGGTTTTAATTAAAACCTTTTTCTATCGTTTTGTTCATTTTATTTACTTAAGGCTTTTTGTGCTTTTTTATTAAATGTAAACTATTTATTTATTTATTTCATTAAATATTTAATTAATATTTGAATACATTTGTTTTGATTGTAATTAGACTTTTTTTTTATGACTTTAATCGGTGCTTTTTTACTTTTTATTTTTATTATATCGAATTATTATTACTTCGCAATATTTTGCTTTAATTATTTATTTTAATACCACCCACCAGTAGATTGTACTTGAATGTTTGCTTATTTCTATATAAAGCCAATGTACTTAGATACATAGGAATAGACTTTCTTGGAGGCTTGGTTACTCAACATAACATTGTTAATAAATTGTTTACTTAAATGAATATGCGTTTTGTTTTCTACATCACTTTATGCTTTTGCAAGCTTTGTTGTCGCTACAAAAAATAATTTATTTCCTTGTTTCGGTTCGTACAAATATCGATTATAAGATTTTAAATTCTTCCAGACAGTAGACAGCCTAGTTCTCTATCAATTAATTGTTTATTATTGTTAATTATAGATTAGATTAGATTTTAGTTCAAAACTAAAGAATAATAAATCAGCAGATTATTGTGAAAAAACCTTTAAAATTGTTACTGAATAAGCACAACGTGTGACCGGAACATGCAAAAGATGTTTAAAAAAAAAATTATCAAAAAAAAAAACATAAATTAGCGAATATATAAAAATATCACATGATAACTATAAATAAACTTAATGATTATAATTAAATCGTACGTTATATATGTGTGTGTGTGTGTGTGTTTATCATTTGACAATGAGTCAAATGTAATCACAAGTAAAATTCAATTAAAAATAGAATTGAAATGAAATAAAAAATTAAATTAAAAAAAAAATGAAGATTGATAACGAGGAAATTTAATTCTTTTTCCTTAACACAAGTGACGTCAATTGAAAAAAATGTTCATTTTTAATTTAATTTTTTTTTTTTTTTTTTGTGTGTTTAAGTGAATTCCTATTTATAGAATTTCATTTATTATCTAATTAAGCAAGTACATGGTGACCTTACAATAATTACTACAAAAAAAGCGGTCAACGAATTGTTGATATAGAAAAAAAATGTACGTGACATTTAAAAGGTTTTTTTTTTTCCTTCTTTCTTTCTTTTGCTATTCTAAAAACATTTGTTGTGGTATTTTCTTTGTGAAATATTTTTTATAACCAATTTCACATAATAATATTATCACAGCGACGATCATAGCAGAAATTAAGAAAAAAAATAATGCTCCAGTGTATTCCCAACCGACGGATGGTATTAGTGATCCTGTAATACAAATTGGTCTCTGTTTTATCCATTGCTGTCGATGCCTTGACAAAACTCCAGTTTCTAACATTTGATAATATCTGGAAATGTTAATTCAAATAAATAGATAAAAATCAACAAAACTTAAGTACCTTGACTTACTTAATACGCATAATTTGTTTGTATGGTGAATTTCTTTTCACAAACATCCCTAATAAACTCTTTGGTAAAATATAAATCTCATTTAGATCACAAATTTCTGCTTGTTCATATAAACTGTGTATCAAGGTGTACCCTACAGATGCTTCACAATGATAAGCAAATCCACCACGACGTACTAATTGCAAACCTTGTTCCGGGTTCATCCATAAAACTGGTGAATTTGTATTTTGGGTAATTCGTTTCCTTACAAAATATTCAATGTCTGGTTCCTGTGAGGAATTTAAATATGTGGTGGTGTACGAAATATTGTCCATGCCTAATCCCATTCGGCTGTCCGTTAATTGTTTTAACGTTTTTATGTTTGATTTAACTGGTGATCCGATGAGAGATGACACTACCTCAGATGTATAGAAATTGTATAACAAAACACAAGATAAAAAGTAAATATTAAATGCGATGCGACCAGAGTATTGAAATGGGACAATCGAAGAGCTTTGTTGGCAAACTGCTCCGAGAGTACTTATCACGGTGAGAATCCACGATGGTACAAATGGTAGCTGATTTATTTTTAGGATTTTTGTCTCAAAAATAAAGGACAGTTTTATAAAGAGACTCGTTAGAATGACACTGCCAAGAAGACAACACCATACTGCCATGGAAAACGGCTTAAAGAAAACGTTACCAACAATTTCCTCATTGTAAGGTGTACGGAATAAAAACATTGTCTTGAAATATGCAACTTCTGCGATTACACGTACATACTTTAAACGAGGTGTGGTTATAAGAAACGGTGATGCCGCCTGATCAGCATTTTCATTTAATAATTCTCCAAAGGCGCCACCACTTGAATAATTGAATGACCAGCTATCTATTGTACGATATGTTAGGCTGGCGATAAAAGTTTATATAGATAAAAAAATAAAACTTAATAATATTTTATATTTACTTGTAGAGAAGCATTTCTTGTAAATGACGTGCCATTTTGTAGCCATACCGGGGAAATGTATCTATATAGGTGTTATTATTGGATTCCAAATGTTTTATCAAAGAATTCGTCGGTAATTCGAGACGATCTTTTGTTGTCTAAACCAAATGGTTATAAATATATTTTAATTTAATATCAATTTCTGTTTTTATTAATACTTTACCACGACGATTAAACGCATCGTCACATCGCTCATGTTACACCGATTGTTGTATTTTGTTTTTAAATTAATTAATGATTTTGTTATATAAAATTGACTTCGGTTCAAATTCACATGAAAATATGAATCAAATGTTATATTTAGTTTGCCACCGATATGATATCCGTTGTTGTAAATATCGTACATTGGGTACAAGAGATTCTCATCTGTGTGTTAAAGCAGAATTAATCGTATATACATGGGGTTCAGGAGAAATGATGCGTTAATTACCTGTCGTATTGATTGGATTCTGCAAATCGACATATGTTATTTCGCTATCAACATGCAAATTGGTGTTATTCAGTTCATCAATTAAATCGGCGTCTCCTCTTTGCTGTACCATCAACCAAAAGAAATTCATCGAAAAGCATTTTAAATCCGAGCACTGTAATTGATTTTTGTTTATTAATTCTTTTCCTCTTCTTCTTATTATTTATTTTTTGTTACCTTTTCCAGAATTTCATTACTCCTCGGACATCCGTATTCAATGAAAACACCAACTGCTGCATGTTCCCGTACTTTCATTAGATTCTCGGCATACTCCGATACATTTCTATCGACATTTAAATGGAATACAGACGCCGAAATATAGTTCTCTGATAAAAGCTTTATGAGCTTAACGTTATCTATAGAAAGCACATTTTTATTAGTTTTAATTTTAATAAAAAATAATTAAATTTCGTTTTTACCATAATCACTCCAACAGTTAATCACATTGATATAATTTAAATGAATTCGATTAAAATAATTTATTATCAAATAGGAAATAATTGTTTGCTGTTGATTGGTGAAATTCATGTTGACGATTAAATTATGAATTTTAGTACAGTTCAATTACATTGAAGTTTCAGAAGAGAGACATAAAAAGACAAATCAAAGATAAATAATTATTAAATGATGGCTAAACTTTTATAAAATATTCTTATTGATAAAAATAGGTAATTGTATTGTGGGCCCCTAACATTAAAATTGATTAAAACATTAATAATGAAGCAAAATTCTATGTAAAAAACTGAAATGTTTACTCTTGGGTCAACAGATTATAGTCCAGTTAGCTCTTCTCGATTCGACTACCATAGTTTAGAAGTAAAATTCATAAAACTTAGCCTAAAACACATACAGCGTTCAATAAACGCCATATGAATAAACCATTTTTAACCAAAAGTCGTCGTCTATAACAGAAACTTTTGGGAAGCATTGAGAAAATGCATTTACAATGGCATATTGACATTTGACAAGTTTTTCCTTCTGACATTTAGACGATTTGATTAGTAAATTACATTTGATTGTCATTATTGAAGCTTTTATTACTCATAAATTTTATTGGAATATATAATTATGACAATGCGACAATTATGATATTATTTAATATAACAAGACTTAAAACTACAAGGTAAATAGAATATCAAACAATAAAAGTTAATATAGTAATTAGAACACTTAATTAGCTTTAATTGTAAATAACTTAAATACAAAGTCTAATTGTATTAATCAAAAATAATGTAGACTTGTCAATCTATAAATTCGTTTCTTTATTTATTAGTTCATCAATTATTCATGTCTTTCCCATTTGAATAAAAGAATTTATTTTTGTCTTCAGCGACATATTTCAAATGTTAAAATTATTTGGGTAAAAATGAAAAAAAAAAAATTTATTGGTTTAGTTGAATTTTATTTGTTAATCAGGTTGGTCAAACTATAGGGCCTAGTGCCTTATAAACTGTGTAGTAATTATATTTAAGTGTTTAAAACAATCAGTAAAAAGTGACTAAAAGATTTCATTGCATTGCTTATCTACAGTAAATGATAACAAATATCACATAGTAGCATGATTATAAAGATAATCATAGAATTAAATAAAAATATAAAAAGTGTTCCGGTGTATTCCCACCCAACGGATGGTACAACTGATCCAGACATACAAAGTGGTTTTTGTCCTTCTACCCAATGCTTACGATATTTATACACAATCCAAGTCTATATCATTCGATAAAATCTAGAATAATCCATTTGAATTAAATAAAGAAGAACAAACATTTAAATCTCCTTTCTCACCTTATTCGTAGGATTTCTTTGTGTGGTGAATTTCTCTTCACAAGCATTCCTAATAGTTTCTTTGATTGAAGATAAATTTCATTAAGATCGCAAATTTCAGTTGATTCAAATAAATATCCAATTAGGATGTACGCAACGGATGCATCGCAATGATAGGTAAATCCGCCACGACGAACTAGTTGTAAACCTTCTTCTGGATTCATCCATCATAAAATAGGGGAATTCGTATTTTGTTTTATTCGTTTTTTAACGAAATATTCCACCTCTGGTTCTTTTGAGATGTTTAAAAATGTGACCGTGTATGCAGTATTTTCAAGGCCTAATTTTAGTCGACTTTCCCTTAATTGTTTTAATGTTTTTATGTTGGATGTTACCACATGTTTATGTCTATATGTTTATGTCGGATCACCAACAAGGGATGTAGTATCATCCCAGATGTATAGTAATTATATAATAAAACGCTGGATAAGAAGAAAACGGTAAATGTAATGCGTCCAGACTTGATATATCCTACTTTTAGACTTTAATCACGATAATCTGGTTTCAGTTTAATTGATAAAGTGGTTAGCCTCTGGGTTATTTATATGGTTGGAAGTGTACCACAGAGTACAATGTAATATAATATACTGTACTAAATTAGCTTTCTTAACTTGCATAATAAACTACCTAAGTTTCGTTAAACCTGTGCTGATAAATCAGGATGAATTTAGGTTTAGTTTTCAATAGAATACCCAGGAAACTATGCGATTTAACATTTTTACCAGTTAGAAGCATTGTAGAAATCCATTTACATATCTGACATCATGTTTTCCTTTAAAATATTTGTGACATAATTACCGTTTGATATGATAGGTAAATTACATTTTGAAAATTCGTATTTAAAATTCTTTTATTGTTTATGCAGATGTCATTTATGAATAATTAATCTACCAACTCTATTTAGTAATAAAAATAATAGAGTAATTACACGTACTTAATCAGCTTAAATTATGCGAACAATTATTAAAAAATAAAAACGAGAAACCATTTTGTAATTATTGTCAATCGATTAATTTTATTATTCATTCATATGTTAAGTGTAGAATCTGGGTATTTTCATTCTGTATTAATTGATTAATAATTCATGCTTTACCCTAAATAATTTCTATTTTAACAAAGCCACACAATTATCGTGTGGGTGAGAATTTATAAAAAGACAAATATTGATTTAGTAGAAATTTATTCGTTAATCAGGTTGGTTGGTCATAAAAATACAAATAAATACAAAGGAAAATGATAAAAACAGTTTCGGAGCAGGTGGCTAGTGAAAATCGGGTATTAAATGCATTTAAACGTCCGAAAAAACTTCTAAATCCGTTAAAAGTGACAAAAAAACCATTTGATGTGAAAGATAAAAAGTTAAAACATAAAAAATCACGTAAAACCTGTATGGAATGGACGGGTGGACGATTAAAGGAATTATTTTCGGTTACCGCATTACATGGATATACGCATATTATTCGTGATGATACACCCCTGTGGGAACGGATTGTATGGACAATTATTGTTATATCAGCGATAATTGGAGCAACAATATTACTATGGATGTCATGGAATTGGAATTCTGAAACACCAACCGTGACAGTTATAGAGAGTACACATTTTGCCACATGGAATATTGCATTTCCAGCTGTTACAATTTGTAATATAAATAAAATTTCTGCGGAAGCAGCAATGGAAAAGGCGAAATCTATGAAACGTCCTGATAATATTACACAGGAAGAATTATCAGCAATGTTTAGCCTTTTGATACATTTCGAAGGTATCGGTAATGCCTCTGATGGCGAATATAATTTACTACATTCAATATTAGATTTGAATAGCATTAGTGTGAATCAGTTGATGGTTGATTTAGCACCAAAATGCACAGACATGATGGAACGTTGCATGTGGAAAGGGACACAAACACGATGTGACACATTGTTTCAACAAGTGAAAAGTTCTGAAGGGACCTGCTGCACTTTTAATTATTATGCCGTGAATGATGCCAGTTTTGTGTAAATATTCAAAGCTAATTTAATTCAATTCGGTTGTTGCTATAAAATTATTTGCTTTTAGCAAGGGAACACATAATATACCGACTGAACCACGTCGTGTAACTGCCTGTGGATACCAAACCGGATTATCAGTTTTATTACGAACACGATCTTTGGATTACCATACAACAATACTGGGCACATTGGGTTTTCGTGTTAGTTGTATTTATCTCGTCCACAAAAAATATTCCAATAATAATGAGAATTTTTTTTTTTTAGATAATGATTCATAATTCTTATGACTTTCCGGATAATAATGCTGAGACGAAAATTATATCAGCTAAGCTGGAAGCATTTGTTAGTGTTAATCCAGGTAATTTCTATTCTTATCTACTGTTTCGGTTGTTTAAAATAATTTTTGTTATTGAATGCAAGAGTCAACTTACAGCACGGAAGATATCTTCAGTTTATTACCGGAGACAAGAAATTGTATTGATAATCGTGAAATAAAATTAAATGTGATGACGAATTATACGTATGTTAATTGCTTAGCAGAATGTCGAAGTAATTTGATCTATAAACTATGTGGCTGTATACCGTATAATCTTCCAAATAATGGTAAACAGTCTTAATTAGAATAACGACGATTAGTGGATTAATTAAAAGCGAATTATTTTCAACTACAGGTTCCTTGACATCGTGTGAAATGCGACACCTTCGATGCATAATCAACAATAAAGGTAAAACGACATTGAAATTCTGAAAAATCTAATCAAATTAATACAAAAAAAAATGTATGAAATAGAAATGTATCTGGGAGCAATGCCGGGCTTAAAACAATCAGAAACCTTAAAGGTACTAAGTAAAAATAATTTCTCATGCGATTGTTTACCAGAATGTCAATTTACACAATATCCGGGTGAGGTGTCCGCTGGAGAATTAAATCGTGATTATGCCTTTAATTCAATCAGTTTCTTGTATGTTTCTAATAACGCATATTTAACGCATTTAATTAATTCGCGTTTTTTTTTAATTAAATATTTTACAGCAAAGACGTTGTACTAACGGATCAGACATTGTTGCACGTATTTTTCAATGATCTTGTATCAACATATTATCGTAGAGACATTTATCAAAATTGGCTTGGAATTTTGGCAACATTTGGTGGTATTTTAGGTTTATTTTTAGGCTTTAGTTTTGTCACTGGATTTGAATTAATTTACTATTTTACAATACGTGTATTTTTTGATTATATTACAACAAAAAAGAAATAAATATTTCTTATTTTATTAATTCATAAATCCTGATTTCTCTTTAGACAAGGATCTCAATTCGTATATAAAACTGATTGAAAGTGACTAACTTATTAGATATAAATCCCAAGATATTTAAACTATTTGAAATGCCCTACATGTAACTTACCTGCAATAAAAAAGTGCGAATAAAACTCTACTAAACACTTGTAACAATGGTAAGGGATATAACAGGCGTTAAAAAATAAATCGAATTATTTATGTTATTAAAATTACTTTTATTAATTATTATTTATTTAATTTTTTCAAATTATTTAAAATAATTTATATATTAAATTAAATAAACAAACATAAATCTCGAGCATATAATTATAATATACATGAAAATAAATTTAATTAAAAAAATTATAAAGAGAGAAAATAAAGTTTTTTTTTGATATATTTTGTTGTTAATAATGTTTTTAATAAATTTATTTTTTATTTATTCCTTTTTTTTTTTTTATAATGATTATAAAAGGTTTAATTAAAAGAAAAAAATAAAAGAAAATAAATAAAAAAAAAAACTATAAATAAACAAATAAATAAATAATAAATATTAAATCAGCAGCAACAGCAACAAAATAGTTATAGCAACACAACAACTTTTTCTTATTACAAATTTCCGAATGTGATTGTGGGGAATAATAAAATTATTTGAAATGGAAATTGAAAGGTTTTTTTTTAATTATTCAATTGTTTGGAGACTTGGATATTTTATTTATGGATTTTTTGGATATGTTTTAATTATTTAATTAAATAAATTTGCAGCAAATCTCTTTACAGGTTCACATGTGATGTTTGAAGTCTTTTCTTTATTATTATTATCATCATCATCATAATTCCATCAATGACGGACAGCAACAATTATATTCCCTTTCTGTCACGCATTACTCTCTGCATCCATGCAGATGATACTCATGTTTATCCGATTCATTGATTTTACAAATCTTTTTGTTTTTCCATTAATTTTAATTTTATATATTTTCTCTTAAAATTTTTTATTAACAATTTATTTATTTATTATCCACATTTTATTTTTATAAGCATTTTCTTGTATTAAATTATAAAATATTCAACGATTTATGGTTATTTTATAATAAAACCTGAAAATCTAATTCTAATGGTATTTTTGTATATATATATATATGTATATATATAAATAATAAAAAATTAACATAAGAAGAAATTAATAAACAAACAAATAATCAACAATTAATTAATTAATTTAATCAAACAATAATTGAATCAATCTTCTCTGTGTTCGTGTGATGTGTTGTTTATTTTTGATTAATTTAAAATAATGTTGGTAACAAAGACTCTTTATTATTTCTTTTTAATTATTATTACTTATATTAATTTCTTTTAACAAAAAAAAAAATTATTATTATTCTTCAAAACTAATTAATTACATGATTAATTTATTTATTTTATTTTTTTTTTTTTTTTTGCATTTACTTTAATTATTATTTCTCATCAACAATTAAAAAAAAAAAATTTCAGCGACGTAGAAACAAAAAATAATAATAAATTCATTAATCTCATTAATTTATAAATAATAATAAAAAAAAATTATTTAATTAATTAAAACAATGATAAATGAAAATAGATAAATAAAAAAAAAATAAATTAAATTAAAATTATACAACCAACAGCAACAATATTATTTAAAAAAAAACCATACAAATGTCACTCAATTTTTATTTTTATTTTATCCCCAACTTTTTTCCCATTAATCACACTAAACACTTAATTTTATATTTATAAAAAGTTAAATTAAATTAAATTAATTCTTTTTTTTTTTATTAAATTGTTTGTTCACGTATTATTTAACTATTATTATTTTAATTATTTACAAATTTATTTATTTTATTATTTTTAAAAACTATAACGACGAATTGTTTATTTATAAAGAAAATTAAATTTAATTAATTAATTAAAAAAAACTAACAAAAATCATAAAATTTTTGTACTTTGTGAAGAAAATTTCATATTTTTTTTTTTTTCAATTTTTATAATTAAACTAAAACATAAGGTGTTATGGTGTTATTCTTTTTTAATTTAATTATTTAATAAAGTCATTTTTATTCTATATTTTTATTTTATCCTAATTTTATACGTTTACAGCGATAAGTTTTGATAAAGAGAATAATTATTTTGCAGGAATAACCAAGATGTTTCACAATTTGTTGAGAACTTTTTCATTACACTCTCATTCAACAGCATATGATCGTTCTCCAACATTTTTCTTTTCTTTTCATTTAAATACCATCAATAATTCTTTTGTATTATTATTCCAACTATTCGGTATTTGTTTCCTGATTGATGTTCTCCTCCATCATTTTGTCGTAGTGTTATTCATTTTTGTACTTTTTCTTATTGTTTATATATTTTTACAATAATTAAATAAATTTTTTTCTTTTATCAGTTTCACTTTTCTAAAATTAGCTAATTAATTAGATAGAATTATTAATATTTGTATTAAATTAAATTAATATCACAATTCAAAAATATTCTATAATTATTTTTATGTTTTAACGATTTATTAACATTATTTAATATTCTATTCGTTAATTATTATTCCATTATTCCAGCAATCTCTTATAACTTTAAAGCATCTTAAATCTATTCATCATCATTTATTATATATAGTTTATGGCAAGTTATTTATTTTTTATCCATATAAACTCTCCAAAAAATTATTATTCATCCAGATTATTCTGCATTTCACGGTTCCACATAGTAGATAATTAATTTTTTTTTTTTTTATTTAAAAATAAAAATTAAATAAAACAAAAATAAAGAAACAAAAAAAAAAAAAACAAATCGAAAACTAACAAACTTATCGCTGTAGAATAATCATCTGTAGTCTTCGTTTCCATTATCCTCATACACCGATGTATTATTAAAATTTCTTTATTTCTTTTTTTTTTCAAGTAAATAAATATTTAAAAAAGAAAAAAAAAAATAATAATAATAAAAAATATTATTCACCACCCACATATATATAAAACACACTATAGTTCATGTAAAACGCTTCCAACTGAATTGTCTTTTATAAATTGCTTTCTAATTTTGTTAAGGTTATAAACAAAACTCTACACAACAAGAATTATAGCAACAACAACTAAATAACAACACACAATACAAAATTGCTATCAATAATTAATTAATTAATTATTCTCATTTTTTTTTATACAATAAAAAACACACTTTTTGGTCCATATTTTGTATTTTTTTTTTTTTTTGTTTAAAATTCTTTGTCGCATATTTGTTGTTTTTGAATAACAACAACAACAAGATCATATAGGGGGAAATTTAATTTTCAACTTTTTTTCGAATGTGAATTCTCCATATATTGTATGTGTAGAGTTTAATATTTCCTCTTTTTTAATTAAGCAATTAATTAAATCTTTAATTTTTTGTTTCATTTTCATTTTTTTAATTTGACAATGAAGAGACCGAAAAATTTACAAAAAAAAAAAAAAAAAACAACAAATTTGTATGCAAAAGAGCAGAATTTTCGTTGGTTTTCTTGTTTTGCTTTGCGCTTTGTTTTCATTAATTAAATTGAATAACATTTAATTAAAAATTTTGTAAATTATTTGAACTAGTTTTACAATCAATTATTGTTTTACATGTTGCCGTATATATTAAACCGAATGTGGTTTGCCATTCCATACATTTCTCCTTTGTGTCAAATGCCAATATACGTGCAACAAACTCCACAGGAATATTTTGACGATAACTATATTTGTAGTATAATTAATATATAATTAGATAAAAAAAAAAACAAAAAAAAAAAAAAATAAAAATATTAAATAAAAATAAGTTTTAAAATAAGATTAATTACATAATTAATAAATAAAAAAAATATATATATATATATATATATATATATGAAACATAAATTATAGCATAATAATAAATAAAAAAAAAAAATTCCAGCATGCAAATTAATTAATAATTAATTAAATTAAAGAAAAATAAATAAAAACGTAAAGAAAACATAAGAAATAAATATTATACACACATAGACAAAAGTAATTATTTATCTGTGTATAATAAAAAAAATTTCAAATTTTCTATATTCTTCTAACAAAAAAAAAAAAAATAAATTAATTTAGCTGAAAAAAAAATTAATTAATATATTTTATGACTTGACAAAACAATAAAAAAAAAAAAAAACTTCCAAGACAAAATTATTTTCTTTATATTATGCTTGGAGAAAGCAGCAACAGCAGCAACTAATTTGTGCTATTGCATATCAATTAAAATAAGGCAGAAAAAGCGGGCAGCTTAATTTTCTTTTTAATTACATATATATAAACAATAAAAAAAAATTTCTACACTTAAGAAAGACAAAATGAACATAAAATAAAGAAAATACTTACAAAATATGGTAAAATTTCAAGTAAATAGAAATTAAAAGGGGACAAAAAACTAATCGAGTAAATAATTGGTGAATAAAAATGAATTTATCTTAACAATCTCACATGCATTTTACATAATTGTTTATGAGAAACGAATAAACGAAACGAAACAAAACAAAATTATAATGAGTTTGATATGTAATGAATGCAAAATATAAAAGTTGCTTCATGGTTTTCAATTATTTCTCCCCAAAAGCAAGTGTTATTATTATTAAAAAAAAATTAAATTTAAGATAGACTAGAAAGGACGAGGAGGAAAACTATTTTTTTTCTCTTCTTTTAAATGTAAATATAATTTGGAATATATATTATACCAAAACAATAAAATTAAAATAAACAAAACAAGGAATTAAAATAAAAAATAAAATAAAATAAAAAATAAAGAAAAGTTCTATAATGAACTTTTACTTTAATGTTGATATATACGTACGATTTAATCATTGTTTTGAGAGCCAGCTTACGTTCTCTATCCACAAACCAATCGATTAAATATCCCGCCATAAGTGGAGCTTTTTTATATAATTTAAAGAATTTACAATAGTTACCAAGTGCCCATGCTGAACGTAAATCTAATGCATGGGCTATTGAAGCATTATGTCTATCAGATTGTGATAAAGATTTTAACATTGTTGTTAAATCTAAAAATGAAACAAAAAAAAAAATTATTATTATTATTTATTAAAACATGAAAATTAAAATTTTAAAAATAAAAAGATTTAAATCCTACCTAAGGTATTTTTTGTAAAAATATAATATAATATTCTGTATGCCATAAATTCTAATTTATTATCACTATTTATCTCTGTATACAACATTTTCAGTTGTGTTTGGCATTGATTGAATTCTTCATGATCTCCCTTTTCCATTGCAATTCGTGCATGTGTCTCATATACTTGAACTGTAAAGCCATCTCGAATCCCTTGTACCTTTAAAATATAAAATAAATAAAATTATTATCCTGCCAATAGAAATAAAATTAAATATACTCACTGTAAGATCCTGACGTATTGATTTCAACTGATCACATGCATAGAAATAATCCTGTTTCTCTACCCATTTGTCTTTGACATTCTTTAATGAATACGTTAACACAGAAACTGGCCTAACATCGGATGGAGCTGGTGCTTTTGTTAAACGCAAGAATGATTTCTCCAAATCCCTACATGTTCCAATTATATGAAAATCTGTTAAATCTAAATTACCATCATCGTCCATATGAGACGCGTCATCAATAAATAAACGTGATATTGTTGGTGTTTGTAATTTTTTTTTCTTATTGAAAGGATTACTCGCAGTTATTTGTATGGCATGAGCATTTTTCTGTGCGCTATTAAAACGTGCTGCTCGCTGCTTAAGACGTTCGAAGTCACCTTCAACCTCACCGCCTATAACTCCTGATTCTGAATAAAATGGAATTCTTTTTCCATTGTTCTTTTGTAATTGTTTACCCTTTAATCCCTTCTTATTCATATTTTTGTTCCCGCTTAACGTTAATCTATCTGCTATTTTTAACTTGACTGCTGTTTTGTTGTAAGATTTATTTTCCTCATCGGTGCCACTTTGGCTTGATGCACTACAGCTTCTCCTGTTTTTCCTTCGTGGACTACGAGAATCACTTCGAGATCTAGATTTCCTTTTACCATTGCTAAATTTAGATGAAGGTGACTTTGATCGTGACTTGCTCGATGAACTATCAACTGAACGACGAATTCCTGATTTTGTACCTAAACGAGCGCCCAATGATTGCGACAATCCTTTTTTCGGCGATTTATTTTGATATTGACTTAATATCCCGGGTGTCGGTTGTTTTTGTAATAATAATGAGTTACGTTCACTATGTACACTAGGAATTGGTTCACTATCCCAATCTTTTGTCCATAATTCACCTTTATTTGCTGCCGCGGTTATTCGCCCCTTAAGACAAATATCTATTTGATCCTTATCGAAATTTGTTTTGCATTTGGCATAACATCGCGCTACATAATTGTTTAGACTTATTGGCCAAGCATCTGTTGGATTATTAAATGGATCTGGCACTTTTGCTGCAGCTTGGTTACTATTTTTACTTTGTTGCTGATGTTGTGGTGAAGATTGTAATTGTTGAAGATTTGGTGGAAGAGGTGGAGGAGGTTTTGTAAGATCTGGTGGAGGTACAGAAGGAAGTGGGGGAATTGTATCACTATTTGCAATAACTGGGATTTGTGGTTGATTTACCGCATTTGGTAGCTGTTGTTGCTTTCCAATACCAAAACTGTTATTGAAAGAATTATTTATTTGCTGATTGTTGTTTTGATTTTGATTATTCTGGTTTTGCTTATTTTTATTACGCTTTCGTTTCTTTTTCGCACTGCCGGTATGATTTACTTTATTTGTATTGTTGTTATTATTATTATTATTCAAGTTAGTATTATTTATGTTTTGCTGACCCTGGCTTAGTGGATTATTTTGATGAATTGGATTTGATCGTTTACCCGGATGATTAATGTTAAAACGAATTTGACCAAATTGACTAGGCGCTTGTTTAGCTGTTGCTTGATTTGGACTAAAAAATGTTGGCCTAGATATTAATTGGCCAGGTGTAGATGGAGACATAAGTGGAAGTGGTGGATTTGCAGCGTTGCTACTATCACCACCACCTTGATTATTATCATTATTATTCGGTAATATAACCGCATTACTAAATCCAGGGGGAGCATTTGATGTTGCTGGTTGACTAGTTGCTTGATTTTGTTGCGTTTGATTTTGAATTTGTTGATATTGTTGCATTTGTGCGTATTGATTATAATATGCATAATATTGTGCATATTGTTGATGTTGTTGCTGCTGTTGTTGTTGTTGTTGCTGTTGCTGCTGATACATTCCGTACATTCCCCCATAATTATTATACATCCAATTTGATTGTTGCTGCTGTTGAGTTGCTGTAGGTTGTTGCTGCGTTTGTGGTTGCTGAAGAGGATTTATAGACCCACCCGTATTTGGAATTGTGGCCGCCACATTGTTTGCCACCACTGTAGCCCCACCAACGTTAGCCGTATTATCGCCCATAATGTTTGTAGAGCAAAATAAAGACTTACCTTTTATAGTATGTTGATTATACTTCTACAACAGATTAATAAATTATTTATTTATAGTAAAATAAATATTTAAAAAAAAAGAAAAAAAGAAAGATAAATTGATATACAAAATGGCGACGATTACGCCACGAAATTGTCCTAAATAAATCAATCAATTTTGAATGCCTTTTTTAAATTCACTTACTTTCAATGATAACTTTAGATCTTTTATATTCAATCACTAAATTATAAAACAATTATATTTTCACACAAATTTTATTAAATTTAATTAAAGAAAATAATTTAACACAAATCTCACTGACATTCCATTATTAAACTTTTTCTGTGTTCTACTTTTTTCCAAGTGTTAACAGATGTAATTTTTTTTTTTTCGTTAAATGATTCGTTTAAGTTATACCTATCGAAATTAATACTTATTTTAGAAACTGCAATATCGACACACAAAGTGTTTCTTATTCAATTTTGAAAATAAAAATAAAAAAAAAAACGTTTTTTAGTTTTACTTAAATTTAAAATATTTTATTAAATAATTTCTAAATTAATTAATTTTATATTAAAAAACAAAAAAAAAAAATAAATTTTTCATTATTATTATTATTAAACCTAAGTATTTTATATTAATTTGCAGACAGTAAATAATAATAATAAGAAAATGCATTTTAATATAGAAAATTTAAAATAAAATAAAATCAAACCAAAATAAAACACAATTTAATTACGATAATTAACTTAAATATAAAAGATAAAAAATAAAAATAATAAATTTTACACAATAATGGTCCTTTTTTTTTTCTTTTCATTATCTTTTTTTTTTTGTTTCTTTTGTTATTTTTTCTTTTTTTTTTTTTTTTTTTTTTTTTAATTATTTTACAAACATAAAAAAAAGCTTAAATTAAAAATTAATTAATTAAACAAATCCTTGGTAACGACTAAACATTTCAATAATTTTTTTTTTCCTTAAAATTTTTAATGACACAATATATTGAGTTACAAAGAGATTTGATGTTTTTTCGTTTTCTAGATTTAATTATTTATTTATTTATTTATGGCAAATATAGTTTGCAAACAGAAGATAAAAGAGTTTTGATTTTTTTAATGTCACTGAATAATGAAAAAAGTTTATGCTAAAAACGTAAAAGAAAATGAATGGAAAGGAAGAGATTTATAAATAAAAAAAATGCTTAAGTATCACATTAAATAGAAGGGGAATAGAAATAATAAAATTATAAAAAATTGTCTAAATGTTTTAATAAATAATAAATGAAGGGGGGGGGGGGGGGGGGTGGTCGAGTAAATAGCAATAGGTAAAAAAAAAAGTAATTATAGCCACTAGAAAGCAGAGAATGGCAGTGAATTGATTTGTTCTTTAAAAAGGTTAAAAAACGAAAACTAATTTTATAACTAAAATCTATAAAATAATAATTAATAATCAAATGATTAAAATGTTATTTTTCATTTTTTTTTTGTTTTTTTTAGATTTATTTTAATTTAATATTATTTTATTAAATAAAATTAATTGTTGGTGCCGAACGACACCAGTGATTCTTTTATTTGATTCTGTTTTAAACTTTTAAGCTGTGCTTTGTTTATTTTTTTTTTCTTCTTTTTTTTTAATTTAAATAATTTTCATTTCTTTTTCTTTAATGAAAATAAATTTATTATCCAGTTATATTTTAAAAAAAAAATTTTTTATTAGCTCATCATAGCCGAAAAATTTTGCATGCATCACAACAATGCTCCATGTAATACGAGTAGCTGCATAATCTTGCACCGACAACGGAATGACAATTTGTAAAGTCATCTTTGCATTCTGTAAGGAAATAATTTTGTGTTTTTAACCGATTTTTGTTTGGAATAATGCAAATATGGATTACCTGGTATAATATCATTTTGGACAAGATCAACACGAGGTTCTGAGTAAGATACCGACACCTCTGTGGTTGTAGTTGTCGTAGTTGTTGGATCTGAAAGATTTTTTTTTTTAAATAAAATAGAACCGAAATGCAATTATGAGAATAATATTGTTACCTGGACAAGCGTGTGTATTGCATGTTGTATAAGCATTTGGTCGCTCAGCATAGCGACAACTTTGTGACTCCTTCATTTGTGTTTCCGACAAATTAGGTTCATAGCATTTTACAACACGCTTTTGCGTGCCACCATCGCACGGCTTGCTGCAGTCAGTCCACTCAGAAAAGTGCCAACGTGGTCTACAATCTTTGACTTCGCTTAATGGACATGCTTGTATGGTAATGGGTTTATCAGATAATTTACACTCATCGTCATTAAGAATGGTATCTTGGTGAACGCATAGTATGGTCCTGCTTTGTGTCAAATTAAAGCAATCACCAGAACACTGGCTCCATGGACCAACAAACCAATCACCATTAGAACAACGTTTTTCACTACTGCATTGCCTTGCTGTGTCTGGTGTGAAACGCAAATCGCAACGTTCTGAATTTGGGGGTGACCGATCACAAAATATTGTACGCAATTGAACACCGGAGCCACAACCATTGGAGCATGCTTCGTTCCACTCTGAAGTCAACCAGGTTCCTGCGCGTTTATTTTCTTGATATGCCCTTTTATTATGAGTGGAATTACTATATATGATGCCGGCACCAGTTGCTGCAATTTGACTGTTTTGATGATGACGTCCGATTCCATGAATATTGTGTCTGATTACACTTATATCGGTTTGCGCACCTCCATTATTTTGATGATGATGATGGTGATGATTATTTGGGTTTTTATGCTTGTATACTTCTAGCTGAGGAGTTTTCATTTGCTTCATGCATTCACATTTCTGTTTGATTGCTGGCATTTCGTCCATGCACGCAGCATTATTAACTTGGATTACCATTCCTGTGCCAAGTTCCTGCACGCATTTGGCCTCGCGTTGTTGAAATACTTCCTCATTGTAATTACCACAACTGCATTCAGACCATTCCGTTAACTTCCAATATGCTGGACATGGCTGTGTATTACATCTCATCAAATTTTCATTAAGAGTAGGCTGTTTAAGATGATTGCATCGTTTTGGTGAAAAGAAACGAGTTGGTGCTTCTCGGACACATCTGACAATAGGTGCCTGAGAGCCACCACCGCAGGACTTGCTGCAAGGACTAAAACCAATGACTTTCCACAAAAATTTACGTTTTCGTGTTCCTGCTGGTCGAGTAGTTGAATTTGCTTGTCCCGGTGCCGATTTCAAACCGTGTCTCGTAACAATTGAAGTCGATTGTGTCGTTTGTTCATTCTCGCTTGATGTCGTTTCAAAAGCTGTTTATAAAAATTTAATTAACTGTTCATAATTAAAGTAAGAGATGTTTTAAGAGATTACCATCAAGTTTTCCATCTTCTTCAGAGTTAGAGGAAGCATGCGATTGCACTGGTAATAAGTATTCGTATTTAATACCTGGATTCGATTGTTTTGCCAAAACCTTTAAAAAAAAAAATTCAAAATAATTAATCTTCATAAGGAATGCGTTAGCTTATTAGAAAGTTACCATCAAGTGTATTGGTTCTGTTGTTGGCCCAATCGATGTTATCCATTCCGTGACACCTTCAATGTTCTTTGCTACACCTTGGACATTCGACGTATTTGTTAAACCATCAATGCGACGATAATCAAATATTGTACCCGCTGCTTTATAAATACCACTCGGTGTTACACTGTACTCACCGTTTATTATGTATTTGTTTTCCGGTGATTTTAACACTGAAAAAAACCACAAATCGTATCAATTAATTAACTTTTTTTTTTCTATTTTAATTTATGGCATGTGTTATGCAAGATTAACAAAAGATATTTCGGTATTTTTTTTTAAAGCAAGTAAACAAGACATGAAGTATTGCAATTAACAATAAAAAGATTAAGAATTTGAAATAACAATTTTCTAAATTATTAACAAAAGTGAGATTAACAAGTGAGAGATGTTTGTAAAACATTTAATATATTTTTTTTTTTGTGAATTCAGTGTATTCAATGTATTTTTAGTTGAATAATTTAATGTTGCAATTAATTAAAATGTACATATATTAAATAAGAAAATAGGAAGGAATATCAAAACAATTCTCAATCTTATAAATAAAAATCATTATTTATAGAAAATGACGTTTTAATAAAGAAATTTTAGTTTTTTTTTAATTTTTAATAGAGAAACATTCGTTAGGTTTTTTTTGGCTGATAAAGAATTTAATAAACATTTGTCATGCTTGAATATTATTTATTACATATTCTGTGGCAAATCTATAAAACAAAGAGACAACCAATTATACTGATGACAAGGTAAGCTCTAATATTTTATTTAACAATTTTTTAATTAAAATAATTATATTTTGAGAAATTTCTACAAGTAATATATCAAAAATAGGATATATTAATAACCGAAAGCTATGTATCTAGCAGAGATTTTATTGTCAACAAAAATTCTAAACAAAACAAGAAAAAAAAAAAATTCTTACGTGACTCCATTTACTTATATAATTAAATTTATTACGGATTTATGAGTCAAACAAATATGAATAAAAACTAATTTTATATGTAAAAGATTGCAATAATGTAAATAAAATGAGAAATTATAAACAATTTCATACTGAATCATTGGAAAAAGGAAAATTTACAAATACAAAAATCTTTCTTGTTTTCCACAAAATTTTATTTATTTATTTATTACTTAACAATAAATGTTTTATGAACAAATATGTGAAAAATTAAGAAAATATATCTTTTTTCTATGGAAATATATGAAAATTTATTAAAAATGCTTTTTGATTTGTGTGTAAATAACAAATTATGATTATGAATAAAATATTCCATTTAAGATTTATATAATTGTTATGCTTTTAATAAATATTATTTATAATTAATTGTAGAGCTTTTATCTATGTATATATTATGCAATTAATAAAGGAAAATTATAATTTTATGATTCATAATAATAAAGTTTAAACAAGAATAACAACAAAACCTTTATTTATGTTATGATTTGTGACATTTTACAGCATTTTGAATGGTTATAATAAAAAACCTAAAAAACTAATTAAAAATTCCAATAAAAAATGTTTAATTTTAACCAAATGTCATGATATTGTCTCATGTGTTAAGCAAGCCAACAATTAAAAAAAAAATTATCATCGAAATGTTTTTTAAATGAATGAAGAAGATTATTTATTAGAAACATCTTTATCTTTATTACGATAAGCTGATTATTAACTCCTCGCAACTTTTCAAAGTGTTACTAATTCGCGTTTGACATGAATTAAATTTGCAAATAGAATAACAAAAATGTTTTCCCTATAATTTTAGCTTGGCTAAGTGATTTAACGTACAAAAATTAATCAACAAGGCGCCTATATTGTTTATTTTATTAATAATTTATCCATTCACAAGATTTTTAGTTTATTTTCTTAATTGAATCCACTTACGTTTTTTAAAACTTTAATCTGTTTGAATCGTTTTTTTTTTTTTTAATTTTTTAATTGAAATGTTAGCTGAAGGTGATGATAATGGATGGGTGTGATAAAAAAAAAAAAATTCATAATGCTGTGACGTTCACAGTAGAAATATGTTTCAGCGTGGGAATTGAAATTATACAAGAGCTAAAAACTTACCCAAAAAATTAATGCTGTTCTTTAATTCAGTTATTGATATATTTGATGCACCATGTGGTATTGTAGCGACATGTACATAACCACTTGGTAATGGATTTTTGGTGAATATACCAGAAACAGGACGACATATTAATACACCGCATCGTACAGCACCGCTATTCATGAAGCTACCTGTGATAACGCCGCTACTGTGGACAGCCTATAAAACATTAATAAAAAAAAGTTTTAAATTAAATCATTTTCATAATTAATTGATTAACGAATTAATATTTAGTTTTTATTATTTTTTAATAATTAAAATAACAAAATGTTTGATTTTATTATCAATTTTTGTTGCTTTCATCGAAGATTTTTTTTTTTTTTCTAATTTATTAACTGGTTATACAATTTTATTGTTTCAACTCAAACAAATTTTATTTGTCTTAAACTTGAAATATCTTAATTTAAAGTTCGGATTAAAATTTTTATTATTTTTTATTTATTTACTTGAGTAACGCATTTTTGAGATTTGTTTTTTTTTTTTTGTCTTTTTTGGATCTTTCAACGAAATCGATTGATAAATAATTTGTTTTTCCTATGTTGAAAAAGGTGTGAATGATTATGATTATCTATTACAGTGTTTTACTGTCACTTAACAAACATTTTATTATAAACCGTGGTCTAAATTACTTAATAAGGTAGGTTAATAATTTTACAGATTAACATAATTAGTGTCAGCGTTATTCGTTTCAATTTTTTTTTTTGTAAACAAATCTCTCTTGTGTTGAGTGACATAATAGCAAAAAAAATGTTTATAAAAGGCTTAATGTAAATGTAAAGTTCAAGTTTAAGTCGATTGAAAATTCCTACAAGTTTATTTACATTGCGCAATCAATTTTACGCTTAGTGTAACAACAAATAAAACTGGCAAAATTACTTGTTTATTTGTATTTATTTTTATTTTACATACAATTGTAATATAAACAATTATTCAGTATATAAATTGATTCACTTTGTTTAATCTTAATATTAATTATACATTAAACATTATACATTAACATAAATTTGCAAAAAAAATTAAAAAATTCATTTTGATAACATTTAATGTAATTTTCTGTCGAATAAAAAAAAAAAAAATAATAAAAAATTCTTGTTGATTAATTAAGAAATGTTTTTTTTTTTGTTGTTTTATTGTTATTACATTTTAATATTTAAATAATCATCAAAGATATATATACCGCAAGAAAATAAATATAAATATTTATTTATATAAAACGAATATTTAATGATAAGAATAAATGAAAAATTAAAATTACTTACCCATATGAATGATAAAAAAATTCCAAACAAGTAAAACTTACTCATTTTATTTGTTTAATTATTTATTTATTTATTTTAATGCAATAAACCATTCATTAACATAAATATCACTTAATTATTGTTCTTAATTTTAAATAACTTTACATATATAAAAAAAATAAAATAAACCAAAATTTAATTATTAAAAATCGAAAAAAAAAATACTTTTCCTTACAATTTATTTTCTAATTAATTAATTAATTAATTAATAAGAAAATAATAATCGTTTTGCTCTTTTAACATTTTAAATAAATAACCGGATATAATCTTAAATCAATATAAATTATTTATGTAATAAAGTATCATGATTAAGATTAAGTTTTTTAATTATTTTTTTTTTTAATTTGAAAACATGCGTAAGAAAAATTTCGCGTTTTTCTACTTCAAAAACTTAAATAATCTTTTTTTAGACAATTTGTCTATCAATTTCATAATTTTTTTTATTTATCTTTATATGATTTTGAATGTTGTTTAGTTTATATTATTATTTCATAATTAAAGATAATTAAGTTATTAATTAAAAGTATTAATTAATAATTTTTTTCTCTGTATTTTTAAAAAGGCAATTGAAGTGTTTTATAATTGTTTTTTTTTTTTTTTGTTAAAGGGTTTTACATAACGCAATGTATGTTTCATTTTTTTTTTAACGCTGCGTTATACTTTGATGTTGATTTTTTATTTATTTTTCTTTGCTTATATTTATTAATAATTTAATTATTATTTTTTTTTTTTTATTAAAATTGAAATCCGCAAAAACATCAATAATTTTCAACTATTCACATATGCGAGATTTGATATTATCATATTTAGCACAGTAGTACAGACAGTAGTGTAAGACGGGAAAAATATTGTATACAGATAATTTGATTTGTTTATTGTTCGTTGTGTTATGTTTTTTTTTTTATTATATAATTTTAATGTTCTACTCTAGTTTATTAAAGAAAAATAAATAAAATGTTTCCCACAACATAAGAAATAATTACGTCATTACATTTTAATGTTCTTTTATTACATTTTAATAAAGAGGAATAAAAAAAAATCAAAATTATTGATGGATTTTTATGAATATCAGACACAGAATATCAGTAGCAGAAAATATTATGTACGCATTGAAAATTGTTTATTATTTTTTCATTTAGAAGGATATTTATACAATGATAAAGTACATGAACATGTTGTCGTCAGTTTATGTATATGATTGTCTTGCTTGTATAAACATAAACATATATTAAATTTAATTTCCAGTAACATTTATTATTTTTTTTTCATTTTTCAAATCCACATTACGCACAAAACCGCTAAAATCCATTAATATTCGCTCTTTTCTATTTATTTATTTTTTTTATTGCAAAAAAAAAAAATCGTTTTTTATATTATAAAAGAATTAAAATTAGAACAAAACTTATCTAAACGTAATAGAAATAGCTAGATTTATGCTTGAATATTTATAAAAAAATATAAAATAAATTAAAAAAAAAAAAAAGAAGCAATACATCCTCCTCTAAGTTAATTTTTTCTTTTTATTATTCAATAATTAAATAACTTGTATGCTATTGTGGTTGTTGCCGCTGTTATGTGGTCATCATCATGTGTTTAATGTTTTTTATTTTTTTTTTCAAATGGGGAAAAAATAATAACAAAAATTGTGACAAAGTAACGTTTTTACCAAAAGCATAACCAAAGCTAGCTAAAACAGTGACCATAATTAAATGCCCAAAGTTTACATTTGGTGAAATTTTAATTAATTTTATTTTATATTTTTAAAGCATATTTCTACACTACTTGAAACACTACGTTTTTTTTTTTTGTTAATTAATTTATTTTATTGTTTCTCTTATTCAATATTAAATTAAATGTGATGAGATCATACCAGAATGATTTTAACTGTCTATGCTAAATTAATTATGTTATTTTTCTTTATTTCTTATGTAATTTATATTGCCTTTAATTAAATCGTTTTCTTTTTTATTTTTGCTTTATCTTTCTTTCATTTTTTTCTTGCTTTGTTTTATTAGATAAATATCTTTTTTTTTTTAATACTTAATTCTGTTTGATTTAACCATGTGCCAATTATTTGTGGTTTCTCTCTTACTTAGATCATTGTTTTAGAATTTATTTTTGATTCATGCGTAATATTTGATAAATTCTATAAATTAGGTAAAAAAAAAGAAGAAAAAAACTTCTGTTTTTAATCAAAACAATTGATTCAATTCAATTAATTTTAATTTTAATTAATAAATTTTAATGAAAACCTTATAAATGTTACGATAGCTAATTCAAAGATTTTTAAACAATTTAAACAACAAATCCATTATTTTGTTTTGTAAATAACCCAAAATTAATTTATTAAACTGTTTTGCATTAAAAAAAAAAAAAAAACAAATTGTTAAATCACTTAAGTCAGATATAGTAAATCTGCTAAGCTTAACTGTCAATAACTAATTTCTATATAAAAACATTTAAATTGATTATCATTGGCCACACATGTAGGTGACAAATAAATAACAATATTAACCGACTTATCTAAGCTTAGTTAAGCGATACAAATTTATATTTACTGATTAACTAATTGACATGGCGCTCATCATTCACAAATCAAAATGTAAAAATTTTTTAATAAATTTATTTCTCCATAAAAATTTCATCACATTACAATGCGTCGAATATTGATGGCGTCTCGACACCGTATATTTTATTTTTTACAGACAGGCATAATAATTACTTCCCGAATATACAATTTATTTAATGTTTATTTAAAAATAATAAATGTAGTTCAAAGTCAAGAATATTTAAATAAACTAATTAGTTAATTAATTCATTTTAATTTTCTTCTTTTCATTTCTTTTTTTACTACATTTTCCATAATAATAATAAGGAAAATGTAAAACAGAAAATGAATGAGGAAAGTAGGAGAGAAAAATAAATGAGAAATTTTTTTATACACAGTTTGAGGTAAATTTAAGTACAGCGTTAACAGATAATTTCACATAATTTTCATTTCTTTTTCGTTGGCATTTCTCCAATAATAACAAATGTGCGAAAAATTAAGAAAAATAAATAGACTTTTGACTGGCTTTCTTGCTATTTTCTTTTTCTTTTCAATTTCCTCTTTTTTTTTTATTGCTAACATAAACAATTAGAAAATGAAGAAAAACGAATTATTGATAAAGTATTATTGACGAATTATTATATAATTTATAATTATGTTCATAAATTTAATTTATTGTTTAGAATATAAATGTGCATTACCTTCAAAAAAAAAATAATAATAAAAAAGTTAAAATTCAAATTCAAATGCTTTTAACGAACATCACGTTTCAACCGTTTAAATATAATAATCAACAACAACAAAAAAACGTCTCTATCCTAACAAGACAATGATTTTGTTAATTCAATAAATCAACATAAATACGCATTTAAAAAAAAGAAAAAAAAAAAAATTAAAACAACCAACCAACCAACCAACCAAACACTAATAAAGAAATTAAAGTTATTGAGACGCCAAACATTACAACATTTAATTAGCGAAAAAAAAAAAATTAAAATATTAATTTAAAAGTTTTTATTTATTTATTTAAATATTTATTTTATTATTTTTAAATTAAAATCGATTTGTATAATATTTATTTGTTAAAAAAAAAAAAAAAATGTTAAGATTATTTAACCATTGTTCGTGTATTATTATTACGCATTAGTATTTTTTATAAGCGTTATAATTTTTCTAGTATCAAAATTCTTTTATTTTTGTTCATTCCAGTGCTTATTTTATTAATTAATCTTTTTACACAACACTAATAAATAAATTCCTAAAACAAACTATTTTTTATATCTATAATTACATTTACAACAAGTGATTATACATACTACTTGTCGCTTTAGTTTTATTTATTAAATACAAAAAAAAAAAAAAATTGTATTCAAGTCACATAAACGAAATGTATTATTATTATTATTATTATTATTATTATTTATGTTTTTTTGTTTCTACTCTTGTCTATAAAAAATTTTATTTTTAGTTTGTCAATCAATTTAATAACATAAATATAAAGAAGAAGAAAAATTATGTAATTAACAATTAGTTAGTCATTTTGGTTTTTTTTTTTTTTTTGATTATTTGCTTTTAATTATTTGACACGAGTTAATAATATTATTATTATTATAATTTAAATAGAGTTATTTATTTTCTTACAAAAAAAAAAAAAAACGACTTAGTTGTCAATGTTTTTTATTTTATTTTTTTTCTTCAATGTATGATTATAAAAATTAATGATTTTATCAAGGAAATTTGATGACAAAAATACTGAAGAAGCATCAAGTTTTGTAAACGAATAAATGAACATTTTTTTTTTATTCTTTTAACGATCATTTAGAATTATTTGTTGTATAAAAGATAACAATATATGTATATATATATATATAACCAAGTGGTTTGGAAGTATATAACACATGTTAAGCGAGTAAATAAAATAATAACAAGCAAATAAAAATAATTGAAATATTTTGGCACCAAGCGAATTTTTGCATAATTTTTTTTTTTTTTTGTTTTGTTTTGTTTCTCTCGCAAATATTTAATTAATGAATGTGTGTTTTTTTTTATTTTCGGTGGTTTCTTTCCTTGTCTTTTCTTTTCTCATTTTATTAAATTGTGAATGTCGTAATAATAGTAATAAAAAATTCAGTTTTATTAAAAATCAGAAAAAAATTATATTTAAACAATGTTTTTCTAGAGAATTTGTTGTAGAGAAAGAATGCGTTTAGTAAATGTTATTGAACGTTTTTGACCTAATTTACGTTGGCAAGGAATGTTGAACTCAATTTACGTGAGGGAGTATCATATGTATCACATTATATTTAAGCTAGGGTATTTTTATTGTTAATAAAACAGTAATTAATATGTTTAAAAGGATTAACTAAGCTAAAGAGTGTGAAAATATTTAAATCGCATTAAAAAACCTCTTTAAAATGCGTTAATATCCCGTGAAATTATATCTTCAATACCTGAATACATTTTACCTAAATAAAACCGAATAAAATTCGCATTTAAAATTACAAAAATTCCCACTCAACAGGACGACTACCTACAAAAAGTAATTAATTTTTAACCGGAAATTTTATTCACTTTTTAAACCGAAAAAAGAATTTTTTTTTTTTTTCAAAGTTTAAATAAACTTCCTTTAGAAAGGTGAAAAAATCATTATTTAAATTAATTGTAATTAAAAGCAGAAAAACGACGAAAATTAAGAGAAAATAAAACTTAAAAAATCTTATCTAACGTATAAAAAGGTTGCATTGTTTAAACTTTTGGTGGAAAAAAATAATTTTTTTTTTCTCTTTACAAAATAATTGTTTTTCAAAACGTGCATAGTGTCACAACCGTACATACTGATGTTAGTTACTTCGTATTGTAACAAACAACAGGAAATTTAACCAAGAAATAAATTTAATTACAGTTCTAAAGTAAATATTATCGTAAGTAATTTAATTTTTAATGTTAAAAAATAAACAAAAATTCATTGTTTTTGTTTTTATTACAAAGCGACTTTAAAGGATATTAGCAATTAGTTACTTTAATATTAGCTTCCATGGGTGTGTTTTGTTCTTTAGATGGTTCGTGTTGGTAAAACAAATATTTTTTTCAATTTTATAATCGAATAAAGGAGTAAAAGTACTAGAAAATCTATTTAATTACATTTTTTTTTTCTCTTTTAATTTTAAATCAAAATTAACAGCAAAGACAATGGGCTTATAACTACTAATTGTAAATCTTTCTTAATTAAAAATCATATATTATCATTAATGTTATTTTTGTTTAATTAATTTTTTTTTTTTTTAATCATGGATAGAATGTTTAACGATATGTCGTACCTTCATCAGTGTTATGTAAAACTGAATTAATATAAATTCATTAGTCATCGTCAAAAAAATTTTTGTATAAACGACATAACTCAAAATGTGTGACAACAGAGAGAAAATTTATGTAAATGTCATAATATTTATGTATATAAATCATAATTTATATTAAAATCAACTAGCATACATGTTTATAAACAATTAAAAAATTTTTGCTAAAGAATTAATTTGAAACCTTAAAGGGGTTTTTCTTACCCTGGATTATATAACATAAACAAATAACACTCATCCATGATTATTAATTGAATTTTTTATATATTTTTTTTTTGTAGCATAATTTGAATAAGCAATACAATTATTTAAGTCACTTATTCTTTTTTTTTTTTGAATAATTAATAAATATTTCTATAAATAGCAAAAAAAAAAATATTTTTTTTGTTTTCTATTTTACATAATTCATTTTATTTAATGACAAAAGTCTTGAAAATTTATTTATTTGCTTATTATACGCACAAAATGCTATATTATAAATTAAAAAATAATAACAAAATTTAAACAAATATTGTCATAATATTTTTGTTCGTTTAGTTTAGTTGTTTTTTTTTTTTTTTTATCATTAATTAAATAACGAGAAAAATAAAAATCTTTGTTATCATTAACGCATTGTTTTCATATCATATGTAGTTTCTATAATGAAATATGTATAGCAGGTGAATTACAACAGTAACATCAACAAAATACTCATATTAAACATTATTTTAATAATTTATTAAATTATTTAATATAAGAAATAACAAAAAAAAAAAAATTAAAAACAAACAGATAGAGAGGAGAAAACCGTTTTTGGAGTATTTTTTTCATACAAAACACACAAAAAAAAAAAAAACCTTACAAATGTTTTTATTCACTCAGTTTTTTTTTTTTTTTTTCAATGGTAATTTAACGTTTAACGTTTTTATTTAAATAATTAATTAAATTTTAATGTTATTTTTTAAACAATACTATAATGTTGATAATAAAATTATTATTAATAAAACAAAATTTAAAAATAATTATTTTATTATTTCTACCATATGCTTATTTTATATATAGAAAATCAATACAGAACTTCTTTTCTTTTTTCTTTTTTTTTATTTATTACAGTCATGTAACTCTATGAGAATTAGAGCACAGTAATTTCACTGCAGTTTTATTAATTTTTAATAAACGTTGTTTAATATACAAGAAAAAAAATAAAAACCTTTTTTTTTTTATTTTAAATTAATAATAAAATCCTTATTACTATGAAGTAAATTAAAACAAAAACAAAAAAACAATAAACAAGCCCTAAAACCAGGTAGCATAAATTGTTTAAAAAAAAAAATAACAAAATTAGAGTAAAAATTGATTAATTAATAAAGAAAAAGTATTCGTATAAACGATTAATTAATAATTAAAAACACTTTACATAATTTATCCTTTAATTAGAATTTTGTGAAATAAAAAGCCAAAAAACTCTTTTTTTAATAACTTAATTAATTCACAAAAAAAAAAAAAAAATCACAACACAAAGTAATTAAATTTTTTTTAATTCTAATTATTAATTACAATTTTTTTTTGAATGTTTTAATGTACGATAAAAAAAATAAAAATTAAATTAATTTTTATTTTATTAATCTGTCACGGTCGAGTAACAAAATTCAACTGATACAAACTAGTCTGATTCTTATAAAAGTAGGAAAAAATAAAATAAAATAAAATAAAATAATAAAAATTCATATTAAAATATATAAACTAAACTAAACTTAACTAAAAAAAAAAAACTCTATATAATAAATTTTCAACATCACAATCTTTGTATAAAATTATATATTTATTTTTTTTTAACTTCTTCTTCTTCTCCTTCGTCTTTTAATTTAATTTAATTTAATTTTTTTTTTTTTTAAATCAGTATTTAGTGTGCTCTATAGTTTTGTTGTTTTATTTATTTTTTTTTTTTTGCTTTAAGTTTAGTATTTAATATATTACTATTCTTCAGTGTTTTTTTTATATAAATTATTTGTTATTTCTTTGTAATGCTGATGATGATGATAATAATAATAATTTTCTATACAAACGCAAATTATTTCCACTCTGCAAATTGAAAGTAATTTTTACTCCTGCCACTACTACTGTCCTCTTGTCAATTTCGTTTAACGTTTAACGTTTTTTTTTTAAATCCTTCTTTTAGAAGAGCATTATTATTTAATTTTACATTATTATGTATTAATAAAGTTAAGGGGAAAAAAAAGCATAAAATATCAATGGAAACATTTTCCTGTAAAGAATTTTTTTATTAAAATTTCCATCTCTCATTTCTCTGCCTTTGTTTTTCGTATTGTTCATTCTGCAAAACTTTATCGTAACTTATGCAAAACTTTAAATAACTTAATATAAACAATAAAAAAAAATTGTTTTTTTTTATTACTTAATTAATTAAAGAAGAACAAAAAAAACGAAAAACATAAATAAGCTAAAACAAGTCACCACCATACATTATTAATGGCATGCCGAATGTACGCTGGTGTTGTTGGCGTTGTGTTTTGTTGTTTTATCGCCAATAAACTATTTTTTTTTTGTTGTTATTAAATATTTAAAATATGAATAATTTTTTTTTTGTGTGTTTTAAACATATTTTTTTATATTTTAATGTAAAGATTAATTCATGACATGTCACATAATTCACATAAATAGTTAGATGAGATGAGAATACATAAATACGGTAGTGGCTCCGGTTTTTTTTTTCCTTTTTTTTTTTTTTTTTTTTATTAAAACAAACAAAATCATCAGTAATTGAATTAAATAAATAAATTAAATAATTAATTAGCTTGTTTACAGTATTTATTTATATCTTTTATTAAATTAAAATTTTTTGTTTTTTTAAATTAATGATGGTAAGAGAAATTTTCATATTCGCATGATGCTGATACCACTTACAATATTTGGAATAATTTTTTACGTTATTTGTTTTGTAATTAATTATTCGAAAAAAATTTGTTTATTAATTAATTAATTGATTAATAAATTAATTAAAAAAAGAAACTAATCAGAAAAACATTTAAAAAACGATTAAAATAACCCTAGATACACACACAGCGTAGTCTTAAATTTGAATTTAAAATTCACCAAAAAAAAAAAATAAAAAAAAAAAATTCAAACAAACCACAGAAGTTTTTTCTTTTTGAAAATCAAAAATTAAATAAATTTTTTGCATAAATTTTATCTGTAATTTAAACTTTAAAGCAAACAAATGTATATAAATACCTATAATAAATTAAAATGGATATTTTGAAAATTTATTTATTCATGTTGGTGATGAAAATTTGTATGGATTGTAGGAGAAGAAACGTTTTTTTTTTTTTTTTTTTTGTTTTTTCTGTGTGTGATTATAAATTATTTTTTATCATTATCAACTGTATTAATTTGCTGTTGTTTTATGCTTTTATTTTTGCTACACTCATAAATATTAAAATAAATAACAGAAATTAAATACAAACAAAATAGTAGCTTACTCCACGCTTATATAAAAAAAAAAAAAACACGAAAATAAACCAACAAACATACAATACATAAAAATATTGAATATCAATCACATAAACAATTTTTATATTTTTTTTTATATTTTGGGTAAAATTAATAAATTCCTTTAAAGTTTTTTTTTTATTATTTTATGCTAAAATAATGATTTATTTAAACGGAAAACATATAATTCTAATAAAACATTAATGATAAAAAAATGTATTAATGTTTAATACACGGTATTATTAATTATTTTACCATGATAATTAATTAAAAAAATGTACTTTTATATTGAAATAGTCAGTGTTTTACATTTTAATCAGTTTTTTTTTGTTTAAATCTACATGAAACACAAACGAAACACACAAATGAAACAGAGAAATTTATTTTGAAGTTTTTTTTTTTTTTCTTTAAACTAATTTGTTAGGTGTTTGTAAGGAAATTTATTTAATTAATGTTGTGTTAGGTATATTGTTAATAAATTTGATTAATTGATGGGATTTTTTATTTCTTCATTTTTACATAACTATGTGTCCAGATAAATGTTAAATGTTTTAAAGGCTATAGGAAGAACAATAATAAAATTTCCATATTCTCTAATTTACAACCTAAAAGCCTTATAATTGCAAATTTGTTTAAATATAGAAAAAATAAAAAAAAACAATCAACACAAAACCCACCCAAAATTTACGTTATTAATATTCTCGGATACAAAATAATAAAAAAAAAAAGAAAAAAAAAAAAACCGCGTTTTACTGATTTTTTATTCAAATTAATATCGCTTATCAACTATGAATACGAATATAAATATTGATGTTTCTAATCACGTTAGATTATTATTGTTACTACAATATTTATTATTAGCATAAGTTCTTACACCTTAATTTAAATAAATAAATAAATAATTAAATTTAGAAAAAAAAAAACTACAAACGAAATAATAAAAACTACTCACTGTGAAACAAGGTAAATTTGTATATCAAGTGTTAAATATAAAAAAAAAAATTTATTTAATTATGCTAAAAGATTTATTGAACTTTGTTGATAAAAGAATTTTTTTTTTTTTTGTATCCACAATTTAGATCTAGTTCAAGTTTATTTACGTTGAAAGATAAAAGAGAAAAAGAAAAATCGCTGCGTTATCTAATTATTGCATCTAATTATTAATCGATCAATACCTTAAATAATGATTACAATAGCTATTGTTATTAAATCAACATAAATGATATTAATTCATTAAATTATAATTTATACAATAAATCTGTCTAGACAATGACATATAATTATTATTATTACAATATCAAGCGAAAATAAATATTTTTTTTTTAATCATTAAGCGGAATGAATCAAACGATTATTTATTTAAGATAAAAAAAAAAATTATATTATAATTAAATTACTGATGAGATTACTTGTAATTTCTTTAACACAAAATATTGTTGATGCGTTATTATATTAACTGATTCATATCACTAAAAGTGATAATTTAATGTAATTATTCCCTTATTTAAAGGAAACACCTAATTAGTAAATTAATAATCTTTAATAACATATGAAATTATACAATTTTTTTTTCTTTCTTATGTTAAAACAATAAAAGGATTTTATTTTTATTTTTTTTAATTAAAATAAAAGTCCATTTTAATTATGTTTTATTAATAATACTAATTAAAATATTTATTCATTTTTATACAGAAAATGTTTCATTCAACAAATAACACTTTGTAACTTATTTAATCTGGATGCAAAAGAAACAAAAATAAGTCCATAAAAAAAAAAAAAAAACATGCATAACTTATAAATTATGAAAGATTGAAATAAAAGAAAACATATTATGTTTGTTAATTAATTAATTAAAGCATAAAAATTATTTTTCTTTTTTAGATCAAACACAGACCAAAAATATTTTTGAGTTTTGATTGCAATGACCATCAAAAGAAAATTGTAAATTATTATTTTGAATATTTATAGATATTTTAAATGTTATTTGTTTTTTTTTTTTTGTTATTATTATTATTAATTAATTATTTTATTTAATTGTAAAAATAAACTGCCTTAGAGATACTTTTTTGATTGATTAGATTTAAAAAAAAACCTAACAAATGTTGAACATTACAACAAAAAAAAAACATTTGTACAGTTTTTCACTATAATTTCGTTTCAAAATAGTTAATAAGTTTTGTGACTGTAAAAAAAATCAATAATTAAACAATAAATCAATATAAATAAAAAATTATTTACATTTCCTATATTTAATTTAAAAAAAAAAAAAAAAAATAGAAAATTTGTTTAAGTAAAGTTACTTTTTTTTTTTTTTTCTAACAAACAAATTAAGTAACTTTTCGATTAAATATTTGTAGAAGATGATAGAAAAATAATAGAAAAAATTCTTTGTTGTAAAATATGAAATAAATAAAACCGCAATATAAATGTAACAAATTTTTGGAATATTTTTCGTTATTTAAACATACACACAGATTTTTGCGATATTTTAATTTTTTTTTTTTTTTATAGCTTTTAATAACCAAACAAATCGTAGGCTGTTTTAAGTGTAAATTTCCGTTTGTGATATTTATTTAGAAAAAAAAAAGAAAAATAACTAGAAATGCCACGTGAAATATGTTTATTCAATACACTGTAGAGTAATCTAAAGCTTATTACTTCCCTCAAAATACATTTGTTTGTAGTAAATTAACAAACACTCACTATAGAAAAGAAAAAAAAAAATTCTTTCTGTTTTTTTTTTTTATTTATATTTACTGTATCAAAAATTAATTTATTTATTTATATAATATTTTATCTAAAAACAAAATAGTTGACAACAGTATATAAACATAACGAATAAATAATTTTCTTTACTTTTTCTTTATATATAAAAATATCAACAATGATAATAATAATAAAAGAAGAAAAATACCAAAAAAAAAAAATAAATTAGCTACATCAGACACAATAAAAATAGCTTCTAACTATTTTTATATTGTTTCTTATTAATATATAACGAAGAAAGATTTCTTTTCTATTTTTTTTTTTTTTTTAGTTATCTAAAAAACGTTTGCGTAATAGAAAATCATTTTCTTCACTTAAGTCTTCACTTTTTTTAAAATTTTTTTCGCAAAAAAAAATTAAAAAAAAAATCATTTTCCAATGTTGATAAGAATTTAATTAATTTATTGGATTAAGTATCCGTGTGCGGTCAATTAAATATTTTTTTGGATGTAAATAAAAAATTTCAAGTGAATTTTATTAGTTCAATGATCTCCGTTAATGTTTTTGATTAATTTTTGTTATTCGCCGGAAAGTATACTATTTGTAGTACGTCTTAAATCAATTTTTTTTTAGTTTTAATTCAAGATTCTTGCTGTGAATTTGAGTAGTCCTTTACCATCCTTTTTATTTTAAAGGGCATAAAGGAAGAATTTATCTTTCTTTTAAATATCACATAGAAAATAATAATATTGATTATAACTCCTGATTTAGACGAGATCTATACAACTATAAATAACTACAGAAAAGCCAATTAAGCTAAGTTGCCTAACACGACAATAAATAAATTATATCATGTAAATCAAGTTATAAAATTTATTCCTATTTCTCACCATTAAACTTAATTAAAAATTCATTGATTATATTAAAAACGTCTTTTTGTAACAGCAAATTTTCAAAATACAAATTCCATCAGCAATAATTAAATTCTCAACTACAAAAAAAAAAAAAAAATAATAATAATAAAATGTTGCTACTAAAAACCTCTTAGAATGTAGATTATAACTTTGTTTCTATTTAAGATTCTTGTTTCAAGACTTCCTTTCTATTAAAGTCAATACAATTAAACTAAAAAAAAAAAAAAAAAATTATCTATTAAGATCTGTCTGTAATCTTAACTCGTTGACACGAGACAACATAATTCAATTTTATTATTAAAGACATTGAAAAATAAAATTTAATTCCTGTTTCTTCTATTATCTTTAATATTAATAATAATAATAATAATAATAATAATTATTATTATTATTATTATAGTGTTATTATAGTGTTAAAAGCATACAAATTGATTACAATTATTATATTTTGCGATTTTATTACTTAAATGGGGGAAAAAAAATAAAAAGGAAAAACACAATTTAAAAAGTCTTTAAAATAATATTAAACAGATTTTATTGTTGCTTTTAAATTGATTTAATTAAATAATGATTAAGGAGTTTTTCTTTTCATCTTTTTTATAGTTATAATTTGATATAATTTAACAAGTAACATTAATACTATTTAATTAGATTTAACCCCGTCGGGGTTTATATAAGAAAAAAGTAAACTTAATTTGCGGTCAAAAGATTAATAATTTTTCTTGTTCTAGTTAAAGAATATAAACGCATATTCTGTATATAAATAAGATGAAAGGTTAAATATAAAAATGCATTAAACACAATACTATAATTTATTTATTTATTATTAATAACAACAAATAAAAAAAAAAAGAAGAAAAAATGTAAACAATCAGACGCACAAGAGTTTCACCTTCAGATGAAATCAAATCAATCATTACAAAAAAAAAAACTTTTCAATATTCAAATTATTATTTTTATTGTATTAATGAAAATCACTTTAGGCATTATTAAGCTAAGAATTTAAGTAAAGAACAAAAAAAAAAAAACTGAATAAAAAAAGAAAAATTCATTTAAATTCGATTTTTATTCATTTTTTCCTTATCATTTTATTGCAGATTTTTCCGTTTTTGTATTCGTTTGCTTTCTTGTATTAAAATATTTTGCCTAAGGTTTTTTTTTTTTAATTTATTTAAAAGACTTTATTACATAATTCATTCATTTAGTTGCTCTTGTTATTAAATAAATATTTTGCTCGTTTTTTTTTGAATGTCAAAAATATTTCAGCATTTACTCAAATATCATGTCATGTTTGATATTCTGTTTTGTAGTAACAAACGATAAAAGATAATAATTATCTCTCTGATAATATTTATCGATAATCGATAATTCGTGCAAAATTATTAACAGGATAAAAAATTTAATGTTTTTGATAAATATAATCATCATTGCGACGCGACGATCATAATCGTTTTCCTTGTTCGTATTTCTACGTGAAAACAATAATAATTTATGCAATGCGATAGTTTAATTTTTATTTTTATTTCTGTTTTTTTTTTCTCATTCATTTTGATATAAATATATTTATTGATAATGCGGAACCAATTTTTAAAGGATATAAATTAAAAATCCTTTCAAAATCTTAAAAAAAAAACAACAAATAATGAAAGAAAAACCGCTGAAAAACTGTTAACACATTTTTCACAATTTCATTATTGTCTGATATTCAAATTTACTGTTTTATTGTGGGTGGATTTAAATTTCTTATACAACATCTTTAAACAAATTTTTTGATCTTTTAAAATAATTTGTGTTTGTTCAAATTATAGGAAATAATAATAATAATAATAAATTGATTGATGAACGAGAGATCACTTGGAATGTATAACCGATATATGAGAGTACTGTGCAATATTGACGTCTTCAGTAGTTTTTTTTTTTTTTTTTTCGGTTCAATGATGACTTTAGCATTTTTCGTTGATTACAAAATTCTTTTTATTAAAATTGTGTGTGTGTTTTTTTTTTTTTTTAATTTAATAAATAAATAATAAACGGAATAGCCACGGTCATCGTAAACAAAATGCGATGATTGGCAAAACACGCAACGTAACCCAAGACAGACATTTTTTTTCCTATTAATATTAAAAATAATTTTTCAATTAAATAAAAATTTTTTTTTTTATTATTGCCATTGACAATTATTGAATAAATAAATGTAGAAGAAGAAAAAAAAACAACAACCTTTGGGGACAAGCGTGAAAATCGATTTTTTATAGTTTTTGATCAAATAAAACGTTTGGTGTAGACATTTGGAAAAATTTTTTTCGTTTTTTTTTTGTATTACGTTTTATTGTTTTAAAGTTTTTTTTTTTTTTTTTAATTAAAAGCAAAAAAAAAAAACATTTTTCTTTATCGTTATAAAGGTAATTAGCTGATTTACAGTTTTATATTGGTATTTTACGTGATTTAAAGATTTATTGATCAGTGACTAATGAAACTGAAAATTTAAAAGAAATATTTAATACAATTGCTTATGTCAATTAAATAATTAAAAAACTTATTAAAAAAGGAAACTAATTTAATAATTGCTTATGAACTGTGCAAAAAAAAACTACTGAAACGCGTGTGTTAGCACTAAACGGACAGAAATTTCTAACACAATTAATAAAACATCACCAAACTATAAAAGATTAATTTTAAAATAATTAAAAAAAAAAAAAAAAAACAAGATGAAAAATGTATAAATTGTTTAATTAAACAATTAATTTATAATAATTAATCATAATGAATGAAGAAAATAAATTTAATAACCAGCAACATCCGTCAAAAATGAAAAGAAACAAAAAACAGCAACCAACGTCGCAAAGATTTGTTACACAAATTATTCTCCACTTTATTAATGACTTATAATTATTTAATAATTCTATTGTCGCATCATATTACATAATTATATGTATTTTGTCTTATTTATAATTTTAATCCAAGATATTATTTATTTATTTATCATTACCACATGTTTCGTTTAATATAAAAAAGAGAGAAACCGAGAAGAAATTATTTATCTTTTCTTTTTTTTTTTATTTGATTAATGATTCTAATTAAATCTAGCAGAATAATATTTAAAATCTAATTTAAAAAAAAAAACTGTAATAAGTGTAAAATAAGTCAATGAATTTCTTTAATTAAACGAACAAATTTTACTTAATTATCTGTTGATGCGTTTTTTTGTTGAGATAAAAGAATTTTTTTTTTTTTAATGTAATTCAAGAGGAAAATTGTTTATTGATGACACCCTGTTGTTTCCGTCTTTATAAATTTTTTTTTCAACACCTATTATGATAAATGATGGGTTTTTCTGTTATTTTTTCCTTTATATACAAAAAAAAAAAAAAACTCCACCGTTTTTAAACGCATATTTAAAACAACCCAACAAAAAAAACATATTTTCGCATTTTGCTAATAATTTATAACAAGTGTTCGGTACTATTGATACCGATAACTTTGCCATACAGCAAGGAAAAAAAAACATATTTTTACCGCGGTTTTATCATAAATAAAAAATTATAATTTTATTGCTAAACAATGAAAACAACAAAAACAACAAAATCAACGCGTTATGAAATTAAATTAAAGACAAAACATAAGACACGAGTCAAAATGACAAGCACGAGATAAGAATAAATTATTTTTTTTTTTATTTGCCGACGTATTGTGCGTTAATTTATTTAATTTAAAAAAATAAAAAAAAATTATTCTTTTTGATTGAATGAAATCAGAGAGAAGGAAATAAAAAAAAAATTGAAATGAAAAGTGAAGAAACCCGCAGCGATCACAGATTACATTTCGACCGATCATCGCGATAGAATTTGTTAAGAACATCTAACACCTTTCCCTGTCATAAATAAGCATTTATTGTCGGATTGCATTCTTTACGTTAATTCATTTTTATTTAATTTTTTTTGATTATGATTTCGTTTTATTTATTATTATTCTGATTTTAACAACAATTTTTCAACACAACTGACACATTTTTCAGTTATAATTAAATTTATATAATAATAATAAAATTTGACACCACTTACCTTACAAACACCCTCGACACAAATAGCACGCCCATTAAAATTACGCCTAAACGATTCTGATGGTTTTGTACATTCTGTACCATCAATCACTGTCGCATTTAATGTTGCAAAATAATTAAGACCAACTGGCTTACAATTAAGTTCACATTCAGCATCCTCTATTTTAAATATAATTGAAATGAAAAACCAAAAAAAAAAAAAATCATTTTAACAATGAATTAATATAATTTAGAAGGAAAAAAAGAAAAGAATTAATTTTTTTATTACCTTTTATATAAGCTTCCCAATCGTAACGTTTCCCTTTAAATGTTTTTTCATTAAATTGTTTACATTGTTGTTCACGAAAATCCTCTTCCGGATTAGGACAACCCTGTTTAAAATTATATTTAATAAATGTAATTATAATAAAAAGTAATAAATAATTAAAACAAACAGCAGAAAAAAAAGGTGGTAACTAATTGACCGTAAACTGTTTAGAAGTGCGGAAATCACAAATAAATTTCGATTTTTCTTTAGAAAAAATACAAAGCAAAAAAGGTGAAAATAGTTTTTGAGGTGAGCCAAAATTCATATAAAATCTATTGTGTTATTATCTTAATTAAAATTAAAATTAATAATAATTTTACCTGTTCATTACATATATGATATCGTTTATAAAGTCCAATACAATCCTCACTGTCACCAGTTTGATTGTTTCCTTCACCACGTTTATTGCCACTAAAAAAAAAAAAAAAATTATTAAAATTAATCTCCTAACAAATCATAATATAAAAAATAAGTTAATTTAAATAGATTATAAAAAAATATAAAATTAAAACCATATTTTGTCGTTTTTTTCTTCTCGCGTTGACATGAAGAAGATTTCTTTTCTGTTTGTTGCTTAATAAGAACATTTTAAGCCGATTTTTATATTTAAAATAAATAAAGAAATCAATTCTATAAATCCTCTCTTGATTTGTTTATTTTTTTTATTTTAAATAGATTATTATATTATAATATGATAAATTGACTGATTCAAGTATTATTATTTATTATTATCGAATTGATTAGAAAGTTAAATAATAATAATAAAAACGAAAAACATTTGTATGGTTTTTTTTAAATAGTCATTTCAATGATTTAATTAGAATATATTTTTTGCTAACATTTAGGCTGAATTTGTTATACTTTCTTGATTAATTAATTTTGTATTAATTTAAAATAGAGCGAAATTTTTATTTAATTCTCCTGCTACACCACGAATAACATTTAAATGATAAAATTCATAGTTTTTAACTTTAAAAAAAATATATATTTTAACCAATGCGTGTGCATTTTAACTAATTTATTAGATATTTAATGATCTAACTTATAATAATCGTATGAGAAAGATCCACAAAACAATGGCCTTAGATTGTTAATTGATTTTGACAGGCATTAACTTTTAAACAATTTAGTTAACTCATCATTATTTTTATTTGTTAAATACATAAATACTGTGCTTGCAATAAAATCATAAAGAGTTATTTGTGAGTCAGTTTTATTTAGCTGGTTTTTTATTTTGGTTATTAATTAATTTTATTACTATTTATCCCGTATAATACAATAAATAAAAACTAAAACATCATCGTTATTTAAAAAATTAACAAATTAACAATAATATAGCGTAGACCCCACATCCATTTAAATAATAATTAACACCAATTTGGCTAACACACAATTGCAACAATTTTAACACTTTATTAAATTTAAAATGTAACCAAATATAAAAAAAATAGTAAATGGGGGTCCTGCTTTCAATCAACTTCTTTTTTATTAATAAAACAAAAAATTCTTAATAAAGATTATTTCATTTAATAAATTTAATTAAAAAAAAACGCAAACAAACGAGCAACAAGAACAAATTAGGTCAATCAGCCATCAATATTAAAAAAAAAAAAATTTCACAAATGAATAAATTTTTAATTTAAATTAAAAAAAAAAAAAATAATAAAATTGTTATCATTGTTGGATAATTAATCATTTGGAAAATAAAAATAAATATTACCGTGCTATACAATGTCTGGTCTGTGACATTACTCCACCTCCGCATGTACGTGAACAATTTGTCCATGCTGTCCATGCACCCCAGTAACTTTTTAATTTTGCTAATGACATTACTACTGTTGGTGATGTCGTTGTAATTATTTTTGAATCTGGTGTTGTTACTTCTAAATCACCTATCCTATGACCATTTTCAATTTGATTCTCATTTTCTGATGGTGGTAACATAGTGGTGGTTGACGTTGTCGTCGTTGTCGTCGTTGTCGTCGTTGGTGTTAAATTGCTATTTAATACTTTTTTATTATGATTATGTAATGACCATAAACTTGTTAAATTTTTACTGGTTATAGCAACAATACGATTATTATTATTATTATTATTATTATTATTGTTTCTATTTGATTTGTCTAAATGTAAGAAACCTTTACCTTTACGACGTTTAAAATTTATTAAATTTGTTACATTTTTCTCGGGTGTTTTTAATGCTGGTATTATTATATTATTATTATTATTATTCATTTCTTTTGTTGTTATTATTGTTGAATTTATTAATTGATTTGCTGCTATTATATTATATTTTCTATCAATTGATTTTTCAACAGTTACAGTTGGTGGTGTTGTTACTGTTACTGTTCCTGCTGCTGCTGTTGTAGTCATCATCGTTGTCGTCGTCGTCGTCGCTAATATTGTTGATGGTACAAATGTTACATTTTCTATTGTTAATTTCTCAATAATAGCATTCATAGTCTCATTTCCGACATCTGTACCTTTATAAATTGTTAAATTTCCTGTCACTTTTTCATCAATTGCATTTTCTAATAAATGTTTTGAATTTATTATTATTGTTGTTGTTGTTGTTGTTGTTGGTGATGCTTTTATTGTTGTTAAATCTGGTGCTATTGTTGTTATACTATCACTAATATTATTATTTATAATAAATTTTATTACATCTGTCTGTTGATTAGTATTAATCATATTATTTTCTTTTTCTATATTATCATTAAATTCTTGTTTACGCATAAATGATATATCATTCTCTGATATTGGATTTTTATTATTATTTTTAAATTTTATTATTTTACGAAAATATGATGTCTTTTGATTATCATTATCATTATTAATTATATCATCATTATTATTAGTGTTATTTTTGATATTATTACCGCTACTACTGCTACTAATATCATTTAATGTTTTCCCTTTTAATAATGCACGTCGTTCTAACCAAGCTCTGTGTAGCTGCAAAAAAAAAAAAAAAAAAAAAAAATTATTAATCAGATAAATAATTTAATTTAATAATAAAATACCAAAAAAAAAAAAAAAAATGTTTATAAGTAAATATTTGATTTATTTAGGGCAAACGAAAATAAAATAATTTTTTCGTCTATTTATTTATTTATTTATTTATTTATTTCTAAATGGATGACTGAGTAACATTTATTTAAAATTTAAAAAAAAAATTCTTCTCTATATTTGTATCTATTTGTCGCATAATCATTTGGTGTAAATGTTGATTTGTAAATGTCACTTCTTTTAAAATATAATTAAAAAAAAAAAAAAAAAATTAAGAAACTTAAATAAATGAACATTTGTAGGCCGTTTAAAAAAAAAAAAACATCAGTTATCACTTTACATAAAAAAAAATTAAAAATTATAGCTAAGTAAAGTATTTATTTAAGTCAGTTATTTTTAAATATTTATTTAAGCCTATTATTGGTTAAGAATTTTACACTCAACTCTGTTTTACAGAGTAGTAAAATGTAATCACTCAAACACTGCTGTTGTTTCTGAAATATATAGGCTTGCCAAAATTTATACAATGGAGCCAAAAAAAGCATTAGATTTATATTTTGAATTATAATAAATTGATTAATCAATAAATCATCAATTTATAAATTAAATTTATTAAAAAAAAATACAAGAAGCTGATGATAGGTGTAATAAACTATACGCATGTAGTTTAACGCAACAAAAACAACAAAAAAAACAGAACTATTTAATCGGGGTTAAATATATTTATTAAATGATTTTATTATTAATATATAAAAACAACATAATTTAAATTAAGTTAAATTTTATGCATGATAAAATATAAACAATAGTTTCTATGAAATATATGTAGGAAAAAAAAAAGAATCAAACTATTTTTAATTTTCCTCTCATTACATTCTGTAGTAGTTTAAACTATTTTTTTTTTTTTACTTACTTACTTACTTCTGTGCTTTATTAAATAAATAATCAAATAAAAAAATTAATTAAAAAAACTCACTAAATTTAATGATCCTTTAAATGTATGTTAATCGGTTTTTATTAATTTTGCTTAGATAAATAATGCGTGCATATTGCTACTGTAGAACCAACAAAAAAAAAGAAAAAAGGGGGCAAACTAGACAGTTGTAAGGAATTTGATTTTTTTTTATTTAAATTTATTAACTTGGGGGGTTTTCTTTTACACAGAAAAAACTGAAAGAAGAAAATTCAATCAATAAATTTAATTTAACAAACGTAAAGTAAAAAAAAAAAAATTATTAAACTCGTTAAAACAGATCAAGAGGTTAAACTGTAGAATGATTGAAAAAAAGAAAAAAAATCAACAAAACCAATCTGACCCTAAATTAAACGTAAGGAAAGTAATGAAAATGAAAAAAAAAAAAAAAACATTAATCACATAACCATGCTTATCAATTACACGATAAATATACAAAATTATAGTTAAAAAGAAGTTAAATTACAGCAAACATTTAATTAAATTAAAAACCAGATGATTAAAACAAAAAAAAAAATGTTTTTTTTTTTAATACGTTTAAATGATAAGATTTGGTTGCAAGTTTTTTTTTCCTTTTTTTTGGTTGTTGTTACTGTTTATATAGTCTTGTTTAATTATTATAATAAAAGTAACGTATAAAGATATTAATCTGTAACATAAATAATAATAATAATAACAACAGAAAATTCAATAAAAATAAACACATCATCGTGTGTGGATACAAAGGTAGAATTACGTAATAATAAATCAAAAATGAAAAAAAAAAAAAATGTTAAATTCTCTTAAATTTCCTTTCTTTAAGAAATAAAAATATATTTCTTTTTTCTTTTTTTTTAAAGTAAATCCAAATGTCGTAATAAATCATGAAATTATTAATAAAAAAAAAAAAAAATAAAACGAAATTCTATAGCAACTAATCGATTTAAATGAATGAGATAAAGTAACATCAGCACATTGATAATCAGGTGTAAATGTAAATCGACTAAACTACTGTTAAAGGAATAAAAATTATTATTAAATTATTTCTATACCATGTTAAACATAAAATAAAAAATAAAATTAATTGAAAAGAAGAATCCATCGTTGATGGATCATTTCGTTTTGGTGGATATAAGACGCGTGCAGTAAAACATCAAAAAAAAAAAAAAAAATGACAATACACACACGACACTTCTTTAATGTTATTAAAAACTAAATAATATTTAAGTTAAGTTAAGCTAAGTAAAGTAAAGTAAAAACTTCTTTTTTTTTTGTTATATACTTTTCTATCGCATGTACTTTTTTTTTCAGAATAATTAAGAAAAGAAAGAAAAACGAAAACACAACACCATACTTAATGCACTTTAGATGGGGTTTTTTTTTTTTTTTTTTCTTATTTAATTCATAAGAGAGAAAAATATGTTGTTGTTGTTTTTTTTTTTTTTTTTGAAAAAACTTCATCTATTTAAGATAAAGAGAATTAATAAATAAATAAATAAATTACTGTAATTTTGTAATAACAATTAAACGAAAAAAAATATATATATGCAAAACACAAGTATCTGTCCGCCTCTATAACGTACTTTACTTACACCCGAAACACAAACAAATTATCGTTTTAAACGTTCTTAAGCAACGCATTTTATTTCTTGTTATTTTAAAAGTGTGATCTGTTTATACTTCAAGTGGACATTTCATTCATTTATTTATTAAAAGAAATTAAGTGACTTAATTATTACCTAATTTCCTTGCCTTTTTTTTTTTTTTATCCATCCTAAATAATAAATTATAAAAAAAAAAAATTGAATTGAATAGGAACGAAAAATCATCTGGCAAAATGCAAATTATTACATTAATAAAACAAACAAATTAATGCTAGTCTTCAGCATAATTTATAAAATATTATTATTATTATAATTATTATGAAATAAACATAAATTTAATAAAAGTAATGAAAAAAAATAAATTCTAAATAAATGCGTTTAATTGTGAAATGTGAAACAATCAACACAAGTGCTGGAAAAACATTAATAATAAATAAAAAAAATTCAAAATTATGCAATTTTCTGTTATTTTACGATGATTAAGCGTTCCTTTTTTTTTTTTTTTATTATAAAAATCAATAAATAAGAATTAATTAAAAATGTATTTTTAAAAATTAAAATTAATAATTTTTGTTTTATAATGTATTGTTACAGCATTATATTTTTATTTTTATTTTTATTTTGTTTATATGCAACCAGTAAGCATGACGTTATAAAATGATTAAGAAAAAAAAAAAAAAAATCTTAAGTCAACTACTGTAAAAACATTATATACAAACCTACAATAATAAATCAATGAAATTCTTTTCCTTTATAAAAATTTATTACGAATCATGTAATTAATATTTGACTTTATGATTGTGTATAATTATAAAATTAAAAAAAGAAAACAATTAATGACAAGACAACATAAAGGAGATGATTTAAAATAATAATAACATTGTTTATGGATGATGTTTTTCAATGTATTTTACTTTAATAAATAAATATGTTTTTCATTACCTGTATTAATTCTTTTGTTGAATATTCAGCTGATGTATACCACAGTAGTATAATAATCGGTAATATTCTGTAAAATAATAAAAAAAAAAAAGAAATTAATTAATAAACTTCAGTAATAACTGATGATTTTATATTACAAAAAAAAAAGAAAAGAAGTGTTATATTGTTCTAATAACCTTTTGTTAACATTATAAAATAAATTAATATGAACATCAACATCCCTGTTTCACTGACATTCGCAACAAACATCACCATTAACATGCATTAAAAAGGTTAAAAATAGCGAAAATGTCATAAGAATAGAAAAAAATTATTTATTTTATAACAGATTATCGATCATTAATTTAAATAAACAATAAAATTTAAAAAAAAACTACTTGGTAGCATAAAGTACTTTGTTAGAGAAAAGAAAAAAAAAATATTTAATCGCGATGACAGGCGTTGATATTTACAAGAAAATTATTCTTAAAGGTTATTTAGGTGCAGAGGAAAAAAAAATATTATTTTATCTACGGTAGCAAAGTGAACATAATTTCCTTACTGTTTTTCAAGTAGCTTAGCGACCGCACAATACTTTGTGCAAAGAAAGCAAAAACAATTAAAATTACAACATTGAAATTATGTAACAAAAATTAATACAATTACATATGTTTATATATGCATTAAGTAGATCAAATTGAAAAGAAAATTAGCGTTTGACTTAGTTTAATAATAAAATACAAAACCAGTGTTTTAAAGAGAAAACTTATCACACTAAGCAAAAAGCTTTATGCTTTTTAACATAATATAAAAGTTCGAAGAAAATTAATTAATAATGTTAAGCTAAGTGTTAAGTAATGTAGTTTTTTGTTTTGTTTTTTAACATAAATATTCATGTCGTTAGATTTCTTTTGATCTTTCTACTATGATTTATTTATTGTTTTTTTATTATTTTATTTTATGTGTGGTATTACGGAATAACACTTTTTTTAAAAGTTCTTTGTCGTAGGCAACGTAACGTTTTTTTTTTTCTTTTTTTATGAGAATTTAATTTTTTTTTTTTTGTTATCTTTTTGCTGCTTTTTGCAGATAAGTTTAAAAAAAAATATCCCTGTTGCTGTGTCTATTGTTTAGTTAGTAATTTAAAAAAAATAAAAATATTATTATTATTAAAGGATATATATATATATATTGAAAATGAATTGTTATTTATTGTTATATAATATTTCTTAATTAATTAATTAATTAAAATAATAATAATTAAATTTTATTACAATAAAAATCAATAAAAAAAAAAAAATTTTAATTTGTAAAGTTTAATTAATTTTTATTATTATTATTATTAAATTTATTTATAAATATTATTATCACTATAATCATTATTTAAGAACTAAATTACTGATAAAAAAAATAATGAAAAACTTAATTAAATAATTAAATAATTAAAAAAGTGGGAAATAAATAAATTTAATTATTAATTTATTTTGATTTATGTGCTGTTTGTTTATTGTTTAAATTTTTGGATTTTTTATTTTTTTAAAGGTTTTTTTAATGTTGGGAATGGCGACACTACATTGTTTCCGTTAAAACCGAAACAACAAAACAAATAAAATTCCTTTCTTGATTATTTAATTAAACAAATTTTGTTGCTTATTAATTATTAATTAAATTAATAAATCATTTAAAGTATTAACATTTTAATTAACCACTAATTAAGGTATTACATACATAAAAAAGCTGCATTTAAACGCTTTCAAATTATTTATGCTCTCAAAAAAAAAAAAGAGGAAAAACAAAAATCTCATCACGTAATTATTTTTGATCTATTTAACAGCACCAAAAAAAAAAAAATTCAAAAAAAAAAAATTTAATTAATTTCCTGTCATTAAACCAAAAACCCAAAAATGGGTGGTTTTAGTTAAGTTACTTTGCTTCATTTTTTATTTATTCTCTTCAACCAAGAACAATACGATTTATTACATAATTTTTAATGATGGAATTAACTTCTAGCTCTATTTGTTATTTTTTTTTTCTTTTTAATTTATTTTATTAATCATAAATAATGATAAAAGTGTTATTTTGAAATTGCAAAAGAAATAAATTAAATTTTAACAAAAAAAAAACTTCATAAAAATTATGCAATAGAAAAATTACTCTACATACTAATAAATAAAAAATAAAATTTATATGCTTTAAATATATTAATTAATTAATTTATAATAATAAACAAGAAAAGAATTAATTCATGATTAATGGACGAAATGGAAGCAATTTAATCCTATTTCATCTTTAAAACATAAAAAAAAAAAAAAATCATAAATAAAAAAAAATTACAGGCACGACAGGAAATTAAACATCTTTTTATGTAAACAAAAACAATTTTCTTATTTTCTCTGTGTGGTTTATAAATTAAATGACAAAAATACATAATTTAGATAAATAATTAATAAAAAAAAAAAAAAAAAATTAACATTTTATGTGACCTTGATGTGAGAGAGCAGCAATTTTATTTTTATTTATGTTTGTTACACAGCAATAATGTTTATAGGTCAACTGATAATGGTCAATTTTTTTAATTTTTATTTTAAGAAAAATTAGAAAAACATATTCTTTCGGCTCATAAACATCTGGATATGATTTGATTTTTTATCGGTTTTGCCTGATTTATATTTATGTCGATATTCCAGAAACAATTTTTATTTTTGCTTTTGTTAACAACAGCGTTTATCGTTGTTGTTTGATGTTTTTCCGTAAAGTAATTTATATCTTAGATTATTATTGCTTACACTTTGTATCTTAAATACAATTAATTCTTCTAAACAGAAATTTTATTTATACTTAAGGTAAGCGTTAATCCACAGAATATTCTTTACAGCCACGCGTACCCAACGACGACAGAAAAAAAAAAAAACAATGCAGACAATTCATTAAAACATTTTTTTTTTTTAATTTTACTTTCATTACAGTACAATTGTAAAATAATAACACATTATCTTATCATATTTACGTTAATTATATATTTACATAGATCATAGTTTTGATAATAAAATATATCTAACCTAATTAAAACGTTAAAAAAAAAAATGTTTAATTAAAATTAAATGAAATTTTCATATGAACAATTTAGAAAAACTTTCTTTAATTTTATAATAATAATAATTGAAGTGGTGCTTGCATTATTTATATAAAATGTTTCCATCTACAATATGTAAAATTATGAAGTATTTATGTAACAATGTCAATAATGATTATTTAACTTCAGAATATGTTTAATAAAAAAAAAAAAATAATGTAGTAGTTGTTCCGAACCATCGAAATCATAGATGAATTCATTAAAAATATAAAGAAAACAATTTTACAAGTAAAACAAAGAACTAGTCTAAAAGTGAAGTCAATGATGATGATGATGATGATTTTGTTCATAATAAAATTATGTGAAAAAACACTTGATACTTAAAGATGAATTTTTAATAAATTAATAAATAACTAAAACAACTAATGTTTAAATTTGTTTTCGACAAGTAAAAAAAAAAAAAAAACAGCAGAATTACAACAGCATTAACAAGATAATATAAATTCATAATTTTTACTGAAAGTAGAAAAGCTTTAATTTCATTTTCTAAATAAAACAATTATTAATAGTGAAATTCATAGTGAAATTAATAATAAATAAATAATTCCTTTAGCTCATTAACATTAATTATAGAATATTATATATGCAAAATGGTATTAATATAGTTTAACGTTTTTGTTTAACACAAATCAACATCATTAGCTGTGAATAATAACAATTTATTTAAATTATTCTCAATTAATCAATGAAAGCAATGAATTTTCTAAAGTGAAATGCTTAAAAGAAATATATGATTTATTAAATAAATTATTAAAAATAATCATTTTCACGTTAATCATATATTTTGTTAGTTAGTTAGTCATTCTAAATACATTTATGACTAATTCATAAAATTGTTTTTTCTTGTTTAACAGTTGTAATAATAATTGTTTATTGTGTCTTTATATGCAATCTACCAAATTTTTTATAACAATCCATGTGAGGATAATACAACAACAAAAAAAATCTTTAATACAACAAATCATAATCACAGACAGTAAATAAACATTTTTTATATCATTGGTGTTTAATTAATGTTTAATTAACACCACAATAATTCTAATTATAAAATCAATAACCGTTCTCATAAAATTATTAATTGTCAACAATAAAACCTAAATAATAAAAAAAAACAATAGAAATAGGGTGAATTACAATCATATAAAGGAAATTACAAAAAAAAAAACAACTTTATTTCTACAATCAAAAAACAATTAAAATCCGCAAATTGTTGTTGATTGGATTTATGCAAACAAAAAAAAAAGGAAGCCAGTAGTACAATCCGTTGCTTATTAGAAAATTAATTAAATAATTTTAATTCTAATCATGTATTTAGTGTTAGAAATACCTGTGCTATTACTAAATTGCATTTCATACAGCTGGATTCATTGTTAGTTTTGCTATTAATTAATAAAAAAAGAAAAAAAAAAGAAATTTAATTTAAAAAAACACTGTACAACGTGTTAATGAATAACAAATCGTAATAAATCATACGTAGAAATCGTGTCTATCACACTTACAAGTATAAAAAAGTATGATTCCCTTTAATTAAAATTTAAGTCATCGTTTTTTAAATATTTAATCCAATATTACACAGAATATTTCGTTATCTTATTTCATTTCGTTTATTATCATTTTGTTTTTTTACTCTATAAAAACTTTTTGATAATTTTTTTATGCTTATTTTGGTTTAAATAAAAATTCAGTTGGAAACATATGAAAAATTATAGAAAACATTTTGTTTTTTTTTTTGCGTAATTTGATAACATTTGTTATAAATAAAAAAAAAATTTGCGACATCCCGATATAATCGAATTATTTTTTTTTTTTTTTAATTATTTATATCTATTACACCCACTCAATGTCATAATTATTTCTTTTTCTAATTCGAATTTCTGTTTCTCCACGAGAAAAAAAAATAAAAAAAACCCTATAAACATAGAAATAAAGAAAGAAAAAACCGAAATAGACAAATAATTTAAAATAATTAAAAATTATGACTAAGCGAGCATATATATACGATCGGCAAATTTATGATCATCAATTATACAAAAAAAAAAAAAATTAATAAAACCAAAAATCTGCGTATGTCGCAATTGTAATGTTATTATTATTAAATTTTATGTCACATAGTCTTTAAAAACAAAAATATATATTATTAATTTTTATTAATGAAACATTGGGCTTTGGCAATTATTTTTTTTTATAAACAATTTTTTTTTTTTGGAATGACGAAAAAAATAAAATAAGAAACAAACACTAAACACAAAATCTAAAAATATATTATGCTGTCATATACACTGATGCCATTTGTATCATATAAAGTTTTGAATAATGTTGTTAAATTAAGGAAAATCCTGTTTATAAAAGCATAAATCCTTTAGAAAAATTATTCACAAAACTGTAACGTTAACGCGAGTGATGTTATCTGTTATTTATCTTACTTTTACAGAAGAAGCCTGTTGATTTGAGTCAGTAAAATGCCAACATAGAAACAGACAATCCAGTTAAAGCTTTTACAAAACCCTGCTTCTAAAACCATCAAAATGTCAACACTGATCGTTGTTTTAGTTTTTTCTACTATTTCCATTTATTAATATTTATTTTCTTGATACGGTTCCCGATTTAATAAAACAATTTGTATATTTATTTGTTTTTTTTTTTTTTTTTATTTTAATATTTTAATTTTAAATTAGAGAAAATAAAGCAATAAAAATGAAAAACAAAAAAATAATAAATTAGTCATAGAAACAGTTAAAATTCTCTGCAGAAATAACAAATCGTTGTTTGTTGTGGGTTAAATTAAAAAATTAAAATTAAATTGATCAAAGTGCGTTTTAGATTAGCAACCGTTTTCTATTAATTAATTAATTAATTAATTAAAAGAACAGAAATTAATAATAATAATAATAATTGTGGGTGGGCCAATAAAAACAAAAATTATTTAAACAATAGTCGTGTTGCTATAAATCAAAACGCGTTTTTTTAACCCAAAAGAAAGCTAGACGACAGATTTCTCCTGTTTTATTAAATTTTTTTTGTGAAATAAATATCACGGAAAATGTATAGCAAGTTTTTTTTTTTAATATATATGGTTAAACCATTGTTGCAAGGTTTAAATTAGGAATAACAATAATGCAAACTAATTCACCATATTTGTTAAAGGTACAAATTTAAGGTGGCTTAAGTATTATCCGCGCCAGACTGTCGGGTCATTTATAATAATAATAATAATTAATTTTTTAAAATTATTCTCAACATAACAGCATACATTATATATTGTGTTAATGATTATATTTTATTATTAATAATATTAAACAAAATTTATAATTAAACTAATTGCGTATTGTATTCAAATAAAAATAATTATTTTCCTAAGAATCTAAAAGAAGCAAAAAAAAAAAAAAAAAATGAAAAGAAAAAACAACGAAAAACATATTAACACGTAATCAATATTATAATTAAGTGATGATGTATTACTTGTAGTATTTTTTTTTTTTCTTTTTTAATTGCTTAATTGTAATTTCTAGTTAGTAAATGAAAATTTATAAATAATTTTGTTGCTATTTTGTATCAATGTTTTTAATTAATAAAAAAAGAAAATTATTTAATTGAATTATTGTTGATGATAATGAGTATTCCGCTTAAGAATTCACAATTATTATTATTTACTTTGCATTGAAAAACTTATGTGGAATAGTAGAAAATGCATTGGTGTGAAGGAATTTCAACATGATTTATAATGTTTGAGGACTATTTATGAGTTGGGTTTGTTTTTATACAAGGTTATGCCTATTTTTGGGTGTTTTGCTGTTATATTGTATGACCTAATATTTTACATGTTGCAACATTGTTATATTTTTTGTATAAATTGCTAATCGTTAGCTTGAAACAACGCGAATGAATTCATAATTAGAAAATTTGACGCAATAGTTTTAGATATTTTTTTAGTGCTGAGCTAATCGTTTTATTTGTTGTTTAGCTCAGAAAGCTCAGGCTATGAAATATACAGGCAAAATACGATTTTACAACTCCTTCAACATAAATAAATGTTAAAAACCGATGAGAATTTTTTTTTTAATAAAATCTAAAGAATAATTTTTGATTTGTTAAGAATTTTCGTCTTAAAGTTCACAATCGTCATAGCTCTGAAGGAAGGAATAAAATATATTTATCATCTTTTTTTAAGCATAAACTCTTTTCAATATTACGCGTTTGATATTTCCTTCCAATAATAACGAATACTAACGCGATTCTATTGCGATTATAATCTTAAAACAGTCATTTTCCTAATTATTAACAAAAATCCAATAAATCTTATTTAACTATCTAATAATAAAACTAAGTATTTCCATTAAAATACATCATTGTAGCAACCCCACTAGTTGCCGTATTTATTTATTTATTTATTTATTAACATAATAACAACATAGATGATTATATTCCAATAAAAATCATCATCATCACAATAATTTTCACTAATAAAAATAATAATAATAATAGTAACATAAAATAACTATAAAACTTTTTTAATGAACATTTAAATATAAGCAACAATGTTAATAAATATTAACTTAATTAAAACATAAGGAATTATAACTTATAAGACAATCGATTTAATTAACAAAAAACGTAATGTAAATCAAACAACTATAAAAAAAAAAAAACATAATTAAAATAAAAAAACTGAATTGTGGGTGTGAAAATTTGGTTAAACATATGAGACATTAAATTTTATTATGAGACAATAAAAAAAAATAGAAGAGAAAAATGTTCATTAATAGGAATTAAATAGAAATATTCTTTTATTTAAAGAATTAATATCCGGTCACTTAAGTATATATAAGAAAAAACGATTAAATAATAAAAAAAAAAAAAAATAATGTAATAAAAAAAAAATAAAATTTCTAAACTCTTTTTACTATTTTTCCAATTAAGTGAAATTTTCACAACCATTCACTAGAATTTCTCTTCGTTTATAATAATTGAATATAACAATTCTTTTCACCCCTATTTAATAGAACAATAAAAATAACTTAAAAATACATAAACATAATCATAAATATAATAAACATAATAAAACAACGACGAAAACATTGATTAAATAATTAATAAAGTTTAAATGAATATGAAAACATAATCGTTTTAAGGTTTCTTCATTCATTAATTAAACAATATTCCTAAATAATGATCAAATCTAATTCACATTACATTTAATTTAAAAAAAAAACACACACACACAAAATGTAAGTGACAAGCTTAACTTTTAAAAAAAAAAAAAAAAAAACTTTACTTTGTTTAGCAGCTTAATAGAAAACGAAGAAGTAGAAGAAAAATAAAACAAAAAAAAAAATTAATAAATAAACAAGATTAATCAAATGAAACAATATTTAAATAATGTTTATTAAGTTTACTTAACTCAACTTAAGCTAAGCTAAGTAATCTTGTTTAAAAAAAAAAAAAAACAATTTTTTTTCTTTTTCTTTTCTTTATTTTTTAATTAAAAACTATAATAAAAAAAATAAAGAAATAAAGAAATAATGAAAATAACTCAATTTATCTATTTATTTCATATTCTTAAAGAATTTCAATGAAGTTTATTATTTATTTATTTATTTATTACTAATAAGCAGCTACGTAATTAATGTTAAATGGGCGGCGTACGTTTCTTGTGGCTAAATTGATTAACGTAGTTTTTTTTTTTTTTTTTTCATTTTTAGATTTTATTATTATTGAAAGAAATTAGGTTATTGCGTTAGAAATTCGTGGTGATTAAGACAAAAAACATTAAAACGCAAGGAATGTTTTTTTTTTACTGTACATGAACCACTGTATTGTCAATTACATTAACGAATTTATAAACCATAATAATAAAAAAAAAACGCATTTAAGAAGTGAAACAAACCAATGACTAATCAAATGTCCTGAGAAATAATTTTTAATCGCGTGCATAATATTATAAATTAATAAAAAAAAATGAGTGTTAACAGCTTAGGGCTAGAAAAAACGTTTTTTTTTTAAATGAAAAACCCAAACGGAAAAACATGTCTGGTTAATTATGTAAAGATAAAGCGTTAAAATGTTTGATGATGCGTATAGTGTATAGATCGCAGCAAACACACAAACATTTTGATTAGATCATTGCGTGCTTCTACAAATATTTTCATTGAACAAAAATAATAAAAAAAAAAAAAAATCTAGCAATAAAAATCAAATTCAATTAGTTTAACTTTTTAGTTCTATATATTTATTTTTTCTTCCTTTTCTTAACTATTATTAATAATAATAATAATAATAATAATAATAATAGTAATAATAATTCATTTGGATTAAGAGCCAAAATATCGATAACAATTCATAATTCAACAAAATAACTAAATTGGTGATAAATGAAGTATTTTTTTTTTTTTTTGTATTTAAATCATTTAATTTACTATAAGAAACAATAATAATAATTATTATTAGTATTTTATTTATTTAGATTGACTTATTTATGTTTATTTAATTATTTTAAGAGAGATGAAACTTTTTCTTTTTTTTTCCAAACAGCAGCAGCAGTAGTTTGTTTCACACACAACAATTATTATTATTTTTTTTTTTTCTTTTATATTTCTAATTCTATCTGCTGTTGAGGTAGGACAAATGTCACAAAATTTATAAAACAAAATCATAATAAACTAATAAATAAATTAATTTAATTAAATATTTTCATTTATTATTAATTTATTATCGAAAATCACATAAACGAAAGCAAATATTAAAGTTTAATTAAAAATTATTGTCTCTCTATGGTTTTTTTTTTTTTTTTTTTAATTAATTTATTTGATTATTTTTAATTTGTTATAAAGAACAAAAAACGAATGAAATTAACGAAATAATTTATTTAAATTTATTATTATTATTATTTTAGTTACTTACTCCACTCTGTTTGTTGTCTAATTTTTCGGCTTACAAATGTCACATATGTGATACAGATTTAAATTTTTTTTCTCTTACAAAATTATTTATTAGTTTATTTAAATTTTTATTATTATTTATAATTAAAATAATTTATTTTCTAGAATTTTTATTTTTTTTTGTATATATAAACAAATGTTCCGGTTTGTTTTTAAAAATACATGAACTTGGCGTACAGTGCGTTGCAAAAATAATGCTAAATAAGTCAGAAAATTGGTTGTTATCGTTGGGTATTATTTACTTTAAAAATAAAAGTACTTAATTAAGTTAGTTTAGCTTAATATAACTCTATAGTTTAAGAGAATTTATCCACCTAAAATGTTGTAAAAAAAACTCTACGCTTTTAGCACTCAATAATTAGTACAAGTGAAATACACGACATAGATCAGCAATTAAAATAGCCAACCACTGTACGTACCACAAGCAACATAAATATTTATTAAAATTATTCTTATCATACTAAACATATTATTATTATTATTATTAATAATAAAAACAAATGTTGATCCCATTAATTTTTAATATTTATTTTAGCAACTAGCTTTTTGTCTAACACCATAGCGAATATTTGAAGAAAAAAAAATAATTATTTTCATATTGCTATTTTTAATAGAAAATAAAACAATAATTATTATTATAATTATAATAATATAATAAAACATCAAACAAAACATGATAAGATATAATTATTTCGTTGTTCAACTGTATAACTGATTGTATGGAAATTTCTAAAATAAGAAAAAAAAAAATATTTTTTATTGCTTATGTGGATAAAAAAAAATGTTTTTCTTTTTTTTTTTTTTAATAGAAAACATTGACAAGTAGAAAACATAATTATTTATGATTTAAAGTCACATAAAATTAATAAAATAAACACACAACAACAGCAAGAAAACTTCAAATAAGACAAGAAACAAAAATGTGGTATTAAAATAGAAGAATCAACTGCCAAAGTAAATAAACCGTTTAAATGTTATTTTTTTTGCAAGGTGTATTAAAGCGATTTCAATGATAATTTATGTAATTTATATTTTGTGATAATAATTTTAAAAAATAAATTAAGAAAGAAAAAAAAAACCCATTGACATGCAAATGGTTGATTATGATGTGAATGAAAAGAAAATAAGAAAATCTTCTTGGAAGTAAATGGAACAAAGAATGTTTATAGAAATGATGTAAAAAAGAAAAACATAATTTTATTGCTATTCTTGGTAATTTATGTAATTATGAATAATAATTGTTTTTAATTATAAATTCTTTGTTATTATTATTATTATTATTTTTTTTGTTTAAAAATACTCTTAAACAATGCAATGTAATAAAGTTATCCGATTACATAGTGTAATAGAAAAATCACTTTCGTTTTCAAATTGAATTATTTATTATACACCTGTTGCAGCTGTGATATTTATTAACGAAAACACGAGCACTTTAAACGGTTTAATATTATAAACGAAAACAATAATTTAATATAAATTTTTAATTTATTTATTTATTTATAAGAAGAATAAATATTCAGTTTTGATAATCAGCAAAGTATTTTCATGGTTCAATGAAATTAATTAAAAATAGTTTAATAAAAATTAAAATTTTGTTATTTATTTGTGATTAGAATTTTTGTGACTTTTCCTTTCTGTGATTTTTTTTTTTTTTTTTTTCTGTTTTGTATTTAAAATAAAAAAAAAAAAAAAACAAACTATAAAAATGATAATTTATTGATTGTTATAAAAATTTTTTTTGATTCTTATTCATAATCTCTATCAAGAGACATGTTTAAATAATAAAAATGCATTTATAAGTGAACAAAATACAGATGTACTGATGTAAAATATAGAAAATGAAATTGTTTGGTGATTTCATATTAGAAAAGAAAGAAAGAAAGACAGAAAGAAAGAAAGGAATAAGAAAAATTATTATTATAAAAATACGCAACCACTTGAGTTTTATATTAAATAATCAAAAACCTAAACTATTAGTGAACTAAAAATTTTTATGTTTCTGTTTCTATAACAATATTTGACTCATCTTGTATCGAAAACATAACAAAAAAAAAAACAAAAATAAACATTAAAAAGCAATGAAATTTTATTTCGTTTTTAATCGAAGCTGAGGAGCAAAAATTAAAAATTCTATAAATTTCAATCGAAAAGAAATCGCACAAGTTAAAACCTTGAAATTAAACCTTGAATAAGATTAGAGAATTAATTAATTTAAAAAATTAAAATAAAATTTAATTTTTCTGTTTTTTTTTTTTTATTTTTTGTTTGATGAATGAAAATTTATTTGGCTTAAAGAATTAGTTTTGTTTTTTTTTTAATATTAACTATCCCGTGGTATTGTGAAGTGTTTTTTGGTGTTTACTTGGGTATTAATAAATTTTAAAAAAACAATGTTTTAGTTACAGAAAACATTCCGGTTTTACACCTTTATGTAATAAAAATTAAATTAAGGAAACAATAACAATCAATGCGTTTATTACCGCTGCGTTAAGATAATTGCTAAAATAAAAAACTATAGATGAGTTTTAAATATCAATTACAATTCAAAAGGGTTGAACGAAAAAATGCCGCTGAATACTTAATAAACAATAAAATAAAAAAAAAAATTGTCGGCCCCATATAAAAGCTCAGTACATTCTACTTTTATTGCTTTACAAACTAATTAATATTCTCTTAAATTAAGTACTTAGAAAACAATATTAAATCAATTTGGTAATAAATAAATAAATTAATTTCTCGTAAAGAATTTTATTTTTTATTTTTTTTTTTTTTATCATTACTGAAGAGAAAATTTTCTTTGATGTTGACAATATAGAAGAGAGAATAACTTCGAATAAGCATATTTCGGTTAAACCAAGTCATAGAACCAAAAAAAAAAAAAAAAAACACAAATATTACATAAAGTTTATCTTTTTAAAACACAAAATAAAAGAAAAAAACATTGATTAAAATAAAATAAAATAAAATTAAAAAAAATAGAAATTAGATCATAGAATGGTTTTTAATTAAAAATAATTACAGATGAGATCATATAAAAACTAAAATTTTCTTCTATTTCTCGTAAAACGGATATTAATATATTAACTGTTTTTATAATCAGTAAAATAATTTATTATACAAAATAATCAAATAAATATTAAATTTAACTAAGATTAATTTAACATAGAATATAGAACCTTAGTCATAAATTTTAATTGTTTTTTTTTCATTTTTTCAAAATTTTGTAAACATGCGAAAATGAAGTGAAAAAAAAAAAACTGTTTATGTGTGCGAATTAAGCCAAAAAAAAAAGAAGAAAGAAAAATAATTAAGCAAATTAATTTATAATTAAAACTATAGTAAAAGTAATTTAAAATTAAATGTAATTACGTACATTTAATAAATTAAATTAAAATATCCGTTTATTATTTTTTTTTAAGTTAATAAACGAAAAAATTTGTTAAGGAATTGCTAGGTGTAAATTAACAAAAAACAGCTGGTTTGTGTATTTGCTAGTTAACTCTTTTTTTTTATTTTTTTTTTTTTATTCTATTTTAAACATAAAAAACTTTTGATTAAATTTCCGTTTTTAAAGTAATAAATTATGTTGTTGTTTTATTTATTTTTTTTTCTCGGGTAAAGTTTAAAATTTTAAATAACTTTACATGACATGGAATAGTTTAATAGACAACCTTCACATAGGTATTAAGGTTAAAAGTCTACTTAACACTAATCGAATTGTTTATTGATAAACATTCAGCAACTATTCAAGTTGCAACAAATTAAATAATCTAACCGAAATGGTTTTAAAGGATTTATATTACATATATATTCTCTTTTTTTATTATTTCTTATTTTAAATTAAAGAAATAAGCAAGAGAAAATAACAATAAATGCGTGCACCTTCTTCTAATACATTTTTTTTTTTTTTGTTATTTCATTTCAATTTCTGCTTTAAAACGTTCGTGAATTGTTATTGAAAAGTTACATAGAAAAAAAAAAAATCTATCACGGTTTGTACTGTGTACACTTTAACGTACGTGATAAGAATAATTTAATTTTTCTAAACAATTGTTTCTAGTTTCTAGAAGCGATTTTTATTTCTTATTTCTTATATTTTTTTTTGTTTATTGTTATTTTCATCTTTTATTTACAATTTCTTAAGATTAAAAGTCTCATTTTTCATCGTTTTAATTAAGAAAATATAAAATAAAATAAAACAGAGAAAATAATCCTTTCGTGTTTATTTGTTAAAATTTAATTAAAATAAATGTTTCTGTTTGATTGAAATTCAATTCGTTTAAATAAAATCGTTTATTGATTGTTTAATAGCAATAAGCATTAAACATGATGGTATCGTAAATTGGTCAATTGTATTCATCATCATCATTCACATAAGGTGTAATTGATTTCAATTTTGTTCATCACAAATGGATTTCATTCTTTCGTCTTTTTCTTTTACATTTAAACATCCAACCCCTATTCTTATCTGTAATTTTCCTTTTAACCAATTCAATGTTGATTGCTTTTATTATATTTCGCATTTTTTTCTTTTTCTTTTCGTTTTATTTGTAGAAAGATTTTTTTTTTTCATCAAATCTTCTAACTGATATTGAACTGAATTTGAATTAGGATAGGCAAGTGTGAAATGATAAAAGAAAAAAAATAAATGATACAGAGTTGCCCAAAAGAATAGAATTGAATAAAAATAAAAATATCATAAAGGAAAGTCGAATATTATAGACAAAGAATATATATAAAAAAAGGACTTTAAACGCACAATTCAATTCCATTCAATTCGTTTACAATTGAATCAAATTAAAAATAAAATAAATCCATCCATCCATCCACCATACAAATAAAAAAATAATAAATCTCTGAATCGTCTGGTATCCAGGATTTACAAACAAAAACAAAAATATTTGAATAAAAAATTAACAAAGGATATTGTATTATTCGTTAAACGAATTAACGATAAGCTTCTTTCTGGCTTTCTATTCCTAATTTAACTTTACTTGAACTGTGTGTTATTCCTATTCAATAAAAACAAAACGCCATTCATCGTAATTAAATATTAAGGCATTCAAATAATTAGCATAATAATAAGTTTAATAAATATCTAAAGAATACTCGATAACAAAACGAATTAGTCTACTCCACCAGCACTGCAGAAATGTTAAGGAAGTGAAGAAAATCTTACCAACATTCATGAGTATAAGGAAATGAGAATTTCAAATTGTTAAATAAAATCCAATTTTCTCTAGCTACACCAAATCTAATTCATAATAATAATCTAAAAAACATTAAAAACAATTTAAATATTCATACATTTCACGTTTAGCCCCGCTTTAATCCAAACATGAAATAACCACGAAAAATAAAACCGAATAAAAAAAATGTAATGAATCTAAATCTTCATTATTTATTAGCTAAAAAAAAAAAAACGTATTTTAATTTAAATTAATTACTTTTCTAAGAGTAATTCGCGTACTATTTTAGTATTAAAAATAAATGATTAAATATTTCCAAGTAGTTATATCCTTTTGACTTGTTGAAATCACTTGAAATTTTAATACTTTAATATGCAAAAATAAAAAAAAGTATCCACAGACTAGTGAATATTTTCTGCTTCTTAAACTTTAATTTGATACTTTCTTCGCGATTTAAATACGCATATTGTTATATTAAAAACCGAAACAACTACAATTCCAACGTATTTCAACTGAAGTCCTACGTAAGCCAAAATAAAACCAAAATTTCCAACCTAAAACTATAATCAAATAAATAATATTTGATATGGGTTAATAATAATTACCCCTTATTGATAGTTAATTATTATTACAGTCAATATTGGTTTACAGATGTGACCATAAATAACAAAATCACTGATTATATACACACGGCTGGTTAATGTAAGATACAGAAATAAAGAAAAGTAATAATAAAAAAAGTAAACAATAATGAGATCACATTTATCAATGTTGGACGACTAAGCTCCTATATAAACGAAAACCCGAGAAAAGAAAGCAAAAAAAAAAAAAAAAATTGATTTGTCATTTATAGTGACAGGATTTAAAGGATTTTATCCTCAAAATTCTACTCTAAAAAATGAAAAAAATTAGAGAAAATCTGTTTAATCTCAGAAAACAGTTAATAAAAAATGTTACTTCAAGTTTTCACTTAAACACCCAATAAAAGCAGTAAAATCAATTAACAAATATGCAAATATTACAATTATGTGTTAATTTATAAATAAATAAATAATAAGTTTAAAAACACTTACCGATAAATTAACATGATTGCATTTAATACACTTTTGAACTAACAAGATTTTAATAATTTTTAAATTAAAACTAAAACATAAAACAAATTTCACTTTTTATTTATTTTTTAATGATAAATCCTTTTATTTAATTAATTTATTTAATTAATTAATTAATACACATTTTTTTTTTATTTTTTTTTAGCACTCTTTTCTATTTATTATAATTTATTACTTATATTTTGTATAATTTGCTATCGAGATAAATAAGATAAATGTGTTGTCGTAAGTTAATAACTTAATTAAGCGCAAAAAAAATAAAATTAAAAAAAAATCGTTTCAATTAAATAAAAAAAAAAAAAACCTAAACAAACAATTTAAAATTATATAAAAAATTACGAATTTTGTATAAACAAAAATTATACGGAAATGATGATTAAAATGTAATAATAAAAAAAAACAGTGATTCGCCGACACGTGTCTGTATTTAAAAAAAAAAAATAAATTCAAATTTCGCAAAGTCGTTTTATCGCTTTAATAACTAATATTTGGACACAATTTCTAGTGTTGAAAATTTGATTTGATTTAATTTAATTTTTTAATTTTTTTTTTTTTAGTGTACATTCAACAGTTTTATTACTTTTGTTCGATTTGTATAAAATTATTTTTGTTAATTTTATTAATTTATTATCGAAACAAGAACTTTTAATGGCATTTTTTTTTTTTTGTTCATTTGCGTTGTCATTAGTTATTCAATGATGATCACATAAAAATTAATACAATAAAAGAAAATAATATTAAATCCAATAAATAAATAAATAAATAAAAAAACCATTACAGCAATATTTTTTAATTGGGCACTCCTTATTGATTTGATTTGATTTGATTTGAATAAATAACTAAACCAAAAAAAAAAAAAAATTCTAATGAATAGAAGGGAAACCTATTCAACCAAAGAATAATAGTTTTATTTATTATTAATTTTCTATTAACGATTTCGTTACAATTTTGTTCGCAAACATTAATATACCAATAAAAAAAAAAAAATTTTAAAAATATTTTGATTAAATAGTAAAATAGGAAAGACGAAACTAAATAAATCAGCAACAACAACAGCAGCAGCAATACAACAATCAAGGCACAAGAAAAGTAATTAAAAAAATATTTTTGTGGTTTTAGATTTTCGTGTGGTTAGAATTTAACGAAATCAATTTTCTATTAATCAATTAATAATATCTAATAATTTTTATTTTTAACTAATTGGTTTTATCAATAAAAAAAAAATTAATTTTCAATACGAAAAATTTCCTCTGATAAAAAATGTTTTTTTTTTTTTTTTCTATTTTAAAACGTTAAATGTTTATCATTCTTAAAATCGAAATAGGTAGCAATGAACTGAATAACATTTGTCACCAGAGACTTAACATTAATATTAATAAAATAAAGGTCGAGCCTAAATAAAGTCATAAAATTGCAACGAAACTATCGTAAAAGAACCAACATCATCCGTCATTAAATCAGATTAAATTTATACAAAAAAAAAATAATAATAATAATATTAATAGAAAAGGAAAAAGAAAAAATTAATTAAATATTTAAAATAAAAAAAAAACAAAAAATTATTACAGTTCAGCCAAATAAATTTTGTTCAATCGAATAAAAACGTTAAAAAAAAAAAATAAAAACAGAAAAAAAAATTCAATTGAATATTAACTGAAATTTAATTAAACAACAAAGTTACAAAACAGGAATGTTTCCTATATACATATAACGTTGTGCTCATGTTACTTGGAATCAGGAAGAACGAACAAAAAAAAAAAATTGATTGGATGTTGAAAAATCACCTTCCTGTTACCGTTGTACGGTATGCAAATTTGTTGAAAAACATTTTTTATTTTATTTCGTTTTGTTTTTGTTTTTTTTTTTTTGTAATTTCATTCATTAGAGTGCCTGTGTCTGATAAGCTCAACAACTGATACAACATATTTAAATTAATAGATAAACTACACCACCATCGTCATCTTCATCATCACCCACCCATATCAATTAATTAAATTATTTCGTAAAACAAATTTATTTTTTTTTAATTAAATTATTAACAAAAAAAAATTTCAAATTCAAATTTATTTCCCAGTTTAGAAAATCAGAAAAATAAATTAGAACACAAGAAAAAAAAATATTTTAAATTAACCGTTGATATACTTTGTTTAATTAATTAAATTAAATAACACTTTGCACATTAATTAATTAAAAAAAATATATATATATATTTAATTACAATTAATCCACAAGAAAATCCACACAAAAAAATAACTTTTACGTTTGCCGTTTTACGACGTTAAATCAATTCAAACACAATAAAAGCACAAGAAAATATTAAATATTTTTATTTTTATACCAACAAATATTTTCCTTTCCTTTTTTTTTTTTCTACACAACAAAAATATTTCCTCCTTAAAAGGAAAATTTAGTTTTGTTTTTAATAAATTATTTTTTTCTTTTTTTTTGTATCAAACAAATTAGAAAGAAGAAAATATAAATAAAAAAAAGAAAAAAAAAAGTTTTTATTCGTTTCCACAACCACTTAACTCGAACTTCAAAATACAACTACGTTATTGGTGTGACTCTCCAACGTTATTTTGGTGGCTCTTCTCGATTATATGTTTTTTTTTTTTTAATTTTTTTTTTTTTGTGTGTTTTCTACACAGTTTAGGAGGCAGCAGACAGAATAGCAACAACAATCATAATAATAATAATAATAACACAAGCATTCAAGACAGCAAACATTTTATGTATAAAGGCAGCAATATTATAATAATAATAATAATAATAATAATAATAATAATAATAATAAATTTCCAAACAGTAATAATACAATAAGAATGAATCAAAGAAATTTACTTTATAGATATGATAAAATGTATAAACGATATCACCATGGTGTCATCCTAATGCAAAAACCAGAACAAATCAATTCCTTCTCATTTAAAATTCCTTAACTGTTATGAAAAAAAAGAAAAGAATAGAAAACTAAATAATAAATAATAACCAACAACCACACATTATATCACCCAAAGAGATAATTAATTCGATGTCGTCTTCTAAGTACAATTATTTTTTGAGCGTTTTTTTTTCATTCTTTTTTCGTTTCGTTTCATTTCTATTCTAATCATACCAGTTTAATTAAAGTTTTTTTTTTATTTTCTGGTGTAAAGCATTTAACAATATGTAATTAAAATTTAAATTAAATCAAATACAAATAAAAGTATAACACAAAAAACATATAAAAGTATTAAATAAATAGAAAAAAAAAATTTTTTTTTTTTTGATAAAATAATTTTTTTATTACATTTTAATGTTTTTTCTTTTTTTTTTTGATTTTATTAAAATTAAAATTTTAAATTTCAAAATTAAAAAGTCAACGAATTAAAAAAAAAAAGAGCAAAAATAAAAAACATTCATAAAATTATTGTCTGCATTTCGGCGTAAAAAAATAATAATTTTCTTAAAGTGACCACTCACCACTCGTTAAGCATATATTAATGTATTATTATATAAACGTTCTTTATGTTGTTCTTCCATTAGATGCGTCTTTTCAAGACGTTCCATTGCAATTTTTTCTATTTTTAAAAATATATTCGATTGTGGCGGTATATATATTTGAAAATCTTTTTTATCTAAACGATAAATATCACAAAATTCAATTGCAATAACATTTGCAACACGCTAGAAAAAAAAAATTATTTCAAATTAATTTTTATAATAATAAATTTTCTACGATTAATATTAGAATTACTTTTCGATCTTTAACAATTAATGCAATTTCACCAAAATGTGCACCATCTTCTAAATGACAAACTTCACGTCCAGTTGGTGTTAATACCGTTGCTGTACCTCTTGATAGAAAATACATGCAATCACCATACGAACCAGCTTTTATAATCTTACAAAAAAGAAAATTATTACGTTTTAGTTTTATGTTAATAAAATTAATTAATTAAATAATTAATTACCGTATCATTTGGTAAATAAGCTTCCTTTTTCAAACAAGCAACAATTTGTGATAAATCTTCTCTAGAAATATCTTGGAAAATGGCTACCTGCTCAATAAACAATTTACCACAATGCAATATAATATCTCTTCTAAGTGGTTCTTTATAAGTGTAATTAATAAATATTATAAATATATTTGTCATGTTTTTAATAATTAATAATCAATAATTCACACCTGATAATGATTTAACAATAGCTGATTCATTAAAAAAATATCCACGATATCTACGTAGATAAAATAATAATAAACGTTGTTGCATTTTTATCGGTAACTGTTTATGTTTCATGTACTGTTGCACCTGATTTATAATCTCATCATATTTTATCTTTGATGATGTTTTTAATTTAAGTATTTGCATTATTTGTACAACACAATACAATATATATGAATATGAAAATATGATCAAGATATGGGAATAGACAATTATCTGAACATTAGGAAAGGCAACCATATTTGAACCATATAATGCAGCAGTTATATAATAAATTGATTTTAAATATTTCTCTGTAGCAGAAAGTGTATCATTAAGAGTATGAATACCCTCAGTTGTAGACTCTTTATCCTTAAATCAAATAAATTTCTCTTTTTATTAATTAACAAATTATTATTAAATGATTTTTTTTTTTAATATTATTATTACAACAGAGAAGCAGGATATAATCTCTAGATAAATACAGGTAATCAAATGCGTTACCATTATTGTTAGTAATGATAAATGTAAAATTCGAAAACGTACTTCATCCATGTTATACATCTTAAAAAATTTATTACTAAATTAAAAATGAATTAAAATAAAAGATAAATAATAAGAAAAAACTTACATCTGCACAATTTTTTAAATATTTTAATATTTTTGATATTAAGAAGATTTTAATGTTTCCAATATATAAAATACAATGATAGTGACTCTCATGAGTATTACAATTTATGAAGAAAAAAAATGAGCATAGTAACACATCAAAAGGTATCGAGGATAAAAATTCAATAATAAAATATCCACGTAAATAATTCCTTAATTATATTAATTATTAATTTGTTTTAAAAAATTATTTAGATATAAATTTATTAAGAAATGTAATTTACTTACAAAAGAATTGTCATATGATTTAAGTAAATAATATTACCAGTCGCACCCACAACACCAGTAAAACAATTAATTAACACATCCAGCAATGTTATGGAGCACAAAACAGTGGACCCGATTAATGTTATTTTATCTGTTTTAATCCTAATAAATGTCATTAGAAAAGTTATATACAATAAATGTATATAATGTACAACCATTATAAATGAGTTCCAATAAAATCTAAAAAGTTTATTTTTAATTTAATATAATAATTTTTAAAAGAAACACAAAAATAATCTACCTGAAACTACTGTACGGATGTATTATATAAAAATATTTACTAGTTACATGTCTGGCGACTTCTTTTTCAACAGCTGAACGACTAAAAAAGTTCCGAACTGTTAATGGATTACTTTTTGCAATTGTAATTACCTGAAAAAATTTATATGAAAAAGAATTTTGTTTTGTATAACGTTTTGATATTGGATTTGGATAATCAAGATGACATTGATGAACCATATTTATTTATTATTATTTTAATTAATTTTCTTTTTATTTTAGAAAGTCCTTTCTGTCTTCACCGTTAATAGTAAAACAAACGAAATGTTTTAACAATCATCGCCTACTTACATTTATACGTTTTTTTTTTTTTTTTTTTTTTTTTAAATAAAAATATTTCAATAAGCCAAAGTGTTATTACCGTTGACACTTCAACCCAATTATTAAATTACTAATCAATTAATTATCACGATAACTTTAATAACTATTTAAAAATAAAATTCTATCGATTTTATAATCAAATTTATGTTTTTTCTTCTCTATTTTTTAACGTTTAATCAATTGTCTTAATAAAATAATAAATAGGTGAGCAGCGACAACAGTTATAAACAAAAAAGAAAAAAAACTTTTTTTTTTTATTACATTTTAAGTAAATATTAAATAATAATAAATTTTTTACCCTTATTTAATTATTTAAATTTAATTGCTATATGGTGAATTTGTGTTTATTTATAATTTTCCTATAAAAAAGACAAAAAGCAAATACAGAAAAATTTTCTATAAAAGCTTTGGCCAGGCTAATTTTCTTGTTATTTGTAAAGTGGTTAAATAGTGAATAACTTGTGCAGTAAGAACACGATACAATTATGGATTATACAATGTATAAAAATCGTTTATTGAATCCAAATCAACGGCAAATATTTGACGATGATCGTAGACGATGTGAAAAATTAGCACAACTGAGTTTAGGTAAATTTAAATGACCTTGCGTTTAACGATTACCACATTAAATATATTTATTTTTAAATTTTAATAGATAATTTAGAATCACCATCCCATTTGTACATGAGAACGAAGGAGGTGGAAACAAATAATGAATTATTGGATAAACATGATTCGTTTTATTACACAACAAAAAGTTTACTTGTCCTCTTTCAGTTAATGGGGATAATGCCAATAATGCGTAGTCCACCAAATTCAAAATTACCACGAACCACATTTAAATGGTTTTCGAAAGCATTCTTTTGGGCATACTTTATTTATGGCTGTGAAACTGTTGTTGTTGTATGGGGTAATTTATATTGATAATTAATTTTTTTTTTAATCTTCTCTAAAGCAATTTTTTTCCTAGTTGCTAGGGAAAGAATTGCAAAGTTTATATCAAACTCTGATAAAAGATTTGACGAAGTTATTTATAATATAATATTCATGAGTATTTTAATGCCACATTTTTTATTACCGATTGCATCATGGCGTAATGGTATGGAGGTGGCAAAATTTAAAAATATGTGGACTAATTATCAGGTAATTTCCATTTCTGTCCTTTTAATGTTTTAAGCAAAAATAACGATTTTGTTTTTTAATTTAGTTGCAGTACTTAAAAGTAGCTGGACGTCCCATTGTTTTTCCAAATTTATCACCGTTAACGTGGGCCTTATGCTTCTTATCATGGACACTCAGCATTGCGATTATCTTATCACAATATTATCTGCAGCCTGATTTTCAGTTTTCTCATACCTTTGCATATTATCATATTATTGCGATGCTTAATTGCTTTTGTAGTTTGTGGTTAGTTGGAACTTTTCTGGATTTACTTACCAAAAATTTACATGGATTCCTTTACAGGTACATCAATTGTACAGCTTTTGGTACTGCAAGCAAAGCACTAGCCAGTGGATTACAGCAAACATTAGAGAGTTCAAAGCCAGCTGAAAAATTAACAGAGTATCGCCATCTTTGGGTTGACTTAAGCCACATGATGCAGCAATTAGGTTTATAAAGTTGATCCAAAATTTACGATAAAATCAATAAAACAATTTTTTCTTCTAACAAAAAAGGGCGCGCATATTCAAATATGTATGGAATTTACTGCTTGGTAATATTCTTCACCACAATCATTGCATGCTACGGTGCTTTAAGTGAGATTGTCGATCATGGTGCTACTTATAAGGAAGTTGGACTGTTCGTTATAGTGTTTTACTGCATGACATTGCTGTTTATAATATGTAACGAGGCGTACCATGCTACCAGGCGTGTTGGCCTGAATTTCCAAGAAAGATTATTAAACATTAATTTGACAGCGGTGGATAATGCCACACAAAAGGAAATTGAAATGTTTCTGGTGGCGATTTCTAAGAATCCACCCACAATGAATTTGGATGGCTATGCAAATATCAACAGAGAACTAATAACGTCCGTAAGTAGATAAAGAACAAATAATAAAGATGAATATTTTAGTAAAGAAAAATCGAAACGTTGCAGAACATTTCATTTATGGCGACATATTTAGTCGTTTTAATGCAATTTAAACTGACGTTACTAAGGCAAACGGCTAGAGCCACCCTTGCAGCAGCATATCGAGCTAATGTGACATATTACGAGCAGATGAAAGCTGGAAACAAGACTTAATAAAAATAAAAACACAAAATTTGATGGAAATATTTTATTTTTTTAATTGATGTTGTATTTCAATTCTTTTACATTATTTATGAATTAGAATTTTTTGAAACTTTTCTTTGCACCTGCAGCTTTAGTCACCTTCAATACATTGAATCGTACTGTCTTTGATAATGGTCTGCATTCACCAATTGTAACTACATCACCGGGCTCACAATCTCTGTTAATAATAAAAGAAAAAAACATTAAATTAATATCAGCGAGTTACAACAACCAAAATGTAAATTATCAATTCAATAATAAATGTGTTTTAATGGAAAATCAGTGTAATTTGAATATAAATATCTACAGTTATGTTTCAGTAGACCATCGTGATTACAATATCATCATTTAAGCAAAAAATAAAAACAAATCTAAAGAGTGGTGGTAGTAAAAAAATATAATTACCTAAAAGCTGGTGAACAATGTACACTAATGTTTCTGTGTCTCTTTTCAAAACGACTGTATTTCCTGACAAAATGTAAATAATCTCTACGGATAACAATAGTCCTTTGCATCTTCATTTTTGTAACAACACCTGTTAAGATGCGTCCACGAATTGATACATTGCCAGTGAAGGGACATTTTTTGTCAATGTATGTTCCAGCAATAGCCTATTTATAAACGATATAGAAAAATTTCCATTAATATTATTACAAACTACTCCATTTTCCCCAAAAGACATTTAATTTATTATACAAAGCATGATACACAATCACACAATTGTTAACCTTTCACACTTGAAAGTTATTCCATTCATTCAACATTAAATCTAGGTTATCTTTTCTTAGAAGTAAAAAATGAGCCACCAACCAAATAAATAGAATTGAGAAGAATTTATGTTATTTTTGTTTTATATGAAAATGAAGAACCATCAAACCCATTTGTTATGTTTTTTTTTTTTTTGCATGTTAATTTTAATGATTTTTACAACTACAATAAAATTTGTTATTAAATGAACCCAACAACCTTCGTTGTTTATTATGTTTTTCATCCACCGAATAATAATTTAAGAAAATAACTTTTTTGAAAATACCTCACGGGGTGTTTTAAAACCTAAACCAACATCTCTATAATGACGAAGTGATTTCTTTTTTAAACCTGCTTTGCGGTTTATATTGATGCCTCTTTGCCTTTGGAAAGCTTTCTCGTTCTGTAAAAATAAATATATTGTTAGTTATTTTCTAGAAATCATAATTACCTCACGAGGAGTCTTGAAGCCAAGACCAATATCCTTAAAATGACGGAGGGGCTTGCGCCTACCGGGAAGTGTCTTCTTACGATTTAAAAAGACAGTAGGTTGTTTTTGGAATGAACGTTCGTTCTGTAAATTCGTTTAAAATATGAAACCATGAAACAAACATGCCAACTTATTTTAAATTAAAAAAAAAAATGGACGCGTAAAGCACACAATTTTTTTGGTTATGTATATTTTTTTTTTCTTTATTTTAAATATCAAAGGAAGTTTTTGGACGAAAATTTTGAAAACAACAAGTACTTTGCGTTAATATAGAGTAATTTATTAATTATTTATGTAATTATTAAACACTTTGTTTATGGTACAAATCATATATGTTGATGTTTGCACGTGGAAGTTGACACTTTATCAAAGTATAAATTTTACCTATTTAAATAATATTTTCTTTAATTTGTTACACATTATATTAATAATTTAACACTATATTTAAAATTTCACATTATTAAAATTATATATTATTTATATTTAATGTATTAATTTATCAATTTAAGGAGCAAACTCTTAAAATTACCTACCTGATCTGCCATGTTGATATCGTAAAGACCGAGTATAGCCAAAAGCTGGCGGAAGTAAATTTTTTATACATTGAAGTTGGTAACGTGTATTCGTTATAAATTTATTTTATGGCAAATTATTGTTTATAAAGTTGCGTACTTTATTCGTATAAAAAATAAATCTCTATGGCGGGTTAAAATTTCAAAATAATTTTTTTACATAAGTAAAGTGAATTAAAATACAATTAAATTTAAATAAAACTGATAAAACAATAAATAGGTTAATTCATTTAAATAAATAATTAAATAAATAAAAAATGATTTTTATTTAATATAAACTTCAATCTTAAAGATAAAACAATATTGATAAAAAAAACAGTATTATGTTTGTCATTAATTTTTCATTTTATCTATTATTAAAATTAAATATCTATTGCAACAAATACATAATAATTATGTTGTTAAAACTAAAAAAAACTAAATTTTCTTTAAATAATTTACACAAAAAGCTAGACATGAAGAAAACATTAAAACAGCACTAGAAAAACAAAAAACAACTAAAAATTTTAATAAATTAATTTGACTAATCATTCTTTTTGGTTTGTACAGCTTTTGGACGTTTAATTGGATTCTCTTTGCACTCTTTATACATGTTATTAAAATCAAATGCAGCTTTAATATTGTCATCAGAGAAGAAGAATTTTTGTAGTTTGCCTTTAGAATCAGCGTATGGTCGCCTAATTGTCTCCTTCCCGTTCTTAAATAAAATAATTGTGGGTAGTTGACGACTTAATGAACTGTCCGATATATGATATTTCTGGCCAACTTCCGGGTAACGTCCCACATCAACTTTACCGAATTTTAAATTCTCTAAAGTATATTCAGCTGATAATTGGGCAAAAATTGGTGCAAAATTAACACAGGCCGGATTCCAGACTGTATAAAATACGACAATCCATATAATTTTCTTATCCTTTTCTATTTCATCATCTAAACTATTGGCAGCACGGAAGTATATAACATTCTCAGGACCAGTATATGTTGGCTCCGGTAACACTAATCCAACGAGTATAAAAATGACAGCAAACACAATTCCAAATCTAACATCACTATAGAACCACAAAATTAAATTTGCAATTTTTGTATAAATAAACGATGATGTTAGATAATTGATCATTGTAACACTTCCAGTTTTTCTTGTTCGTATCATAACAACGATAACTAGGAAAAATAATATTTCCGTTTCTCTGCCATCTAGCTCACAACCATCATCCCGGGGAAATAAATAATGACATACACCTGGTGCTCTTTTTGCTATTATATATGATAAACTAATTAATATATTAACCCAATAATAAGGTTTTAATACTTGTTTTAAATCTTTTTTAAAAGACATTTTTATTTTATTATTATTAGTAAATAACTTCCTAAAGTAAATGTTATTAATTTGTTTTATTATCACTTTGGTTATATTAATCAAAATATGGCACAGTAGTGCAAATAGAGAAGAACTAGATGGAATATATATATATATATATATATTTTTATTAATAAATTTTAAAAAATACTCTACTTTGCTTGTGTAGTTTTTTCTTCTTCTTTTTCTTTTTTTTTTATGTATTAATTAAATAGATAAAAGAAGACGGATGGTTTTTTTTTTCTTAAATTATATATTTTTGTCTATTTTCTTGAATAATTTTTGGAATGGTCTTTTTGACATTTCTGTGTAATCGAATAATTCGTTAAGTTTTTGTTAAAAAATATTATTTCGTTAAAAAAGTGCGCTCACTACATTTTAATTATTATAAAATTTTATTGTTATAATAATTATAAATGAAAATCTTTATTAATTAAAATATAAAAATAATAATTAAATTATTTTATTAAATTTTTAGTTTATTTTTAAGATAATCAATAAAAATGAAAAAAAATTTCTCACAATAAAATTACTATATTTTTACACGTATTTATTCGGTATACTTTCTGCCAACATAATAAGTTGTTTTAGTTTACAACAACACAACATTTCTCTTCCACATTTCAAATCATTTTTATTTAATTTAATATTGTGTTTGTGAAGTTGAGTGCGTGTCAGAAGCTGCTAACAAGTTTGTGGCAAGAAAATTTATTTTTTAAAAAACAATTATTGAATAATATTTCAATAAATTCTAAGATAAAAATAAATTGCTAAAAATGGGTGACGTTGTACAAGAGGCTGTCGCGCAAGCAGCGGAGAATATAACAGAGACAATAACTCCAGTCAAAGTTCCCGCAACATTTGAGGGAATGGCTGTAGCATATGGAAGTCTAGTCATAATGGCAATGTTACCTATATTCTTTGGTGCGATACGATCAGTTAAACATCAGAAAGAACAGAAGGTGACAAACCAATATTAATGCGAATTTTAATCGATAATTTACAAGATAACATTTTTTTTTCTATGATTGTAGGTGCATTTTAAAGAGTCTGGAGAAAAACCAGAAACTATGACATCAAAAGATGCAATGATGTTTCCAATTATTGCTTCGTGTGCATTGTTTGGTTTATATACATTTTTCAAAATATTCTCCAAAGACTACATAAATCTTTTGCTTACCGGCTATTTCTTTTTCCTTGGCGTTTTGGCTTTATCACATCTTATATGTCCCGTCATTAGCCCGTTAATGCCTACCGCCATACCAAAAATTCCATACCATTTATTATTTACACAGGGAGCAGGTAATTTAAAGAAAGATTTGGTCAATTATAAATTTTCATCACACGATATTGTCTGTTTAATTATATCAACAATAATTGGCGTTTGGTATTTATTAAAGAAACATTGGATAGCAAACAATTTGTTTGGATTAGCGTTTGCTGTTAACGGAGTTGAACTATTACACTTGAACAATATTGTTACCGGTTGTATTTTATTAAGTGGACTATTCGTTTATGATATATTTTGGGTATTTGGCACAAATGTTATGGTAACCGTTGCTAAAAGTTTTGAGGCACCAATCAAATTAGTATTCCCACAAGATTTACTTGCTAATGGATTGAATGCATCTAATTTTGCTATGCTTGGTTTGGGCGATATTGTCATCCCTGGCATATTCATTGCTTTATTACTACGTTTCGACCATAGCTTAAACCGAAAAAGCAAAACCTATTTCTATGCTACATTTATTGCATACTTTTTGGGATTAATGGCAACAATATTTGTTATGCACGTCTTCAAGCACGCACAACCAGCTTTATTATACTTGGTACCAGCCTGTATGGGAACACCACTACTAGTTGCTTTAGTCAAAGGAGACATTAAGCAATTATTTGCGTAAATACAAATATGATAATGATGGTAATAAGTTTTGTAAATAATTCTAATTTGAATAAATTTTTTTTTAGTTATGAGGATCATCCAGAGGAGCCAACAAAAGAAGTAAAAGAGACAAAGAAGAAAGAAACAAAAAAATCAAAAGAAGCCAAATCCAATTAAAGCAAAAGAAAAAAGAAAATCCGTTTTTATTATAATGATAATAAAATTAATAAAATAATTAAAAAACCAATTCATTGTATTAATTAAAAAAAAAAACAAAAACAATTTTTTTTAAGAGCTTCTTTTCATTTTTTTGGATTTTATTAACCAATTCTGTGATTCGGCTATATAATAAAATAATTTAATTTAATTTCTTTTCGATTGACTGAATGTTCTTCATTAAATAATTAATTTAAAAACCATGGCATTTACTTTATTGTCGTTCGTACAAAGTTGTTTTACGTAAATTTAATGAAAATTAATTAATTAAATCTAAAAATGAATAAACATATTTTAACTTGTATTTATTATTTTATTAATTAAAACAAAAATGAAAAAGAAAATTAATTGTGTTTTTCTCTCTCTTTATTTAATTAAATATAAAACATATTTTTAATTTAACTTAATTATGCTGTAATCATATTTGCATCAGTGTTTATTGATATTGGATTTAAATTCTTTACACCATCTTTATTTACGACGGAAACATGAAAATTGGGTAAATTAATGACGAGACGTTTTTGAATCTCACGTACACATTTTGTTAAAATGTCATAAGCTTCATCTTCAGTTATATCTGTAAAAAATATTCATTATGCAAAAACTTATCTTTAATATTAATTTGATTATAATTACTTTCATGATGGTATCGATCAAAAACACTAGCAGCAAACATTCCACCGTAACCGTGTGTACCGTATTTCACAGATTTTGCATTTGCCAAGTAGTCTATGAAATGGAGTTCGGTTCCCTCGTCCTTGTCATATCTAATTATACAAATTAATGAATAAAATCCACAATAAAACAAAAAATATAGAAAAAAAATTACCCAGCAACAAGTAAGTTAACATTGTATGCATTCCTTGTACGTAAAGCATCTGATAAATTCTTCCTAGTATAATGTGCAGCAGCTTTTGGTTTTAATTCGTAACCATTACGCATACGATATAAAGCGATATTTTTCGAAATGAATTCTGTAAATTGTACAGTATCACCAGATCCACCACAGGTTGCAATCATCAGATTATTATTAATTTTTGTTATTTTAGTATCATCTTAAATGGAAATAAAATGTTTTGTATTAATTTTGCATTATCATCTTTGCCGCAAGTGAGGTTACGTCCACTAAAAATTTATTATAACTATACATACCATCTTTTAATACAAAAATAGAATTAACTTGGGTTTTGTCAGCAGCTAACATAACAAAATCCTTTCCTTTAATTCCTAATAAAGTCTCCATTGCTAATTTAGTATTAGTATTATTTAATTAAATAAAAAACAATGTTTATTGTCTTTTTGCAAAGTGTATAAATGACAAGCAAAAGTACAACAAATAAATGACTGCCTTCGATCGTATATATGATAATTTCCCTTAGTTGCTAGCAATGCTCATTACGTTTATTCCATGAATTAAAATTGTTATTATTATTTTCATTTGGTCCGCTGTCAATTTTTATTCAATTGTCAACAAACCTTAATGACTGTTAAATACATTTTGTAATAATTTTCTAAATTGAACGATAATAAACTAATTGGAACAATGAGTTCTGATTCTGAAGATGAAGATGCAATAGTAGATTTTGACAAAATGAAAATACCAGATGTTAAGCCTGGAATGTTTGTTAGTGGTTGGGAGGATCCAGATGATTTAATAGAAGAAGATCCAAATCCGCATGGTAAATTATCGCTTTTAAAGATTATAGAATATTTTTAAAAATACTTTTGAATATTTTAGAAAGTAATGAAAGTGAAATATTATGGGCTGCTAATGAAGGTCGTTTAGACATTATTGAAAAAATACTTAAAGTTGAGCCAAGTTGCGTTCATGCAAAAGATCGTGATGGCTATACACCGCTTCACAAGTAATAAGCAGTTCCTTTGTGGTATGAATACTTACAAATTTCTCATTAATTACAGAGCATGCTATGAAAATAATTATGAAATGGCTAAACTTTTATTAAAATATAATGCCGATCCAAATGCATTAACAGAATTTAAATGGACACCATTGCATTCAGCATGTAAATGGAGTAACTCAAAGTGTGCGGCTTTATTATTACAGCATGGTGCTAAAGTAAATGCAATATCAGAAGGCAGTAAGTTATATTATATAAAAAAAAAATTAATTTTAGTTACATTTATTGAATTTTATAGATCAAACACCTTTACATGTAGCTGCAACAGTTTCGAATTCTCGAAACACTGTTATGACATTACTGATGAACGATAATATTAATCCAGACTTAATAAATGATTCCGATGATAAACCATCAGATATAGCTAGAAGAACCGGATTAACATTTCCTGTATTTGAAATGGGACAGTGCGCTTTATTTTGTGAAACTGGAATGATTGATTAATAGTTATTTGTAAATCATTTATACATTTCATGCAAATACAAATTTATTTAATTTAATTACTAAATATTATGAAATTGTTTTTCCATTTTCCGTTAAAAATAACATGAGAAATTCCAGCAAAAATACATGTTAATTAATTAATAAATTCAAAACACAATTGCGTTTTATTTTTCACGCAATTTTATAATCAAATTAATAAGAAAAGTTTATACATTTTTTTTTTTATTTAATGTTGGTGGGATTATAATTAATAATTAATTTTATTATTTCACTTTTGTAATTAATTTAAATTTATAATCATAGCAAAAAAAAAAAAAAATCAATAATTATAATAAACGATTAAAAAAGAGATTTTTTTTTTATTTATATAATAGTGTCATCAGATTAATATCGCTGCAATAATTATGTGCAAACTAAAAGTTTTCAATAATCCGTACAATTATCAAAATTAAATTAGCAGCCATGAGGAAATGTTAATTATTAGTTTAAAAATAAAAATAAACTTTTTAAATGTCATTTAACACAAAATTGATTAAAATATTTCCTATGCATTTACATTTTAAAAATTATAACGCAATGAAAAGAAAAATATTATTTTTATTTTATTTGATGTCTGTTTCCAATTTTTTTTTTTTTTTTGGTAAATATTCCTGACTGAGTATTTACGTTTTTTTTTTAAGGTGCTAAATAATAAAACACTTGAAGAACTTGTAAATAAAATGTACGATGGGAAATTAAGTACGTAAAATATAATTTTAAGAACTAATTAAAAATAGAAAAATGGATAAAATAAAAAAATCACCTTGAACAGGTTGTATTCTTTAAAATTTATTGCTCTTTTTTTTATTTTGTTATTATCATTGCTACTTCATTAGACTGTTTTATATAATTACAAAATATTATCATTATGCGGTTGAATGTATGGTTTTCTACCGTAAAAAAAAAACGGTTACAAAATTTTAAACAATCGGTATAATCAATAAAAAAAAATCATTAATATAAAATTAATCATATATTAAACAGGAAATTATTGTGCAAAAAAAAATAATAATATTTTTTTTGTCGTTATTATTAAATCGTTTGCTGTTTTTTTCTTTTCTTTTTTTTACTTTGCAGATATTTTATTACGTTCGTTGTATTAAAATCATCGAACGAAAAACACTTGTCATAATAAGCTTTTTAACAATCCAAAGTTCAGGAGTTCAGTAAAATCAAACTCAAGAACAATTGTAATCATATACTATTAATTCGATGCTTATAAAATCACATTGAAGCTTTTTGAAACGTAATTTTTTTTTTAAATTATTAATTTTCTCTTCATTTTAAAAAAAAAAATTTATTATGCAATGCATAATGCGGTGTAAGAAAATTTGATTATTTTCATATGAAGCTTCGTTTCTATAGTTACAGTTTTTTTTTTTTAATTAAAGCTTTACTAAATTCTTTGTTTTAAGTAATTAATTAAAAGCGGCGTTAGAAATGATTACAAATGTAAGCGAGTTTGAAATTTTATCAAGGATTAGAAATGAATAAAATGAAATACAATAAAAGCGTACAAAAATAATAAACATGCCACAAAAAGTAATTAAATTTAGATTCGTGTTAACAGAAGAACCAACAATAAAACATTATTTAATTTAATTAAAATATAATATTCTTTTTGTGTGTTTTCTTCTTCTTTTTATTTTAATAATTATGAATAAATAATATTTTCAAGGATTCTTTTAAAAGTTAAATTGCGTGTGATGAATGATATACAGTGGCTACCTTTACAATAAATTTACTGTAGAAATAATTTTTTTTTTATATATATATAACTAATTAGATTAAATAGATAATAAATGTCTAAGAAATTTAAAATTATTATTATTAATTAATCTGTACACCAATTTGGACTTGGTTTCTTAACTTTTATTTAATTCTTTTTTTGTATGACTTTTTTATTTCTCTCTTTTTTTTTTATGTAAGATTTATAAACAAAAAACAAAATTAAAAGAAAAAAAAAAATAAATTCAAGATAAACAACAATAATAATAATAATAATAAAAATAATAATAAAAATAAATAAATAAAGAAAAGAGTGGTGGGCAGAAATATATAAATACGAGAACATAATATAAAATTTAGGTTAAATGGTTGTAAGTAGCTTTACCTGCAAGTAATAAGTGCAAGTGAAAAGTGAAAATAAGAAAAAAAAAAAAAGTGAAAATAAAATAATAATAATAATTATGAAGTTCTTTATTGTTTTCTGTGGTTTAATTGCATTCGCCTGTGCCGCCAAAAGGCAAGAATGGTTAATTAATAATCCAGAAGTTGAATTACGTAAGTTTTTGTTAATTAAATTATCCATTTATACTGAGACTATTTTGTTTTGCTTGGCTTATTTAAATTAAGATTTATTACGAGTTTAAACGGATTTACTTGACTTGATTTCATATTCTAATCATATAAATAAATAAAAAAAAAATGTTTGTAAACAAGTTTTTATTACCAAATTTTTTTTTGTTTATTCTTAATAATTAATTAATCCTACACTGGAAAAATTAAATTTTTAATCAAATATAATAAACAAAGAGTAAAATAACTGAAATAAGCAATGATAATTATTGTTTTCTTTCTTATTTATATTTAATACTTCACAAGGTAATCCTGTTGTTATATAATTTTATAAATAATTCTATATAATTAATTTCATTATTTAATTAATAATAAATTAGTTTTTACTGAGTAAGAGTAACTAGAGAAATTAAATATTAATTATTGGATAAAGCAATATACATTTTACAGGCGTTTTTACAGGGATGATCAAACAATCACATAGATAAAATTGAATTTTTAACCATTGAGAAATTATTATTATAAAGAAATAAAAAAAAAAAAAGAAAAACTTGTTACATTACTCAATTCAGCTTTAAGCTGACCTAGTAATATTTTATAGCAAAAAAAAAAAATTTTACCTGTGACAGGAAAATGTAGTTTATTATATGCAAAAGGTTTATTTATTTATTTTTTTTTAATTAAATTAAATAAGCGACAAAAACTAATTGCGAAATAATCCGTTTATCCAATAAAAGCAATTTTTTTTTTGGTTACTTTTTATTGTAGTTGACTTTGCTTAATTAATTGTATTGTATTATGATGTTACTGGCTCAAAACTTAAAAGCTTAAAACTTGTCTTAAAATATCATCAAGATTTTAATTAATTAAGTATTGCGATGTAGATAAATTGATATTGTTGGATCATATCTATTTCTGATGACTTAAGCAAGTTTTTTTTTATTATCGTTTTTCCATCATTAAATTGTTAATTCTTTTTTTTTTTTAATGGATTAAACATAAATCATTTACGTTTTTTATAGCATTGTTAAGCATTAACAATAAATTTTTTGCTTTTTTTTTTTTAAACTTCAAATTAAGTTTCTACTAACTACCATAAATAGATATCATGCAATAGTTTATTAACCGCATAAATTATTATTAAAAACACCTTTCCTGCCAATTTAAAATTAATAATAATAATAAAAAAAGAAATCTTATGTAATATTAACATAGTTATTCTATTCATTGAATTTGCCACACTTTTACCTGTTTCTTTCACTTTTCTTATTTCGTTATTTAACTTCTTTTTTTTTTCTTCTTTTCTTCTCTCCATTGAATTCAAATACCGGTTCGTTGTCAATTATGTTAATTTTTGTTTATTGATTAACCTTATCTTATATCTCATAATGATTTATTGTTGTTTAATTGATTATAAATATTATTTGAATTGATTAATAAAACAAATAATAATTTAATTAATTTTTATTTGATTACAGCTGAGGGTTTCCTTGCATGTCAACGGGATAGCACAGACAGAAATGTTTGCATTAAACAATCGATTCAATCATTAATTCCAAAGTTACATGTAAATTTTATTAACAACAAATTAATTTTGATTTATTTTAATTTAATATTTTTATTAATAGCGCGGAATACCACAATTAAATTTCCCAGCACTAGATCCATTAACAATTGACGTCTTTAATGCACGTTATGAAACAGAACAAATTGTCGCCGCATTTACGATTAAACAAGCAAAGACTTATGGTATTGCACGTGCACAAATTAAAGATGTTCGTTCAGAAATTACTGATACTGAAATGAATTTAGAAGTTGATGTATTCTTCCCACGTATTTTCATGGAAGGTAACTACAAGGGAGAAGGTCGTTTCAATGCAATCCTTCTTAATTCTAAAGGAATTTACAACATTTCAATGTGTAAGTATAACAAAAAATCTTTGTTTTGAAAAACGAAATTTTTTTAATTCTAAAAAAAACTCAACAGCTGAGGTTGCAACCACATGGAAAATGTCAGGATCGATTTCTGAACGTAATGGTGAGAAATACATGAAAATCAATAAATTCGATATGGTACCAACCGTAGGTGATATGAAAGTATTTGCAACAGGACTTTTACCTGATCCAGTTTTAAGTAAGAATTTTTTTATTTTTTCTTATTAAAAATAAATAATTAAATCTTTTGTTTTTTTTTTAATTTATTTTAGATAACGTCGCAATTGAATTCTTTAACCAATATTGGCCAATTGTATACCGTGAATTATTACCAAGTGCCAGATCACAATGGGAACCAATAATGATTGATTTTGTCAACAGAATGTTCCTTAATGTACCTTTCCGTAGATTAGTATTAGCTTAAATTTATTTTCCTCTTTTAATGATTTTATGTTCTATGTACATAATTTTTGTATAATTTTCTTATAATTTAATTATAAATTTACTGTGGATTTTTATTTTTCATTAAAAAAATGTTTATATTTTTAATACAAAACAAAAATGTGTTTTCTTTATAAATTAATTAATTAATATAACTGATTTACAATTGTTTTATCTATTTGAATGAATATTAAGTAAGAGCGTCATGTTTCTGATTTATATTTGTACTCAAGGTTTGTTTTTATTGATACCTAAGGTCGTTAATTAACTAGTTAATTACTTGATTTTTTATTTGATTACCTTAAGATTCATCTCAGTCTAACATGCAATGTGTTATTATAAATTATCAATTAAATATCGACAATCATTAAAACAGAAACATAAAAAGTTTTATTACTTAATCATAATAACCCTGAAATTTATCAAGAAAGCACCCTGTTCTATAATTTACATTTACATTGTTCCACATTTTTATATAACGTAATTGTTATTATTATAAATTAAAAAGTAAATAAATAAAGAAATAAAGAAAAAGACACTAACAATTTATAATGAATAAATTTTGAATGGAAAACAAATAAATGTTTATTTAAATATGAATAAATTTGTTCATTTCAATTGATTTTTAAGTTTTTTTATTTATTGTCATGATTTGATTTATATTCATAAAACCACAATATTTTTTGCAGGTTTTCTTTTGAAGATTTGAGTCATTATTGTCACTGCCCACATTTTATTAACATTTTAAATTTTTTTTTGATTTGTTCATTCATTAATTTTGATATTGTTTTCAGAATGCTTAAAGGAAGCATAAACAGTTAACAATTATCACCAGGTAATTACTAAAATCACTAATTACATTAAATAAAAGTACTTGCACTTTATTAATGTGATATTTTTTTTCTCTCTACATTGAAATGTATGTTTAACAACATTAAAATGTGTTAATTAATAATTATATAATTATAAAAAAGAAATAAAAATAACGAAACATGATTAATGTCCATTGATAAAAAAGAGTTTTTTATTTTTGTTTTTATAACTCGCCAAACAATAGACAACCAGCAATACACAATTTTTTATTCTTCTACTGCTCTGATTACACATTGATCCTTGTGTAATGAATGCATTTAATGTTAATCCACTCAATTATTGTATTAATATTAATTAAATAATTTAATTTAAATGTTAGAATATGACAGATTATATTTAATTTTAGCAATAATCAATCAAAAACTTATAAAAATTGTTAAAGTTTCAGGAAATTGAGATTATTAACGAAGTAAATGGTATCAAAATTTAATTTTAATCCAAAACGTAATAAAATATAAAAAATAATTAATTTAATAACAATATCATGACTTTTTGGTTTATTTATTAAAATAAAAAAAAATTTAAACTTTATTATATTTAATAAACAATGTTAACTTGTGCTTATGTTTAAATTTAGTTAAGTAAAGTTACTTGATTTAATTTAAGAGGGGGATGATGAACATTAAACAATCGATATAATAAATATATCCATCCAGTTCGAAGCAATAATGTATAAATATAAATAGAAGTACGTTGCCTTTAAACCACTTATTAACTGCTAGTTGGATTGATCACATTGCCCAAGAGGTTTTATTATTATTTTATTAAATTACAAAAACGAAACATTTTTTTTTTTATATTCAAAGTCAATGTCACGGACAAGGCTGTTTATTTAAAGAATATTAAAAATTGTGAAAATTATTACTGTGTTTTGTGCATTTTAAAAATTTAAGTTAACAAAGTGATGTGTTTAAATTAGACTAAAGAAAAATGAAAATTTTCTATTTTATTCAATTGTTTGGTTTAATTGTGTTAACCACTAGCCAGACGGATATTAATGAAAATGTTAAAAAAGAAAATCTAGATGATGCTATTACTGTTGAAGGTACACAAATTATTTATATTTATAAAAATAATTAATAAAATTAATTCGACTATAGTGCAAAAAAGAGTTTTTTCGTTTTTTAATACAAAAGACTACAAAAGCGACGAACCTGGTTAGAATCTTTGATAATTTTTTATTTTTTTTTGCCCACAAAGAACTCGCAGCAGCTATTTATTGTAAAATTTTGTAATTATAGAAGAAAAAAAAAAAACATTTCTATAAAGCTAAATGATGGACAAACATAGAAAAAAAATATTATTATTATTAGCAACAAGTGGAATTTTAATTTTATTTTCATTGAAAAAATTTAATTCATTAAAAAAATAACGCGTAACACGTTACTAAAGTGTCATTATCCTCTAGCTAACTTATAGAAAAAAAAAGTTTACAACAATTGCATTACGTTTCAGTTATACGGACAATCATTTCATAATGTCATTAAAATAATTTAATTTTTTTTTTTATGTTTTTACGATTTTCGCAATATTCTTCTCCACATTTTATTTTTATTTTTTTAATTTATTATTAAAGCGCTCCGTTAAAAGTTATTTTCTACTCTACCATTCTAATAATAAAATTCTGTAATAAAAATTCTTTTATTTACAGAATTTTATTAGATTTCCGTATATATTCTGTATTCTTATGCAAATAGTATTTTCGCTAATAATTTGCAAACACAAACCAAACAAATAATAATAAAAAGAATCAGATTCGTCACAATATATAAAAAAAAGCGAATGAACGGACTATAGTAGATTCAAATGGCAAAAAAAAAACCACACACAAGAAGGGTGTTTCTTATTATTATTATTGACAATGAATTAAAAACTGTACACAATAAAATTGGCAAAATTATTTTAATTTTATTTATTTATTTTTAATTTTAAATTCATGACACGTAATTTAATGAACAAAAAAAAAAATAATCAAAATAATTTTATTACATTAAAGAAGGAAAATCAAAACAAACACCAGAGTCTCATCCAGAGTCTATATTATAAATAATTCTTTTCATTTTATTTATTGTTATTGATAGTATTGTATTGATTTAATTGATTTTTTTTTTTTTTAATTTAAAATTAGAGTATATTCACCTTATTATTCTATCTAAAAAAAAAAAAAAATGTTTAATTAAATTTGTTTTTCTGTTTGTTTCAACAAATTAATTGTTTTTTTTTTATACAATTGATTGATTTATTGTGACATATTTTTTCTACTGATCCGTATCAGTAAATTTTTCTGTATTATTCACAATAAAATTCTTGAATTTTTAATTTAATTTCATTTTAAATGTCGTGAGCACGCTTTTTCGAGTATTTTTAATTTTACTTTTTATTTAAATGTCTTATTTTGAACACCACAATCATGATGTTACTTTGTTTGGCTTTTTTTTTTTTTTTTTTTGCAGAAAAATGTAAGAATTATGTTAAAATTCAAAGTCAAGTTTAATTGATTATTGATTAAACATTTTTGTTTTCAAACGAAACACTCATGTTTCCTATTTATTTCTTATATTTTTTTTTGTTGACATGACACTGATTTGTTTAAGTTTACAAAAATTATTTGTTCTTTGCCTTTAACTAATTATTGGTCATCAATAAAATTGTAATAACTTCACGTATTATTATGATGAGTAATAAATCGTTTAGCTGATGGTAGAATTTACAATAAAAAAAAAAAAAGAAAAGAAAAAACAGAAACGAATTAAATCTAATAATAAAAACAGAATTAACGCTTTTTTTTTTTTAATTTCTTTAGCAGAAAGTTCGTTAAACGTGATATTTTTTTTATGACATTTTATTATCCAGTTGTATGGTTTGTAGTATTTTATAAATACGATGAATTATTAATTAAATCAAAAAGAAAAACATTTACGATTATGAGATTTTAGATTAAAAAAAAATATTGCGAAATTCTTTTTGTTAGGGCATTAACAATGCTTTGTTTTGTTTGGTTTGGTTTGGTGTTATGTCTGTGCTACATAAATAAATAAATATGATGGCATAATTAGTGTTTTTATTATTACTATTATTATTATTATTAATATTGATTAATATATGAAGGAAAAAAAATAAAACATAAAACGCCAATAGCTACAATTTTAATTAATTTATAAAAAATAAAAGAAGAAATAAAACCAGACAACGTTTATTGCTTTTAAAGTTTAAAACATAATTAAGTAGTTTTGCTACTGTTATTATTATTTTATTTTAAAGAGAACGAAGAAGATTTTATCTTAAATAATAATAATAAACCGTCAAAACTAACAATAAACATAAGATTAATCATGCATTGAATGTGACTCAACAGTTTATCTTATGACTTTTTTTGTTCGTTTTAATTAAAATTTTAAAATCATGTAAATAGACTTAACGATGCTTTGGTAAAGTAAAATAAATAAATAAATAAAAAATTAAAAAAAAAAAAAACCGTTGCAGACAAAAGGTAAAAACTTTTCTTTATTTATTTATTTATTTGTTACATCTTCTGAGACTATTTTTCATTACATTGAACAAGTGTTTCGTTTCGTTTTATCATTTTACGTATAAATTATGTAGAAAACAAGCTGTTCGTTATGTTATTGTTGCAGAGGTACCTGCACTAGTTTTTTTTTAATAATAATAAAATTGTTTCAGGTTTTAAGTGTTGTTTCTAACGACTTTATTCTTATCATAATTTACGATGAAAATTATTTCTTTTGTATATTGATTCTACCGATACTGCATTTATATTTTTTTACAAATAAATATTGGATAAATAATAATAATAATAATAATTATAACAACTTGCGTGCCTAGTTACATTTAAATCGTAGTGGAATAAATAAATAAAGACAAATTGGACACTTGTATCTCGTACACTATTTCCTTCTTATTATTTTTTTATTTTTATTTTTACTAAGAAAATATAAAACTAAACACCTATCAATAAAACCACAATAAATAGTTTAATGACCTCTAATTATTATTGTTATTATTATTATTGAACTTGTTGAATTTTTATTGAGTAACTATGAATTCAAAACAATTTTCATGTTTTTTGTTGTTAAATTAAATAAAAAATGAAAATAAAAGTTGTTTATGTTTATCAAGGTCGTATTAACGTTACTTACCTTTGCAGATAAGACAATTTATTTATTTTTTTATAATATTTTTGAATTTAAAGATCAACCGTTGTCTGTGTTTTAGGGTACAAGTGCATGCAAGCGTTATAAAAAAAAAGCTGCGTATTTAAAACGACTTGAGTAAAACTACGAGGTGTTCCTTTGTATTTTTATTGTTCCTACATTGTTGTAAATGGTCTTGTTTTACATAAAAATTTTTTTTTTTAATAAAATGTTAAATATTATTATTATTATAATTATTAATAAACAATAAATACGCCTCAACAGACATTTTCAACCGGTTTTTTTTTTGTTCATATTCTTTATTTAGTCTGGCTAAAATGTTTTAATTTGAGTTTTAAATAATTTTTTTTTTAATAATAATTAAAATTAACTGATAAACGCAATGTTAAGGATCGTATTGTTAATTAATGTTTTAATAAGAAACAAAAAGACTACAAAAAAAAAAAAATAAACCTTAGATCCGATTAAATGATTTCTGGGTTTGTAATATTGGCAAACCACAAAAAAAAAAAATGCAAATTCTATACAATTCTTAAATCCCGATAACACGACTTTGATTTATTATTATAACAGGCAAATAAAAAAACCAAATTTAACTTGGGGAAATTGAAAAATTAAAAGTAATTAAAATTCCACAAAAAAGCTTAGTTATTGATGTTGTTTGATTTATTTAGTTTCTTTGTTCAATTTTGTCATTTAGATTTTGTTTTTTTTTTTGATTTTAGATTAATATTTCGCCGAAAATGTTGTTTTTGTTTTGTTTTTGAATGATTTATGTGGTGGTTAGTTGTAATGATTGACATGTGGTTTTGGATTAAAAATTTCCATTTATTTAAAATATATTTTAAGCTCCACAAGGATCACGAAGTGCTCGACATTTGTTATTATTTGCGTCGTCACGCGCATCGACAAATTGGAATCAAGCTTTAGGTGAAGGTAGTCCATGTTTAACATCGAGAGGTCAATTAGGAGCGTGTACTTCGTATAGAAATTGTTATCCATATTTTAAACTACCGGATTTAGCACTTTGGGAATCATGGGTGCTTGGTAATTACGATACATGCAGTTATTTCAATGTCCAGGGCCGACAAGCATTCGGTGTTTGCTGTACAAATGTGCAGAGTTTTCAACCGACAGTCGATGAATTCCCGGACGTTATTAATAGTACATCACATAAAATACCGAATCATAATATTAATAATGTGGTTTCAATTTGGCCACCCCAACCAATAACACATCCTCCTGATCATACACCAGCAACGCATCCACCACATTTTGGGCAAAGCCCGAGTACTACAACACCGTTACCAATGACAACTACGACAACGACAAGAAAGCCATCTACAACATGGCCAACTAGGCCTTCAAGTACTCCGTATCCAGGATATCCTTCTTGGCCACCACCAGCACCAACACATCCCACCACTGTTCGTCCCCCAACACAGCGTCCACCACAAACAACACGACCACCAGTAACACGTCCTCCACCCATTGTAGTACCCATCGGTGGTGGATCCAGTCCAGGGACTTACCCTAGTGATATTCCGGTTGATGCATCATGTGGAGCTAAAAACGGAAACCAAGTAACTGAATAAAAAATATTTTTAATTCTAATTATAAATTAACTATCTTGTGTTTAAGGATCAAGAGAGGATTGTCGGTGGTCACAATGCAGATCCAAATGAATGGCCATGGGTTGCGGTATTATTTAATAGTGGAAGACAATTTTGCGGTGGTTCCTTGATCGATGATATTCATATATTAACAGCCGCCCATTGTGTTGCTCAGTAATTTCTCACCAACAAAAAAAAAGTCCGAACCGAGAAGTTTAGTTTTTAATTTTTTTTCTATTTTAGCATGAGCTCATGGGATGTTGCTCGTTTGACGGTCCGTTTAGGCGATCACAATATTCGATCAAATACTGAAGTAAAACACGTTGAACGAAAAATAAAACGTGTTGTCAGACATCGTGGTTTTGATTCGAGAACACTGGTATGCTTATGCTTCATTTTTTTTCCAATGCAAAATTCTTCATAATTTAATTTTCTCTATTAAATTTAGTATAACGATGTTGCGCTGCTTACTATGGATTCAGCTGTATCTTTTACAAAAGCAGTACGACCAGTATGTTTGCCCGCGTCAGGCGGTGCCAGATTATACAACGGAATGACAGGAACAGTAATTGGTTGGGGAAGCTTAAGAGAAAGTAAGTTTTTAAAAATTGTTTTCAATTATTGCTTTTGTGATTTACAAAATTTTGTATTTTCTAATTAGACGGACCACAGCCAGCGATTTTACAGGAGGTTTCAATACCAATTTGGGCAAATGCAGAGTGTCGTCGTAAATATGGTAGCGCGGCACCAGGAGGTATTGTTGAATCAATGATATGTGCCGGACAGGCAGCTAAAGATTCGTGTAGTGTAAGTAATTTTTTATTTTATGAATTAAATGATTTTTAAAAACATTTTTCAATAGGGTGATTCTGGTGGACCGTTAATGGTATCTGAAAGTGGACGTTGGACACAAGTCGGTGTTGTATCATGGGGTATTGGTTGTGGTAAAGGACAATATCCTGGTGTATATACACGTGTCACACATTTTATGCCATGGATAACAAAAAATCTTAAGGAAAATAAATGAAAAATGCAGAAGAAAATTTTTTTAATTTAATTTAAATATTTTTATTATTATTATTTACATATTTCTCCATTGTTTTAATTTTATTTAATTAATAATAATAATAATAATAAATTTTTAATAAAAATCTTTTCCATCATTTATTCGTTTCTGGTTTAATACATTTTTTTTTTTTTTTTGTAACAGAGAAATATTTTTTTTTTTTTTTGATTACAAACGAAATAGTTAAAAAAAAAAACAAAAATTAATTGATAATAATATGTGTTTTAATAAATAATTAATTATTTGTTAATATATTGGTGCAATTAGAATCAATTTTTTTTTTAGTATTCATAATATTATATTCATTAAAGAAAAAAAAAAAAAAAAACTTCAAAAAAAGATTAAGAAAAATAAATTTTTATTTTTTCATTTCTATTAACATCACAATTAATCACGGAAAATAAAAATCACATTTATTTTTTAATTAATAGTATTATTATTAATTATTATAAAAAAAAAATAAAAATATATAATATAAATATAAAACATTAGTAAATTCAGAATAAGTGCATTTTATGGATTAAGTATTGGATGATTGTCAACCAAATACACCATTTAAAGTCTAATGTTGTTGTTAAGCCATTATTAAATTACATTTAATGTGTGATTATCATTAGTTTTTCATTTTAATTATATTAAAATTTAGTTATATAAACACACAAAAAAAAAAAGAAAGAATGAAATAATAATTAAAAAAAAAAAATCATATAAAATCATTGTAAGAATATGAAAATAAATAAAATAATGAATAAGATTTTTCAGTGTTTCATGTTTTCTTTTATAGTGGGTGGTGAGAGAGATAGTAGATAATTATCTAAAAATACAATTTTCTTTTTTGTTTATATTATATTTATATTATTTATAAATAAATATGATTTTCTATATAGGTTTTTATAATTTTTTTTTTATATTTAAAATAATTTATGAAAGTTTTGAATACGATGGTGGTGAGAATTTCTTTCGTACAACTTTTATTATGTAGAGTGGTAGACAAGAGATTACAGTAATTATTGTAACCTTCATTAAAAAGTCAACGGACCAAATGAATTCCCAATCTAAAAATATACAAAACCAAAATTAATTAATTAAACAAAAATTATATTAAAAACAATTTCTTTACCAAAGTATTCGTGTTGAACAGCCAAAGAGACAAGATATAATGCTAAACTAAATAATTCAGCAATCCACATTAATCTAGAAATGAAAATAAAATAGATTCAAACAAAAACAATAAAAAAATAAATTTAATTACCTATGCCATGTGCGTATAGTTAATGCCACCATAATTAATTCAGTTAAAATTAATGCAGAAAAACTAATAGCAACAATATGAATAAATTCATCCACAAATAGGACAAGTGCACCATACATTATAACACCACCTGTAAATGTAAAAAAAAAAGAAAACATTTTAAAAATATTGATGCATACTTATAAAGCAAATGAAAATCCTTACCTTGATAAATACTTATTAAAACCCACATAAAAAATGTTTTATAACTTAAACTTCGACCTTTTGATAATTCTTTATACAGTTCAGGATATGTAACAGCAATATTAGCGCTTATATCTTGATCAAGTACTAATGAAAATACTGGAAACATTGTATATACTGTTGCATAACCGACCATTAGAAAACCTTGATACAATGCTACGGATGATAAATAAAAAACTGTTGAAAATACTGCCTGCATTGTTGATATTATAAGACCACGATGAATAACAAATTGTGACAAGGCAGCCGAACGTTTATATGAACGACGTCCATGAACTAGTAATAATCTAGCAATGTAGGAAAATTGTGGAATGCTAAAGTCACCAGCTAGTGATGCTTGGCGACCTTCACGCCCTTCAATACCAATGCCAGCATCTGCTTGTTGTATCATACTAACATCGTTACCACCATCGCCTACTGCACAAGTACGTTTCTTTGTGTGCTTTTGTATTAGAGATACAACTTGTGCTTTTTGTGTTGGACTACAGCGGCAACAGACAACAGCTGGGCTTGCTGTTGCCAACTCCATAAACTCATCCAGATAATACTGTAAACATACTTCAAGGCTTTCACCAGAAACAACAAGGGCACAGTCTTGTTTACGTCTAAATTGATTAAGCTCTAAATGTGCATCAGTACGTGTAAGAACACTCTTTAAAACATGTAAACCCTGATTACGGCCAACTAAATGTGAACTTTTAGCAATGCAAGTAGCTGTTTCCAATTTATCACCAGTCAACATCCATATTTTGATTCCAGCATTTCTTAACAATTCTAATGTTGGTCGTACACGTTCCTGTAAACGATCCTCAACACCAGTCAGGCACAATAATTCCATTTCTCTTTCAAGAGATTCAACAACAGCAGACACTTTTGTAATACGATCTGTAACACTAGCTCTTGCTGAATTATAACGTGTTTCAAAATCATTATATTGATCTTCTGTTAATATTTTCTTGGCCACCACCAATGTTCTTAAACCTTCTCTGGCCATATTCCCACTTTCCTCATTTAACCAATCATTATATTGCACAATTGAGGCCATTACAACATCAGCACCTTTTAAATAAAATGTTATTTCGCCTGTTTGTGTATCTTTAACAATGATTCCCATTCGTTTGCTTTCACTCGTAAATGGAAATACTTGTAATATTTGAAATTTCATTTTTCCACTTTGTCCCTGGAGAGAATTTAATGATGTTGTACTTCCACTGCTTGATGGTGAATTTAGTTCAACTTTTGATCCACCCATTGAAGATAAACTTGTGACCGCTGTATCAATTGACGCATTTTCTGTATTTGACTTTTTCATAACTCTGTTAAATGTTGGATTCTTTAATTGCAGCGTAATGGATGTCAGATTTCTATTTATCAATGCCAAACCAACTTGTTCTGTCCATTTAACAAGTGCAATTTCATCAGGACTTGATGCTTGATATGTCATTTCATTCTCTTCTGAAATATTTTCAATTGTAATTGACTTTGTTGGTGATCCACCTTTTTTAGTATTGTCTGTACTTGTACTACTCGACTGATTATCTTCATCATAAACTGGTGTTACATTGTGGCATAAAGCTAATGCTTTAACAGCTTCCCATACACGCCATCCTTCTGGACGACGCATACGATTCGCAGCAAACGGTAATGCTGTGTTTTTCATTGAAGACAATTCTGATTGTGACTGTGATGTATTTGAATTTAATGACTGTATAGTTGACGCCACTTCATCGAATGAATCATTGCCATAGGCAACAGTTCCGAGATGTATTTTCTTAAACACCATTTCATTTTGTGTTAAAGTCCCTGTTTTATCAGTTAATAAATATGAAATTCTTCCCAGCTCTTCTGGTATTGTTGTCGAACGAACAACAGTTCCTATAATTATTATAAGCATAAATAATCCATGTTTTACTCGTATATTTTAAAGATTACAAACCTTTAATCTCGGGATCATTTTGTATTTGCCATGAATAAAATGCTTTTCCCATATCTAGATTAACTCTCAAACTAATTGGAATGATGTAAGAGAATAATAATACAAAACGGAACATATATCTATACCATGGCCCATTAAAGCCTTTTAATATCATCATAGCTAATGATAAACCAATAACAGCACAAAATAAGACCTTCAAATGAAAGAGTAATAAATTTAATTAAATATTAAAAATAATCGTGTTAAAAGTATAAATAAATATTACATACCTTTGTCAAACCATTTATTTCAATATCCAACAGACCAACCTTTGACCGTGGTTGTGAATTATTCATAACACTCCTTGTTTCACATCCTAAAAACACATAAAATTTCATAAATTAAAACGTATTGATTTTTTTTTATGTCTGAAATTAATATTATTCTTACCTGTGTAAACAACAATTCCAGTTGCAGTGCCAGCAGCAACTACTGTATTTGCCCATAGTGTGTTTTCAACGTCTAGACTCTCTTCCTCAGAACCTTCTTGCTGTAAATACATAGTTTTTGGTGAATTCGAATAAGAAAATATACAAAATGTATCTTAATTACCTTAGAAAATGTACCAATAAAGGAATGAATATCTCTTTGAGGTTTTTCAATATAAATGCTTCCACCATTATTAAATAAATCTGAATCGTTAGTTAATTTCTGTGTAGCGGGAACAGCTAAACGAAGTTTCCAATCTGTTTCACCATCTAATTGATCTGTTCTAACAAACACAGCACCGCTTTTATCACTGGTGCGTAATAACACTAAATCAGCTGGTACTCTTTCATCTTTTTCAACAATAATTATATCTCCAACCTAATTATTTTTTTAAAATTTAATTTCATCTTTAAATATGTTATGATTAATTTAGAAGTTACCTTTAATTTTGAAGATGGCACCATTTCTGGTAATTTTTCAGGACCAACTAATCTTCTATACTTTTGTGAATTTACTTCATGATCTCTTTGATGACGTCGCAAATCATCAACAGCTTCACGAAATATTGTTACAGTTAAAACAAAGCACTAATAGATAAATTACAATTTTTAATCCTTTATTTAATTAATTCTTTTTTATATGCAATTAACTTACTAATGGTCCCCAATATGTGTATAAATAACCAATTCTTATATCTGGTATAAATTGACTAAGTGCCATAATTAAAAAATATAAATTAAGAAAAAATCGGAATTGTTCAAAAAGCACCAGCGGAAGAAATGTTATGAGATTATATTTCTAAAGAAAAAAAAAATTAAAATATAATTATTATTTATTTAATCAATAAATAAAATAAAATATTTTAATTACTTGATTACGAATTTCATTTGGAGGAAATTTTTCTTCGATCGGTCTTCCTATGTAAACAGTCCTTGAACGTAATTCCCTTGGAGCGCACCATTTTCTCCAGGCCCAACACCAACAACTAAAAGATTAATTACAATTTTTTAATGATATTTAATTGGATAGCTAAATTTATTTATTTGAACAATGATAATATGGGAAAATTTTCATATCAAACAACAACAACAAAAACATTAATCACTTCAATTAAAAAGAAAAAAACAACAACAACAAAAAATCTATTACGATGCAATATGACTGACCTAAACAAAAAAACTCTTCTTCGCGGTCGCGATATTAATGGTATTGTTTCTTTTGTATTTGGCGACATAGGTGTATGTTGAGATGTATCCTCCATCTCAATTAAACTTATCTTCAAATTGTAATTGAAAGAAAAACAAAAAAACAAAAACTTTTATTATTTTTGATACCAAAAACACTATATTTACATTTAAGAGAAGAACAGAGAAAATATTTTTTTTTTTTTATTACTTTGACAGACGTCGTTTTTGGTTGAATGTCAATACAAAATCGCTTCACAAAACACACAAAAACATATTAAACATGAAGTTAGGGTTTTTTTATATATTTTTTTTTATTCAATCATCTACCACTGAACTGAAAAAAAAAATGTGTACTGTTTTGTGTGTATTGGAATTGTGACTCATGCTTTTCTTTTGAAAGTCTTATAAGCAAATTTCCCCAACTCAATGTTTTGCTTTGAAAACTACATGTCAAAATTGAACATATGCAAAATGTTTATATGAATTTTTTACGACTTTAATTGTTTTAATTCTATTTAATATAGAATTAAATAATTTTTTTTTTATACTTTTTAGCTTAATTTAATCAACTTTTAATACATAACATTAAAAATTATTGCACAAATTCACAAATAGAAAAAAAAATTCAACACGTATTTTATTAGCGTAATAAAATATTTTTACCTTTCGTTTCTCTTTATTTATTTTATTAAAATAAATAAAAAAAACAAATATGTTTAAAATAGGGATAAAGGTTTATTTTTTAAAAGAATTATGTAAATTAAAAAAAGGGATTAACCTGCAAATACTTCTTGTAATCGACCCCAGTTTTCTGGTATGTTTTCTCCTGTTACGATTAAAATTTATAACTGTAGTTCTACCTCTGCTGTCGTTTCTTGGATCCAGCAACATTTCCGTCTCTGAATCGCTCATTTCAAAGTCACGTAGCTGTACATCCATTTTAATAAATCACATACAAATCTTTGGCACAAAATTACTTTTATTTTACTTTTTTTTTTTTGAGTATTTTTTTTTTTTTTTTTTTGACTAAAACTTATCACAAATTAATATTATTTTAACATAATTATTTATTTCGTTTAATTATAAATTAAGTTTATTTGATTATTTATTTTGAATATAATGTAAATTGGTGGTTAAAATACTTTTGAAGTTTTTCATTTTAATTTTTTGGTATTTGACATTAACAGCTGTTTATATCCACAAATGCTGACTATATACTGAAATATTAATAAAAGTTATTTTTAACAAATTGTAGATATTATCAATATATACATTATAAATAAATAAAAATAATCAAAAATATATATTTGTTTATCAGAATATCTTATCAGAAGTTAAACAGAACATAATTCATGTGTCTTAAGAAAAGTAATGGGGTTTTAATAATTATTAATTAATTATTGTGAATAAACATTATTAAATAATCGATAATGCAGTTTCTGACTGTAGTCATCTGTCAAACTAAAATAAATAAAAGTTTGTGTTTAAAAGACGCGTAAAAGTACAAAACGTTTATAAACGAAAAATAATAATTTGTTTATCTTAAATAATTGAATAATCAATTAAAAACATAGAAAATGGTAATTAGAAATATAAAAAAATTAATTAGACATATTTACCATAAACGATTTTTTTATATCACAGTTGCCGCTATCACTGTTGAAGACAGCCCAGAGTCACCCAATGGTAAATATAACCTAAAAATTTGGGATTGCCCTTTTCCCCGTTTAATTTTTTCGATTTAATTTTATTCTTTTAGTTGGTGGAGTTAAAAAACGGCGAAACATATAATGGTCACTTGGTAAGCTGCGATACTTGGATGAATATAAATTTGCGAGAAGTAATTTGCACTTCAAAGGTACAGGATTTTTTGTATGCAAATAAAAAATTTAGTTTTCTAATTGTTTTCTTTTTAATATTTAGGATGGTGATAAATTTTGGAGGATGCCAGAATGTTATATTCGTGGCAGCACAATAAAATACTTACGAATTCCAGATGAAGTAATTGACATGGTAAAAGAAGACAATCAAGCAAAATCAAGAAATCGCACAGAAATGAAACCAGGTAATCGTGGTGGAAATCAAAATTCAAGACAACAACGTCCAGGAGGCAATCAAAATAAAAATAATAACAACAATAATAATAACAATAACAACACAAATACATTTGGGAACAGAGGAAATCGTCCACAAAATCAAGGCCGCTCAATGGGCGGCAATAAAAATCAACAAAACAAACAGCAAAATAAATAATTTTTTTTTTTTTTTTTTAGAAATAATGTTTATTCGTTTATTATATTTTTTGTTTTATTTTTAAATTAAGATTTAAATAAGAATAATTAAATTATTTGTCTGAATAAATGGAGAAAAAGAAATGAAAAGAAAAGGAAAAAAAAAACCCAAGTAAATATCACTAATTAAAATGTAAATAAATTTTTTTTAATAAAATTTTTGTTTTTTGAAATGAGAAATTCGTTTTTCTTTGATTTTTCATTCCCAAACGCAACAATAAAGTGTGCGCCACACTGTGAATTTATTTATTTCGTTATAAGGATCTTCGAATTAAATATTCTCAGCTTATTTATTAAGTTTTAAAGTAAATTATTTATCATTTGCTGTATTATAACGTTTATTATATGGTGATGCAAATTTTCGTCGTTTAACAAATGTAAATAAAATTCATGTTGAATAATAATTCTTGCTATTGATAATATTTATTGTGTAACTTCTTTTATGTAGATTGGTAAAATGGTAAAAGAATAAAAAAAAATTAATATAAAGTGGCTGCAAACACACTTTATTGAATTGAAATTAAAATGTTTGTGCTTTAATAAATGTGAATAGAACAACAAGCACTTTATATTCTTGATGTCTTGTTACATTATCACAAAGTGAAAAATATTTCTATTTAAAGCAAAAAAAAAAAAAAAAAACAAAAAATTAAATTGTTTATTTTACTTTCTTTAACGTTAAAAGGAAATATTAATTTACAAAGCAGTATGAGAGAGAATAGAAATTTTTAATGCATTAATGCAATGGAGCCGCCTGGTGAAAAGTCTTTCATCTTAATTAATAAATAAAATCAATTAAAAAACCACAAATATTCAGTTTTAATAAAAGTACATAAATTTATTTACATATTATTTTCTATAAAAAATATTTTATTTTAAAAATTCTTAATAATTATAGTAATAATAATAATAAAATTTAAAATGAATGTTTTTTTTCCTTTAATTTTCTTCTCTTTCATACATATAGATATAAATATAAATATATATCTTTAAACTTTAATCAAGCGGCCTTTTTGTGTCCAGCGGTAAATATTTATTTGTCTGTGTACCACCTTTTTGATGTCTTTTAATTGGTTTTATCACCACAACAAGTTTTCATTTATGTTTCAGTACGAATGCTACTATAAGTAAAACAAAAAAAAAAAATTAATTAAATTATAACATAAGTGGATCTTTTAGCATTTTATAAGTTTTTTTTTTAATTAAAAAACAAACATACTTGGGAGTATTCCTTGACCAATCCATTAACTTTATCTAGTAAAGGAAAATATTTGGCATTATAATGTGCAGCAATATTTGTCCCCGTTCTAAACCCATGAAAAATGATATAAAAACTTTTTATTAATGATATGAAAAAAAAAAGATAAAAGAAAAAAATCAATAATTTTACCTATTTAAAGCGGAAAACTACTTTGTTGTCCTTTTTTTTTTGTTGTTTTTTTTTTTGTTTGGTTTTAGTTTTTTTTGTTTTTTTTTGTTAAATAATAAATTATAAAATAGATTTTACGGACATGGTTTTAATCCAAATCGGATTCTGTCCAATTGTCCGTTGCCCAATCGGGTAATTCCGTTTCATACTCCCAACCAGGACCCTATTTATATATCAAAAATAAAAAAAAAGTAGAAAAAGAAAAAGAAAATTTAAGAACACACTTTAGCATAAATTCTTTAACAACAATCAGAGCATAATTTTGTTCTTAAAATTTTAACAGAGTAATAAAATTGTTTTTTTTTTTATTTCGGGGTTTTGCTTCGGTTAGATGGTATCAAAATATCAAAAAAATATATTTTAATGTACATATGGGGACAGGACATATAAGTAAATTGTTGTAAAAGGTATATATATATATATATATATATATAAACCCTAAATATATAGTAATACCTTGTATTTCCAGGCATGTAAATACATAACCAAATCCTGTGGCTTTGGATCCCTGTACCGTACTTTACACTCATAACAGTGCTTATCTAATGTCATTTTTTCAAGACTAAAAGCTAAGTTGGGTGATTCATTACCAGTTTGGGTGGAAACCGTAGTCTAAAAGTATTTTTAGATTATTATTACTTATATAAACTTTAGTTTTTCTTTTAAAAATAGTAAAGAAATTTGTTTTTCTTTTCTTTTTTTTTTTTTTTTTTTTTGGCATACAAACCTTTGTATATGGATGTTTGTAAAATGTGCTTGAACATGTGTTGATATGATGATAAGTATTTGTCGCCACACTAGAAACACAAGGTGGTGTTGTTATTGTAATGCCAGAACAGTTATTATCTAGTGGACTTTCACTTCCAGACGACGCAGGTCTGGGACTTTCAGAGCATGGTGACGCTTCCCGTGACACAGACTCTGAATCATCATCACTTAAAATATTTCCCTTACTTACTATATCTGAGTCATTTTTCACTGGATTAAATAACGATAATTCTGTGTCACCGTCAATTCCCAGCCAATTTTCTGCATTATGAATTCCAATTAAATCTTTTATTAACTGCTCATCCGTTTTACCACCAATATCACCGTTCTTTCCCTTTTCTGGTCCAAACACTTCATGATTGTACAATGGATCGTTCACAACTGGATAACCTGATTGTGTACAGTTTAAAATTAAAATTAAATTCAATTAACTCAACACTTTCAATGCATTTATTACGATATTTACCCAAATATTGTAAATGAACACGAATTTGGTGCATTCGACCGGTTAATGGTTTGCATAAGACAATGCTGGTTTTACCATTGTAGCCCAACTTTTCGAAATTTGTTGTACAATCTTTACCCTTAGGCGATACTTTGCAAACACCAATTTTATAGCTAACTACCTCAATTGGTTCTTTACATTCAATTACACCACTGTAAATGAATAATTAAATTAATCATGTTCATTATAGTAATACTAGAAAACAATAAACAATTCTTACTCTGGAAATTCACCATCAACACGACAAACATATTCCTTTTGTACTTGTCGATTACGTATCTGATGTTCCATTTGTCTTGCCTTTTTTGGATTTCGTCCAAATAATAGTAAACCAGATGTTAAACGATCCAAACGATGTATTGTTCGTAAATTTTTTAAATTATATTCTTTAGCTAGAATAAAAACGACTGTATTGTGACGATAACGTCCGCATGGATGTACCTAAAGTTTAAATAAAAAAAAAAAAAAAATCCAATATTATCACCTTTGAATAGCTTTGGGTTAAATATAATTGAATCGATAATCAAATAAAAAACATTTAAAATTAATTAAAATAAAACGACAAAAATGGTTTAGTGCAACAAAACAAAAACAGGACAAAACAGGACAAAAAAAAAATAAAAAAAAGAAAAGGTAACAAACCTTTGCAATGGAAATTTTTTATTCAAAACGTTTAAATGTTTAATTGATGAAAAAATGTTTTTTGCATAAACATTTTTATGAGTTTATCTGTTGTTTTTTTTTTTTTTTTTTTTTTTTTATTTTATATTAATAAATAAATTTTTCGATCAATATTTTTTAATAGGACATAAATATTTTATTACAAATTCAAACAAAAAAAAAAAATTCAGCTATTTTCGTTTTTATTACATTTTGTTTTCTTTACACAATAAAAGCGAAAATAAGAAAATTAACCATTACTGTTGCTGCTGCTGTTGTTGATTTTATTTATTTATTATTATTATTATTATTATTCTCTTTATTCACCTTTTCAAACATATTTAATCAGCTGAACTAGCTATTTTAGAAGCAACGAAAAATGTCCTTTCGTTGCATCAAACAAGTTATTCCCGATGACAATAATTAAATGATAGAAACAATTTTTTTTCCTTGTTGGTAGGAAAAAAACAACAGCAAATAAAATAGAATTATATAGCCGTTTATATAGATTTTGATTATGGGTGTGAAGATAATGCCTGGATATCAGATTATCAGATTATTATAAATCCGTATATGTTGTATTCGATTTTAAGTGTACGATTTTATGATAAAACAGCACGCATCACTTACGCCAAGGACATTATATTGTCGTCAATATTCTTAAAAGAAAAAAAAAATCAAAAGCTCAGACTGTTCACCATTATATAATCCATATAAACGTATAATCATTTTACTTTTCTATATAGAAAATAATAATAATAATAATAATAATAAATGATGTCAACAACAACAACAGCAGGTGGCTAAAATTACATTGTGATGCAGAGTTTGTCATAAAATGTTATCCAATTTCCATTTATAAAATATAAATATAAAAAGCTTTAAATAATATCAAAAACACTCATACATTGTTTGCCTTGTTAAATTGTACTTAGGTCATAAAAAAATAATAATTTATTTTATTTATTTTTTTTTTATTTTTTTTTATTGAAAGTTTATAGCAATTATAATCGATTTCATAAGAACTGTTTTATAAAATAGAAATATAAAAATAGGAGGAAATATTCTTGAAATAGATATTTTATGATAAAAAGAAAAAGAAAAAAATAATAAAACATTGAAAAATCAATCTCATCAATCAATAAGAATTTTCTCTCATAACTCATGTCTCAGGTCAGAAATAAAGTTTTTTTTCTTTTCATTTTTTTTTTATTATTAAAAATCAATCATTTAGCTTGTTAAATAGATGTTTATCTTTCCTTTACTTTGTGATAGTAAAAAGAAAAGAAAAGATTTTTTTTTTTTACGTATTATTGATTGATTAGACTGATAAAATTTTAATTTTTTTTCCTATAGAACTTTTCACTGTTTTCTAAGCATTTTAAAGTTTTTTTTTCTTTGATTTTTTGTATAATTTTCGTGATTAAACACGATTTTGTTAATTAAAAAAAAAAAAAAATGCAAACACAATCAAATAACAAAAAAATACCAAAAAAGAAATAATTTTAATATAAAACCCAATACAAGTATCCTTCCAAATGATCTTTACGTAAATTGTATTGGAGTCTTTAACAAAAAAAAAACTATTTTCGTCTCCTAGAATAATAAAATAACAAAAAAATAAAATCAATAAATTTAGAATTTCTTTGAAATTGATAATAAAAAAATTAATATTACAAAAAAAAAAACAAAATTAAAAACAATCAATTTAAAATTAATTAATGAAGTAATTAATTAATTAAAAATTTTCAAAATGCAATAATAAAGGAGCAAAAGTAAAATTCTTTTTTGTTTTTTTTGCTGTGTTATTAATTTTAACCAACTCACCGGCAATGAACATGGTTTATCCAATACAACAAGATCGTTGTCAACATAGATTATTTTTATTGGATGATCTAATACTGGCGTCTCATGCCTTTTTATTTTTTTTTTTGATTTATTTTTTATAAAATATTAAAATTTAATTATTCGCTTGTTGAATGAATTTTATTTTTTTAATTATAAATAAAATATAGGAAGGATAAAAATGTTTTTTGGTTTTTTCTTTTTTTTTTTTATACCGCAAACGATTTTATTCTTTCGTTTTTTATCATGAATAAATAATAAAAATTAAAAGGAAGAAAATTTAATCAACATTCACACAGATATTTATTGTATAAAGGAAAAATAAAAAAAATGTATAATATCGCTAACTTTGAAGGAAATCGATGATATTCTTACGAAGCCAAATATAATTCCTCAACGTAAAACAGTAAAAACCTTGGCTAAACGGACTATAATAAGGTTTTCTATTTTATTTTTCTTTAATTAGTAATATTATTTTTGTTATAATGAAAAAAAAAAAAAAATTATAAAAAACAGATAAATTAATTAATTAATTAATTAAAAAAAAAAACAAAATGCAAAGGATATTAATGATAAGGTGGAAAAATAAACAAAGAATTTAGCATTACAAAAAACGGGATAAACAAAATGATAGTTTTAGTCTACTTTTGTCATTTTATTTTAATATAATTAATTTAGCATAAGGAAAGAATTTTTTTTTTAATTTTATTAAAGACGCTTTAAAGCTTTTCTTAATTAATAAAACCAAAAAAAAAAAAATTAAAAAAAAAAATACCCTAGAAAAAAATTAAACGTAAAAACAAAAATAGAAGATTAATGGCAGTCTCAAATGCCACTTACTGGTATCGATGCTGGTTTGTTAACAACAACAATATCATCATCCATATGCACTATAGTAATTGGTTGACTAGTGACTGGAACTTCATGTCTGCAAAAAGTATAATTTTGAATGTTTAATGATTAGAAAAAAAATTTAATTAAATTTTTCTTTGTAACAGAAAACCAATTTAGATTTTTTTTTTTCGTGTGTATTTTTGTTATTTTTTTGTAAAAGCTTTTGTAACTCAAAGATCATACATCACACAGTTTTTTTTTTATTATTAATTTATTAAATTAGAGGGAATAAATAACATAAACTCAAAAAACAAAACATGCTTTTTTTTTAAGGAATGTTATAACAGCCTGAAAATGTTTTTTTTTTTTTATTAGATTTTTTTTTAGAATGGAAATGTAACAGCTGAGCTTATTTACTATAAAAGCTTTATCATCACCCTCACCACCATAATCACCATTAAAATAAATGTTGCTTTGATTAATTTAAATAAAGTGAATAAAGAAAAATATTTATATAAATCCCTAAAGTGATATAGTGCCCTGGTACAAGTATTTAAATACATTTTTTTGTTTTAGTTTTTCCTTGTTGCTGGTCGGTAAATCTGATTTATTAAATGTTTTTAATATAACAAACTAATAATAAGTATAAAAATAAATAAATTATATCAATAAAATAAATAAATATCCATCAAACACACAACATATTTGTAAATTTTGTACAAATCACAAAACAACGCTCTAGAGTAATGGCTCTACTAGCTTAGCTTAGTTTAGCTTCGTTTAATATTCTATTTACAGTAAATTCTTAGGAAAATTGGTTAAAAATTTGTTTGTATAAATTTAGGATAAATTAAATTTAATTTAAATAAAAAAAGGAAAAGGAAACGAAAATCTTACCTATGAACAACATTTGCTAATAGATCATTATGTTTTAGTTTGTAATCAGTTGGTACTTTATCATAATTAACAGTTAATGTACCAGCATCAATACAACGTTCATATTCTTCAGCTGGATGTGCACGAAATTCTCGTGCAAATACATCAAGAATTTTTTCACCCACCCATCTACCCTTTGTAAATGTTGTAAATGTAAAATAATATGGATAAACCTTTCGTAAACCTATTTGTAAAAGTAAATAAATTAAATAATTATAGATAGATAATAGTTAGGTAAATAAATAAATATAATTAGAAAACTTAAATCTTGCTACTTTTAATAAAACTGAATCTTTAAGGGGAAACAAAATTTCTACTTTACTTACCATTTTCAATGTAATAAGATGTCTCATGATATCTGTCATCAGTAAAACCAGGTCGTTTTGCCTTTAGTGCTTTGGTTTCTAGTTTTGCCTTAAATAATAATAATAATAATAATAATAATAAAAATAAAAGAAATATTAGATAAGAAATGTTTTTCTCTTCTTTCATTATTTTATTTTATGATTTTTAAAATGAAAATGTATTCATTGAAACTCAGAAATTTTATTTCACTATTATAAGCTTTATCTGTTTGTTGTTTATTAAAGAATTTCCTTATAAAAGTAATCAGTTTGATTGGTTAAAGAGGAAATTCTTACGTTGGGCACCGAAATACACACAGTACGCTGAAAGTTTTAAGGTAACATTTGAAACCTAAATAGTTTAAAAAAAAAATTATAATCTTCAGTTGCTAATTAATAAAACATGTTAGAAACAGCGATAAATTGTTTTTTTTTATTGAATTAAATTATTAATGTGATGTCCTTATTACAAAATTATTACTAAAAAAACGTTTTTGTAGCTTATTCGTTCCATACATTTTTGTATTAAAAAACAAAAAAAAAAAACAAATCAAGAAAAGACATGAAAACTTTATAAAATTCTATAGAAAATGTTTAAAAAAAAAAAAAAAAAAAAAACATTTCTGTCATAATTTTCTTATCAAAATATTTACATTCGTACATGTAAACATGACACCACATCCTTGTATAAACAAATAATGAAACAAATATAACATAACAATTTTATAATTTAAAATATTATTATGCTATTTATATTTAAATGTTTGTTTTAAATTTGTAATGTCTCAAAGCTTTATGTTAAAAAGCTTTAAATTTGTTTAAAATTTAAACCAGAGAACTTTGTGCATTTTTATTATGCAACTTAGTTTTTTCTTTTTTTTTTTTTTTTACTGTAACTACACTAATATTTATAGTGTTTGGTTTGTTTTATAATAAATAAAAAATGTTTTTTTGTTTATGGAAATCTCCTGATTTCCATTTTTTTTTTTTACTTTTGTAAACTGTCGCACGTTTTGTACGTGTCAGTTTTTGTGACTTGTTGTATGTATGCTTCTGTTGCAACTATTATTATCTTGTTAAATATATGTCATAATTAACTAATTTTAATATTTTTTTTTTTTTTAAATAAATTAAGCTTTTTTTTTGACAGTAATTATTTTATCGATTAGAAAAAGCTTTTATTGTTTTTATTTTAAATAAAATGGGAATGAAAATAAAAAAAAAAATTGTTTTTCACTGTAAATGACATTTGAGTTTTTCTATATCATTTTTTTTTCTTTCATTTTCTTTTATTTTATTTTTTATATATAATTCAAATATTTGAACTTTTTTCTTTTCCTTTTTCCTTTTTTTTATAACTTTTTTATATTATAATTTCCTGTTTGGTTTGTTAATTTATAAGAGAGAATTCATTATATTCCGTACAAAATACTTGAACAAAAAAAAAAAAAAATGAAAAAAATGAGTAAATGACATAAACAAAAAATAAATAAAATAAAAAATGACAGGAAATAATGGTAATGAAAGATAATCGTTATATAAATGTGGTTGGTGGTATTAATACACAATGAAAATGTTACATAAATAAAGTAAAAAAAAAAAAGGGAAAATTCTTAACAAAAAAAAAAAAAATAAATTCATTTTTTGTTGACTCATCGACAATATTCGACAAATGAAAAATTAGTAGAAACGTTAGCATAAACATTAATATCGCTATTAACCATTAACGCATTCTGTTTTAATAATAATAATAATAATAATAATAAAAATAACATAAAAAAATTTGCATTTATTGCAAATGACAAGTAATAAATCAATTTTGTTTATTTACATAGCTTTGACTCATTTTAATTAATTATTTTTCTCTCAACATTAGTTATTTTATTAATTACAAGAAATGGATCGTTTAGTGACATTTTACTTGATTACAATTTTTTTTCTTGTTTGCTTAAAACAACACAAGAATTTAATTAATTAATTAATTAAAATGCAACTAGTAACGTGTGTAATAGATATTTTTATTTATAAACTGTACAGTACAGGATGTATTATCCAATAAGACTGACAAAAAGCTTAATTTCTTTTACCACCATCATAATTAAATTAATTCATATTATATAAACAGAAATTAAATAACTAAAGTTAATGAAAAACACATTTCTAATAAAGGAATATAATATATTTAACTACGTGAGTAATAATGTATTAAATAATTTTTATAGCTTAGTTCTTTAAAGCTTTTTATCAGTTCTTTACACAATACAAAAAAAAAAACTTTATTATATATTTTTTTTTCTTTTAAATTAAAACGTGCAGTTTTTCAATAATGATAATAATAATTACACGTAACTCTTGATTTACACGTGAAATTAATTAAAAAAAGGAAAAAAAAAAGAAAGATTAAAAACATTTTCCCAAGAGTTTTTCTATTCGAATAAAATCGTATTATTCGCGTAAATCGACGGTTAGATGCATTTTTCTTCACGTATTATTTACTTTGTGTGTGCACAGAGACGTGATACTATTCTTTTATTTACTTTATTTTTGTTTTTTCTATATTAATAATAATTTCTTTTTGTTTTACATTTTTTTTTTTTGTTAGCAGATAACAGAATAGTTGAATATGGTAGAGAAATGTAGAGAAGTTTAGAAATAATTTTTTCATTTTTAATTATTATTATATTTTATCCTTTGTTAATATTTTAAAACTAAGTACAGCATAAGCATTGCATAATAATTTGTTAAATAATAATAAATTGTTCACATATGTAATCAAAAGAATTTTCCTTTTTAATTATTATTAAATACTGTGTGTGGAGGTGCCTGGTGGAACATTATAACAAAAAATACGAAGAAAATTCCGTTTATGTATATAATAAAATTTAATTATTATATTTCCAATGAATATAAAAGAACGGTGAATTTAATTAATTTTAAAAAAAAAATTAAAAACATAATAACTAAACACTTAAATAAAAAAACATAAGTCAATGGTAAATGCTTACCTTTTTTAAATCTTTTATCTGGTCACCATCGTCTGCCTTACGTTTTGTTGTTAAAATTAATTTTGTTTTATCTTTATCAGATAATATCTGTAATGAAAAAGAAAATAAATTTAAAATTAATTTTGTTTATTAATTAATTAAATAAAATAATTTTAATCTTTGATAAAATTTCTTAATTTTGTTAAGAATTTTTATTCAAATTTATGCATGAAACAGGATTTTTTTTTGAAATAAACTATGTGGTTGTTGTCTCTTTGGTTTTGTCGTTTTTTTTTTTTTTTTACTTTAAAAATGATAAATGAATAAGTTAAGTAAAATTCAGTGAATAAATTACAAGATAATTTCTTTTTTTTTTTTTACAGTTAAATAAAAATATTAAGATAAAATATAAAAAAAATCTTGTTTTTTTTTTTGGCTGTTGCTATTGTTGTTTTGGTAAGTAAATGAACAACAAGAAAAAAGTTCAATAAACTATTTTTGTATAAATTAATCGGAATAATAATAAATTTATATTAAAAATATTATTTCTGTCATATCTGCTATCAGAATGTAAATGAAAACGAAAAAAAAAAAAAAAGTTAAAAGGAATTTGTTTGCGAATTTATTTTTTTTCACCTTAAAGTTTTTAAAGGTCGATGATTTCTTTACAGCTTTTAACATGAATCATCGTCATAATTTTCTATGACTCACTTTTATTCTTTAAAAAACCGAAACCACCTTTAATGCATATTATTATAAGTATAATAATAATAATATAAACAAGTTAAGCCAATGTGAATACCACTAGAAATATTATTTTTCTAACCGTTGACCTCACTAATATCAACATTTACTACAGTATCGTTGTTGTTAAGCGTTTAGACTTTAAGAGATTTTGTTTTCCTGTTCAGGATATCAAATATTAAATTATATATTGTTGCAAAAAGAATATAACTAAGGTGAAGCAGTTTAGTGAAACACCGACCGAATGAATAACACTAATCAACAAGGAAAACCATTTAAAAAAAAAGAATTTAATTAATTATCATATTGGATTACAGAAACATTTATTTAACTCTTCATATACATTAAAAATAAAATATTTTCTTAATTAAACATAATATATAATTAGAAAAAGGGTAAAAATGAATATCGTTTTTTTTTTTTTGCTATCAATTAGTCACATTTGGGCGTAGGCGTTGTAATAATAAAAAATATTTTTTTTTTTATTTCAAAAAATCTATAAATACTCATCCGAGTAAAACCAATAAATAATAAAAAGTAAAATAATATTTCGCGAGGTTTTTTTTTCTGATGTTATATAAGACTTTATTAAGGAACTAAAATCTACACACAAACAAAAAAAAAAAAGCACAAAAACGAATGGGATGTTATAATATAGCTTGTTTTGGTAAATAAAATTAATACATAAAATCCACATGATAATAATAATAATAATAATAATAATAATAATAAAAGAAAAGCATTTGCTTTCATCCTCGCTTTTCAAAACATATTGTTATGCTTTTATTCCAACCAACATAGAATATGTATAGAAAAAACGGAAATGAAAATTATAGTGGCAGCCCAACACTAGTAAAAATTTATATTCTACTGTAACTTATTATTATTATTATTATTATTATTATTATTATTATTATTATTATTATTATTATTATTATTATTATATGATTCTTGTATTATTTATACATAAAAAAAAAACAGAAAAAAAAGCAAAAAATTAATAAATAAAGCACTTCCCTATATACTTTAAGGGTTTGAAAATGTATTCAAATAGATTTTTATTAAACGTTCATAAATTTATAGAAACATTTCTTAATAGAAAATAAAAATATAAATGAAGTGAATGTAAGTAATTGGCATATTTAAATAATAATAATAATAATTTATAAAATAGAAAGGATTAATATTGCTGATTGCTTTTTAAAAAGAAAACATTTTTTTTTTCGTATAAGGTTACAAAGAGAACAATAATCTTTATTCGTTTTTATGAATTTGCTGTATTTATTAATTTAATAGACACATTGTTGTGTGTGTGGTAAAACCCTTTTTAAAATTTATTACTTAAATTCCATAAGATATTCATTAGAAAAGGTATCTTTTGATATTTCATGTACAATTTTCGTTGATGTGCTACATGTACAGTGATTTTATGTTCAAAAGCAACAACCATTTTCTAACAACATCTTCAATGTCCTTAATTTTTGATATAAAATCACTTCTTTTTTTTTTATTATTATAATTTTATGATATAACCATATGACACCCTGACAGCAAAGTATTATGTTTATTACTATGTAACATTGTCTTTGTTTTCTGTTTAAAGAATTAACATTTAATTTGTGTTTAAACTTAGTACTATGTAGGTTATTTGAAAAAAGCTAATAGTGTTACAAAATGTCATATAATTTAATTTAATTGAATTTAATTTAATTTAACTTGTTGCAATGATTATAATAAATTAGAAAACAAACAAATAAATTATTTAAAAATTATAATTATTTCCTATAATAAATGTCCTGAGAAGATGATTTAATAGTCACTATATGTACAGTATGTTACTGTTTTTGACAAGTACTCCAAAAGCACAAAAACTAATTGTTTTTAATTCTACATCATTTAACAAAAAAAATAAATAAATAATAATAAATTTAATATTTCATTTCGTTCATTATCATTAATATACTTTAAATGCTAAAAGCATAACAATTATTATTATTATTTTATTTTTTTTTTTTTCATTTAAAAGAATAACATTTGACCTTAAAAATAAAAGTTTTGCCCCTTTTAATAACAAAAAATTAATGAAGGAAAGAAAATTTTATAGCCAAAAGAGAAATAAAAAAAAAATATATATATAATACTAATAACACTAATATTATAAGCTTATTGTTTTTTTTTTTTGTGTTTTTATAATAAATTAATAAGTCAAAAATAAAAAAAAAAAGAAACAAAGTCAATATTAATAATATGAAAATTTTCGTTAAACATGCAAAATAAAGGAAAAACATTGTTAAAAAGAAGCAAGAAGAAATATTTGTCTAGAGAATGTTAGGTCAGAAATAAAGAATAAAAGTTAATTAATTAATATTATTATAATTTTCTTTCATTTTTTTTTTTTTTTTGGTGTATTTTCTTTAATAAAATAAAATGTCAAATTCTTGAATTTATCGAATAAATTTTACATAAAACCATTTTTTTTTGTTCATTTTCTTTTTAACTTTATTGATTTTGAATATTTTTAGCTTATTACATAAAAATTTTAGTATTTTATAATTTTTGCCTTGTTTTTAATACTAACCTAAAACACGCAAAGCTTTTATAATAATTTCATAATTTATATTTATGTTTAAATAAGCAAAAAAGAAGAAGCGAAAATAAATGTTAACTAGAGGATATAGTAATGTGTAAAGGAAAGATCTAAAAATCAATGACAGGTGATTATTTACCTTAAAAAATCTATATGAAAAACAGTTTATTATTATTCTGACACATGTTTCAATTAAATATCATCTGCCAATCGGTGTCTACCTATTTTTTTTTTTTGGCTAAATATAGATATTTTTATGACATAAATTTGTAGAGAAAAAAGAATGGAAAAACACAAGTCATTCGGTTGTAAAAATTGAACCCAAAATCATATTGTGTCACTTTTGTACTGAATTTAAACGCGTTAAATTGTTTAAAAATAACAATAGAGAAATATTTAAACAAATAATATGTATTTAAGTGATTTTATCACTGAATTAAGGGACTTGACAAAGAGAGGTTTTTTAAAAAAAAAATTTAATAAACTTTTTAAGAATGTTTGTAACAAGAAAACCGTTCGTCATGCCTCTCTGTTATATGTTTGGGTTTCTTAGAATAATTCTCTAGCCAAAGAGAGGTTTCTAACTAAGTATAAATTTCCTTAATAAATAATTTTTGAATGAAAAGAATCAAAAATCAAAGAAAATTAATACTAAAACGTACAATTAGGCTATTCAACCTAATTATGTCTGTTATTAAATCGAGTCAATAAATAAACCACATTTTAGTTACTTTGATGTTTTTTTTTCTTCTTTAAATAAATTACTATAATACAGTAGATAATTAAAAAGAAAAAGAAAAAACTCCTCTTTCAATGGATTAGAAAAGAAAATAAATAGAAAAGAAAAAAAGTAAAACATTTTAAAGAAGCCCGAATTTATAAAAGTAAACAAAACCGCAGTGTTATTTCTATTTAGAGCTTCAACTAAAATGCAGGCTATATTAAAAAAAAGTCTCATAAATAAAATATAATTACATAATACATTACTTAAAATACATTTATATAAATAATATAACTAAAAATGGGTAAAAAAAACCATTGTGATTATTTTTAGAATAAAATAATATTTTTCGTTTTTTTATTCTTATCATAAAATGTGAATCAAAAGTTAAAGTTTATGAATTAAAATAGGAAAAAAATAATAATAATAACAATAATAATATTTAAAGCTAACGAAAAACAAAACGCAAAAAAAAAGTGAGAGACTAAATAAATCAGAAAGTTTTCCATGATACCGCAAAACAATCATCTAAAAATAGGAAAGAAATTTTTTTTTTTTTTTTGGTTTGTAAATAATAAATTACTAGGCGTCTCCACTTTGCTACAACTGTGTTGAGGGTAATTTCATTTTATTTAACACATAAGAAATGACTAAACATTGGTCAAAGAAAGTTTTCTGTTTTTATTTTTGCGTGTTTTACCTCTTTAATACAAAAAAAAAAACAGAAAAGTCTTCTTACATCGGAAATATCAACAACACGAATTTATTCATTGAGAAGTTTTTCTTTACTTTTTCTTCATGTTGTTTATAAAAAGGAAAATGCGAACTAAGTAGTTGTTAGTTCGTTAACAGTAGAAATTATTTAGTAATTTGTTGTTTTTGATATACAAAAGAAAAACACAACATAAAGGAGAAATGAAAGCAAGAATAAAATAATAATTTCATTGTCGTATCTATTATTTAAATTTATTTGGATAATAATTTTTTTTTTTTATATATTTTCAAATAATTTAATACCAGCCAGTATTCAAAAGTGGAAAATGGCAATAAATAGATTTATATGTCTGTCCTTTTGTCACTATTTATGTACTTTCTAAGTAACACGTATAATGGAAAAAGTTTTTTTTTTCTTTAATTTTTTAACAAAGTTACAATTTTTATTCCAATGATAAAATTCACAATCTTATATCAGTGAACAATTCGTTATCTTTAGGTGTAACCGGGGAGAGAAGCCTTAGAAAAATTTACAACAATAATGAAATAAAGAGAAACGCAAAGAATAGCAGAAATAAAATTAAAAAGTTGAAGATAAAAGGAATAGGTGACGCGCATAGAATTTTTTGTTAGAATAAATAAACCAAAGCTTGTGTCATACATGACAAAGTAAAGAAGCGACTCGGTCGATAATTTTCTTTTTGAAAGTAGAAATTCTTACCAAATGTATAAAGGATGACAACAGTCAACAACCTCGTCATTCAGATTTGTTATTTTAGTGGTATTCACTCAGCGAACCGTACAGAAAATACTAAGATACTTATAAACGATGATATATGTTGGCAAGGACAACATTCACCACTTTATGGTAAATAAACCATGGTTAAAGCTCAGATATTTCTGGTTTTTATAAATTCAAAAAACGAGAAAGCTGAAGAAAAAAAAATGTCAAATGTGTACAGATGTTTAAAAAGCAGAACAAATAAGCAAATAAAATATTTTTCATTATGAAAATAAAACAGACAAAGTGTAATAGTTAAAATAAAGTGCATTAAGTTGATAAATGAACAAGAATGTTGATGTTTTTTTTTTGTTAGCCACCATTAGCCTCCGTGATATTTAATCAAAATACAACGATTGTGACGAAGCAAATAAATTAACTCATGTGAAAATGTAACTCAAAAATCATTTCACTCAAAAATACATCGATACGCTTTAAATCGGCTCTCAAACCAGAAATATTATGGGTATTACGAGTTCTGCGTAAATAATAAAATGTTTTATCAATGGTAATAAAAATAATAGTACATAGATAAAAATTTATTTATTTATTTATTAATCAGTTATTTGGGTGTAATAAAAACTTTTTTTTTTTCTCTTTTTTATTAATCAAAATTTACAATTGAATAACAAGTAGATAACCCAATTTGGTAATTAATAAGAAGTAAAACTAATATAAATTAATATCGAATGTACATATACAATATTAAGTTATAAAATAAAATAATAAAAGTTCAGATTAAGTTCATTTATGATAGAGAATAAAATGTCTTATTCTAGATTTAACTATCGTAGAATTTAATTAAATTAGAGAATGTGATAATTTTTGTAACGATCTGATCGTACAAATTATGTGTATTTCTTATTTTAGTTTTTCATCTTTTCTTCTATCGTTTGTTGCTTTTAATTATTTCTCTCGTAACAAAAATACAAATTGATAGAGTTAAAATAAAAAATTACGAATTGAATATTTATTCAAAAAAAAAAAAAATTAGAAGCAGAAATGAAGTAATAACAATACAGAGCAAAAAACTATGATATTATTCCGATATTTATTTTCTATAGAAACAAGATAAAACTTTCATTAAAATAAAATCAAATAAAATAAAATAAATAAATAAAATTCTTCTGATAATTGAATTTTATTTTAATTAAATTTATTTTTGCTAAAAACAAACAAACAAAAAAAAAACTGATACACTTTGTCACGTTGCTTAGAAAATTGATTTTTTTTTTTTTTTTGATATTTTCTTTCTAGAATTCTAGAATGAAATGCCTATGCCGTCCATTTGTATGTTATATACAATTTTTATAGATTGTGGGTGGGTTTTATGTAGTTAAAGATAAAATATTTAATTGAATTTAAAAAAAAAGTTTTATTTAAAGCTTTCAAATGGAAATCAATAGAAAATTTGTCTCGCGTTTTATTTTATTTTAATTTTAATTTTTTTTTGTATCAGAGATAAAAACAGAAAATGTTATTTCACAAAAAAAAAAGAAAAAGAAAAAAAACTGTGTCAGCTTAAACACATAAATTTAAATAAAAATTATTAACCATGAAAATGATGAACGACATTTGAGAAACTTAAAAGAATGTGCGAAACACGTGAAAATAAATTAAAAAATTTTTTAAGGAAAATTTATTTTTTCAGTAAATTTTCGGTTATTTTGTTTATTATTTTGTGTACATGTGTGTTTCGGTTTTTTTTTATTTTTTTATGGAGCCGAGATGATATTATATCAGAGACATAACAAGGAACTGTATTATCTGTCAGCAAGCCAAACACATGAAATGTCACATTCAATCGAATAACAACAAAATGTATTCATAGATAGAAAATTTACTGCACCACAATAAATAAATAAATTAATAAACTATTAACAGGAACCGCATAAATAAATAAAATAAATTAATCATAATTATTAAAATAATATTTATATTATTTATTCATGTCACAGGAAGATACATTTATTTATTTTCTTTTACCTAAATAACTTGATCTCTGTCATTTAATTATTGTAAATCATAGAAAAATAATTCGGCATTATGCCAATACATAAATAATTTCGATTAAAATATTTATATATGTATGATGATGATGAGAAATAATATTTACAATCAATCGTTATTTACTTATTTAATAAATAAAAGGAAAAAAAAAAATTATTTGTGTCAATAAAATTATTAAAAAGTAATCAAAAAAGGTGTAAACAAACATGTTAACATGGATTTTTTATTAACTTACTTAAAATATTGGTTAACGGCGCTAGCCAACCACACGCAACATCAAAGTAATGTGCTTCTTGCGAAATAATTTATTAAAAAACGTAAGGTAGGTTGTATACAAATGACATAACCTTGGCAATAAAAACCACAAATCATAATACAAATAAAAAAAAAAAATTTAATTCATTAAAAACACAAAAAAAAAAATTGGCGTAATTCCATTATAAAATCGGTTATTGTAAAAATAAAATTAAACTAACCGAGTCCATACCATATGGTAAGAAATAATTCATATTTTCCATTAATTTAATTTTATTTATTTGTTTTTTTTTTTTTTTTTTCAACGTTAATTTAAATTAATTTAATTTTACTTTATTCAATTAGTTAAACATTAAAACGTTTGTTTTACGTTTTTATTAGAAATAAAAGAATGAAATGGTCAGAGAATAGAATTCAAAATCGTCCTAATTTTTCTTTATAAATGACGTCAATTGCTTTCATCATTATACAGAAAAAATAAAAAACTTTTCGTTCGTTTAAAAATAGGATCATTTTTTTTTTTTTGTTTTTTAATTAATTTACAAAGACGCGTAACAGATTCTGTAAAGAAAATTACAAAAAAATATATATATATATATTATTTATATGCTTGTTTGACGGCGTCTCCATCATTTCGATGTAGGTGTAATTTTTGGCAAACGATTATAATAACGAATAATATTAACACACAATCTAAATGCTTATTTTGTATATTAATTAGAAAATTTTACACATGAATAAGAAAATAATTATTTTAGAAAATCTATACGTTTAATTAGCTATGAATTAAAAACGAATCAAGTGAAAAAAAATTACAAAGAAAAAAAAAATGTTTTTCTTTATAAATAAGCGAAATTATTAAAGCAATTAGAGAGGTATACACTGGCTGTACGGCTGTAAAATATATTAATTTTAGGGATTAATATCGATTTGTGTTTTGATGGTTTGATTAGATAATCATTTGCACACAAAAAAAATTATCCTGTTTACAAATATTTTAACAACACCGTATTACAGGTTGTTAAAATTTACAATTTATAAACCAATGTTTTTTAATTAACAGGTTATACGGTTTACAGACCATATTAAAATATAAATTTATAATTTTAAATCAATAATCTAATAATTTTTTACGATTAATGTTTAGTAAAAATTATTTAAAGGTAAATTAAGCGTTGATTATACAAAAATAAAAAATTGTTTTGTTCGCAAACGATGGTCGTAATGACGCAATGTGGCCTAAGTGATTTTTTCTTCTCTTCGATTTTTTATTAATAGATTTACAGAAAAAAATAAAAATAAAACAAGAGAAAAAATCAACCAAACGAAATAACGTCGTTATTGTTAAACAATTTTTCTCGAATCAAAGTGCAAAAAAAGCACATTGTTGGTAATATAACGATTAATAATGAATTAAAAAAATATAAATAAATAAAATTTCAAGTACGCAATAAAATTTTTTTATTTTAAATAAAAAAATTCATCAAACGCAGACTGGTTTAAATAATAAAAGCAGAAAAAAAATTTTTGGTTAAAGCATTTGAAATTCATTAATAAAAAAAAAAATCTTTTTTTTTTTTTTTTGTTGCTTCGAAAATTTCATTTTTCAAAAGCTTCAAGGATGCAGTTTTAAATTTTAAATTTATATTACAAAATTTAGCATAAAATGCAACATTAAAGATGAATCTTTTTTGTTTGCTTTTATTTTATTTATAAATTAATAAAACGTAATCGGTTAGAGAAATTTACTTTTTATTCATCTTTACATTGCTTATGTTTAAACAAAGTTTCGTTAACTTTATTGCTGTATATACTACATTGCTGTTGCTATTTCCGTAGGCAATAGTCTCGTCAATTAAAAAAGATTATTTTTTTTATTTTTTTAATTATTTATTAGTTTATTATATAATAAAATAGTATAAATTAACAAATGTTAAAGGAATAAACTCTTCATTACAGACAACATATAATAAGCATAATAATCATCATTTGGCGTTTTTTTTTTATTATTATAATAAATATTCTCTTTTTCGTTAATTAATTGAGTTATTATGCAGGTGGTGTGTAATTATCATTTGTATTTTAAATAAAGATAACTTAAATTAAGTAAAACAATAAAAAAATAAGCGAAACCATAACAAGCAGAAATAAATAAATAAAGCAAAAATCATCGCTGTATTATTGTTATAAAATAATGCATTAGTTAACGAAGGAAATAAATTCTTATAAAAATCTTTAACAATGTCTTGAGAAGAAGTAATGTAATGTAAAGTAAAGCCAAAGAAGAATAAATGAACAAGACAAGAAAAATATAATTTTAATGATCGATTCAAGTCCTTCATTCCTTATATAAACAACGAAAAAACAAAAAGTAGAAATTTCCGCTCTACAAATTTGGACATATTCAATTTAACGTGAGACTTTAATGCATTTACTTTTAATAAATAAACTTGACTTAACTAAAAATTTACGAATAAATAATATCTTGTTGTGTTGAACACACTTTAAATCATTGCATTAATTTTTTATTTTTTTTTGTTATTCTTGTTGTGCTTTTTATATTCAGATAATAATAAATCATAACATATTTGTTGACATTTATGCCTGTAAAGAGTAACTAATATCATTTCTATCAATATCATTTGTTTAACATAAAAATCCCATTACTTAAAAACTACGACAACCTGTTTGCGTAACTTTATGATTTCGTGTTTTTTTTTTGTCTTCTATTTTTAAATAACATAAATTGATTGATTAATCATGACTTAATGGTAACAAATTTACAATATTTTTTTTTTTTGTTTGGATAATGCGAAATTATTACTACAAAAAAAAAATGCATAATGCCTGATCCATCAAATGTATTTTTACCATAAAACGTAGCTTTTATCTGTAGAGAAATAAAAAAAATATCAAACAGGTATTCATCATTTAAACGTAGAGAATACTTTCTACGAATACAAATTCAAAATGACTCTGTTTATTCTTATTATGGTGATGACTTCTTAATTCTTTGAAAATACAAAAAAAAAGCTCAAAGTAACAGGTGAATTAAAGCGGAATTAAATACAACATAGAACAGATGTAGTTACAGAAGAATGTTATAACAAAAAAAATATATATTGATTTTTCTACGAAATATTTGTCACAAGTCAATAATCTATTAAAATAAAAATCCTGTCTTAATCTTAAATGATAAATATTCTAGGATGATTGCGTAAAAAAATTTAATAAGAAATTAACAAGAAACAGAAAAAAACAATACAGAAATTATTATTTATCGTTGAACCAATAAACGTACATTTAATAAACAAAGTATATTGCGCGTGTGCACGTGAGTTGAATACTTTGCACTTAAATTTGTTTTATATTAAAAAAAAAAACAGCAAAACAACAAAACAACAATAAAATAAAAGAAAAAGAAAAAATTTATTACACAGCGTAAAGCAGCTTTTTTTTTTTTTTTTAATTTGGTTTCGTATTTTTTCGTTGGTTTTGAATAATTTTTTTTCTTTTTTTGCAATATATACACAAAAAATGGTTTTTTTTTTGTGTTACATAAATTCGCTGTTTTATTTTTTATTTTTATTTATTTTCGCGCTGTCGTTGATTTTGTCATTTCTTCTACTTATTTACTACTTTAATGAAACTTAAACCAAATTTTTATTTATTCACCAACCAACCAAAATGTACAATTGTTATTTAAATTATTTTTATTTATTTTTAAATATAAAGTTCAATTTTATTGCATCAGTACGTTGACCTTCTTATCATTCGTTTTTTTTTTATTAATTTTTTATTTTTTATTTTTAAAGAACTTACCACATGATTTCAACGCTTTTAAATTATCGTGATCGATAGTTTGATGATTTTATTTTTATTTTATTTCTATTTTTCTAGAAAACATGAATCAAGCAAGTGATGCTAATTAAATTAACATTGATGTTGACACCTAATGGTAAAGTTCTAGGATTATATGCTACACGTAGCCAGTGTGTTTATTTTAACAATTTATTATCGCAAACAAAACAAGAAAAATTTAATTTAAAAAAAATTATTGTAAATGCAGTAAATTATTTAAAAAATATAAATTTTTATTACATTTAAATAATAATAATAAAATTTTAAGAACAAATTAACAAGCTCAACTTGTTGCTGTTTTTGTTAAACAAGTTTATTTTTTTTTTGTCTTTAATTATATTCATTTGTTGGAATCCTGGTTCGACTGTAGTTAAAGAAAACATTCTTTTTTTTTCTGTTTAATGTCTTTAATTTGTTTATATATACATTTTGATGTACTTTTTAACACGAAAATGTTGAAGAGATAAACAAAAAAAAAAAACCAGGGAGGAACCCATCAAAAATTATTTACAAAAGCAAGTTTGATAAAAATTTAATGAAATTTAATGAAAATTTTCGCAATTAAATTACTTGTTTTGTGTTAATGTTTTTGTGATAAATAAAAAAAATTGTCATTTATGATCATTAAATAAAAAGGACAAGACAAGGTTAAAAGAAATATCAATGCAAAAAAATTTTCATAAAACTTCAATTGATTCCTATTTTAGATGCCAAAAAAAAAAAAAAAAAAAAATGTGTGATCATCTACTGAATTATAACTAAAATATTGCATTAATGCATATAATATATAATATAATTAATTATGCAAATTTTGTAATAAGTGAAATTATTTAAAATATATTTTAAATAGTGATTTAAGCAAAAAAAAATATTTCAAAGGCTCGTGCAGTCATCGAACTGATTTTTACAATTACAATTACAATTTTTTTTTTGCTTATTAATTAAATTAATTGAAATATCTGATACATCCGAATAATATTTAAATTATCAGCAGTTTTTAGTGATTTATTTATTCATAAACGTTCAGAATTTAAATTTATTTTCAATTTTTTAAATTAATATTTTTGTCAAAAAATGATGAGTGATGAATTGACAGTAAAAATTGATCAAGTGAGAAACTGAATAAATTAAAAAATAAAAAATAAAAAAACGTTGAATACAGGTAAAGGAATAAATACGCGTCAATGCTTGACTTTTTAAGTATTAAATTATTATTTATTTAATTTTTTGTCGAGCGGTCGAACAAAGTCTTATAATGCTAATGGACTAAAATTATAATTAAAAACAAAACACTGACGTCGGGTGCTACAGATTAATATCAAAATTTGTTAATTATTTAACATAAAAACCAGATAGAAGTCACTAAATAAATAAAACATTTATTTGTATTTCATTAATTTTATTATTACTTTATTTGATTTTATCAATTTAAATACAAAAGAAATTTAGTAAAAGATAATAAAGAAAAAATAAAAAAAACTCTGTTCAACAGAAATTTAACGTAAAAATTAAGAATTTTTACGTTTCTGCTTCTTCATTAATTAGTTCAATGAACTAAGGTAAATTTTTTTTTTTTAATTTTTATTATTTGTTTAATTAATTATTTACACACAAACACTCTTGAGGTATAAGAAAATTTTTCGTTTCGTTTTTAAATAAAATAATAAAAATCTAATCGATTTGTGAGTTTTAATTTTTAGATTTTTACCTTTCTTAGTATTTAATAAATTATTTTCCTTAGTTTGAAAGTTTTTATTTTCAACAAATATAAATGTAAAATCACTTTGTATATTTATTTCCCTGTTTACTTTGGTTTAATTAAAAATATTATTACTGGGTTTACTCTAAATAAAGTAATTGTGTTCTATTAACCTTTTAATCCATGTAATTAAGGTATTATTTTTGGTATTTACGTACGTTAAGACAGTATAATCTTTAAATTTAATAATAAACATGCAACAAAACATGAAGGTGGTAATGATTATTCTATTAAATTTACCTTTAACACAGCATATCTTATAAAAACATTTAAATTTAAACTTTGAAAACATAAAAAATAAAACACAAGTTTTGAGTAAAAGGAATAAATTAGGCAAATTTAGCCACAAATTAATTCAATTCATTTGTTAATAAATAATTTACTGTAAAGAAAGAAAAAACGAAAAATTATTCAAATTTTATTGTGTTTTACGTTTTTTGGTTTTAAGAAAAATGATAAATAAATTAAGTATTGTTGCGTTTTTATTTAGAGAGAGATTGTGTCAAACAGATAAAACTGGTATCAACCTGTAGTATGGATACATACTCATTTCTCTTCACCACTATATATATATATATATTTTTTTTTTTTTGTTAAAAGTTATTAATTTTAAATAAAATTGAGGTCCTCATGTGAATTTCTTGTTTTCGTATTTTATTATTTACAACCGTTTTCTTAAGCAGGTACCATAGCATAATAAAAAAAAAAAAAAATTCTACATCAAATACACAAAAGCATATTAAACATGAAAATAAATAAATAAATAAAAAAAAAAAAATATAAAACCTGGATACTATACCACCAAAGACAAAGCCATGTAGCATATAAAAATATTTGAAGTATTTTTTTGTATATTTCAACTCAAATATATATTTGAGGTAAGGAGAGATCGGAATCTTTATAGCCCTTTATTTTTATTCGCCAAATTATACACACAACGAACGAAAAAAAAAAATTAAACAAAAAAAAAAAACGAGAAAGATAAAAAGCAAACAGAAACACAAACGAAAAGCAAAAAAAAAAGCAAAAACGCAAAAATAAAAAAGTAAAAGTAAAAAAGCTCACATTTTGCCAGTTTTCTTCTTTATTAAGTTTGCGTTTTATTATTTACTTTTATTTTCGTTAAATGATATTAAAAAAAAAAAAACAACTTGCATACGTTTCACTTTCGACAGGATAGAATAATTTAGTTCCAGTTTTTCAGCTTTATTATTCCCATTTTTGTATTTTTATTTTGCGGCAACCAAACAATAGAACATAAATTAAATTAAAATAAAAAAAAAAAATAATAAAAATAAAATTCTGTAGAGATTTCTGATTGCTTATTTCTTCGTTATAAAAAATAGGCCAAATTATGTTTTATGCTTTTTTTTTTTTTTTTAATTTAAATAATATTAATAAGGATTTAAAAAAAAAAATTATCTATAATAAAAATGTCATTAAAAACGTTTGCACAGCATAAAAAATAAACAAGAAGCAAAAAAAGTTCAACCAATTAGAACGCATAATAATCAATTGTTGTAAATGTCGCTTTATTATTGGGTAATTTTTTTTTTTCTGTCATTTCTTATTTATTATTATTATTATTAATTATGAAGTTTTAAGTTGTTTTTTTTTTACCTTACTAATAACAGAGTAATATATAATTAAATAGTAATAATTAGCCAATACATTGATTTGCGTGATGAATATACCAAAACAGAAAAGTAACAACAAATTAATTTTTCTTGACTAAAATAATAAAAAAAATGCTAAGCAAATAACAAAATATCTGCATCATTGAATTTTAAGGTCAGTGGAAATAATAATAATAATAATAATAATAATAATAAAAAAAAAAGCTTAAATAAATATTTATTAAGAAGAAACAGAAAAAAAAAATTATTTAAAATTGCTTCTTTTTTTTTGTTAATTAAATATACAACGTCGTCATTTTGATTGGCTTAATTTGAAACACAAAAATAACATAAATTAATTAAAGAACAGCAAAATAACAATAATTATGAGATGATGTAAAGTCGCGCCACGGTTTATTATTATTATTATTAATAAATTTTTTTATTCAGGTTTTTAATGCATTTTTATATTGTTTTTCGTTTAACAAAAAAGTTAATTTTTGTTTTTAATTAAAGTATAATTAAAACAAAAAATAAACAATAATTAAATACATTAATAAATCTTATGATAAAAAAAAAATTGTTTAACCCGTTAAAGCTTTTTGTTTTATTTATTATTTTTTTCCACTTTATTTGCTTGAAACGTTCTTTAATCTCATTACCAGTCTGATTAAATATAAGAAAAAAGAAAAAAAATTTACAAAATCAGAATTTACTACCGGGTTGTAAAATAAGCGAAAACAAAAAAAAAGTTTTTAATTATACCGTTAATAATAATTAATTGACTTAAAAAAACACGTATTAATGCTTTTGCTAATAAGTACAAAAAAAAAGTCACAAACCGAATTATTTTTTATTTAATTAATCATGATGACAAACAAGTGCAACTTGTTTTTTTTTATTTATATTCTGTATCAAGTGAAACAGAATAAATTAAACAAACAATTTGACTTAAGAAATTAATCTTAATCTTAAAAATAATTGCGTAAGAAATAAAATGTGATCTTGATTAATTTATTTTTTTTTTGTTTCAAATTTTATTTTTTCTTTGAAGGTTAATTAATTAAGTAATTAAAAAAATTATCAAATTACCTTTTTGACTGATATAAGTCTACCGGTGGGTGGATTTGATAGAACTGGATTTTGTCTGACCATTGGTACAATACCAACACCGCAGCCGTTCATGTGATTCATGGCGGCAGTCAGCTGATGTTGATGTTGTGTCTGAGTTTGTAAAAGTTGTGTTTGGGATGGTGACAATTGTGGGGTATTTTGTTGTTGAATGCTGGCGGCCGTCAACGCTTGTTGGCCTAGATTTAAATGATTTTGTTGTGGTGTATTTAGGAAGGCACGCAATGATATTGGTGTAAACATAGCTGCAGCCGCAGCGGCCGCAGCATTAGGATGAAAAGATTGATGAAGTGCCGCTAATGTAGCTGGATGTATTTGATGTTGATAATTTTGATTATTTAATCCTTGTGCCTGTACAGCAGCTGCTTGTGTTTGTGATAAATAACCAGTTGCCGTGGCACCGGGATGCATTGGTAATGTCAACATTTTTTGCAATGGCATACCCCATGGTATATACCATGATCCTGAATGATGCTGCATTTTTATATTATTTTTTTTTTTTTTACTTAATATTTCACACAAAATTCGTCACTTTTCACTTTTTAATAAAAATAAAATTTTTTTTTCTTCTCTAATTTCACTTTTTGTAACGTTTTTCTTCTTCTTTTTTTTCTTCTTTTATTTAAAAACAATAAACTCACTTAGTTTCTTTTTTTATTAAGTAATTAAACTTCCTATTTAACCGCTAACAAGATAACAAAAATAACAAAAAAATTAAAAACATTTTAACGTCAGCTAAGAAAAAAACGTGCAGCAAAAAAAAAAAAAAACACTAAAGTGTCTTAAAGCTTTTATTACTCATTCTTGACTAATTTTTTATTTATTTTTTTTTATTTAATCAATAATTAAATTTATGATTTATTAAATTTTTTAGATTCATTTTTAAATCAAAAATTCTTTTTTGATTAATGAATAAAAAAAAAAAATATTTTTTTTTCGCGTAAATTTATTCTTTTTTGCTGCTGTTAATAATAAACTAAAAAAAAAAATTAAAACCAAAATACACTTGAATCGGGTAAATGGTAATGAAAATAAACAAAAATTATATAATTAAAAGAAGAAATAACTCTAGTGTTGATTTAAGATTTTTTGTATTTTTTGGTGTTTTATGTTTAGTTTAATTAATGAAAAAAAAAAAAAAAATTCATTCTATCCCTGTTGACTGATTTACAGACGTCATAATTTTTGTTTTCAATAATTATTTAGTAAATTTATCAGTTTATTAATAATTTATTATCATACGAGAATATTTGAGTATTCGTTAGGAGATTTAATATAAATATGCAAATTTGTTGTTATTAATAATAGAATCTCAACGCATTTATTTATTTATGCAAGTATTTATTTAATTAATTAATTAAATAATTTTTTTTTTATGTTTAAAGTGCACATAGTTAGTCACATTGTTTATTAAAAACAAATAAAAAATTGAAAACTTTATTAATTATTTCTTATCAACAACGAATAATTTCGTCGAAACAATAAATCAAAAAAATTATTATTGACAATATTTAATAATCAATAAATTTTATTAAAGATAAATTTTCTATTTACACGTTATCAGTTGTGTTTTAAACTTAAAAGTAGCTAAAAAATATTTATTTATTTTCTATACCGTGTTAATAACTAGTGTTAACATGTGGCTTATACCTGATGAATAAATGTTTGATTATAAAAATTGATTATTACAAATACGTTCAATCAAATAATTATTAATAAAGCAATATTTAATCATTCAATCATTAAGATGATTATGAGTATGTAATTTTGGTTTTTTTTATTTTATTTATTTATTTATTTATTTATTATAAAATACTTTACGTGATTTAAATAAATATTTTTTTTTTTTTTATAACTTTAATTTTATATAACACACAAAAAATAAAAATAAAAATAATAATGATTCTTTGGAAATTTCACTTTTATTAACACAAATTTTCGTTAATTTTTTGTTTTTGTTTTTTTTTTTAATTAACACATATCTTACATACTAAAGTAAGTAATTAAAATACACGAACTACACAGTTTAGTTTTGGTTTTTGATTATTAATCCAATTTAAATTTAATTAAAATAATTCACAGAAAAGTTTATTTTTCGCTTTAATATTTACGGAATAATAACGTTAACGAAACCTTTATCAACTGAGTGTTGAAGTTGTACTGAGATATCGACGATACAAATGTTATCCAAATGAATAAAAAAATCTTTTTACCATTTTAACAAACATTTTATACGTTTTTTTTATTTATTTTATTTTTGTTTTGCTGTGTATATAAAAAGAATAAAATAAGGCAAGCGTAGTACAATGCTCTAAAAAGAGAGTATTTGTAGAGTTAGCCCAATAATTCCCCACTTATTTTTTTCATATATAAACGTTAACGTTATTTTAACGTAATAACAACGCAAGAAATAATATAGAAATAATATTATTCAACTTTTTTACAATAATAATTATTATTATTATTATTTTGATAGAGCTGACTGTCCGATTTCAACGTAATATGCTAATAAAATTAAAAAACTTTTATGTGTATTTGACCGTGAATTATTTACTAATAATTTTTGGTAACAAATTGCGTAATTAACAATTAAAACAATAATTGGTTGGTTTTTTTTTTCATGTGTAAAAGTTGAGCACTGTACCCAGCTAAATTAAATGATGAATAATGGTGATGTGAAGATAAAACAAGTAAATCACAGGAACACGATTAGTTTTATTAGAATGCACTGTAGAAAAATGAATTTACACTACGTTTTGAAACTGTACTCAGCTGTTGATTAAGTCAAATTAAATAAAAATTAATAGACTTACAGAGGTTACAAAAATAGTTTTTTTTTTTTTTTTTTTTTAAATAAATTTAATAACTCAATCTAGGATTAATATCGCTACTAATTGTAAAAAGTCGTAACATTTAACATCTTAGTCAACAGTGTATATTTTCAATTAAAAATTTATTTAATAAAATGTAATTAATTATCAAAATGTCTAAACATTAAGTTAATTTATTGTATAAATTGGTAAATTTTGCCATTCCTGTGAAACGCGTTAATTTTCTATACGTTTAACAAAAGAATTTATTTTCTTCATTTAATTATTTTTAGTAGCTGGTTGCTTCGCTTCTAAATATAAGTGTACTTCAAGAAAAAAAAAAAAAAACTTAGTCGCTTATTGTGTTCACTACTAAAGAATCAACTCATTGTCAAACCAAACTAAACCAAATCAAAAAAAAAAAATCATCATCAGCATTTTTGATGCTTTAATGCTTTGTTTTGTCATTTAGTTTTCAGTTTTTTTCGACACATTTTAAAGTATTTACGCATGTTTTACCGACTTACTTTCGTTTTTTTTTTTTTATTGTTGTATATGTGTATTCTTCTAACTTTCTATTAAAATAGTTTTCTGCTTAATGATGAAAATAAAACAATAAACGAACATTAAAAAGAAATATTAATTTAGAAATAAAAGATGTTAAATTGAAATGGCAACTGTTTAATTTAAATAAAAAAAAAAAAAAAAAAAAACGACACAACACACAGATAATAATCAGATGCCAAATAATAAATTGGCTTGAAAAAATAAATTATTTTAAATATTCACTTAGAAAAATGAAGAAAATCCAATGAAAAGACACACTTATTTTAGCCGTTTAGTAATAAATTTTCAAAATAAACCAAAAAAAAATCATTGCGTTGTTACAAACATTTCAACATCTCTAGTCTCGTCGTTTGTAATCATTTTCATTTTTTCTTTTTTTTTTGTTTTGTTTGTTATAAAACATAAATTATTTGGCTTCCTTACTAATTTTTTATTTGTTGTTGTTGTTGTTGTTGCTTATAATCATGAACACATAAAAATAAAATCTTTTGTATTCTAAACATAGATTTGTGCCTTGTTATTAGTTTGCTACTGCTATTATAAATTAGTGGATTTTGTATAAGAAAATCATTATTGTCGGGGAAATTTATGGATTTTTAATGAGGGTTTTTTTTTACTTCTAAGATAGTTACGTATATATATATTTTCTTATCAAAGTATTTAAGGTTTTTTTTTCTTTTGTAATCAGCAGTATTTTTTTTCGTGAAAATAATTTTTAAAAATAAAATAAAAGATTTTTATTCGATAATAGTATTCGGTTTATCTTCTATTTTTTGTTTTTTTACCGGACATTAATAGCAAATAAAAACGAAAATGATCACTTGTTAAGATTTCAAAAATAAATTGTAATAAATATAAATTGGATACTAGCTTATTGCTTTTTTTTTTTTTTTTCATTTATCTACTTTTTATTTTCAATAAATTGAATAAATTATAATATGCTTCTGCTTCTTTATTTATTTCACTCTACTATATTTTACTGTCAATTTAGTATAAGAAAATTGAAATAAATAAATAAATAATTTAATGAAAATATAAATAAATTAAAATAAATTAAAAGTCGAAAGAAGATTGACTGTTTTGATAACAAAAAAATAAAAAAAATCTCATGTTTACACGAATAACACTGCAGTGCTGATATGTTTAATGTCTATCTGCCTGCCTGTCTACTTTATTCATTTCTATACAAATCAGTCGCGTTAAATTTTTTTTTTGCTACTTCTTTTCATTTTTCTTAGCATAACTACTGTAGTGCGTGAAATTTTTTTTTATATGAAAACTATTTCAATTATTTAGTGCATAAAACATAATTATGTTTTTTTTTTTATGTAATCAAATAATAAAATTAACAAAAGTTAATGCAATAGGTAACAATATGAACTTTAATCTAATAAAAATTAATAAACTTTCTCACCTGTTATGTTGCTTACCTTTGCGTTTTTTTTTCTTCTTCTTCTCCATATTGCTTAGTTTCATTTCTTAATAATTTTAATAATAATAAAAAACAAAAAAATTATTAAAACATCAACATAAAATACGTTCCGATGTTACAATAACTGCGTGCGTTGCTTATATATTGTTGCCTACTTAAGTAAAGAAAATTAATTAAAAAAAAAAAATTATTTTCACTTTCAAGTTTATTTCTTATTTATTAAAAACCAAAACAACAACAACGAACATTTTTTTTACATTTTAATTTCACGCTCGCACAGAGCATGAATTATGACTTAAATACCAAAAAAAAAAAAAAAAAAAATTCAACTTTTATTTTCATTTTAGTTTTAGATTTAATGTTGTTGTGTTTTTTTTTTTTGGTTTATTTTTCTATTGCATAATCAATGATGATTATATAAAAAAAAAAATTATGTTTTAACTTTCATAACGAAACAGTCAAATTATTTTTTTTTATCCATTTTTTAATTAGCTAATTATTTCTTATTTATTTAGTCCAATTACAAAGTTTTAAAAAATAATTGTATGACCATGAAATTATTCATTTAAATTATTTTTAATTTAATTTTTTTTATAATATGTTTTATGTTTCAAGTTCATATTATATGGTTTTTAGTTTTTATATTAATGCTGAAATTGTATAATTTCTAATCAATTGTTATATTTGTAATGAGATACTTTGCCTTTTTGTTTTTTATTTAAATTACAGTCGAATACTGTGTGCTTTCTGGTACGGAGAAATTCACTAATAAAGTCACCATATCTAAGGATTTCTATCATAAGGTTTAGAAAACATTTTAATTAATAAAATTAAGGAATAATATAAAATACTTGACATAATTGTTTAAAATATTTATTTATTTATTGAATATAAATGTTTAAGTATTATTGTTGATTTTATATAAAATCTAATTAATAAAACTAATTAAAAATTAATAGATTTTTATTATATATCATTATTATCAATTGGATTTAATACAACTGTACTATCGTTACGTCTATTACCATTCCACTTATTCACAACGTTTGGATTATTTTTTACATAAATTATCATTTTTATTAATAAAAACATTAATGTTATTATAAATATAATAAAAAATAAAATTTTTAAACTATTTATATCATTTGATATTGTTTCAGTTAGATTATTTTGTAAAAACATTGTATTTGGTGTTGGTAAACTATTTTTTTCTGTTTCTACATTTTCATTGTTTAATGCTTTTGCAGCTATATTATCAATTTGCTGTTGTAGTTTTGCCATTTTAACAATTATTTTATTTATATTCATATCAATTTTATTTATTTCCTTATCACTTGTATTTTGTTTTATATATGTTTGTGTTAAATTCATTGTACTCTCATTGAAATTTAATAATATTTCATCAATTTGGGACTGTAGATTATAAAAACGTTCATTTACGTGCGATAGATTTTTATTCATTTCAATTTGTGTATCATTAGTTTGTTGGAAATTTTCATTAAATTTTGATAAGATTAAACTTATGTTCGTATTTGTTGCATATATAAAGTCATTTAATTTTTGATTTAAATCATTTACTTGACTTTTAATATTAGTATCGTATACTTGAATGTCTTCTGGATTTATTTTTTTTATTTGCTCATCAAATAATTGTATCTTGTCATGTATATAATCGAATTCACTAGCTGAAAAATTAAATAAATGACGAATTGGATTTTGCCAAAATTGTTTAGAAGTTATATTACAAAATATGCCACGAATCGATGCTGCTTTTTTATTTGTAAAATCTTTTATTTTTGTATTTGAATCAATTTGCACTGAAATTTTAAATGAATCAAATTTATTGAGAATATTTATTAAATATGAACAATTCCACATGTTATTTGATAAACCAATTATTTCTAATGCTGGTAATGTTTTATTAATCGTTTCATAATTTATTATTTCCTTCATATTATTGCCATTTAAATATAATTCCTTTAGCTCTTTTTGTTCAGTTATATTCTGAATGTCAATTACGGTAATGTCATTATAGGACAGATCCAGGAGTTTGAGTTTTTTATTATTAGAAAATAATTCTTTATTTACTCGTTTCATTCCAGTTTGTTCCAAGTCGAGTGTTTCCAATAAAATCAGTTGACTCTGATTGAACTCTTGGATTTTATTGAATGACAAATCTAATGTTTTTATATTAACCAATTGTTTAATATCATCTATTATTTCAGAAGTTAAACAATTATTACTTATGTTTAATGATTCTATGCTTTGGTATTCACTAAATGTTAGATTTTTTAATAAATTATTGTACATACTTAAAGAAACCATGTTATGAACAATCTCAAATGTTTCTAATTTATTATATTCTAAATAAATTGATATTTGATGTTGATATATAAAATAATTAAAATAAGAAATATTATTATTATTCAAAAATAAATATTGTAATGAAATGCAATTCGTAAACAAATTATCAGTAATTGTTGTTAAAAAATTATTGTTTAAATTAATATTACTGATTTTAAGTAAATTCTTAAACAAATTTTCATTTAAATAACTAATTTCATTATAAGATAAGTTTAATTCTTCTAAATTGTTTAATCCATAAAATGCATTTTCTAAAATTAAATTAATATCATTGTTAGATAAATTTATATATGTTAATAATTGTGCTTTTCTAAAAATATAATCTGATAAATTTTTTATATTATTCGATGATAAATCTAAACGCAATAAAGTTTGTGCCTTTGCAAATGCAAAATTTATATTAATGAGTGTTGCATTAGTTAATTTTAAATCATGAATATTATTTATGTAATCAAATATAATATCTGGAAATATTTTTATGACACAGTTTTCAAATATAACATTATATTTATTATAACGATTATAAAAGACATAAGTGGAACTTATGCCAGCTATAATATTAGAAAATACACATGGACTGTTCTGATCGTATTGATAATATTGTTGATTTCTTTGTTCACAATTTAAATGAATTGGATTTGAATCACTTAGATTTACATTTAAAATCATAACGTAAATAGTCACAAAAAAACTAAAAAACAATAACAAAAAAAAAAAAAAAAAAAAAATCATTACAAATAAATTAAATTTAAATTAAACACAAAAATATTTACAATTTTCCAAATAGATCCATTTGTTTGATATAAACTTAAAGTACCAAAAAACAAAAAAAAAAATCACAAACTATTCCTCCAGAGTATTCAAATAGGACTGCACATATTTACATATTAGTTATATGTCTTGAATTAAAATATAATATTTGATAAATAATTTTTTAAATCATTGTTAGAAACCATTTCATAAAAAATGTCTAACCAATTCCATACTAAATGTAGTTTTAAAATACGTAATTAATATTGGCTTGCAACTATGATTAAAAGAAAGAAAAAAGAAAAAAAATTATAAATATATCTTATCTGCTAGTGTCTGCATTGTTTTATAAATTAATTTAAATAAAATTTTATAATTCGGGAAATCACATTCTGGATGTTTTTTATTTTTTTTTTATTTTATAATCAACTGTGTCAACAATAATTGACCACAGCATACTCATATTTCATATAAAATTTTTGCTTTCTTGTAAATAAATTATAAAAAAAAAAAAAATTCTTTCCATATACAATATTATAATGACTTAATTAAATGACTTATGCACAATTTAATTATATTAATTTATAGGCGAAATAAATCATAAAAGGTGTATTATTTACAATATTATCTTTCTTATATATTTTTATATACAGATTATATGAATTGGTTACATCTTCTTTAAGATCATGTACACAATTATTCAGAAGTCGATGACTATTTTATATTTTCTTTTAACGTTTATATTAATTAAGAACGGTGACATTTGATTAATGTGTTATCTTGTTTTACTCAGTTCAACATTAAATTTACTTACAATAATAAAATTTTATTATAATTTGCATCAATAGTTGCTTTAATTAATTATAGTATACATATATAGTAAATAATAATAATAATAATAAAAATAAAATTAAACTTATTTTAAAGATGAAGAAAAACTTTTCTGTTTTATAAATTTACATAAAAGACACACAATTATCTGGCATTTATCCAATAAAATTTCTATTTATTTAATTATTTAATGTTTATAAAACTAATTTTTCATTATAGTAATTTTAATTAATATTTTTATATACATTTTTATAAATTGTTTAATTTTGTGTGCCTTGTCCATTGTTATTTTTTACCAATTTTATTTACAGTCTGCATATTTTTGAATTGTGGTTAAAATTCAACGAGATTTATTTTGTAATTAATTCTGTTCATTTTTTTTTCTTTTTTTCTTCATCTAATTAATTAAAATTGTTTATCAAAAAGGAATGTTTACATATTGTTGTTTTGGAAATTTATGTAACAATTAAACAAAAATTAATTCGAAATATATATAAAAATCTTTACTCTAGGATATTGCACATTTCTGATAATTAATTTTCGTTTATTATTACATAGGGAACCCTGTCAAAATTCTTATTAATAAGAAAAAAAAAAACAAAAAAACAAATCATAATAATAAGAATGATGATCTCAAGGCTATAAAATTTTTACATAAAAACCAAGAAACAACCTTCATAATAGTAAATAATTATTTTAATTATTCATAAATTATCTTCCTTTCGTTTTATAAGAATGATTTTTTAATAAAAAAAAAAAAAAAATACGAATAATTAAAAGTATTTTCACCTCACCTTTTTTAAAATATCCTAAAATAGAGATGAGCAAATCTGCTATATTTCACTGTTATTGTTAGATTTCAATAACAGTTCAAACTAATAGGGTTTCCTGTTATTTAATAATTCTCTGTAGTCTTTAAGACTAAACCGTAGAGGGTAGAAATGGGTATCAATTGGATGATATTAAAGAGAGGTAAGTGATCTGTAAGGCAGTTAAGATGCATTGGTAAGTGATTGGCGTGACAAAAACAAACTCATGCACATGTAAAAAGCATTTTAAAAAAACAATAACATGATTAAAATACTAGTGACTAAAATATCGTTACATCACTAATCCAAATGCCTTATAAAATTGTGTTAAAGTGTTGAATCGTTAAAAAACGTATCGCTTGGTTTTTTTTTTTTATTTACTTCATCACTTTTATGATGATGATAATTGTGGAAAGTGTTTTAAAGGAAGTAATAATTTCGTCACACAGCTATAAATTTTAACATTATGTTAATTAATAAATAAATTTTAATAAAAAAAGGTTTAAAAAGTTAGTGAACTATACACGAAGAGTCAAGTGTTGTTTCTTTTTTTTTTTTTAATTCTTATTTCTTATTATTCAAAAAATTAAAAAAAAAAAACACAACTACACAAAAAAAAAAATGAAATTAAATTAATTAATTGTTTAAAAAGCAATTCCAAGAATAATAAAATACTAAACTGTCTAGCGGTCATCGTATTATCATTAGTTTCATCGCGGACAAGAGTAACCACACTGTGTCATAAAATTCCTAAATAATTACGTTAGAAAAAATAAAAAAAAAATAAATCTCAAAACCATGGTGGTAATATTTTATTTTTTATTATTAATAATTTTATTACATATTTTATGGGAAAATCTATAAAAAATAATACAGCAAAAAATAAAAAAATAATTTTTTTTTTTTTGAATAATTTATGAAGGAGAATTTATTTCCCCATTTTATTCTATATGTTATGTTTGTGAATATTTGCACGTTTAATGTACCTGCTATTAGAATTATATATGTATTTACGTGCTAATATATTTAATTAATTTTTTTTGTCAGCATAATCAGTATTTATCTAGAAAAATCAATACGATACGACACAATGTGGTATTTTATCAATAATGTTGTTAATCTAATTTTCTGTTTAAAACATTTATCCACCGATGTACATTTTTTAATTTTATTTTATACAAACTAATAAATTAAGTAAAACTGTAATCTGATTAGTAATAACATATCACCATGTAACAGAAAAAAATAATCAAGGATAGCAAAAAAAACACCTGATAATATCGCTTTGATAAAATAAAGTAATTAAAGAAAATATTATTTCTAATAATAGGAAAAAAAAAAAATCTTTTGTTCAATGCTAGTAATTACATTTGAATTAATATATCTGATAAGACAAAAAAAAAAAATAAAAGAAAATTAATTACTTTATACCTGTTATAACATTTGATTTAAATTTATAATTAGTAAATTTCATGCATTTCGTTGTTAGTAAGATTTTGACCTATATTCAAACGTTGTGGAAATAGTGGAATAAATTTTCTGATCAATGCTTAATATTATGTTCAGTTCAATAAAGTCATCATATTGGTCGTTTTATTGTTAAAAAAAAAATATTTTTTGTTTATTGACTTAAGTCTGTCTTTTGTTGTGAAAAATATTACATAAAATCGTTTATTATTCCGACATACAGAAAATATCTTCGATTTCAATGATTAATCGTTTTGCCTGTAGCTTTTTTTTTTTTTTTTAATACAAAACCAAACAATAGGAAATTTTCTGAACATCCCAATATTGAACTTCATCATAAATTTTTTAAGAAATAAAGATCATAACAGCATAATACATGAATAATAAAAGGGTCAACACACAGACTTAATAAGTCAAAACAAATTTTAAAACAAAAATATTAATGGATTTGAATAATAATAAAAAAAAAAAAAAAAAAAAAAAATTATTAGCAAAAAAACTCAAATGCAGAGAAGAAGAATCAGCAAAAAAATAAATAAAACGAAATTAAATAAACAGGTTTGTGAAATTAACGTCGTTTAAAAGCGAATTTTTTCATAATAATAATAAAAAAAAATATCTCTCAAATTATCTTTAATAAGCAAAAAAATAAATAAATAAATAAAATAAAAATTAAGCAACAATTTCAAGGTTAAGAATTCTTTTAATACTTTGACTTCTTTTTTTTTTTTTTTCTTTCTTTGGCAAATTTATTATTATTATAAAAGAAAATTATTATTTACTGATTGATTTCTAATAATTTTTAAGGTAAATAATTAATAAAAAATTTTAAATACAAACATGAGACCATAGGTTCACCGTATTTTTTTTTTATTTGAATAAAACAAGAAAAATTGTTTGTCTCTTACAACAGCAAGCAAAAAAATAATTAAAGTAACACAGTGATGTGAATAAAAGAAACAAAAATAAATTTAATTAATTAGATGATGACATTCAAATGTAATAAAAAATTAATTAGAATTTTGTGTTGTTTAATTTTGACTCAGGTGCTAATTTGGACTTTCAATTTTTATTTTTCTTCATTAATTCACAACTCTGTGGTTATTAAAATAAAAATAAATAATTTTTTTTTTTTTTTAATAATCAATTAGACGGATTATTTGTAAAAATATTTTTTTTTTTTTACATAAAATTACGACAAAATAACCCAAATAAATGTTTGCTTAATTAAAGGTAATTTATAGATCTTGGCTCATCTTTATTCGTCCTTAAAAATTATTAAATAATGAAAGTTTAATTAAGAAATAATAATTTTAAATTGTTCTTAGTAATAAACACATTCACTTTGTACGGGTAATGGGGCTGGCTTTAGTTTTTTTTTTTTTGTTAAATTATTTATTTCTAAATGATTAATAGCGTCATTAAAGTTATTAGTAAATGTAAAATTGTTTTACGTTTATTTTAAAGAATTTTCGGTTCATTAAATTATTAATTTAATTTAATTATAGCTATTTTTTTTGTGTAACTGTTTGTTGTAATTTTTTTAAAATATTTGTTACATTGTATAGACAGAGTAACCTTGTGCTTATGACGCTTATGATGCTTACGATGCTTATAATAGACATATTTAAGCTTTATTGTATTTTTAACTAATAAACGCTATTCTTATTATTTATTATTAAGTCAATACGCTTATTTTAAAAATAAGAAAACATATTTAATAATTTTACAATCTAAATAAATCGCAAGATTTCATCGAATATTTCTTTAAAAAAGAGGCAACGAATAAGGAGATAAATCTTTGCTTATTAGAAGATTGAAAGCTTGTAGATCCTTTCATATAATAATGATGATACATTTTCAATTTAAAGAAAGTCTAAAGTTAATCAACAATTATTTGTTACAAACATTGTCGGCAGGTATTTCGGCATATATTTGTGTAATTTAAACACAAAAATTGTTTTTTTTTTTTTTTATTTAAACAAAACAGTGCTGTAAATAACAATCATTATGTATAAATAATGTATATAGCATATTATTAATAATAAATATGTTTAAAATGGTTTTAAAGTAATTTTTTTTTTTTTGTTGCCAGTGGCGAGTGTATTTTTATAATAATTATCGCTATGCGAAAAAAAAAATAAAAATATTTTTACGCCACTATATGTGTGTGTGTGTACACACACATTAAATGTATATTAACATTACCATTAAAAACGCATTGAAAGTGAAAATAATTTTGTTTTTATTATTAAATATATTTATACGTTTATGTGCTTAGAATATATAATTTCCTTTTGCTTTTATTGTTTAATAAAATATTTAGTGGCTTTTTTACGTTTGTCTGGAAATAAAATGCGAATTATTATTTTTATTTTATTTTTTTAATAATAATTTTCAGTGTAAACTACTTCCGATAATTATGTATTCATGTAATTATTTTTCCCTTCATTAAATTAAAAGCAAAAAAAAAAAAAACTAAAATCTTTCTTATAAATACGTCTTAATTTCAACAATAGACATCTTAATTGACGTTAAAAGTGACTTAATAATAATAAAAAAAAAAACTTTAAACTACAAGAGGTTTAATAAAGTATCCAACAATATATATATAAAAAAAAAACACTTTTAACCTGTATTATAAATTTTAACAAACAAAATTCAACAGCACTGCAGACTGCGTGTTTACTTGTTATTTATCAAAATGTTTTTCTTCGTCGACGTGTTTTTTTTTTATTTCGCTTCTTTTTCGCTTCTTGCACAGAATTATATGACAAACCGTTTATTTTCTTTTAGTGAGAATAATTTATTTACTGTAACATATGATAAGCTTAAAGAAATTTTATTATTTTTTCAGTTAATATTTGAATGATGAATGGTCAATGTGTAACCTCGTATTGACTAAACTGAATTTGAATTACAGTCAAACATTTTAACATAACGTATCATGCTGTTTTGTATATAGACGTTCCGTTGTATGTTGCCTGGTTAAATAAGAAATTTTATTTCTTTTAATTTTGTAGTTAAAAAATTACAGTTTTCTGGTGAGATTATATCGCCAATTTTCTTGTTAGCTTTAATGCATTCATTTCTCTTATCTTTGAATTATTTTTCATTTCTTTATTGTTTTATTGAATTTTTAATGTTTAATATTAACGCTTTTGATTTGCTATTTATTGCTTTGATATTATTTTACCCTAAATAACAATCGGGTCTTCAAAAAAAAATAATAAAATAAAATAAAAAAAACTTATATATAGAATCCGTATTGAAATTAATCATAAGAAAAATCCCTATTATTTGTAACTATTTCTTGAATTAAATTACCATAATGCGAATATAATTTCTTCATTTTAAATATATAATAAAAAATAAGGGAAATTCCTTTTAATAATAAGCTAAAAGAGAAGGCACAAAAAAAAGGCACAAAATGAAAAAGTTAAAAATAAATATAAATATAAATCCACCCTCTAATTTTAATATTTATTCTTCATGAGTAATCACATATTTTTTTTTTTTATATTACCATTTTACTCGCACATGAACTTTAAATATTATTAAATATTTATATATATATTTATATATATATATATATATATATATATATATATTATAGTCTATATAAAGTAAAGAAAAAGTCAAACAACAACAAAAAAAAATTGATTTTCGCACATTTGTGCTTATGCTAAAAATTTAAATAAAGAAATAAATTGAATTTTTTATTTTTTTTTCCTATATATATTTTTAGATTCATTTTATTATGGTTATTGTATTTTGATTGAATATTTATTATTATATGCTACGTTTAACAACTATAATTATGGTTGAACAGTCAAAAATTATGTAAATTCAATAATTTTTTGTCAATGTTTTTTAACTGATTACGGATAAAAGTTCAACACGTAAAAACGTTAATAAAAAAAAAAAAAAAAAAAAAAAAAAATTATTTTTCTATATTTTTAGTAACACCAATTAAATATTATTTTGCAAGTAAATACGGATGTAAAATACTAAGCAAAGGATAAGTGTCGTTTGAAACTGAAATTACAAAATTATATAGAAAAATAAAATCAGTTTTCAAGTGGTAAAAAGGAATTTTTGTGGTATTATTACTCTTCTATATCATGTAATATAACGATCAAAATTATTAAAATATGTTAACATGTCTCGCAAAGTTCCATTTTTTTTTTTTTTTTATTTTATTTATTTATTTAGAAAGGAATTCTTTCAATTTTCCTATAATAAAAAGTCAAGTATTCCCATCACAAACGGATGACGAAGAAAATAAAAATAAAATAAATTCTAAAGCTCAACAATATCCGCTACAAGTATGTATTCTAAGATTTATTTGTTAATAATTCTGTGAATAAAAGTTCTTGAGTTTATTTTTATCTTTTTATTATTATTATTATTATTATTTTGAATATTTGATAAAAATGATGAAAAATAATCTGAGTTTACATGTAATTTAGTTATATTTATAAGCTTGACGAAGCTTTTGTATTTTTATAGTAAATAAAACAACAAATAATAAGTCACGAAAGTGAATGCATATAATACATAAAAGAAACATAGAAAAAAAATCTCATACAAGACATTAGGAAATAATATCTTTGCGTGTCGGTACCTGAGATTAACGAAAAAAAAAAAATCATTTTCTTAAGTCAAAAATTTGATTATTTTAAAATAACTTTAAATCATAACAAAAAAAAAAACACAGGTAAAAATTCGTGCAAAACCCTAATATACACTTTGGTTATTATATTTTACAAAAATAAAAAATCCAACAAATTTATCTGCTGTCTTAACACGAAAAAATAAAGAAAAGAAAAAAAAAGTTATCTGTAGTGTGTAGCTTTGCTTTAATTTTAAATATATATAAACCTGTCAAAAAAAAAAAAAAATAAAATAAAATTTATAAACGAAAAAGGTAAATAAAATGAAAATACAATTAAAAATCATGTAAGACGAAAATATTTTTATTTTATTTTTATTTCTTTGCATTTTAAAGAAGAGCAAAAGATAAGAAACACGCAGATCCTTTCACAGAATTTCGCAAAGCTTTAATAAAGTTTTTTTCTTTTTTTTTTTTCCTTAAATTTAATTTAATTTTCTGTCGGAACATTCAAAGCGACATTCTTTTGCTTAAACAAAAAAAAAAAAAATATAATATTCTCTCCAAATATTACAAACATTCATGGGATGAAGACACATAAACACATCGATTTGGTTTTGTTGTTTGATTATTTATTACCTAAATGCACTTTAATTTTAATTAAATAAATACATTTTTTTTTCGTTACATTTACACTGATTTAACTGGAAAGTAAATAAGAAATAAATTATTTAATAAACATCTTATATCCACTCAGTTACAATACATTTCAAATCCGCATGATTTATTTCAATCAAAAATAGAAAAAAAAGAAACAAAAATAGGAAAACGAAAAATGTTTGCTCTCTATAAAAATTTATTGTTACACTTCTTGTTACATGAATAAGTAATTGTTACTTAAGTTTTATCGCAGCATTTTATTTTTATTTTTATTAAGTCCCTTAAGTGATTTATTTATTTTTTTATTTATTTTTTGTTTGGAATAATAAAGTTTTGCTTTTTCGGGATTTATATTTCTTGTAAATTGCCTATTTTTTTTTTTTTTTTTTTTGAATAATAAAAAATATTTTTTGTTTGTTTTTTTTTTAAATAATTTATTCATTGTTTATAATAATTTATAAACAAGACATCACAACATTTTAATAGTTCACAGAAAACAACTTTTACTTTACGTTACTTTAATTTACTTTGGTGCACAGTCGCAAATTTATATCCACTACGCATGTAAAGTCAATTTTTAATAATTCATAGCGTAAAACCAATAATTAAAAAAATAAAATTTAATTATTTATTAATAATAAATAGATTTTATTTACATTACTAAGGTTATTTTATGCGTACAATACTATAATCTTATAATCAATGAAGAAAAATAAAATCGAAACTCACTTGACAACAGCAAATGTAAATTAATTTTATATTTTTTTTTTCCAATAATTAATTACAAAATCAACAAAAAATAATTTGAATATCAATGTAAATAATATAATTATTAAATCTTTTTATTTAATTATTATTTATTTATTTAATTTATTTTTAATTCACGTCAATGGATTTTTATTTATCTTCTTCTTTGTATTAAAATATCACTAAAATGCATCACTGAATTGCATTTAAAATTTTTTTTTTTTAAATAAAATTTACTTGTTTTTTAATTTGTTTAATGATGTCATGTGTATAATGGTTGTTTTTATGAATTAAAAAAAAAATTACAATAGGTACTTTAGAGCTTTTAAAGTAAATAAATAAAATTTTATTTTTTCTAATTGAGATAATTTTTTTACATTTATTTAGATAAATGAAAACGATTTACTTGTATTTAACTTAGTTGTGAAGCTTTTTGTGTTATAATTATGCTGGCGATTTTGGATATTTTATTTACCTTGCAGCACTGGTGTTTATTGAAAGGTTACTCAAAATAAAATTTATTAAAAGTAAACAAGTTATTATTATTTTTTTTTTTTTTTTTTGGGAGATATAATCTAGATTAAAAAATATTTTATTTTCTTATTGAAAGCACATTCAAAGTTATGTTGATTATAAAATTTGTTTGTATAACAATCAGACAGGCGAACTTTAAAATTTTTTTTTTGTAACCTTTAACAAACCAAAAAAATAAGCATAATAAAAATATCATTTAAATTTTTTTTTTATATTCTGTGTTTCCTTGTTCTTTAAGTAAGTAAATTACCAGAATTATTTTTATGTTTTTTTTTTTTTTGTTTTTGCAACCAGACTGCATTCATTCCGGTTGACCCAGATAATATGAAATACGTAGTTAAATACAGTATTAACAGCACAGCATAATTATGTAATAAAATGTAGTTAAATGAATTTTTTATTTTAATGAAAACAATCACATTTATGATCTTGAAGTAAACAAAAAACTTGTTTATTTTGTGATAAGAAAACAATAAAGGAATATCGGCATTGCATCTGAATAACCAAATCATTGAATTTAATTTCTCAGTAGTATTGGGTAAAACCTTCAACAATAAAAAAATAAAATAATTTTCAATTAATTGATTTAATTAAGTAAGTTTTACGTTATATAACCCGTCCACATCACCTTAGTCTACTTTTTTGTTTAAACAAATAAAGAATATTAAATATTTAAATGTTAAAAGAGAAAACTTTTGAAAACACCTGCATTCTTAACTTTCTGGATGCTATCTGCAAAATCAGTAAGTTTTCTTCTGTATTAATATAACAGAAAACTTATCGGTTTTATTAATAATTTTAGTTAAAAAGATTATGTTAATATTTGGTAAAAGGAAAAAAAGAAATCCTGTAATTGCAATAAAATCTTTAAAAACTTTTCCAATTTAAAATCATCATTCCACTAGAATTAAAGTCTAAGAAAAAAATAAAAGTTTTTCTATTCTCTTTCACTTTACGTTTATGTTACTTCATTGAAGATTTCTTTAACTGTTGCATTACACGTTTAGCCTTAACAGTTAGTAACTTATTTATATAATCGAATTAAAAAAAAAATTAATTCACACTTTAATTAAAAAAAAAAAATTAATTAACGCACTTCAAATGATTATTATAGAAATTAATAGAAAAATTAATGTGCTCTTGAACACATAACAACTATAGTATAGACAAGGTTATTTACATGATGGTATATCTATAGTTATAACCTTTCTAACCCGAAAACTATATATTTTTTTTTGTAACTGAAGACAAATTGATTGAATCGACAATAACTTAAAATTGTTGAAAAATTTTTTTTTTGCTTTCCCTTTGTTTAATTTATTTTCGTATGCTAAAAATAACGTCGACGTTTGATTATATATTAGTTATATATTAAAAAAAACTTATTTATTACATCACATATACATAATTAATAAAGTTTAGATAATAATTGTTAAAAAAAAAAAAGTTTTTTAAAACTTTATTTCGAAACTTGCGGATACACAGCTTCATAAATTTGTAATTATTTCCTTTATGTTATTATTTTTTATTTATTTTGTCGACAGTTTATATAACTCTTCTTCGTCTAATTAAGAATTATTATTATGATTATTCTTGTAATAATAATAATAATAATAACCATAAATATTATTTATTTACTTTTAACGCTAATTAGCAATCATGTTATTTGAATAAAACATAATTATGATTTAAGATAGAATTTATTATTATTATTTTTTTTTTTTGTATTTAACATGGCCAAGGCTATTTTCAGCCTTTAATCGGTTTTTTTTTTCATTTTCATTTTTATTTATTTCTTTCGTCATTTGAGTATTAATTAAGATTTTTTAACAGGTTGTAAAATTTAAATTAAAATTATAATTAAAATAAAAAACAGAAAAATTTATTTAAAAAAAAATTTATTCTTCTACTTTGCTTAAAAAATTATAAATTGTTAAATTTTGAAAATTAATTAAATCTAATTTTTATGATTTATATTTACATTAAATTACATTTCGATTATATATAAATAAGTAAATAAATATCATGTATATGCCTGTATGGCTGTATAAATAAATCGATAAAATCATGCTTTAATTATAATACTCTTATCACAATTGTAATTTTCCTGCTTAATATAATTGATTTGTTGTCATTACTTTAATGAAGTATTTACTTTATATAAACTTATCTTGTTTGTTCACATTCAATAATTCTGGTTAAGAATAAGATTTAATTTAATTCACAAAATCAACATCATCGATTCATTTAGAATAAACAATTTTTTTTTTGCATACTAATTATTTGCATTTTATTTTCTTTTATAAAATTCTATAATACATATTGCGATATTTTATTATCAACAAATTAATAAATAACACGGTAAATGTATTAACGAAGTGAAAAGAAATGAAACCTTTTACCAACCTGATCGTTGGTAATTGAGTGTCTCGATTTGGGACGATAAAAATACTGCAAAATGTATGATATTTAAAAAAAATTAAATGTTTATATGTCCAAAATAAGAGTTAACCTTTGGTTGTTAAATTCTGAAAAATGTTTAAAGGTCAAAGGATTTATTCATTTAAAATAAAATCAATGATTATGAAGCAGCTTTAAGCTATGGCTCGCGTTATCATAATTTTTAATATATATATATATATATATATATATATATATATATATATATCACGATAATTACTAACCCGATGGGTTAGTCTGTAATTTCACATTATATATCACCTCAAGACTGAATTTTAATTCTCACATTGATTTACATTAATAGCTTGTTGCAATTATGATTGACATTTTTTATGAAATTAATTTCCTGATAAACAGCTTAAAAAACTAGTTTTACGACAAAAAGAAAAAATAATGCTAATTTACTCAATTCTCTTATAAATAAAAAAAAAAAAACACACAAAAACTGTTTCTTGTAAATCCTTTTTCAAGGGTAAAAATATGTTTTTATTCATTAATTAAAATAATTTTTTTTTTCTCTTTATTATTATTCAACAACGGTGATTTTATACAAAAAAAAAAAAAAAAAAAATCCACGTTCATTTCACTAAATGAATAATTACCATAAAAAAAAAGTATAATTATGCAATTTAATACTTATCCTTAACCTCTTCACCCCAATAAACAATAATAAATAATTTATTCAATATTCAGTTGAAGAGAGCAAAATAAAAAAAAATCTTTGATTTACGATTACAAAAAAAAAATAAAAATAAAAATTATCAATTTTAATGAACTTTAAAATTAATTTTAACAAACTTGTTTTGTATGTTAAAAGCATAAAAAATGTCTTGTATTCGTTTGTCAATCAATGAATATTACTTGCAGAAACAGAAAAGTACATAAAATAAAATTGTAGCAGAAACCATCATCATCATCATCAACAGCAGTATCAGCAGCAGCAGCAATACAAGGTTAACTAATTTATTGTCTGGTGAACAACAAAACTGAATTAATTCGTTTTTATTTTTTTATATATTTCCAATGTTACAGAATGCATGAGATGTCGTGATTAAAATAAAAATATTAACAAAAGTGTTTTATTTAATTGAATATATATATATATATATATATATATATATATATATATATATATGAATATATTGGTAATGTATCCGCAAATTATTCAATTATACTCTGTCCAATCGGTTCCTAATTATATATAATAAAACCGAAGCTTTTTTTTTTATTGTCGAGAAATCAATAATTTATTATGCATGCTGTATATTGTTGTCACGAAACGTATAATTATAATAGTAGGGAACAAAGTATTAACTTCCGTTAAATAAAGTGACTTTGATCAGGAATTATTTATTATTTATTCATTAATTATCTGAAACCCGAAAAGAAAAGAAGAAGAAAAAAATACCTTTGAGATTCCTTAATTATTCTAAACTGATATACGAATATTTTTTCTAATCAAACTTTTTTCTTTTCAAAATTACTCAATTTTATTGATTGAGTTATTAAATTTATTTAAATTTTATTTATTTTTTTTAATAATAAATCATAAAACTATAAAATTAATCTCTACAAACGTTAATCTGCATTGGAAAAATGATAAAGAGAAATATATATTTTATGTAAAATTACCCATAATTTTGTAATAAAATATATTTCATAGCTGATATTAAATGCATGTTAAATTAGTATGCAGTTAATAAACAAGTATTCATCACATATTTAATAATAAAAAAATGAAAACAACAAGAACATCGACAGCAGTGGTTAATACATTTAAAATCATTTCGTGATGAAATAAAAAAAAAAACTTATTAAAGTGCTTTACCGCTTTATTGAAAATGAATAATAAAATACTAATATGTGATAAAATGAACATTAATTTAAATAATATATTATTATTATTATTTATCATAACTTTAACTTGTAAAACGTGGGCTTTTTGTGTTGTAAAGATTTAAAAAAAAAAAATTAATTAATCTTAATAATTAAAATTAATCTAAGGGCTTTTTGTGTTTTTTATTTTTTGTAAAACTTTAAATATTTATGAATTGATGAATCGTTTGAAAATTAATTAATTGACAACATAATGATATGTCGTTTAAATTTGTTACATCGATAACAATTAATTGTTACATAAAGATGACAAGAGTACTTTAATTGACAGATGAGATGGTCAAAATGTGTTGTCGTTTGCTGAAATTTTCTAAGATTATTACCACAAAATAATGATTGAAGGCTTTAATTAAAGAAATAAAATTGATTAATCACGTTTACGAAAATAATTATTCATTAATTTATTGTTCAAAAATTAAATTAATGAATGCTTTGCGGTTGAAAATGTTTGAAAATTAAAAAAGAAAAATAAAGTTGAAGCACCGGGCGTCTCCACTACAAGTCAAGGTGATTAGGGACTTTATGTCCTCAAATTAGCAAATTTTTTTAGCGTTAAATCTACAATATTTTTTTTTTTTTTAACAAGTTAATTATTTTATTTTGATAACAAAATATAAATAAAAAGTGAAATGCATTACAGTGAAAGTACAAAAAAAAAAATAAAAAAGAAACAACGAGGAATCATCGGCACGTGAACAGAATAATCTATTGATTTTTTTTTTTTTTTCAAAAGTTTTGTGGTTGAATTTTATTTATTTATAACACACAAAAAAAAAAAAATAAAAAAATATTTAATAAAATAAAAATCGTTACACGTTTTTATTACAAAAATTAACGAAAAAAAAAATGTTTTTTATTTTTTCTCTCTGTTAGTTATCGAATTGCGAAGCTATAAAACCATGTACAAGCCAGCTAAAATGTAAACGAAAAGAAAAATTCCATTAAATAAATTTTTTATGTTGAAAAATGTAAGTTCTTAAATTATAATACCTTTTCAGCGATAAACTCTTATTATTATATTATTTATTTATTTATTTATTTGCTGTTGACCCAGCTATAAAAAATTTATAACATTTGCCACTCATACCGTTTAACACTTTTTAAAGAAATGCAGAAAAATCTTTTCTTTTTTTTTTTCTTTTATTTTACCACCGTTTGCAAATAGAAACTAATAAAACGAAAATTATTTACATATATGTGGTGTTGGTGGTTTATTTATTTTTTTTATAGATTTTCTATATCAGACGAATTAAGTCAAATTGTTGTGACCTTTCTATCACGTGCAAGTAATAAGGAAAATAATTTAAATAAATAAATTTGAAAAGCTCCACACAAAACGTTACTTAACTATAGAATATTTTAAGTTTAATTTCGTGTTTAAGAAATGTTTTTCGTTTTTTTTTTTTATTTAACTGTACGAAGGTTTTGTATTTTTCTTTTTTATTTTATTTCGTTTATATTCACATTAAATGCAATAAAAATATAAAAACAAAACTCGTAAAATTTTAAATATTAAATTTCTTATTGGTTTTTTTGTTATGCAATTTTTTTTTATTAATCATCTTGCTGTGATTATTATTTTTTATATCGTTACACGTATATTTAATGTTGGTACTTTGTGCTATTTATTATGCAAAAAATATCGATGATTCAGATAAACTAAGTAATACATCGAGCCAATAAACAGAAAAGTTTTTACGAAAAAAAATTATCAATTTAATTGTGTACCATTTGTTGCATTTTCTGTTAAAATTAATAACAATTCTTCAATTAAGTTTTGGAAAAAAAAAAAAAGAAATCATAACCAAACTTATTCGGTTAATAAATTAAATTAAAAAAAAAAAAAAAACTTTTCAAGTGGTTGTTTTTTCCAACTTTCAACGGAAAATGAAACCTTCAAATTTGCTTAACTTTTGTAATGTGTCTCTGCTGAACGGTATTTGTTATTTCTTTTCTGTGTCGTGGTTTCAGTTGCAGGCCGTAAAGGCTCAACATTTAATGCAACAGATAAATAAATCTTCTTTATCGTGTACGAAATTTAAATTAAAAAAAAAAAAAAGAGAAGAAAACGAAAAAAAAAAAAAAAACTTAAATAACACGACATAACAGAGAAAAATGAAAAGTTTTGAACTTTTTTCTGGTTTTATCTCTCTAGATTTTAATTCCGGTATAAAGTGGGTTTAAATTGGAAAAGTTTCAAGTTTGTTGCATATTTTTGTTTTGTCAAGTTATGTAATTTTTCCTGCTTAAATTATAATTTATTCATTTATTTTTTTAGTAAAATATAAAAACGAAGACAAAAACGAACTTTTTTCGTTTAAAGTTTTTTTTTTTTATTTTATTCTGTTATGATTGGAAGTTAATAAAATTTACATTTTTTCGTGTTTGCTATTAGTGGCTGGTAATTTGTTTTACATGCTAAATTTATTTATTTTTATTTTTTACTAAAGAATTAATATATTTTGTTGTACGTTTAAAATCATTAAAATGTAAACAAATTCTTCTATTTTAATTATCAAAAAAAATAAAAGCAGCATAAAAATTTTTGTATAAAATTCCATTCAAAAAATTACAAAAAAAGAAACGAAACAAAATTAAATTTTTACCTGTCCAAATACCTCACATAATATTTTCCATACTGCATGCTATTTCTATGCTTTGCTTTATTTTAATTATTATTTTCTTTTTTTTATATTTAATTAAATATTATAACAGAAGCTATTTACCGGAATAATTGTGAATAAAATACTTTGATCTCTCAAAAAATAATCTCAAACGAAAGAAAAAAAAAAATAATAAAAAGCAGAAGCGACAAGTAAATACCATCGATCAGCATTTCAGCATAGTTTTGGGAAAGTTACAATAAAAAAAAATGTATGAAGGAAATTCCACTTAACTAAAATACTTTTACAAAAATCAACAAAGTTAGTTGGTCAAACAAAATATTTTTTTTTTTTTTTATGATTTGAATAAATTTATGTTTATAGGGCCAGCATATACAATGTATTCACCAAATCTTTTTGATGTCATTTTTATACATTTAAAATTTTACATATCGTAGTTTTAATTGTTGAAAAATTATCACAAAGTATGCAAAGTAACAAACAATTTTTAACAACAAAAAAAAAAAAAAAATACCTCACTGACCGGAACAAAGTACTTTGGCTTGTTGACAGATAATTTAGTTCCTTAGCAACGCATATTTCTGTATCAAAAAAAAAAAAAAAATGCTTTCCTTGTTTTTTTTTATTTTTATCTTTATGCGTGTCTTTGCACATATTTCTTTACGAAATTTTCTTTCGTTTATTATTTTTATATTTATGTTTACGTGCTGAAGCTATTATTAATTATGTTAACATACTGACATAGTTTAGGAGTTTTTTTTTTTAAATAAGAATAAAATGAAAAGGAGGAACAAGGTGATATTTGAAGCAAATTCTCTATTGATTTCCATTTGTTAGCTATAGAAGTCTGATAGAATTTGTATAAAATCATTAACTGAATGCCATAGGCTTGCGTTGAATTTTAAAAAGAAAACAAAAATCAATTTCTCAGTAATGTGACTAAGCATCCAGTTTGTATGCAGAAAATTCTATGAAAATAAATAAATTAACGAATAATCATAGTTTCAGTGTTTGTCTCTTAATTTCTGCTTCTCATTTATAATGTGAATTTCAATTTCATAAGATTCGTATCTTCTTACGATCGAAATAATTGAAAACAGTAAAAATGCATAAACAAATGCTAAAAACATATATTAGCAGGCGGCGTATATTGAAAGAATGAAGAAAACAAAAAAAAAATTCTATTTTCAGCTCATTACCTAAATTACCACATTGTCTATTTAATTCAATTCTTCGATACTTAAGTCTAGCATTAAAAAAACAAACAAACAAACAAACAAACAACTAAACAAGAGATTTTATCATCTTATCACAAATGACCTCTAGCAAAATTAGTTGAATTCGATTTTTATTATTTTGTTTGCTGTTTGCTATAATAATAAAATTGGGAAAAAGCTTTATAATTTTCTTAAGTAAAACAAAGCGTTATTAGATTCTTTAATTTTTTTTCTTTTCTTTTCTTTTCTTTTCTGTTATATATCTGTACTAAGCAATTTGATATTTCAATTTAAATAAAGCTTCATACATGTTTTGTTGTATGGTAACGAGAAGCTTTTTTTAATGTCACAAACTATGTGAGAAAGTTTTTTATTACTTTTATTTTGTTTTGTTTTCTTTTGTTTGTTTTATTTATTAATAAAATTTAATAGTCTATTATTTTTAATAGAAAATTTAACATTATCATATGAATATGGAATATTTATTAATCTGCAATAAACTGTTACGTACAAATCCATGTAAATCTATAGTTAAAAAGGTTAAAGTTTGCAGAAAAGTTTCTCGAATTTTTTTTTATTATTATTCACATATATATATAAAACATGATTTCCACTTAATAGAAGGAAAGTTTTTGTGAATAGTTGTTGATGTTTTGTTGATTTTTGTTCTTGTTGTCATTGGATTTGATGTCTAAGTTTACTTAACCAACTGGTTACCATATAAAATCAACAGTAAATATTATTAAAGGATAATGAAACCGATGTTATGCGATTGGTGATTTTGTAAACAAAAAAAATTATTTTTATTAACCCAAAATAGCAAAAGCAAAAATAAATTGATTTCTATCATTTATTCTAACATTTATGTTTTGTCATGTGATTACTTAACTTTTTACTGTCTGATTGAAAATTTAATTATGTTTGGGAAATTTATTTGGTTCGTTTTTTTTTTTTGTGAAAAAGAAAAGTTTTTATTGCTATGGTAAAATTTTCTATAAGCCTGACAAAATTTTAATATTTTCAATAAAAATGTCTATGGACTAGTTTTTATTACTACAAAATTTAATCCATTAAAAAAATATTTTATTAAGCTTTTTAATTAATTCATCAAAATGTTTAAATACTGCATTAAAATCAACTTAAATTTATTATTTAAGGGTTAAGGAGTTTTTAATGGATTAAATAAAATACAAAAAAAAAAAAAACTTGATCGATTTTTTGTTGGACTTCTGCCGACCACAAAAATGTCAGGGTTTTTTGGTTATAATATGGCTATAATTTCCTAAACAACTTTATCACGTACTTGATACGTGCAGTGGTTGAAACTTGTGAACATAAACATTGGAAACAATTCAATGGTTTAACGGAAATCAAAATAAAATTCATTTAAAAACAAAAAATGTTCTAGTGCGCAATGAAGTTTTGAAAATTAAAATCGCTCCGTTCAGTTCCCAAAAAAAAAAAAAAAAACAAAATAATAAATCGTTCTATTCTCAACATCTCAAAATCATCTCCTATCATAGAATTTTGTTCAAAATACTTTCTAACTTTCTAACGTTGAGTAAAATCCCCTTCACTTTTGCTTTTCTTTGAAAAATCTATAAATACGTTATCTGTGACAAAAAGCTATCAATAAACTTTCCGTAAAGTATATCAACCTAATAATGTCACCATTAGTAAAATTTAAATACGAAAAAAAAAAAAACGTAATGGAAGAAAATTTATTATAATAACGTGCTTTGGGTAGCTTATTTAAAGCACAAATAATAATTCAAATTTTCTTTCCATATAAACAAATATTAATTTTTTGCTTTTAAAAGTCTCTAAATGTTTGATATTTTTTATTAGTTGCCATTAATAAACTTTTTTTTTTCATTTTGATGTTAAAAAAGGTGCTTTGTATTCAGTAAATGATTTTAAGCACAGAAATAGTTTAAACTTTAATGCTGCGTGTAGCTTTTTTTTATTGCTTGCTGTTGAACAGTTTCTAATGTTTTAATTCTTTGATTTGTTGAAACTTGATGAAAAAAAAATCAAAGTATATCGCGAAGTAATTACCAGTTATCTGAATTCAAATCGTTAGAACTACTAAAGCTTATAAAAATAATTTTTTAATCCGCTGATTTTTTCTAGCCTTTATTTGAAATTATTAAAAAAAAAAAATATAGAAAATTACAAGGCCTCTTGGTATTTATTAATTTTTTCCGTTTGTTTGTTTGTTTACTTACCCGAATATGGGAAAAATCACTAGAAATTACAAAACAGAAAAACACGAGTACGTAATTGTTGAACTGAACGCCACAAAATTAATATTAACGATGATTGGCCGATTGGTATGGGTTGGTTTTTCGCATATGAAATATTTCCTATTTAATAGAAATGTTTTTTATAAAACCAAACCACGAAATACTTTAATAATACATTATTGACTCTGTATACGCTATTATTAAACACTAAATTATGCTTTTATAATTTTTAATACAACAGTACAAAAAAAAAAGAAGCTAAATTTTTAATTAAAAGCTCTTTAAAATCGTGGTTGTGAAAGCTAATTTCTTTGTTCATTTTTTTTTTCAGTGGTTTTATTATAAAACTTACTTATGTATCGTAGTTAATTCTTTTGCAGCATAGAATCGATAAAAAAAAGCTTAGCAAAGTGTAACGTAAATATTTTTCCTAAATGTACAATTCTGTAGTAAATTAACATTAAAAAAAAAAGGAAAATCAATGAATTTATTTTTCATTTAAAAAAGCATTTTCTTTCAAAAAGAAGATTTTTTTTAATTTTATTATAAAAATAGAAAAAAAAACTTTTTTTTTAATTCGTCTAATTCCCTGTGGACTTTTATCGGTTTTCTGTTTTCTAGAGAATTTCTACTTATCTTCTTTAACAAAATACAAATGACCACAATTCTATAACATTCAGAGAAATATTATTTCTTATTATAAGAAAAACTAATAACAAATAATTGTCTCTTAGGTAATTAAAATTTAGATTATAATGGTGACTATACTTCCGTACGCAACTAAGCACAACTTTGTTTTTCTCTTTTTTTTTTTCTTTTGTAATAATTTGTTAACTTTTACTTCTATTTAATTAATAAAAGTACGCTAGATTCTAATTTCGCAGGAAATCCTAATTATTTATTTAAATCATTGTTAAATAAAAGAAAAAATTGTTTATTTGTATGTCTTTGCTAGAATACAAAGTAAAAGCTCATTGAAGCATTTGTGTAACCTTTAAAAATGCCAATAATTTACATAAAAAAAAAATTTTTTTTTACTCTCAACAATGTTAAACGAGGTGTAAACAAATAAATAAAATTCAAAAAAAATCAATCATAAATTTATTCTATTTTTAAACAATAAGTGTTTACGGAATAAGAGGGTTAAAGAGATCACGTAAAAAATACGTAAAAACTGCGTAAACAATATGTTTAAGAAAAAAAAGCTCCATCAAGAAGCGATTTTTTTTTTCTGTGTTTTATTTCATAAATCATGGGGTGAATTTATTATTTTGTTATTCTTTACATTTTCTATGGTTATTTACTCAAGTAAGAAATGCTAATTTTTTTTTATTATTTCAATCAAATGTGTTGTGGATTGTAAAAATTGCGTTTGGTTTTTTTCTTATTTAAATTTTTGCCATTTCTATCTTAAAGGATTTATGCTCGAAAAGTGCTTTTTTCTTTTATTATTATTCTTATAAATTTTTTTTTTCTTTTTTTTTTATTAAATTAAATTACAAACAGCTTTTAGATATGTATAATGCTATATAAATTTACATAAAATGCATGAGTAATGCCTAATTTACCAGCTAAATAAATAAATAAAAAAAGGTAAAAAAAAAAAAACGATTTTATCTCAATAATTATGTTTGCAATAGAAACAACAACAGCACACCTATTGTCACCTTTATTATTTATGTAATTAACTTTAATTTGTTATTATTATTTTAATTGAAATAATTCTTTTTACTTTTATTATTATTATTATTATTATTATTATAACTCATTGACCTAGTTTAAAAATTTATTTTTCTTTTTTAATTTTATTTTCAATGCCAACGACAAATTTGTTTTCACTGATTTGATTAATTATTTGTACGCGACATAAGTGTGGGTGAGTTTTTTGATTTGAATAAATTTGATTAATAAACTAGATTAAATTATTTTATTGTTTAAAGAAAATAATTTAAATAAAACTCTGTAATAATTTAATTAGTATTAACATAAATGGATTTAATTTTCCACCTGTGTTTATTGCTTTTATTTTAATTAAAAAAAAAATAAAATTAAAATAAATAAAAATTAATTTATTCAACTTGTGATTTTATTAATTAATAAAAATGTTTGTTGTTAAATTTAATGCATGAAATATTTGTAAAATAATTTATTTTTTGTATTTTAATAACATTAATGATGCTTTAAAAAATTCAGCAATTGAGTTTTTTTTTTTTATTTATTTTTTGCTGCAACATTGCTCAATTAGCGCCCAGCTGTGTTATCCAAGTGTTAACACGTCTGCTCATTATTTCCCCTGAATATCAACACTGTTTAAAATGTTTTTTTGCTTTTTTTTTTTGGTTCTGTATTCTGTACTTTGGAGAGTTATTCGTATTCCCCACCTTGCAGCTGTAAGAGCGTCGTACGAACGTAAACATTTCGCTCAATTTTAATAAATTGATTTTTTCGTTGTTTTATATTTAAACATATAACATAAAACATCAAAAATCACATTGACAATTGTTTTAACTGGGGAAAAGATTATAAAAACCAAAAAAAAAAAAAATTAAAAAGTAATAAAGAATCAAATAGTTAACCTCAATCATCGTGTTAAATGTTTCTTTTCTTTTTTTTTTTATAAATAAACCCGAATGCCAGCTAATAAATTTTCATTAAATTTATTTAAACAAATAATAAAAAAAAAAAAAAAAATAATAATAAAGAAAACGAAAGGAAATTAAAGAAAACACAATAAAACGTTAAAAACAAAAATAATTCTCGTGTCTGTAATAAATTAGTTTCTGGTTGGAAATTCTTTTTTCTTTTAACATTTGGTAACATAATGTCATATATATATGCAATTTTTAACGATGGTTAATTAATATAAAAATCGAAAAATTAACAGCAATAAAAGTAAATAATTAAACAAAATGACCGCACATACCATAAGACATTATTTTTATTTTTAACGAGGCTGCAAATTTTGTCAACACTTGACATAAAACTTGTCTCAGTGATTTAAGAGTGACAAGAAAATTTAACATTCGATTGCTTTAACTTAACTATTTCTCCTCCTACAAAATTCTATTAAATTTAATTAATTAATATTACATAATAATAAATTGATTAAAAATAAAACATGCGTCCGATATTAAATCACTAAAAAAATAAAATAATTTCTAACTAATATATTAAAACTATAAAAACCATTAATTTACTTTATTTTGTAATTTAATGCAGTATAATTAATTAATGTTTTATTATTATAATTGTTTTAATAAATATATTTATTTGTTTATTACCTTATTATCACTGCATTATTTGTTTTTTTTTTAAACAAATATAAATAAATTTGTATTATTTAGTGATGGGGGAATTAATGGGATACGAATGATTTGAAAAATTATTTTAGATTTTAACCAATTTTAATGAAATATTTTATTGCACATCAAAGACGAAAGCTTTACGTAAAGTTGAATAAAATAGTTTTTTTTTTTTTTTCATTAACCTTTAAGCTTTTAGCATAACTAAATAATTGTGAAATGATTTCTCAGCAACGTTAGCAGAAATTACAATGATTGTAAAAAATGTGTATCGTTTCATAATAATATGAAAATACTTTCAAAGCTTAATAACAAAACAGAAAAATTCTATAATAGAGTTTTAAGGTAATTTGGTTGTTAGTTCATTTATAGTTAATGGAATAATTGTAATAAATGCATTTGAATGCATTTACACCTTTGTTATAATGATTAACATAAAACTATATAATATAAGTGTTATTAAGGAAATAACAATCAGTAATAATTCTGTTTTACTTTTCATTTAAACATCTAAAAATGACTGACTTACAAATATAGGTTAAATTTAATACGTTTTCAGTATGTAAATTCATTTTAAATTATTTCTACTCCTTATGTAGTCCGCACATATTAACATTATTATAAATAACCATAAAAATGTATAGTAGAATATATTAAAATAGTGTAACAGGGCAACCAGTATATAATAATAAAAACCAAAATAATAAGTAAATGACACATAAAACGTAATAATCTATTGCAGTCATTAGCCTTGGTTATTTTATTAAAAAAAAAAATTAAAAAAAATTCTTACAGTCACGCGATTCAAAAAAAAAAAAAAAAGCACAAATATTATACAAAAAAAGTTAAATAAATAATTTTATTTATTTATAATAAAAAAAAAATAGGATAAAAATTGTGGGTTAACGATATGGTTCTAAAGTTAAATCGCTTTTAATGATTCATTTGTACAGCTAATGAATAATTTTTTTTTTTTGTTATAAACATAAAATGTGATAAGTGCTAAGTTTTTATCAATTAAAAACCGCATAGACAGTGCAATTTATTTATTTAAAAAAAATTGTGTCTCGGTTATCAACCGTTATCAACGAATGGCTATATGGAATAAATTTACTAATTTGTTTCACTACTAATTATCATTTTTATTTTTTTTAACAAATTACTTTACTTCTATTATGCATAAGCAAATTATATAAATGATTACAATAAAATAAAAAAATCTAATAATATATAAAAGTAAATGAAAGCTTTTAATTTATTATTATTAAAAAAAAAAAACGAAAAAAAGTTAAGCTCACTATTTGCACGCAATAAGTTGTTTGCTGTTGGTTTATAAATTTTTTATTAACAAACATTAGCTATGCTTTTAAAGGTACATTAGTTGTGTTTCGGACACACTTTTAATATCTTTTTTAATCAAATTAGCTGTAGGTTTCATTTATTTGTTTTATTTTTGTGTTTGGAATTCACGATAACAAACAAAAAAAATTATTCTCTTAGATTTAATCGGTTTTAGGCTTATCCATGCATGATTTACGAATAACTAATATTACAACGCACCAGTGTCATCATTTTAATAAATAAACTTTGCTTTCCATTTTTCATCCTTTATTAAATGCTAAAAAAAAAAAAAAATCTTTTAAGTAATTCCTACCATTAAAATGCTGAAAAACTTGGTAAATAATTTTCCGCAAAAACCAATTTTTTTTCTTGTTTGCGTTTAAACAAAACTAATCCAATAATAATCTTTAATTTTCGTTTTTTGTTTTTATTTATTTATTTTTATTTTATTTTTAAAAAGAAAAACCAAGAGCTTTTTTAATTCTTTTTTACCATGACAATGTTTGTTTGATTTCTGTTTTTTTGTGGTTTTATTATAAAATTTAATAAAGAAGGAAAACCAACGAGAAAACAATTAAATACGAATGAATTTTTTTTTTTTTTTTTTTTTTGTGTTTTTAGTCAGTATTTTAAGTAAGTAAACGATTAAATGAATATTATCGCGATTGTACTAAAACAAAAACGATTTAAATACAAAAAATAAAAAAAATTGTTTTATTTTGCAAAAATGAAATAAAAAAACAAATCCACACACAAAGTAGGATTATATATTTCATAATTCGTATAAAAATTAATCACTTTGCTAGTAGAAAACATTTTTTTTTTTTTCTAATTTATTTATTTATCTAATACATAATTTTTATCTTATAAAGTAAAATAACTATTAAAAACGAGTTTAAGAGGGAATAATAATAATAATAATAATAAAAAAAATTACTTTACTACATATTCAACTATCAATAAATGTTTAATGTGCTGAAACTAATACCATACACAGAGAAAATTGCTTTGTAGAAGAAAAATAATGAAATATCTGCTCTGTTCATTGACTTTTATTTCCAATAATAATGTAAAATAAAATATAATAATAATAATAATAATATGAAAAGTGAAATGCATATATTTATTTATGCATGATTATTTTTTATATTTATTTTATGTGCAGTAGTTTTATTAATATGTTGCTTATAGATCATATTTATTAGATTATTTATGTATTTTTTTTTTATTTATATATGCTGTGCCATATTTCTATTTAGCTACAGGCGGTAAATTCGAGTTTAATTGAGATCAAAAGTGACATTAGTTATATAATGCTTTAAAACAGTGCATTTTGTGGTGTATTGCTGTATTTGATATCGTTTTAAAACACTTTCGTCTATTATAATTACGTCATAAGTGATATATAAACACTACTAAGCTTTTGTATGGTTTAAAGAGAATCAATTACTTGTAAAAAGTAAAAAAAAAAATAAAATACTTTTGTAAGAACCCTTAAGCATTTTAAATCCTTTTATGTGAAAATTCAATATTTTTTAACCTTTTAACAAAACAATATATCCGCTAATCAAAATTTTATCTTTTGATCTCTTGTGTTAATACAAAAAAGTTTTTCATTTTTTTTTTTTTTTGTTGATGGACTGTTTGATGGATTTTAGGTGATTTACGGTTTAATTAGTTTTTTTTTTTAATTAAATTCAATAATTAACTTTTTTTTTTACTTTTAGTTTATTTATGTTTTTTTTTTGCGCAAAATGTTAAACTCGAGAAAGTCTATAATCAAAGTATTGAATCACTCTTGTAAATAATAATTATATAATAAAAAAAAAAACTATTAAATCACGTTTTAAACATAAAAAAAATCAACAACAGCATAAATATATAATTAGTAATTAAATGATTATAAAATTATTTTTATTGTTTTATTTCTTTTTTTCTTTTTTAATAAACTTGATCTTAAACAATTAAATTGACATTTTTTCTCATGTTTATTGTGTTCAATTTAATTTTATTTCACTATGTTACATTAATTAATTTAAAAAAAAATTTATTTATTAAATATTTAAATCAGTTATTAAAGTGTTTAAATTATTAATTTTTTATTATCTTAAACTATCATTGCAAGATAAATTGCCATGAAATGGGTAAACATACAGCAGCAGCAAACCAAAATATTTATTTATTCATTTTATTTACAATTAAATGTAGATTTATGCTTTTAAAAAGAAAATGTATATTTATGTTTGGTTAATATAATTTATTTAATTAAAACACAAACCTACGCTTTGTAAATATAGTTGAAGAAGAGAAAGAAAAAAAATACTTTTTTTTTCTGTTCTGAATAACATAAACCTACTGTGCGATTTAATTGAAATAAATAATTGAAATCAAAACAATGTATCTTTATGTAATTTAAAAAAAAAATACGCAACATAACAATGTAACAACAATGTTAAAGATGTATTCAAAAATAAAATAACAAGTTAATATTTACGTTACCCAATCCATCGATAAGGTGTAAATTTAATCATAAATTTATTTTTACTCCATATCTTTTTTTTTTGTTGTTAAAGCAATAAATAAAAGATTATATAGATGCACGAAGAAAAGAACATACAAGTTATTTTATAATGAAAAGAGAGAAAAATATAACACTTTTAAAGGTAGAATGTGTAAAACAATAAAAAATAATAAAAAATAAAACCACAGCAATAATATTGATGATGATAATAATAATAATAATAATAAATTTCATACAAAAAAAAATTATTTTTATCAAAGTTATTATTATTATTTCTTATTATTAATTCTCATATAGATGATACTTTGTATGTTTCATTTATGTTTTGCATTTAATTATTAACATTATGCAGTCTCTTTTGTTTAACATAAATGTAAGATTTACCTTACAGGTAACAGAAGTTACCTACAAATTATAAAATGTTATCAAATGTTATTTCTATCGCGATCTCTACAATGTAATTAGAAGGAAATACACTGGTTTTTAATATGATTTAACTGTATTACTGTTACCTGTTATTAGTTTTAGTAGTGGCTTACACATGATTAAACACATACATATTACAGCCAAGCATCTTTGAGTACTTGACGTAAAACATTCTCTATAGGGATGATTGTATTACACTATCTGCTGCTGTTATTAATTATTATTTCCACATTAAAAACACAATTTTTTTTTTTTTTTGCTCTTCTATTTTAATAATAACAAAGTATCTCTTCTATATAGCTAATTATGCAATCATTTTATTTTTAGATTATACAAAATAAAAACAAAACAAAATTAAACACCGGAAAAAAAAATATTTTTTACCTTTTTGTCGGCAAATTTTTATTAATAAAAAAAAATAAATTAAAGAAGACAATTGATTGATATTTTTTTTTTCTTCCTCTCTTTACTTTTAATTTGCAAATATATCTTTTAATTAAATAAAAGCAACAGAAATAATAATAATAATAATAATAATAATAATAATAATTTGATATAAAATTACCGATTGATTACAGACAAAAGTCAAAGTAATTTTAACCTTGAATTGTGCGTCTTCGTCGTCGTCGTTATATTTTACCTTTTTTTTTTTTGTATTATTACTCCATCAACATCTCCCGCTGTTTATTATGTAATTAATTATTTATTGATTTTATCTACAGTTTTTTTTTTTGTATTATTATTATTATTATTTTATTTGTAGTCATCAGTTAATTATCTTTTCTCGTTTTGTATTGTCAAACATTTTCTATAATTAAGCAATGTTTGCGGTGTAACATTTTACAATTCGTGTTTTTTTTCCTTGCTTTAATACACGATTTCTTGTAAACAAATAATTTAAATAGAAAAAAAACGAATAATTGTAATCGTCTTGTCAAATTACAATCATTTTTAATTATGATGAATAAACAAATTTTTTACTTTTAATTTATATTTTTTTTTTTTCTTCAAATAGATAAAAATCGTAGCAAAACATAATAAAGAAAAGAAAAAAAGATAATTTAATTTTCTGTGGTTATTTGTTTTTGGTGGTAAATTGTTTTTATGTTGAAATGTTTCTCAACTATTAAAAACACATGTGCTAATGTATTTAAAAAGAAAATAAAAAAATTAAATAAAATGAAATTAAATCTAAAAATAAAATAAATAGAGAAAAAAAAAACACGAAAAAGATCTACGACTGGTGTTAAACGTGGTTTTTGAGTTTTGGTTATAAATCTTTTTTGTTTTTTTCCGTGTTTAAGAAAAATAAAATGAGGGCATAATACGCTTACAGGTCGTAAAATAAATAAATAAATAAATAAATTAAATTCATTAGTTTATCTTCGATTAGGCTAATTACATAAAATAAAATCGATAAAATATCATCAATTAACTCATTGTTTGCGGTTATATAAGCAAAAAAAAAATAAAAAAAAATTGTTGCAATTTGTTATCGAAATTAAAAAAAAAAAATTGTTGAAGAATGATAAAAATTTCTAACTGAAAAATCCATCTTGATTTTATTTGTTTACGTTATACTTTCAGCACATGAACAATTTTACTTTATTCACTCTGCCAGACTTTACATAATTAACTTACAAACAAAAAAAAATCGGATTTAACAAAAATTTCTTATTATTTTTACTTAAGAAAATAAACAGCAAGACAGTGAATAATATTTTTAATAATCGCTTAGATTTTTCATTTATTTATTTATTCTTTTTTAAAGAAATATAATTAAATGTTTGTAATGTTGTTAATGTGTGCTTAATAAGCGGGAAAACTTTTTTGTTTTCGTTTTTAATAAATTAATTATAAATGATATTCAACGACGTTTTTGTTTACGTGAGTTTTCTTTTCTTTTTTTTTTGATTAATAAATAATAATGACAAGTGATAACAATAATAATTATAAATTTAATGGTAATAATGATAAATTTTGCTAATTCAACTTATAGGAGAATATTTAAGTAGAAAAGCTGTCATCTACAATCAGTAAAAAAGTTAATTTACACACACCTATCTCTAGAACCAACGACAGATAATAATAAATTTAGCATTTCTATGCAGTCAAATTTATTATGAATGCGTATTTACTTTATGCTGATTTTTTTTTTTTTTTTTATATATAAAACGACAAATAATTATAATAATAATTTTAATTATTTACCTAATCAGTTGTGACTGACATGCATTGCTGCTTTATAATAAATAAAATGAAAGCTCACCCATTGCTCATTTTCTTAACCAAAGTAATATCAATAAATATCAAAATGAGTTGTACATAAAATATTATTTTATCTTGTCTTACCACACATTTCTTGTGTTAGAAATTAAATTAAATAAAAGGTGCCGTCCAAAACGGATTTTATTTTCATTTTAATGTGATGAAGGTAAGGAATTTTTTTTTTTGTTCTTTTTATGTCATCGTATAAACAAAAACGTATACGTTGTGTGCTTTTTTTCGCGATATTTCTATAAATAAATATTTTCAGTGTGTTAACTTATTGAGTTTAAATTCTAATTGATTATCGTTAGTTTATAAGAAAAAAAATTCAAAGAGCTTTTATCGTTTGCTTAAGTGGAGGCGCCTAGTTAAAGTAAATCAATCAAATTAAATATTTATTTGTTATTTTTTCGACAATTTACTGTGCACAAAGGTGATCGACTAAAAACGAAGCACAATCTTCAGTAGATTAAAATAGAATTTTTTTTTTTGCTTGTGTAAAGTGGATGAAAGTGAAGTCATCGTGAAGTTCAACATTGAGGCAAATATTGATTCCAGATTTTTTGTTTTTTCATTCTTTTATTCGCAATAATAACAAGAAATTTTCTAGTGTATGAATTAAATGGAGATCTATGATTTGGAAAAGTTTTATTTTATTTTTTTTTACGTTTTTAGGTGTGTGTGTGAGTAAGAGTTTGTATATGAACTGAATTGAATTGAATTCTGAAGTGCTAATCTCTATACTCGATTGTTATGTTGGATTCTATTGTGATGACAAAAATTCAATATTTTCGTTTATTTATTTTTGTATATTTGCTTCTCTCTCTCTCTTCGTCATTTCTTTATAATATTTTGAAGGATTTTTTTTTTGTACTCTCGACAGTTGATAAAAATAAAAACGTCAAACTTGTTGACCCTAATCAAATAAGAAAAAAAAATTCTTTTCTTCTTTATTTGAACATTTTTGTAGCATTTTTTTTTTATTATTGGAGCTTTTTATATTTTCTTTTTAGGCTGTTATTATAGAAAAATAACAAATTTTATAAAGCAAACAATCAATATTGTTATCTTCATTAACATCAATTGATACATAACATTGATAGAAGAAAATAAATAAATAAAAAAAAAAAGTTACATCCGTTAAAAAAATCACAAAAATTAGAGAGAGAGTGAAAAAAAAAATTAAATAAAAAGTTTTGATTGTATTCCGGAATTGCTGCCAGCTAAATTATCTAGTCCCTTTTTGGATTAATTTTATATGAATAATGTGTGTGCTTTATACTTTTCTATAATGTTGCAACAATAAAAAACAATTTCCATGCGCCATTTGAATTTATGCTTTTTATAATTCGTTTTACTTGAAAGCTGAGAAATCACATGTAAATACTAGTAATTATCGATTAAATCGATGATTGATTAATGCGTACAAACTGATGCATTATGATTAAAAATTAGGGAAAATTAGATAAATTTGATTAAACCAACCTTTAATAATAATTTAAAAAAAAAAAAGGTTTTTTCCTATTATGATAATCAAATAATTTTGTCGTCGTTTATTTTGTTTTTTTTTTTCGCTTCTCTCTTTTACATTTCAGCAAAGCAAAATTCTTTAACATTCCTAACGCGTTTTGTATAACTGTCCAGTTTAGCTTGATAGGAATTTCCTATTATATTTAACCAACCGGTGAAACAATGATAAAATGAGAATATAAATAAACTGGTCAATCATTCCTTGTTTTATCTTATTTTTTCATCACCCAGACAATAATAATAAAAATAATAATAATGTAAATACTTTTTCAAATATTTCACTCGTATTTAAATTGGGTAAATTATTTGAATATTATATTTATGGAATTTATTTGAGCTTCTATTATTAAAATAAAAAAAAGGAGAAGAAAAATCGTTTCTTTTCTTTAAGTAAATAAATAAAAAGAATTTTTAGCTGCTGTATTATTAAAGAAAATCATTTCGTTATTATAGCTGGTTGTTTTATTGAAGGAAAAAGAATAAGCAATAGAATAGTAAATTGGTTGGAATTAACAGAGTAAAATAGGTCACATCTGTACGTAACTATTTATTTTTAAATTAAAAGATCTAATATTAATACAATTTATGAATAATTTACGATGAAAATGCAACATTTTATATACACACACACATTTTCTTTAATTAAAATTATCCCTTGTAAATTATAAGACAAGAATGTACAAAAAAAAATTTAAATTCTAATCCAATTTACAGAAAAAAAAGAAGTTATTTTACGAATATAAATTGAAAAGTTTCTTTCCTTCTTCGTTTACTTGTTCTGTTAACGAAAGTTTGTATGTTATTACCAGCTGTAATATGTGTAAGGAATTAAATCAAATTATTTCTTTTCATTTTATTTATTATAAAATAGGGGTGAAGTGTTTCAACTTTTTAATCACAATAATTTTCATTAGTTTATTTCATTTTTTTTTCCTTATATCGTGTTAAAATTTCGTAGAAAATTAAATTTTCCTCATGGAAAATTTTTTATTAATAATTTAATTGAAGCTTTAAAAAAAAGAAATATTTACCATATCGCAATTAATTGCATTGAGAGAGCCAGAGAAGAATCATCAAAGTCATGTAGATAAAAGTGCACAGCATTTTCTTTTTTTGTTATCTGAAATAACAGAAGGATAAAAGTGTTAAAAAAAAAAAATTATTTCACAGGACAAACGAGACATAAACTTACATATTTAACAGAGCACAACTGTGATGATCGTAAATAATTTTTATTTAAATTTTTTTCTCGTGTTGGTACTTTCTGTTCGTCTTAAAGCTAAGAAAAAAAAAAGCTTTTTTTTTTTACTTTATTATTGATAACAATTTTCTCTTTGTTAAAATATATATGAATAATAAAAGATAAAATTTCTGCTAATCAGATTAACCTTTTTTAATATAAAGCTTTTTCTTTTTTTTTGGATTACAAAACTTTATTCTGGATTTTATTTTTTACTTTGCATTAAATTATGAAGAAATTTTTCTTTGTTGATTTTAGTTCGTTCTTTTTTCTCTCGACTGTATTTAAGTTATTAACTAGAAAAGCTTTTTATATTTTTTCTGATTTTTTTTTTTTTTTTCGTTTTTTTCGTTTTAATTTATTAGTTCATATTACGACAGAGTAGAATATTTTCCTAATACTTAAAGTAACAAGTAAATATTTTCAAAAAAAAAAAAAAAAGTTATTATTTAAGCCGGTGAGTAACAATAAAACCAAAATAAGAATGTCATAACGTAAGAGTTTAATACGAGATAAATTTACAACGAAAATTAGGCTCGTGAATTTTTTAACTCTTTGCGGTTAGTTTTGTTTGCATTTATATCTAAATACTTATGTCAATATAAATGTATATGAAAATTTAAATGCTGGTTATATCGTTTTAAAATTATAATAATCTCAAAGGGGAGTCATATAATTTGGTTTTTTTCTTATAATTATCCGTCTTTAAAGCTTTCCACTTGATTACAAAATTAAATATTTGATAAAAACTGAACACAGTGTGCGTGGTATAAATAAATTAACTAAGCCTGTACAGATCCCCTGTCGACATACATATAGATCGATTTTTCTAATTTATTTTCCGTCCAGAAATGAACTAAAAGAAAATCAAACATTATTACATAATTAAGTGAATCAATGGCTTCATTTAATTAAATTATATTTTCTGTTTTGTTTGATTAGATAATTTTTTGTTTTAATTAAAAATATTAAAACCAGATAGTCAGAGTTTAAAAGGAGAGAAATTGAGATTCATTCGTTTGCTAAAGTTTGATGGAAAACTTTATAGAAGTTTCGAAAATAGTTTTCTGAGAAATTTTTGTTAAGATTAAATTGAATTAATTAGGAATCTTTTTTTTTTTTTTTATAGGTTTAAAATGAATTAATTTGATATAGCTGGTTAATTACTCAATAAAGTTAATTAACATGTTGAATTGTTGCTTTTTGTATTTTAAATGTAAATAAGGAATAAAAGTGGAAATACTTAATGTTATAAAGTTTAAAAAAAAAAAACATTTTTTTTTTCATTCTTTCGCAACAACACAAATAATATCAGTTTGATTGATTACAGAAATAACAAGAAAGTTAAAAGAGAAAATAAGTAAAGCTACGTCAATGATACTTAAGTAAAATGATTTTTCTACTTCTTTTTCTTTTTCTTCATCTTATTTTTGCTATTTATAAAAATAACCAGAAAATTGAATTTTTTTGTCAATAACTTTTGAATTGAATTTTTGTGTAAAAGAGAAAAACAGCAAACGACAAACTTTGATAATCATAAAGAAAATTTTGATTGAAAAGAATTTTTATTTTTTTATGTAAAGAATTTTATGCAAATAATAAAATTTTAGGAGTGAATATAACTAAAATAGATTTTTTTTTTTTTTTACATATTTTGAACAACAAAATTTAGTGACGGTAATGCCACATAATTCATTTAAAAAAAGACATTTTGATTAGTTTTTCTTAATAGCATTATTAATAAGTTGTATATATATATATAAAGTGCATTTCAATTAATTTAAATAAACATAAATTAACTTAAAAACAATCTGAATGCATTAGTTTAATTAGTTTTGAATGTGCTATTTTCTCAATTGAAAAAAAAAAAAAAAAAGAAAAAACAAGAAAACCGCGCGTTGTTAATTTTAATTATCTTTTGGCATGTACTTTACACAACAAAACGGCGTCGTTAATTCTTATTATTATTTTTTTTTTTTTTTAATAATAATAATTTTTTATTTACATCTAAATAGAACAAAAGTGAAGGAATGTTAATGAAAATAAAATTAATTTTTTGGCATATTTTTGATTATTTTACAATAAATTAACGTAAATCCATTAATAATATTCAAAGTAAAACAAAATATATCAATTTTTAATGTCATATGTCACTCATAATGTTATTTAACAAATACATTATGTTCAATATTGGTTAAAATTTGTTAATGTTGAATAGATAAATATGTTTGGTAATATGGTAGTAATGGATAGAAAATTACATAAGATTATATTTGGTACTTAAAAATGGATTAAAAATGCACGTTTTACATTTTCATTAAGATAAATCGTTTTCCATAATACCGGAACAAACAACGACAACGAAACAGAGTCTCGTTGCTTTTTATTTTGTTTGCATCAAAAACAATTTTCAATGGTGAAAAAAAAAAAGAGGATTTAACAGCGGAAAATTAAAAAGTATTAAGGACATCATTATTAAGCTTTTTATTTTGTAAAAATAAAACGGCAAATAGATCAGCAAAATAAAAAAAACCTAAATTTACGCCAATTAAAGGCTTTTGAAATTTAATACCCGTGTGGTGGTTTTAAATGTTTCATCTATGAGAAAACTATTTCAAAATACACAAAAAAAAAAGAAAAACTTTAAGAAAACGAATAAAAAACAAAACGAAGAATTTTATAGTACGAGAAATTGTTAATTTATTAGAGGAAAAATCGGATATACAAAATTATTTTAGATAACAAAAAAAAAAGAAAAAAAAAAAATTCGGTAAAATTCAATTAAAAAAAAACAATTTTTCTTTTTCCTTGTTTTAAAAAACAATAAATTTCCTTTGTTTGTTTTATTATTTTCAATTTTTTTTTTTTTTTTTTGTTTTGGCATTAATCCAATTTTATTTCATCATCTTCGGATTACTTAAAAATTGTTTTTATTATTTTTTTTATTTGTCTTTGTATATGCGCGAAAAATGAATGCTCGCTGAGAATTTTTAATTTTTTTTTTTTTTTTATTATTAATTCATGATAAAATGAAACTTTATTTTCTTATTATTTTTTTTTTTTGCTGTCGTTTCGTTTGTCATACGAGTGTAAAATAATTTTTTTTTTTTTTTATTTTTAAAACAAAAGAAATGATAATAACACTTAAAATACAAAATTATTTTTGAAAATATAAATATCCTGAATGTGTATTAACTTTTATTATAATAATAAAAGAAATGTTGTATAATCTGTAGCATTTTGATAGACATGAATCTACTTTGTATTTTCTGTTTTTGGGATAAAGTTAAAATGCGGAAATTCTTTAAGTGTTTGTCTTTGTTACTTGTTAAATTTTTCATTACGTATTCACAAACATATCACATGGATAGAAGTTACAAAATAAGAATCGTTTATTTATTTGATTTAAAATTAATTGTTTATTACTTGACCGCAAAGATTCTATATTGTTTGCCAATTTTAAATTGAGTTAGTTACAGTCAGTATTACTATTAGCACAAATCTTAAAGAATAATAAAAAAGAAAGAAAATTGAGGAAATTTAACACAGAAATTGTATTTTTTTCTTTTTTGATGTTCTTCCGTAATTGATGAAAGTATTAGGATGTGTCTTGACATTGTAAAATTTTCGTCGTCTGACGTAAAACACTTCACATTCGATTAAAAATACAATTTTTCATTAAAAGAGTAAATGTTATTTAATTAATTAATACTTTAACGCAAATGTATTGACATTTGAATGGTATCTCATGCGTATTAAAAATTTATTATAAAACTACTTTCACGATTTTTCATTAAACGTTTCTAGTTTTATTAACTAAATATAAGTAAGTAACAGTTAGGGATTAATAATGGATTAATGCATGTATTTTAAACCATCAATACTTTTATTGATTTATTTCCATTTAAATCTCATAAACACCTTATAAAAAAAAGCTAATTAAATTTTTTTTATTATAATTTAAAATAAGCGCGTCACAGTAAATGTGTTTTTTTTTTATTATTATTAATAATTAAATTAAGAAATAATTACCTTTCAATATCCGATTAAAATAGAAATAATTAAATTTCAGTGCAAGGTTGACAACATTTTATGTTTTATTAACCACTTATGATTACTTATATAAGCTTTAAGCTTATATATAAATTTGTCGTGATTCTCTCCATTTGTATCATTTGCTATGTTAATAACTCAGCCACATAGTAAGTACATGGTATCGAGTCTTGCTTAACAGCAAAAGGTCACAACAATTAAACTCGTCAATTAATCAGAAAAAAAATTAATTCAAATTTCAATTTAAATTTATTTAATTAAATATAAAATGAGAACAATTTCATTCATTTTAAAAATACAAAAAACTTTTATTAAAATTTTCTTTTTTTATTATTATTGCATTTTATATGAATTGGATGAGTTATTCGTTTATACAGGAAATATTAAAGTTTTATTTATATGTAATTTTCTGTATTCAATTGAATAATAATAATAATAATAAATAAAAAAAAATAGTAAAGGAAAATTTAATATTTTTCAAAAATATTCTGTTGTAAACCAAGAACAAGTGCATTGAAAAAAGTTAAAAAAAAAAATCGTAGACTTTTCCGTACCACAAGTGAAAACTATATTCCGTTGAATTTATTTACAAATATTATATTCACTGATTTTTAGTGTTGTGTTTAAAAAAAAAAAGAAAAAAAAATGCATTAAAAAACTACTAGGAGGAGAAGGTGGAAAAATCGCTTAAAAGTTATTTAAACTTTTTTTTATTATGTATTTATCACTCGTACGGAAAATCACGTACACATTTATGCTAACGATAACATAATAAATGTACGATTATTTGTGCTTATTTATTCAAGTTTATTTTATTTAAATTGTATATTTATCGATTTATTTTTTATTATCTTTTTCAATCATTTTTCTGTTGAAAACAGTTTTTTTTTTTAATGAGATGGTTTAAGGGTTGTTTATATCTTTATTTTACTTGCTGTTTGGTTTATTGGCTTATTGTTTTTATCGTACAAAACAAATATTTTTAATTAATTATTTTATTTTAATAATGGAAATAATTCTATAGTTATGAAGAGATATTTATGGAAAATTGAATACAAATGGAATTATGCGTTTGAAGTACATTTTTTAGATAAAGTTGTTAAATTGTTTTGTTTTTATTTATTATATATTATTATTTATTTAACAAGACTATAGCTTATAGTTTAGATTAAATAAATAATGTCTTATTCAGATAATAATAATAATAAAAGCTCATTCATTTTTATCACTTGAAAATAGTTATGGCAGTAGTTAAAAGTACTCATTCACAATCCATATAAACGAGGATTATTATTGACTTTTTAACATATAATAATAAAAAAAAAAAAATAAAATTTTTAAATCAAATGATTTATTTTATTATTTAAATAATATAAAATGAATAAATGATAAGAAAATTTTATTGCTATATTTATTATTATTAATACTTTAAAAGCGGCAACTACCCTGCGGTCACATGTAAAATGTAACTTTTTTTTTTCTTTTTTTTTTATATATTTTAAAGCAAATAAATAATTCAATTGCACTTAGCGCGTTTTAGTTCCTATATGTGTTTATGTTAAAAAAAATAAAATTATAATAAATATAAACGGGGCGTTAATAAATTCAAAGGTTTAAAATCAGTACAAACAGAGGATCAGTAGTAGACCGAATTCTTTCTTTGATTTTTTATTATGGAATTTTGTTGTTTAAGGTACAAAAAAAAAAAAAAAAAAAAAAAACGAAACAAACCCGTGCTCTGCTGTGCACCACATTTGTTGATTTTTTTTTTTGTGTAAAAAAGTTTTTTTTTTTTTTTTTTTTATTGCACAAAGAATTCAACGGAAAACACATTTTAATTTATACAGAAAAATAAAAAACAGATCAGGAAAACAAAAAAAGTTACAACAAAGTTACTTTACATTAATTGAATTTCTGTTTACGAAAATATAAAAAAAAAAGAGACGATGAAAAAATGTTTGTTGAATTTAATAAATGCAGATTAAATATTGATACAACAATGTACATGTGGTTGATGGAATTTAATTTTTTTATCTTTTATAAAACAGATTTTTTTTTTATATATATTTTTTAATTAATAAATAAACAATGTGTAAGCGGTGGTTATTGGTGATTATCACTTTTCTATTATTCATTTCCTGTGATATATAAGCCGATTTGCAATGGGACTATCAATAGTTTTATTCACCAATGGGTAAAACTCTTTGTTATAATCGTCTGTCAATACGTTTACGTTATTTTGATTTGAAATATTAACAATTGGGAAAACTAAATGGAACAAATGTGATTTAGTTTTAAATGACAAATCGACTGAATTGATAATAATTTGTGTGATATAAGTAGGGATAGTAGTTCTAGTCACTAGATTTTATTAAGTTGAAAAGTTTTGTAAAAATAAATTAACTGATTGCATTATTTTGAGTAAAAGTTTTCTCTTTTTTTTTCTCACCTAAGGTGAAAACAGGTGTCAATTTAAGAAAAGTTATTTCGGTAAACAGATATCGTAAAACCAAATAATACAAGATTGGGGAATAAATCTAAAACATGTCAGGAAAGTTTCCATCAATTTTTCCTCTAAAAGATAATAAAAAAAAAAAAAAAATAAAAAAAAATGTTTCCAAGCTTCTAAATAACAGAAATGAATATCAATAATCATGAAATTAAGTCAAGTACAACAAACAAATTTTATATTTTCTAATATAAATAAATTAACTAACGTTTGCGTGTTTTTTGTAATAACATTTATTTTTCTTACTTTATTTACTTGTCAAATACTTATTATTATTATTATTTTCCTTAATACAATTTATACTATTTCCAATTTAAATATAATTTCGTTAATATTACTAAATTGCAATAAAAAATATAATCAAAAAGATTATTATTCACGCAATATGATTATTATTTGAGTGAAATTTTTATTTAATTTATGTTGTTACCTGGAAAATAATCAAATAAACCTAGCATATTATGTTGAAGTAACAGACTAATCAAAGTTAATATTAAGGAAAAAAATGCGTTATTTTTTTTTCCTTTAAAAACATAAATTATTATAAAGAAAGCAACAAATCATATTTTTGTAAACACTTTCCATGTTCACATTATGCGTTGCGTGTTTACTTTTCTACCTGACTGATAATTGTCGTTTTGGTTGTCATTTACATGATTTATGTTTTTTTTTTTTTTTTAATAAGCTTTTTAGATTTTAATTAATTTGTTTTTTAATATTATTTATTTCTTCAATTCAGCAAAATTCATTTATGAGCGGAATTGTTATTGCGTGGCTTCGTACTATTCAATTAGTTTTTTTTTTTTTTTTGTATAAAAAATTCTTTGCTGCACCACACAACAATCGTTATATGAAATGATTTTTATTTTATTTTATTATTTTTTATTAAATAACAACATAAGAAACAACATATAATAACTGTTAAGAAATTTCATTCATTAAGTGAATTAACTTAATACTGAGTTTTATTATTATTATTTTTTTTTTTTTTTGTTTTTTAACGTAAAATTAAATAATATGACTTAACTAATGTTAAATAATTTTTAATCTATAATTTATTTACTATTTAACGGTTATAAAATATAAAAAAAAAATAATAATTGTTTTAAGGTTATTAAATGTTATTTTTATGTTTTTTTTTTTTATACGAAAATAGATAGAAAAAAAAAGGTAAACAGTAATACGGTAGCATTGGTTGAGTAAAATAACGCTGCGTTTATTTTCAACGCTGTGCGGTATGATTAAATATTTACTCGTTGTAATGTTTTAGAAACAATACATACATAAATAATTTTAAAATTATAACAAAAAGAAAAAAAGACTTTTAGAATATAAATTCTCTCTTTAAAAATGTAAATAAATTAAAATTGATTGGTGGAAACGGAGAAATTTAATGAGCAACGTTGGAGAAATAATTCAACATAAATAGAAAATGTTTTATCAATCTATATGACTGTTAAAGAAATTGTCAATAAAAATGATTAATTAGTTTTGTTATTAATTAAAAAAGAGAAAAAAAAAATTTGTTCAATCTGCTTTGATTAAATTTTTTTATTAATAATTAAAATAAGTTTTTGCGGAATACAAAAAACTCTAGGGTATTAACCAGTGGCATTTATCTAAAAATAACATTTTTTTTTTTTCCAAAAATTTAATTACGTTATCCATATGATAAATTTTTAATTTAATTTTTTTTTTCTATAATTAAATCGACTGAGTAAGGCAAGCATTAAATGATAAAAAATAAAATGTTTGATCAATAATTTTCAACGTTTTGATTCTTGTTTTACATTTAATTGTGGCTCGTTTTGTTTATTCAATGACCGAATGTATAAACCGCACATTGTCAACGGTTGATTAACTTTTCTTTTTTTTATTATAATTTCAAATATTTTCTATAGAAAAATATATGCTTTATTATGGAATTCAATATTAATATCATTATTATAGCTAAACAGAAAACTGAATAATAATAAATCAACAGTCGTGCCTTTTTGTATTAAAAATAAAAAAAAAATTCTTTTTAAAACGAATTTAATTATTTTATCATAATACAAACTGAATTGTATTGATTTTTACCTGTGATTGTTTGTAAAAGAACCATATTTATTAATGAAAAAACTAATTAACGTTTTATAATTAAATTACAATGCATGTCCGTTACCAGCTTTATATTGAAACCAAATGAACCACAGAGTCATCAAATAAAATTAAATAAAAAAAGAATCAGATGCTAATTAAATTCGTTTTACTAATTATAAACTTTCTTTACTTAATTAACTAATAAATAAAGAGGAGAAAAGCTTTTAAAATTACTTTTCTTATCGACGCTCAAACATTTATAATGCTGTAAAAAATTTAATTCATTTTAGCAGCGTTGTTTAGATAGTAAAACAAAGAAAAAAACGTTTTTTTTTTCTTATTTTACAAAAATATTTAATTAACATTATTATTATAATTAATAAAATTTAATTTAATTATAATAGTGTTTGTTTATTATATGATTTAAAATAAATAAATAAATAAAATTAATATATTCCATAGTATTTTGTTTTGTTAATAATATTTATTGTACAAAAAAGTGTATTTATGCTACATGTTTAATTGAATTAATATTTAATTAATGTTTCTAATAAAATTCACTTATACTTATTTATATTAAGTTTTAAAACTTTTATTTATAAAAGCATAACAATTATAATTATATAAATAAATAAACATTAGACTAATTGTTTGATAGAGAAATTTTATTCAAATTATTATAGAAACAACAATAATAATGAAAAATCATGGTAAAACCAACAAATTATAACTAGAAATAAAACAAGGAAATAAACATAAAAGATCCTTAAAAATTAATTCAATGCTCATCACAATGCTATTAATAAAACATTTTATTATTAAAGAAAAACTAATTTACGTTTAATGTTTATTCAATTAATATACACGGTGTTCAAACTCACGTGTATGCTTAAAAATACATTTTAATTTTAATTAATAAATGTGTTTTTTTTTTTTGTATTTATTCTCTGGGTTTTTAAAATGTCTTAATCCCAGCGTCACCTCGTTAAGCACAGTGTGATCGCTGTGCTGTTACTGCATAATGTTTTTTTATAGTTTTACTTGGCGCCACACATTTATTTCTAGATTTTTTTTGTTTTTTTTTTGTTTTTCCTGTCCTTATTCTACTAGATTTAATTTTACATTAATGTTAATAAATAGTGATAATGATATATTATAATAAAATCAACACAGAGACACAAACCAAATTAATCTTTATTTATAATAAAAACGAAAAAAAATAATATTAGAATTAGGTTCACAACACTTTTATCATAACCTTGTAAAGTCATAATTATTGGTTTCTAATTTTTTTGTTCAACACTTAATTTCGTGTCTTAATTAAAAACTAATTGATTTGTTTGATGATTTATTACGCAGTTTATTATTTTAAAATCATTTTTGTGATTTCATTTATAAAGTAAAAGTAAATTTATAAAGCTTAATGCTTAGCATACAATCATATGCATAAATAATAAATTTAATTATGATAATAATAAATAAAATCGAGAAAAAATATGCAAATTTTGCGTAAATAAAATAATAAAAATGATAGTAAATTAAATAATTAATCATTTATATCATCAAAAATAACCTTGAATTGTTTATGATGCAACACGAGTCAAGAATAACGACACAAAAATGTTTTATTTATTTTAATACAAAAAAAAAACCACAAAAATTAATTAAAAAACCAAGAAATACGCGAAACTAATTCTGATACATTTATATAAATTGAAATTGATTTTTAGTAAACATATTTTGTTTATTAGACGTTATTCCAGTCAGCTTTTATTGTGAATATCGTCAATGTCGTGGTAATTTTTTAAGCTTTACATTCGTCATAGTTAAGTTTTTTTTTTCTCTTCTCATTTTATTTTATTTTATTTTTTTTTTTTCTATTACTTAGCTATCAGATTTAATTGATTTTCAATTAAAAATTAAACGTGAATGATTAATTAAACTTCAATGAAGATGACTCGTGTTTGTTGCATTTATGCGGATGATATCATTATCATATTTACTTATTTATGGTGATTTGTAATTATTCAACGATGTTATTACTGTCCAGGTGTTTTAAGTATAAAAATATAATCAAGGTCGTGTAATGTATTTAATATTTCTAGAATAAATTTAAGCGTATTATTGGTATAAGAAGGTTTTTTCATAATGTAAATAAAATATTAGCCGACAATAAAAATTATGCTGATCGATCATATTTGCATTTTTTCTTGTTTTATTCCATTCTATTAGGCGAAAATAATTCTTTAATTATTCTTTGTGCGTAAATCAAGAAATTTAGCTGTAATGCATCAGCTAGCATTCCGGAAGTATAACGTTAATGTAACTATTTAATAAAAAATAATTACAGTGGACGTTCGTGTTATTAGACTTTTGATTTATCTACCAATTAAATTTTGCTATAAAAGTTTGCTTTATAAAGTAACCGTGGTATTTTATTTGCTTTTATTGATTATAATATTTATTTACTTATTATAGGGATAACTGTGTTAATCATAGCATCACTGTTTTATTTAATCTGTATACACCAGTATACACATATGTATGCCTTAAATTATGAATCACGTTAAAAATAAGTATATTAAAAAACATTAATTAAATGTTTGTTTAATTTATAATAAAACAGTAGGATGATTTAACAACGTAAAAATAAATAAAATAAAACAAAAAAATCTGTTTGAAATCTGTAAACATTTTTTAATATATATAAAAAAAAAAATTAAAAATAATCAAACATAAATTTATAAAAACAGATTTTTTACTTAATTAATTCATTAATTAATTTAATTATTTATTTACAAAAAAAATAAATAAATTTATTTAAACGATCTATTAATATTTAATTCAATTATCTTAATGTAAATTACGTTGTTTTTTTTCTTCTATTTATAATAGCGACTTTTTAGTTTTTTTTTTAATTTTATTATTTTATTCTCTCTTTTGTAATTTTAATTATTTTTATTTTATAATTAATTAACATTGTTTTTCTATTTTATTTTTTCTTTTTTTTTTCTGTTTGTTATATATTTTAATTATTTTACACCAGCCATAAACATTTTATAAAAATAAACACTGGATCATAAATGAAAATAACAATAAAGTTTTCTAATGCGAAAATGGATTTTTTATTTTTTTATTTAAATATTATCGTGAAGCATTGTGTACCTACGCACAGTATCTTTGGTGGAAAATAAAGAAAAAAAAAAAAAAAAAAAAAACCAGTGGTTAAGAAACAACAAAAGTAATTTTCCAACGTTTTTTTTTTAATTGTTTTATTTAATTTAAAACAAAAACTGTATTGAATAACTGTATAAGAAATACAATTTAATTAAATAACATTTTTCTATGTTTTTTTTTCGTTGTGTTTATGAAATGTAATGTTTTTATGGCAATTTGTTGCAGTTTTATTATTCTATTGCAGCGTTTTATATCATTTAAAACACTAAAACTATAGTAAACATGTTTATACGTTTGTAAATAAACAACTTTATAGCTTTATGCACTTTTTTGTTGTTGTTGTTCTTGTTGTTGTTCTTGTTCTTGTTATGACCTACTGAAATCACTAATTTTTCTTCTTCTAAAAAAAGCAAAAACTAATACAAAAATGTTTTGAATTTGATACGAATTTCTAATAAATAACCAAAGAATTATTATTTTTGCACACAATTTATGAATAAAGAAAAGAAAAACTGAGCATAAAACTTTTATAAACAGAAAAATTACAGAAACACATAAAATTGTACAAATGAATATACATTAAAGGTTTTTAGTGGATTGCATAAAAATAAAACTACCCTTTAGTTATATAAAAACAATAAAATTTCACTGCATTTGTTTTCAGTCAATAAAAGCTCTTAATAGAGCATATCTAAATAAAAATAATAATAATAATAATAATAAATATTATTATCGCATTTTTGTGATAATCGCTAAAACTAGTAAATTTAATAAAACATTAATTTAAACATATAAATTTGATAAATTTACATATTTAATGTGTATAATAGAAAAACAAAAGCACAATGAGTCATCTAGAATTATTACTAAAACAAACATTAAATGTAGAAGCTAAGCAAAGTTAATGCTTAATGGTGAAAAAAAAAACTTGTGCATAACTTTTCATGTCTTTTTTTTAAATAAAAAATAATTACGATAATATTAATGCAATTATATCATTATTATCTATATAATTAAAACTACAAGTTTATTAAAAAATAAAAAATCCAGGCGCCTCCACTACCCTTCACTACCCTACAAAAAAAAAACATTCCCTAAATGAAATAATTTATTTATAAATATTTTTCTTTATTAAAATAACGAACAAAAATGAAATTTGTTAATTTATTAAAATTGTTTAAAAAACAGAAATATAATTCGGTTAAGTGAAGTTTATTTTTCCATACTTAAAAATTACAGAAAATAACTTGTTTACACAGACATTTCTCTCTTATCTTGAAATAGTGAAAAGTAAAGTAAGTTTTCCTTTTATTATTATGTTTTTATTTTTTTTAATTTTATTTACTTGTTTATAACGTAAAGCATTGTAACTATTTTAGTATTTTTAAATTGTAAATATTTTTACGAGCTTTCATCATTCGTTGTATAAGAACAGAAGAAAATATTTTCTTTTTATTTTTCATTATAAATTAGTCAGTTAGTAAAATATGTGGGTTGCTGGTTTCGTTTGATCATTTTTATGAGTTAAATGTTTTGTGTTGATTTTTTTGTTTTTGTTTTTGTGTCTGTTGGTTTTTAATTAGCAGAATGATTACAAAATATAAAAAAAAATATATTTAATACTTAAATAGTTAAGCATGAATTTTATGCTTTAAAATTTTATGAATGAATTTTGATCTTACGAATTATGAATGAATTATTTTATTTAATGCTGTTATTACATAAATATTTTAATAATATTGGTTAATGTAATTAAATTTTATGATTTTGTGGCTAAAGGTGCTTATTATGACGCTTTTTATTAATTTTAAAAGAAACGAGAAATTATTTGATCTATTTCGTATCTTTAATTATGGTTTGAACTGTAATATTCTACAAAATATCACATAACTTAATTAAAGTAAAATATTTCATTTATTTAAACCATAAAAAAAGGAAAATCAAAATATTAATGAATCTAATCGAGACAGAGGTTACGTCTTGTCTTGTCGTTTTCTTTTAGCTGACAATAAAAATAAATTTTGATTCGTACTGTAAGCGATATGACTGGCAGGAGATGAACACGAACAAATAATAAAAAAAATAAAAAAAATCAATAAATTTTTTAAAGGATATTTGAAATATAAGTAGAACGTTTATGACAAGATATGACTGAGAAAATTTTAATTTACAAAGTGTGGTCACTCTTCGTTTAAATAAATAAAATTTTAATTCCTCAGTAATTAATTGATTTGTGATAATTTCTGGTTGTTTATGAAAGTAAATTTGTCAAGAAATATTAAATTCAATTTAACTAAGCTTTACTTTAGTTAACAAAAGAAATAAAAATAAAAATCAATCATTAAATACAACGAATTTATTATAATAAGAAAAGATTTATTTAAAATTAAGCCTCTACAAAAGCTTTAAATTATTTCCCAATGGCTTTTTGCCTTTTCTACTTTAAACTAAATTTTAACAGCAAAATATTTTATCAATACAAAACCATTTTGTTTGGTTTTTGGTTAGGCAAATTATTTTACTGGTTTTGCACAGCATTTAACACATTAGCACGCAGTTTTTGTTGTTTTCGTTGTTATTAAAATAAACATATATTTTTTTTTTTTTGAATTTATTTACAAACTAATTTGCAATTAAAATTCATTTCCGATTCAATATCAAAAGCATTATTGAATTTTATTTAACTATAGGGGTTGTTTCGTTAGTCATAGTTTAACATGATAAAATTAGATTGGGTGCAGGGCATCAAATATCATATCAGTTAACCTAATCTATAGAATTAATTAAATTGATTTTGAATTTTCTTATAAAAACGGAAGAGCAATGATTTCCGGTAAAAATTTTCTTCATTTTTTTTACTTTATTTGCATTTTCATTAAAAACTAAGTGTTTTAGGTAACAATATGTAAAACAATGTATAAAAAAATTAACAACAGGGTGTTTCAATAATTTAATTATTCGTTTTATTTATTTTACGATACATTCTGTTGTTTGGCTCGTTTGTGCGGTACAAACGTGTGTATCGCATTTTACATTAGTTTGTAAAGGAAAATTCTTTAAATAAAAATTTCACAATTGCCTTGCAGCGAAATCATTATTGAAATAGATAGATAATCTAGAAGAATTTTTTTTTTTTTTGTGTAATAATTCCTTTTTTGTTATCATTACTTCCGGCTATGTTATTTCATAGAAACTTTTTTTTTGTTTTTGTTTATTTTATAAAAAACTAATGAAAACCAATTTTATGTGAATCGGTTTTATTTTGTTTTATTATTTCTTTACAACGAAAGAGATTATTAATAAAAATCTTTTCTTTTTTTTTTTTGAACGTGCATACGTTTTATTAATCTCAACATTTATCTAGATAAATTAATTAATTTACTATTTAATCGATGAAAAATTTAATTAAAAAAAGCAAAATACAAAAATAAAAAAAAACAGTGAAATTAATTGAAAATAGGTCATTTGTGGCATGAAGTAAGGAATTTTTTTTTTTCGTTTTTAACGAACACAAAATAAGGAAAATAATGACAAGTCATTACCATAAATGTATAATAAACGGATATTGTTTTTTATCATAATTTTCAATCAAGTTTATATTATTAAAGAAAGAAAAATAAGAAAGAAAATAAAATTAAACTTTTGTGATAACTGAAGGGTAAATATGTTTAACCCCACTGGTTATTGGTATTATTTTTCTACTTTTTCAAGTTTCTCAAGTAAACTTGATCTAACCAAAAGTTTACTATGCGATAGCTCGTTTAACAATAAGAAATAAGGAAAAAAAAAACAGAAAAGTTTTTAAATTGCAGTTGAGATACAATTGGTAAATTATTTAAAGAGATTTACGTAAACGGATTATTGTATTTACACATTTTTCTGTTATTAAAAATTCAGCTGTAGATACCCAGTTTTATGGTTATTAATTTTTATTTTTATGTATAACAAAAAAATGAATAAGAAGAAGAAGGTAAATAAACTATATTCCCTACCTACCCTACAATACAAAAGAGATAAGATTTTAATTTTTTAATTTAAATTTTATTAAGTAAAATTTTTATCGAATTCAATCTTAGTATTTATTGTGAAGGGATAATAAAAAGGGGGATAAGAAAAAAAAAAAAACCTCAACAAACATGCAGCATACGTTTTGAATAACATAAATCGATAAATAAAACATTAGAAAAATATTTATATGGCAAGACAAACAAAAAAAAAAAAAAAGAAGAAAAAAAAGTAAAGAAAAGCTTATAAATAAAATCAGACAAGGTGTGGTTGTATTTTCTCTATTTTAACTTTCTTTAACTTGAGTTTTTGTATTATCTTAGTATAATATTTTAAACCACATATATATAATAATAATAAAAATTCTTTCGATTTACATCTACAAAACCTTTTTTCAGTTTCCTAGAGACTTTACTTTACGTTTCCGTAAGTTTTTCCTGTAGACAACATGAAAATTATATATGAAATAATGATTATATGTTTTAAGCATAATATTATAATATTATTTTAAAGTATTTTGCACTTATTCATACTGACAGGCCTAATGTATATTTTTGCAATAAATTTACAATGGAGAAAACAAAGTTTTTATTCAATAAGGCAGAGGTAAAAACATATTTCATAAATGTTTCATCGATGTTTCTTTAATAAATAAATCGTGTTATAGAAACGGAAATTTGTCATTAATTCATGTTTTTAGAGCCAAAAAAAAAAACAATTTACCAACCAACCAATTTTTAGTCTGATATAATCAAATCAATAACACAACAGACAACAGTTCAATGTACAATCGATCAAACGTTCGTTTTCTTTTATCTTTGTTTGTTGTTTTTTTTTTTTTTTTTTTTGAACAGTTTATGTAACGATACGAATGCTTATCGAAACAAAACTAAAAAAACAAAAACAACTCAAATATGATTTTTATTACGAGAAATTACTACCAAAATAAACAAATAACGAAACGATTTATTTATATCTAAAGGTACAACAATCAAAATATTTTTTTTTTAATGCACAACACGAATGACTAAATGAATAAATTTTGTAAGTAAAAAAAAAATAAAAATTACAAAAAAACGTGCAGCAAGTCTGAAGGTAAACTAATTTTAATTTATTTGTCTGAGGTATGGTTGTCGTATTTTTTTTTGTTTTCTTCTTATAGTAATTGAAGTTTATTAAAGAAAATAATTATAGTAAAAGCTTAAATAGGAAAATTAGTAAAATAAACAAACAAAAAAACGAGAAGAAAACCTTTCAAATTTATAACTTTTTATTGTGCGCTAAGCTTAAGTCTTTATTATTGAACATTTTTTTTTCTAGTATCTACTTGACTTTTTAAATAATAATAAAAACGAAAAATTAATTGTGTTTAAGGATTTGAAGTATCCGTAAAAGTAGACTCAAAATACTACCCTTTTGTGTAGGAGAAAAAAAAAGCAAAAAACTATAAATAAGTACAGAAAAAAAGGTATTAATAAAAAAACTCTGTATAACAAGTAAATTTTTTGTTTTATAAGCACAACTTAAATATGAATTTAAAATTTTTATCAGAGGAAATAAATGCTAAATAAAAGCTAAATAAAAAAGGTATACATAATTTGTTGTTGCTCTTAATGATTTAAGAAGATTTCATTTTAATTAACTTTAGTTATTTTCTTAACTTTTTTTCTCTATCTCTCTCACCGAATAATTTAATTATATTCCTTTAAAAAAAAAAAAAAAATAACAAGAAAACAAAAAGAAAAAAAAAACCTTCAATGAATTGTAAATAAAAGGATATTATGTAGGAAATGCAAAATTAAAGCAAAAGGGATATAATCTGTTTAAACAATGAAGAAAGAAAAATTCTTTTTTTCCTAAAAATAATTAAATGAATAATTTTTTTTTGGTTTTTCCAAAAAAAAAGAAAGAAGAAAGAAAATGGAAAAGTTTTTTAATAAATTCAAAATTTTTTAATTTTTTTTATTTTGTCCTTAAACCATTACACGAATATTTTTTATTTTTTTTGAATGAAAAAATAATCATTTTAAGGGTTTTTCTTGTGGTTGACGAATAAATTAAGGTTTTTCTTTGTGGACATGATTTGGGATATTGTGATAGTCATCTAGCTAATGCTGTGTACTTGGCAAATGCAAAAAACCGTGAATATACTAAAAGCGAGATATATTATTACTGATTATGGTATTTATATTAAAAGAAAGTTTGAAAATAAGCTTTGACCTTTTATTGAAATCATTCTTTATTTTATTCATCTGTTTATCTCATTGTTTATTTTAAATAATTTCTATTAATTGTTCCTGAACAAAATTCGAGACAAACGAAAAGTAAATTTAATTTAAAATGGTCAGTTTAAGGTTAAGCAATCAACGGTTTTTTTTTTCATTTCGTTTCCATTATTTTTCTTTTGTAAAGGATTATTTAAATTTACAAAGATGAAAAGTTTAACGTATTTTAAGATATTTATTCGTTGAATTATTTATACAACAATAAGATACTTGGACAGATTAAACAAATTATTAATTTCTTCTGTATGCAATGCTATATTACTTAAATTAAATAAAGAAAAGTAAAGAAAAGAAAAATTCTAAACTAAACTGAATTTTAATTAATTTGAATAATTTCCCTTATCTTCTCTGCATTAGACAAAACAATAAAATTCTTATTAAAGTTTCATTATTTATTATTATTACATAAAATAATCAAAGCATGAGAAAAGAAAACTTTATTATTCAAGAAAACACTGGAGAGCTTTTAATGGATTGGCAATATAGAAATAAACTTTATTTATTGTTCTCATTATCAGAATAAACAATAATTTACAACGAATATGTATGTATGTATGGAATTTTATTCATTTTGTATTTGAGTTTGAAGCAATAAAATAAAATAGAAAAAAAATCGTATTTAGTGTGTATTGACCTTATGATACTAGGTGTAACGGTCAGTCGGTTTTATTTTGCTTTGCTTTTTATATAATTCTTTCATTTTAGGCGTGTTTACCTGCTGTGCTTATTTATAAATATAAACATAAATATAGTGTAGGAGAAAGCACTAAAACTGTATATATATATATATATATAAAATCTAAACAGCATGAGCTTTCATAGAACAGACAGACTTTAATGATTTTTTTTTTTGTTTTACTTTTAATAAAGAGAATAAAAAGGCGGCATTTATCGTTTATTTTTCTTCCTTATTTTAATACATTGGAATAATGTTTCTACTGTGTAACCCGAGTGCATTTATGTTTGGTAATATATTTTCTACTCTACCTAACCAAAGGATATTTCTTATCATGTTTTTCGAACACTAAACATATGAATCGCAACAAACAGTTTTTATTCATTTATTTTTCTATTTCCGATTTTTTTTTACCTAAAGTTACAAATTATAATATAAATAAACAGAATATATATTTTGTAAAAACACGCGCATTTATCTCGTATATTATTTTATCATTCGATACAATCGCAATACATTTGTATTTTTAGATTATATATATTTTTTTTCATTGTTTTTGATGAATTTTTATTAACAAGCTTTTCGTTTATTTTTTCCTTATTTGTAATGGCAGGTAGTATTTATCATATTTGATATTATTAAAGTTGGTAAATGTTGAATATTCATAATAATTTTTACTTCTAAATACAAATTTTACATTTTTTAAAAGCGCAACATTGATAGAAATTGTAATTTTGATAAAACATTTTTTTTTTACTCCAAATTTAATTAAAGCTTTATTAAAATATCATTTAAAATTTACAATACGATATTTATGACATTTTAAATAAAATAAAAGAATTAAAACAAAAAAATCTATTCGAATAATGAACTTTGCTGAGTATTACTTAGTTTTGGCTATAATCCAAAATCCACATGCAACAGGCTTAATAAAACATTTATCATGAGAAAAAATATAAAAAATCCCGAATAACCTCCGCAAAAAATAAAAAAAAAAATTTATATATATTTCCCATCCATGCAACAGATGTATATATGTTTTTTTTTTATATTTATGTTGTATGCTCTAAGTAACCATACAGATGCATGAATAAATATGATGATAATAAAAATAAAAAAAAAAAAATTTTTTTTTACTTAAATCCTTTATGGCATTATATAGAAATTTTGATAGTTTTTGTATTTTATTTATTTATTTTATTCAATCGTTTTTATTTAAATATTTATCATGTAGACAAAAAGCATATTCAATCACAGGTGTATAATTAAAAATAGAAAAAAAAGAAAGAATAATTAATTAGCTTTTCGTTAAATGCACTCAGTTTATTGGTCTTGTAAGCTTAATTTAAATAATTTACTGTTGAATAAATTAATTAAAATACTTGAATTACATTATAAAAGCTTTATCTTTTTAAACAAAAGTTCATTAAAGTGGAAGAAAAAAAGAGTAAATATTTTCCATATGCTATAATATTCTAAGGAAAAATCAGTAAAAAAAAGATTTAAGGATAGACAGATAAAGTATCAACGTTGTTCAAGTAAAATAAATTTGAGCCAAAACATCTTGAATAATAAAAAAGGGTTAAACCAGATTAGGAAAGCACGCGAAAGCTATCTTACTGTTAAAATAATAAACGCAATTAAAGGGTTATGGGTGGTGTTTGTTTCTTACAAAAAAAAAATTATTTTTTGTTGTTAAAAAAAAAGAAAGTTTTTTTTAATCCTATATGAATAAAGGGTTAGAAATTACAAAACGTAGCTTACTTGCTGTCAAATTGTTGCCAAAAAGTAATTTAGATCTCTATGGACTGCTGTTCCAGGTTGTTTTTTCCTTTTAATTTTTCTTCTTTGCTTTGCTTTGCGTATTCTTTTCTGTTCATAATTTCCGTAAATGTTTTCAGGTCTTTCAATATTTATTATACCAAGTTTATTTATTTACCTGTTTACTTCTAGTTATTTGTTATTTTGGGAACATTTTAAATTAAGATTTTAATTTACTTCAAATGAGGTAAAAAAAACAAAAAATCTTTACAACCGAAAATAAATTATTTTGTTGTTCCAAATAAAAGCTGCTGCTGCTTTTTTTTTTGTTTTGTTTTGTAGGCTTGAAAGTTTAATTAAGCAATTAAAATTCTTTTTCTCTATCAATTATTTTTTATAATTTGGTTTTTTATTTTGTTACTTTAAATGCAATGAATGGGTACATTGCACGATGTATACAAATTTTTAATTAATTAAATTTTTATTTTTGTCGCTTCGTTTATTTACACAAATGCGAAAAAACTCTTTAGAAAATTGTATTTTATATTATAATAATTTTATTAAGTCATGAAATCAAATCATAAAAAAAAGAAGAAATATAACGAAACAACAATGTGAATTGTGAATATATGGATTTTGCTACTCCATAAAAATACATTTTATGGCGTCAAGCCCTTTTTTTCGCCTTGTTTGTTTATTTTTGTATCTTTTTTTTTTTTTTTTCATTCTTTTATCGACTGAAAGTCTGAATATTTATAGCATGAAAGATCGAAAGGCAGAGTAAAGAATTATAATAAATGTCAAAAATAGAATGTTAAAATTCTATTCAATCAAATTCGAAGGGAAAAAAAAAACAGAAGAAAAAAAAACGCAGATTGCGTGATAAGATGTAGTCTATTCTGTTTGTTAAAATTGCAATTTAAAATAAGAAATTGTTTTTTTATTAGAATATAAATATTAAATTATTATTCTTGTTGTATTTTTTTTTAATAATAATAATATTAACTTAGTTTTATTGCTATTCCACGTGTAATTTAATTGTAATTTTGACAACAATTTTTTTTTTTATTGAATGAAATAAAACAGCGAATGACATCATTTTTGTTTGTTCGTGTACCGGTGAATTTTTATTAGTTTAAATCTTTTGTTTTTTTTTTATGATTATTATTTATAATTAATTAAATTTTTTATTTAACTAAAATACAAAGCACAAGACTTACGTGTTGATACCATAGGGTGAGTACGTACCGTGTATGCTAAACAACCAATCTTACCCCATTTCGGTAAAAGCAAACGAAAACTATATGGGTAATTTTAATGTATTTAAATATTATACAAAACACCCGAGCTATCTATAAATAGACATTAGTGTGTGATACAGTCATTAATGTCTATAGTTATTTTTTTTTCTTCTAAGCTTCTCTACGTTCACTACTTTGCTTTTCACCGAAAAAATTATAAAAAAATAAATAAATTATTAACCCTATAAAACCGAATACATCTGTGTTTACCTAACATGTTTGCTGCAAACAAATAAATCTAACCTGGCTTAACGAAACTAAAGTTAACTGAAAATCTATTTTTGGTTATATGAAAAATAATTTTTCATTTTAAAAATCATTAATGGGATGTACAGAATAATTATAGCGATATTATAGCGGTATGATTTGTTTTTATCATAATCACCTAAATGCACGATGTGCTGATGAAAATTATTTCATTTTCAACGAAATAAAAACTAAAAACGAACAAAAATTCTATCACAAATGACAGGCTACATTCAAAAAAAGCTTCGTTTTAATCAAATATCCCTTTATTTCAACATCAGTAGACTGTTTATTGAATTTATTTTTACATTTTTTTTCTTTACAAAAAAAAAAAAAAAATACATAAAATTTCATTACGTTTCTAGTTTTTCTACGTTGGAAAAGTGGAAAATATTCAATTTTGTATTTGAAAAAAATGATGTAAAAGGTGAATCAAAAAAAAAAAAATAATAAAAATAAAAAAACGACAAAATCATAAAAATTGATTTATTTGTTGAATTTTCTATGTTATTATTATATGTTGCTGCTATTATAGTAAAATATGATTATTTTGCAATAACATAGTGTCAATATATATTTATGTCTGACGGAAAATGTTTAAACATTGACATATGGTGAGGAACTAGTTAGGAATTTTTTTTTAGAAAAAGTTTAATGCGCAAAAGGGAAGATAATTTATTTAATTAAAGCACGACTTTCATATCGAGACTTTTTATAAAAGAAAATATCTGATTTACATTAAAATAAAAAAAAAAATTCTAGACTTTCTTATTACCATAGTTAAGAACAGATCGTGCGTTAAGGTTTTTTTTTTGTAAATCATTCACAACGATTTCGTGTAAATTTTGAGTTTTCTTTTTTTTTTTGTGTAAAAAAGATAATTTAAAATCCTTTTAAGAAAGAATTCTTATGAAATCCTCACCTGATAAAAGAATTACTAATTTATTTTTATATTGAAAAGAGTCAGTAAGAAACTTTTTCAATTCAGTTAACACTTCCTTTCCTTTCATGTTTGCTTCTTCACCATAAACTTATAAATTTTATGATACCAATGTGGACTGGACAACGAAATGTAATCTAGTTAAGGTTGCTGGTATACAACTTGACCTTTTATCATGCTTTTTTTATCGTTTTTCTTCGGCCAAAGAGAAGAAGAAGAAGATAGAAAAAAAAAATCCAAAATAAAAAAAAACTTTCCATACATAAATAAACATATGAAAGCACAGTTTGTATTGGAAGTAAATTTTATAGCTTCACTTCACTGTAGACAAAATATTTGTAACACAAATAAGAAAAAAAAAATCATAATAATAGGAAAAATTAACAAGCTATAATAATAAAAAGAAAACTAAAAGCAACAGACTTTCGTGAAATAAAATACTGACGAAAAGCTGATGATTTGTGCAGTAAGAGAGAATAAAAAAAAGAATATAATTAACTTATTAATAAGAAGATGATGAAGCATAAAGTTTTTGTAGAGAAATTTATTGATTGAAAAAATCCAGTGATGAAAGTTTAATTATGTTAATAAAGAGGAATTAATTAGCATGTATACAGTGGAGACGCCCGGTTCAAAGTTATAAAACTTTTTTGTTGGTTTTTTTTTTTTTTTTTACCAAAACGAACATTTTCATAAATGTTAAATAAAGCTAAAGTTTAAAATGTGAATAAATTAAAGTAAATGTAAATAAATTGAAGGAGAATATTCTACTTTTTGTTCTTCTTCTTCTATTTTTATTTTATTATATTTGTTTATTTATTTATTATTTTTTTGTTATTATATTTGATAATAATTTTGTATTATTTTACCCGGAGAGACATAACAGACAGAATGATAAATGATAGAAGCATTTCTATAGATGAAAAGACGTAGAAAAAAAAAAGAAACTAATAATAAAATGTTTGTTCACAAATGAAAAACTAGTGAGACAGATTATTATTTAAGTTTTGTTGATTTTTGAAAATGCATTTTACTGTTTTTTCTACGCTGTTTTAAGTAAGTAAGTAAAAACATGAAAAATGTGTGTCTATTGAGTAAATTGATTTGTTTTTTTTTTTTACATCTATCGAGGACATTACACTCGTCTGCTCTTGATGACGTTGACGATAACATATATACAGTTCTTGTTTGAGATATTTAATTATGTAAATTCATTCGAATATTTATTTTGTGATAAATGTTTTAAATAATTTTCTATAAATTTTTACTTGTTATCACCTAGACTTAGTTTTAACTTTGTTTACTATTTGGGGGTGTGCATCGCCATTATATTATTTATTTATTTATTTTTGTTTAGCTTTTAATAACCTTTTGTTGGATAACATGAAATATTAATATCCCATCGAACATATGGTTGGCCTCAGCAGGATAAGAATAATGTAACCATTGGGTGACATTAAATTAAATAAAAAAATATATATTTTCATTAGTTACACAACTATATAAGCTTTTATAAAAAAAATCCCCCTTTGTTTTGATGAATAATAAATGTGCAGTCAGATATTGATAGAGAGAATAAAAAGAAAATGTTTAAACTTTGTACAAATAGGATTGAGTATTCATATTATCATGTAAAAATGTTTAAAGTCAGCTTTTCAGTTTAACAAAACTTATGTATTTATCTTCTAAAGCTTTGCTTACAACAAGTAGATAAGTTAAAAGCCAAATATTGACTTTTTGAATTTTATTTACTTATTGAACATTGATTGGTTTAGTTTGTAATACTATTATTATTCATTGTTCCTGAAATGAATATTTAATTAATTATTAAAGATAATAAATCAATTTGTATTTTCAGTTTGTTTAAACGAAGAAAACGTATTTTTATTCATTTAATTAAAAATAATAATATAAAAAAGTTTTGTTAATTAAAATAGAAACCATTTTTAAAAACTGCGCGTAATACCTATATATGAAAAAAAAACTTATCGTTTAAAAATATTTCATGTCGGTATTGCAGCGCCGTACAATTTGACAGCTCACACATCTGTTTGCATGCGTTCGACGTAAATATACAAACCCGGAATAAAAAGTAAACATAACCTCTCTAAAAAAAAATTTATTTTTAAATTATAAATTCCGTCAGATGTGCCGTATGTGAATTGCATTTGTAATTTTTGTTTTAAATTTATTATAAATAAAATTAATAAAATAATAATAAAACTGTTATTACAGAAGTTTAATTAAAAAATAAAAAGTGAAATTTTGAATAGATTTTATATGTTGTTTTTACGTAAATGCACAATAAAAAATGTAAATATAAAGTTCCATGATGAATGTTTGGGAACTAAAAATATAAAAATAAAGTTTAAGCCCAAACATTTATTGCTTGAAAGTGTTAATTTTCTTTATTTATTTAATTATTTAATTGTTTATTTATTTGTGAAATAATTTATTTATTTTATTAATAATACGTATTTTTATTTTGATTCCAGTTTTTACAAACATCATTGTTTTCCCATACAAAAGTGATAAATGAAAGTAAAAGTTTAAGAGGAAATCTTTTGCAAAATAATTTTCGTATTCAGAAAGAAAATAAAAAATTTATTACTAATTGTAAAGCGTTGTTTTTGAAGAAAATGAATGACATGGAGGATTCTAATGAAAAACCTGTTGAAATAGTTGTGAATCAAAATTTACGCAACGCACAAACACAGCATGGTGATTATCGGTCGGTTGACGAGGAGAATATTGTTGTTCTTGTTAGGTGTCACTCCCCAGTGCCCGAGGAAACCGATGAGAATACCAATGGTGTTTGGTTTGAAGATGTTATTGATGTACCATACAAAGAGTTAAAGGTAGGTTTTTTGTTTTATTTAACTTCTGTATTTATTTCAGATAATTAAATCGAAATGTTAACGCCAAAGAGTAATTTTGTATTTTGAATTATTTAATTATGCTGATTTTTTTTTTAATAATACAGAATTGTAGTGATTAAATGAAATAAAATTAGCACAGAAATATATATAAAAATTTAGTTTAATAAACCTCCAATTGTGCTATAAAAATAATTTTTAATATTTGGTTTAATTTCGTTTCGTTTTAATGTGTGACTGGCACCTATGAACGATGCTAATCTTTATTTCATTTGAATACAAATTTACAATAAGGAATTTATTTTTTTTTTTCTGTATATAAGAATAAATATTGTAAAACACGTACAACGTTTTTTTTTAATCTTAATAAATATTAATTTTTATTTATATTTTTGGCAGCAATATTTTTCGATCATTAAAGAAAATATAATCTGAAGGGAAAATTAATATTTTTTTTTTATTATTGAATATTAAAAGAAGGAAAAAATTATTTCGTTATCTATGGATCTGGTTAAACTGAGAGCTTATTAGACTTTTCCATTATAAAAAAAAAATTAATATTGGTAAAATTGCGAAAGAAATTTATTTTTCTATTGTTGTCTTTAATTAAAAGAAATAATTTAGAGTATTGTTGGGTAATGGAAGCTTTTACTCATCTGTGCTTTACTGTTATTTATTTTTTTTTTTTAAATTAATTTAGATGTAACCGATTTGTATTTTCTATATGTAAAAAATGTTTTAAAAATAATAATTATTATAATAAAAAAGTCATTAATCAATTTGCTGTTGAATCCTAAGCATATTATAATAAACTTTGTCACGTATTTATATATTATTTTCTGTTTGTTTTATGTTTAATGAAAACGAAACACCTTTCGCTTTATTTTTCTTTTTTGCTTTAATGTCGTTTTGTTATTATTTTGGTTTTTTTTTTTTAATTTTAACATTTTTAACACAATTGTCATTTCTCATTGTGTTTTTATTTCATCATTTTGTATTATGTGCAAGCTGTATTTTCTGCTTTTTTTTATAGTTTATTGTCTTTACGTTAATAAACAAATTGAATAATATATTTATGGACGTTTTTTTTTTTTTACGTTATTTTCGGTAGCGAAATAAAGAAATTGGATTGTCTTAACGATTAATGTTTGTATTGTATTGTCGCTATTTAATGTAACAGAAATTTAATTATTATACAGTTTTTATTAATTTAATTAATTAGTTAGCAGAAGATAAGGGTTATGAATGTATTGCTAAAGCAATATTTAAAGTCAATAATAAATGAAAAAAATAAAAATAAAAACGTAACGAGCTTTTAATACATGAGTAGCTAGCTCTACGTAATTGTTTGATAAGAGCTTTCTCTCAATAAAATAAACAAATTATTTAATAATCTATTTATGTTTATATTTCAATCGTAAATCATTTTTATTTATTTATATACATTATTAAAAGAAAGCAAAAATGTAAAAATAAGTAAAAATCAACAAGCAGTGGTTAAAAGTTAATATTTTTTCCATGTTCTTATTTATATTTATCGTAAATAATAATAATAATAATAAGCTTCTTTGATATAAAAAAAAAAATAAATATTTTTATTGATAAAAATTTCTTAATAAACTTTTTTTTTTTTTGTTAAAGCTTTCTTAGCAATTGCGATTCTTTTAACGAAAGTAAATTAAAAATTTTATATTTTTTGTTGCTTTTTCTTCTATAAATATATCAAATAAAAATTACTCTTTGATTTCTTTTCATATTACTTTTTTAAATGCAAATAAATATTTATTTATCCTTATTTCATTTTTTTTAATGCATATGTTATGTCATAAAGATGTTATTTATGCTTTTTAATGTAGAAAATTTTTCGTCATGTACTGTTTTTTAGGTAATAATTTTGATTTTAATATTAACATTTGGTTTGAATGTAATTTGACGACAAGACAGACACGGAATATTATTCTTAATCGTTTAGATTGTTTTATTGTTTAAATAAATATATATAAAAAAAAATAGAAAAAAAAACAATAATTTCAAAACTGTATAAATTTAAAGTTACTTAACTAAGTAATTAAAAATAAATATAATAATCAGCTGCAAGACAATTTGTTACATTTTATATTGTTTTGTATTTTTTAAATAATTTAACTTAGTCGTTGATTTATATTTTTAAATTGTTTATTTATTTTAATGAATTTTATTATTATTTTTTTTTTTGTTAATTATATTATTTTTAAGTAATAAAATTTAATTGAAATTTATAAAAAATAAAAATAAATACAACGCGTTGTGTGCGATGCTTATAATAAGAAGAAATAAAACAATTTCGTAATTATACAAAAAAAAAAAAAATAAAATAAAATAAAGAAATAAGAAAAGAAAATTTTTGTGTAATGATTTCTAGTGTGTTAATGCGACTTAAATAGGTGTTTGTGTTATAATATATATATATATATATATATATATATATATATATATTTGGTTTTTTTCATGGTTTTAGCTTAACTATTTTCATCTCAATAACAATTTATTTAAATGAAATTTATAGCATATGCTATGGTGAAAATTTTTCTCTAAGCTTTTTTATAAAACAATATTCTCATCTATTAACCTTTTTACTGTTGCTGTTGTTGTTTTTTTTTGTATCTTTCTTAATTTTGTAATTGCTTGTTTTAATTATAACTTGGCTTAATACAGTTTATTGTATAAAAAAAAAAAAAAAAACATTTTTTTTCGTTTTTCTTTAAATTATTTTTATAAAATTTATATGAAAATTTTAAGTAAAAAATATAATTAATTTTCTATACAAAGGCTATGTATCGGATTACAGCGGTTTTTAAGAAGGTTGTTTAATTTATTGTTATATTAAGTACGGGTTGTTGTTAACTATCAGTTGTATTGATTATGAGGAAACTAGAGAACTTTTAGTGATTGATCTTTGAAAAAATAAAATTCTTATAGGAGCCGCCTATAGAGGAGATAACTTTTCTATGCTTAATTCGACTCTGTTTATATACAGTTTGGTTTTTTTTGTAGGTAATAAAGGATTAATGTAAAACCTCATTATTTGGCTCTTTGTTTCGGTTAATTAATTAATTTTTTTTTTTGCAATTTACTCTTATTTTTTGCAAGTTATTTAAATACTGAAGCGTTACTTGCTAAAATTTCTTTTGCTTTTTTTCTTCCTTCTTAGTCTTCTTATTTAAGTCCAAAATTATACATATAAAATAAAAAATTATTTTTAATTAGACTTTTGTGTCTAGTCTGCTTCTCGTTTCACATGTGTGATTTTAGTTCTTTTTTTTTTTTCTTTTTTTCGACAACAAAATATTATTCGTCTTGTGCGAAAATTGTATAAAACTCATGAAAATTAATTAAAAATTAAGGAAATTGTTTTAAAGTGTAAATAAAATGTAAATTAAAACTACGAGAGAGAGAGAGAAATAAAAAATTAATTAACACAAAATTCGTTTTTTTTTTGTGTGTTAAAAATACAACAAGAGCTGTAACAACATCGTCGTCTTTGATGTTCTAATATTGGTTTGTCATCATTAGTTTGCTTTAACATACGTTAAATGTTTGTTATACACATGATGTATATTGCAAAAATTCATTTATTAATATTAATAAGAATATTGAAAATAAGTTTTTCGTTTTGTGGGCTTGTGGGTGTCACTTGTCAATCAAAAAATAAATTGTTTTTATGTTGAAATTTTAAAATTGTTCCTTTTCAAAATTTTGATGAATAAAATATTGTTGCCTAGGAAGTTTTGAGATGATTGTTTTTTATTTTTTTGAACAGTTCTCGTTGTTTGTTAATGGTAACAATGTTAGACTGATTGTTTCTCCATTAGAGGTAGAGGTTCGCATTATTTACTATTAACCCAATTAATTGAACAGACACTGTATTTTGAATTTTGAATAGATTTCATTGGTTTTTCCTTAAATTGTTTATTTTTTATTCTTATTTAAGCATAACGAATGTTTAGCATAATGATGTCGTAATATTTAGTTAAAATTTTAATAATAAAAAAAAATTAAAACATTACTTGCAATTTTACAATAATTTTTTTATTAAAATCATAACAGAATACACGGTTATTTTTATTTAATTATTAAAGTTTTTTATTTTTTATTGTTTTAATTATGCGTTGGTAATTATTTATTATTTTCGTTGTCGGCGGCATTGTAATAAATAAAAAATTATGTATTGTAAAGAGAATAATATATATATATATATAAAATAAAAAAATTATATTTAACCGGCAGGTTTAAGGATAATGTTTAAATATGTTTGCTGCGTGTTTTTGTATTTTTTTTTTTTTTGTTTTTTTAAGCGCAGCTATAAAGTGTTTTGCGCAAATATGATTGTATAACCGAAATTAATAGTACTATAGTCTTGTAATATAATTTAAATAATGTTTAAAGGTAAAAATTATTAAATGTTTTTATTTTATACCTTAATCACGACATTTCATCATGTTTTTGGATTATTTTTCATCTTAAGATTAATTTAAAATATAAATTCTTCTTCCAACCTTGATGTGCTAATGTGCGTTTATCGGGTTTTTTATTATTAATAATTATTATTACTATTTTTTTTTTTTTTTTTAATTTTGATGAAGTAAACGTTTATTGATTTTCTGTTGATATTCGCTTAAAGATTTGCATTGTGTAAGCTTTTATTACGATTAAATCTACCAAGTTCATGTTTTATGAGAGTTATCAGTCTACATACATAAGTTAAATATTTATTTACAAGTAATTAAATCGTTGATTACTAATTCTGTACAGATCGTGCATATTTAAAACATGAAAAAAAAGAAAAATTAAATCTTAATGCAATAATTGTATAGACTATGTTAACATAGTGTTATGTAGAAGATTAATTACTGCACGCCTCTTTCAACACTGAATAGTATCTCCTTACCTAGAATACAGATACTTCCTGTACATTCTATAAAAATGTTTTAAACACTAGCTGCTAGTTGATTGATTTTTTGTTTCTGTAAAAACTATTTTCTTCTTTTATATATAATTGACTTTTGTGACATTAATAATAATTTTTCTTTTTTTTTTTTATCTTTGAAATAAAACGTAACATTGGTGTTAAGTCCCTCTTATACAGATAATAAATTATATATTCACACCATGTCGACAATATATATCTATATAATAATGCTTGAATTAATTGGATATCGGTATTTTATTTATATTTTTCCTTTTTCTGTTATTTGTTGATATGAAAAGAAGATATGACGTTAAATTAGATTTTCATAATGTTGGCGTTTCTATCTAATATAATCGATATACTCAATGATTGGACATCATAATGCGTGACTTAATGTAAAAGTAAGTCTAGTAAGTCGATATATAGTGTTAATGTTAATGTTTATACATATCCATTTTACCTTCAACATAAATTATCTTATCTTTACGGTATTTCCTTCTATTAATTTTGCTTTTAAATATTTTATTCATATTCTATCATCATCTAAATGGCAATACGTTTTTTTTCTGTTTTTTTTTCTTTCTTTCTTTCTTCTTCTGCTGTATAAATTGTAATTGATGATGATAAAACACAAATTTATTTATTTGAATTTAATTAAATTCTTTATTTTTTATTAATTTAGTTTGTATTGTAAAAAAAAAAACATTTATTATCGCATAATGTGACAACAAAAACAAAAATTTCAATAAGCACATTTGAAAAAACTAAAAGCATAAAAAAAATTGTACAATCCGATTGGAATTGAATAAACAGAATCGAAATAGTATAAAAAAAAACATAACAAAATAAAAATTGTATACATTTCGTTAGTTCAATTGAATTATTTGTCCTTATCTAAAACATAAATAAAATGGGGATAATAAAAAAAAAGAAGAAAAATTGACTAAAACAGGTAAAAATGTTTACAGCGATAAAACTTTTTATGGAAAATATTGCAAAATTTGTACTTTTTTTCTGTTTTTTTTTTTTTTTGTGTTTTATTTAAGCGATATTTGTTTGATTAAAAATGTATGGAATTTTTTTTATATGCGAAAAGCTTTTTAAAAGTGCTTTTCATTGTTGTATGACTTCTCTGAATTTTACAAACTATTAGCAAATTAATAAGAGTTTTTCTTGTTTATAATTTATTTAAGATTTAAGCTTTTTTTAAATAAATAAATAAGTTCAATAAACATGCGTAGTATAATTTGTATTAATATTTTTCCTTTTAATCGGATTTCATTTCAATTTTTAAAATTGATTTAATCGGTTTTTTTATTTTTATTTTTATCTTAAAGTATGATTAATATTTTATTTTAATTGTTTTTTTTTTAATATTGTAGTTTCATGATGCTTTTTTTTATCATGATTTTAATTTTGTTGTCGCTGTTATAATTTATAATCCTTTCTATTGATGATTTTTCTCTGATTCTAGGAGGTTTGGTGAATTTTACTACCTACCTATTTACTTTTTAGTTAACTACATCAGCCTCAAACACCTGATTTAAATATAACAATAATATTTAAACGTATTGGTTGGTCAGTGGTTGAATAGTCTGTTCACTAGATAAATTGTCCGTTGTCTCGTTTGGTTATGTTGTCATTAAATAAAACTATCATTATATATTATTCTTTAATATATTTACACAATAATTTGTTATAATGTCTTTAAGTTATAAAATATATTAATAAATAAATAAAAAAATGCTTTTATTTTTGTTAATATTTTTGCACACGTTTACACCGTGTGCTCGTCGCATTTTTATTTATAATAAAAATAAAATAAATCATAATAAATAATATTTTATTTGTTTGATCATCGTATGTAATAATAAACTTAACTTAACTAAACTTAACGCTTATATTACTTTATTTGTGATACAATAAATTAAAAAAAAAATAAAAAATTTGCAATTGCAAAAAAAAAAAATTATTTTTAATGATATATTATTTTCTATAATGTTGAAAGTAATTTTTATTGAAATAAAAGGGGCAACTAATAGAAAATATATGTCGTTTGGCAATATAAGATGCAATAAAAATGACAAAGAATATTATTTCGCACTTTTTTTTTTTTGTAAACATTTCTGCGTTTTTTTTGTATCATTTTCTTGTTTATATATTGTGTGTTAATAAATTTTCAATATAAATATTTATTTAATTAATGCTTTTAACAATTTTTTTTTTTTCATTTTGTTTTATTCTCTATTTTAAGTGTTTTTTATTGCGTTTTCTGTGTTTTGTGTTTTTTTACTTTACAACTTTTTAATTAATTTTCTTTCGCGATTTTTTTTTTTATTTAATATATAAAAATTTAATTCTTATTATGGATATTGAAAATAAAATGTAATTAATATGGTAACAAAAAATACAAAGCGAAAAAAAAAATTTATTATTAAAATACTGGCTGTTTTGTAAAATTAATAATAAAATTAGTGCAAGGTTAACAGCATTAGATTTTATATTAAAAACTAAAACATAACATACTTTTTCATGTTACTCAATGATGTTTGTATTACATGTATGAAATGCTTTTTTCTATTTCTTTTTTTAATTTAATATTAAATGCAATTACATACATGAATGCGCTTATTATATAAAAGTTTAATAAAATTATCTCATTTCATTATTATTATTTTTTAAAAATGTAAATATAAATGGTTATTATTATAAATTGTCTTTTTGTTAAAAAGTTTTTATGTAGTTTAATTATAAATTGGTTTGAAATATTGTTAAATAGACAGAAAAAAATAAATATACAAAACAAGTAAAATTGTTCAATAGCAGTGCAGCTACGTATAAGGTAAAAATGTATTTAATATCAAATTTCACTTAAATCAAGTTTTACTTTTAAACTCATTAACATGGACTTTGTGTTTTATCTCTTTTGTTTAATTATTTATTATGCATTTCGCTGCTTGTTTTTTATTCTTCTTTTTTTATATCATTAATTATGTAGTTATTTTCACAGTGAAATAATAATTTTTATTGTTTTCTTGTTTAACGATATGAATAATAATAATAATATTAATAATAATAATGTTATTTAATGGTTAATCGAAGATGACTACTGTTAAAAGGTACTGTTTAAATGTTTCTGTAATGATAATAAATCATTTTCTGATTGAGCTAAGATATATTTTAATAAATATTCAATTTCTATAAGATTATAATTGAAAGTTGAAATTAATAAATTGTTGATGAGGGAATGACTTGTCTTGTTATTAAGCTTAAGTGAACGAAAATAAAAATAAATAAAAATATCTTTGCATAGTATACTTTTGTTGTTGCTATTCATTACATCGTTTGAATAATTTATTTACAAATAATTAAATGGATAAAATACTATATAATAAAGCGTTAAATTGAAATCATGCCCGTTTTTTTTTTTTTTTTTTCTTGTTTAATTATCTCTATTTTATATAATATCTCAGGATAATTTATAATCGGAATGTTTGTTAAAAGGCAAAATAATAATTTTAGTTAATGTACGAATTAAAGAAAGAAACGATTTGATGAGTTAATATTGAATTGATTTATTATTATTATTATTATTATTATTATTAATATTATTTGGAGCTTTTTTTGTGTTTTAAAAATCACTTTGAATTTAAATAAAAACATCATTTTTTTTGAAAAAATGAATAATATTGTCAACAATGTAGCAAAAGATTATTTTTAAATAGACTTTTGACATTGAAGTTAAGTTTTATTATTGTGTACTCTGCCTGCTAAACAACAGACAATAAAATAATTTTTGACCCAGCAAATAATAAAAAATGTAATTTTTGCGCTCTTGTATTTTCTATTAAGGTATTTTTTCATCAATTCTTTTTTACTCTGTCTGTAGAAACATAACAAAAGCTTATTATTGAACATTCTTAGTTGAAAATTGAATAATAAAAAGTGTAGAATAGAGTAAATTACGTAATTTTAAAAAGAAACAAAACTTTTTTTGTTGTTTTTGCTGCTTTGTACTTGATGTATGAAAAAGCTTTGGTTTATTAAAAACTTACCAATGAGTGGATAGTGTTTGGTACGTGTGTAACTAATAAAAGTTTGTCTTAAAGCCTGCGTTATTTTATTTGTCTTCAAAATGAACTTGAAAGTGAAAATATAATAATTCAATGAAATAAATATATAAATAAATAAATAAACCCATCGTGAAACATGTTTTTTATGATTTGTTGTTTTGTGTAATTTTTTATTACGTTTTTATTCCTGTTTTTTTTTTTTTTTTTTTTTAATTTTATTTTTGTTTATTCCGTTTGTGTAGGTATTTTATATTCAGGATTATTATTGTGGTTTTTATATGGTTTTTTGGGTTTTTTTTCCGTCTTTTTGTATTCTGCATTTTTGTTTCATTACAAACATTTTTGTAAAATTAATTTGTTTTTTTCTTTGTGGGATGATTTGAATAATATTTGATTATATTTTTTAGTCAAATAAGAAAAACAATTTTATTATAAGAATGTGTTTAATATACACGCGTCGTTGTCTACAATAATTGTGGTTTTTTTCGTTGTACATTATGCGTGATTTAATTTATGTTGTGCTAAATAAAAATTCATGTACATATGAATGAACATACCAATAAAATGGGTTTTAAAAATAAATGTTTTTAAATCAAGTAAGATACTTGCTAATTAATCGACACTGTATACTTCGTGTAAACATGCAATTTATCAATTTTCTTGATCTTGTTTTTTGGTTTTCTTATTTTTTTATTTTTATTTTAAAATACATAAAAAAATAATTATTTTGTTGTTGAAGAAAAAGTGTAGACGGGATTTATACAAAATACAATCAATTCGAGTTAAATACTTGATAATAAGAAATAAAACAGAAGCGAAATATAATAATAATAAAAAATAAATTTATTTATAGATAATTTATCAAAAGAGGAGAAAAATCAATTGTTTTAATTTTTTGTTCAGTTTAGTTTCTGTTGTGCGCTTTTTTGTATGCTTTTTTTATATATATTAATAGCGATGTTATTGCTGTTTGCTTGCAAAAATTCTATTTATTTATTAATAAAAATACATTGAATGAAAGTAAATGTACTCAGTGGTATTATTGAGTGTGGTAATTCACTTAGATTAACCATCAGTCATCGGCTCTATTATTATTATTATTATTTATTTTTTAACATTTCAGCAAATGGATTTCGTATGTTATCCAATTTTTTTTTCTTTTCTTTCTTTTTTTTTTGCTACTACTTTTGCTGCTTTTATGTATAATTCATCGTATTATTATCTTTTGCGAACGTTATTATTAAATGTTTATTTAATTCACTGGCTTTTATTATCTAAAATCTTGTTTAATAATTAAAAAAAAAGAAGTTTTTTTTTTTTTTATTATAAATTATTTATTATATTATGATTTATTGTAGCGTGGTAAATAAACGCGGTTCATATTATTTACCAATTAAAATAGAAGTAGATGGGTTTAAATATTATAAATAAGTAAGCAGCAAGTAGTAATAACTAGACTAAATTATTTTATTTCTATAATATAAAAATTCTATGCTTGCATGTGTATATGGAATGAAGCTTTTTGTGTTTTTTTTTAATTAAAAGTTGTATAAAAAATATACAACAAAAAAAAAAGCACAAATACAAGGTTAGACTAATATCTTAATAATTTACATGGCACAGATGTGTGTTGCTACACTAACCCTTTTAATTTTGCATTATTATTATTATTTTTTTTTTTGCACAATTATAAACAAATCGATAATATTGTTTAAAAATTCATTAATAATTATTTATAAATAAAACATTTTAAAAGCACACATAAAGTAGTTAAATTATTACACAACGTAGATTTTATGTTTTCAAACTTTATAGACTTTAAGGATTTTTCCTTTATTATTTTTAATTTTATTTTTGGTGATTTGTCTTTAAATATTTTTCCGTTCCTAGACATTTTTTTTTTTTTGGCGTGTTTTACATTGGAAAACTTTTATAATCTTAATGTGCGTACGATTTTTTTTTTGTTTAGAATAATGATAATGCGGGTGTGTTGTGCTTATGAAAAATTTCTTTTATTTATTCTTTAAATTAATGGGGCGGTAAAGTTATTTACGCTACGCTTCTACTCTTGTATTGTGTTTACAAAATAATTTTTTTTTGGGGTTTTTTTCTTTTTAAAGTGTAGTTAGAGGAAGAATCCGTAACAGCAAGCAAATGACATTGTTGTCTGTCTTATACCCAGAGTGTGATGATTTTTAATTTATTACCAAACGTTGTAGATAAGTATGTCATCACTTTTGGATACCGTTTATTGTTTTTTTTTTTCCTTCTTTTTTTAATAGTTAAATTTAGACAATTTATTTTCTTCTTCGTCTACTTATATCTAGTGTATCAATCTTTTTTTTTTTCTGTTTGTTTGTTTTATTATTTAGAAACAAGAAAAATATAAATTTTATTACATTGGTTTGAGCGCAGAGACAAACAGCGACCAGTTAAAGTGAATAAAAAAAAAAATCAAATTTATTGGCTTTTGTAGTTTTTTTTTTTATCACTGATAAGCATAAATTAGACAGAAAAAAAAATGGTTTTATGAAAGTAAAATTGTTGAAACAAATATAACAGAATAAAAATTATTTACACATGTAGAGAAAACAAGGTTTGGAAGACACGCAAAGTGTCATTATCTGTGCCATGTGTGATTGTTGAGTTTTTAAACAATTTTTTTCTTTCCACTTTTTCTTCCTTTTTTTTACGTGGATCAAACACGCATAGTTATTGTTAGTTAACAGTGCGCAAGATTTTTTTTTTTTATTTTGGTCTAGTCTTTAGTCCTTTATTTATTTTTATTTTCTTTTTGCTGTGGATGGTAGTGTTTTAACAAACTCTTTGTTTGTCATTTCGCATAAACCACATAATGATGTACATAGAAACTTAGGTAGGCTTAAAATGATTGCGTGCCTGTTTTGCTGTATATTATTATTTGACCTTATAGGATAGGAGTATAAAGAAGAGATAAAATAGAATAATACTAAAAGCGTCTTATAAAGAGCGCGTCTAAAAAATGACTATGGGTTTATATGGTGTGGTGGGTGGCACTATTTAATACGGCGCTTGCGTTATTGTTTACAATTTTTCTCCTTTTTATCGAAAATATCAATGCGTTATGCTTACGATTTTTTTTTTTTTTATTTTTGCTTCTTCTATTTATTTATTTTGTTTTATCGTTTGGTGTCTTTTTATATAAGCAAAATTAAAAGCAATATTTTTCAATTATTTAATAAAAATAAATTTTCTTTAAGCGTTCTTTCCTTTAGTTAAACAAATACCATAATGTATAGATTTTTTCTTTACTTCTCTTACTCTTTGCCTAGTGTTTTATTATCTATTTTTCCGGTTGTTAGTTCGTTCGTTATTTTTTCTTTTCCATTTTATCTATATATACCAGGGTAGAGAAATTCTTTTTTTTTCCGTGTTTAATAAAATAATCATTTTTCTATTCTTTTTTGCTGTTTTAATATATAATAAAAAAAAAAAAAAAAAAAAAAAAACTCTAAAACAACAGCTGAGAATGACAAAATATTTATATTTTTTTATCTAGAGTTTTTTATATTTTTTTTTCTACTGGCGGCTATAAAGAAGAAATAAATAAATTGAGTCAAACTAAAACAATAAAAACAACGAAATAGTAATGTTAAATAAAAATTGTAATAATAATAATAATAAAAAAAAAAAAAAAAAAACATAAATTACATGAGAATGGGAATTGTTCGGTAAAATAGATTTATTTTATGTAATTACTGTGATTCACAATCACTAACTACAATTATGCGGTTGATAAAATAAATAAGTTAATATTAGATTGACAATAATTACTGTGTGCCGTGGATTTTCTTCTTTTTTTTTGTTGTTTAATAGTTTCTATACAGCCACGTTAAAGATTATTCTCGGTATTATATGCATCTATTATACATAGCTGCAGTTTAATGGTTTTTTTTTTTTTCATTTTTTTTGTTTTAAATTAAATTACAATCAAATACCATTATGTAATTTGTATTCTGTTGGAATTTAAATAATTTTGATGAATGATTTGTTAGCTTTAATTAGAAATTTGTAATTAGATTGAATTTTTATTATATTTTAGTGACATTTTAAATTGTTGTTTTTTTTTTTGTACCTAAAGTTTGTTTAAATGATGGAAGAAATAGTTTTGGTAGAAGTTTTAAAATTGTTATGCATTTGGATTGGTTGATTTATTTTTCTACTTTAAGATAAAAACAAATCACGTACTTTACGCGTTTTTTTTTTCTTATTTAAATCTTTAAATGATTTCTATCTTTCATTGTTACATTTTTTTTTTTTTTCGTTGTCTTCTTATATTTTAGTTATGTCTATTTTTGGACAGACAAGAGTAAACTATTTTTAAACATAAAAAAAAAATATGTTTTGTTAATTTGACTTTATGCAGCGGCAGTAGCAGCAGCAGCAGCAACAACAATAATCATCATCATCGTCACGATATTTTTTTTTTATCAACTGGTTTTTACTGTTTACTCACTTTATTGATTTTTTTTTCTTTCTTAAAAAATGCATTTTTAAGAAAGAATTTTCTTTTCTTTTTTAAATCCACACGCTATGTAGATTATTTCGCTGTATTTCTAACTGCATTACTTGATTTTAGATAAATGCTTTTAAAGTCACCGGTTATTAACTTGTCTTGATATATTTTTTTTTTATTATCCGCTGTTATACTTCCTAGTTAACAGTGAATTTTGTTTAACTGCGTTATGTCTCCCGCCGCAGCGTTAAAATATTTTTAAATTTTATTATCGTAACGCATATTGTTGCTACGTTATTTGATTGATATTAATTAATTTTTGTTATTATTGCATTAATTTTTGTTATCGATATTGCATAAATTACTTTATGGTTATTCATGGCCAGAGCACACGTGCAGGTGTATTTAGTAAAATTAAAATCATTACTCTCGCGTTTATTTTTTTTTATCGTACGAAATTTTTTATTGTAATCCCCAAGTTCAATCAAAGTTAATAATTTAACCATAAACCTGGGGAAATTTCTTTCTTTCTTTCTTTCATTTTTTTGTTTGTTTGTTTGTATATGCTGAAAAAGCTCTCTGCTCTGAGAGTTGTTCATTTGTACCGCTCAACACAGTACTAAGCAACATGTGAAAATTGAGTAGAAATTTTATATAATAATAAAAATAAAAATAAAAATGTATAGAAGAAATACCAAAATTATTTTTCAACAATCATACTAAAAATACTCACCAAAAAAATAAAAATAAATATAAAACATTTTATATAGACAAACATGCTGCTGCTACTGCTGTTGTTACTACAGCTACCGCTACTGCTGCTACTAGTACACTAATATCGTTGTTGTTATTATTGTTGTTTTTGGTTTTTCAATATAGCCGCGACAACATTTTACTTTAACATTAACATTCAGTTGAGATTTGTTAACCAAAAGAATATCATACAAAAATTATATAAACATTTTTATAGCAAGCGAAAAAAGACAGTAAATAAAATTTACGTATAATGTCCGGTTAGTCGTGTTGAATCTGTAGTCGATAGTGGATCTCTGTTGACATAAAAGTAATTTAATTTTCGTTATCATTTCTTATAATTTTCGTTATTGTTGTTTTCTAATTGGATTTGTTGTGTTTAAAATAAAAAATAATGTATTTAATTAATTAATTTATATTACATAATTATTTATTAAATAATTAAGGATTTTTTGGTACATAGAAAGGCAAATTTGTCTAGTGCTGTGATATTTCCACTTTAAGTGGTTTAATTAAATACAGAAAAATTTTTATTTGTGGAATTAATTTAAATTTTTTTTTGCATTATTTTTTCTCTCCTTACTATTGCTAAAAGTATGCAAATAATGTTTTAGAAATATAAATAAAAAAAGTAAAAAAAAAGTGAAAATATAAAATTCATATTTTATAAGATTATTATTGTTGGAAGTTATATAAAAATGGCAAAAAAAAAAAAAAAAATTACCATAATTTGTGTTTAGTGCGTGTGTGTGGTGTGTTTGCTAGTTTAATAAATTTATTGTTTATTAATATTTTACACATTTCGTAATCAAATAAAGTTTTTTTTTTTTTTTTCCTTCTTATTTTGTTTTATAAGAAATATAAAATGCAATTTTTTTCTTTATATAAAATATCTCAGGGGGGTTTTCGTAGTGTTTTATTAATTTAATGTTTAAAATTAAACGAAAAATTTATTGACAAATTATGATAAATAATTATATTATTTCCAAAAAGATTGATTAATTTTTTCTTTTTTAGTTTTTTCCTCTGTAAAATAATTCTTTTTTTTTTTCTATTTATAAACATTAAGGATTTATTTTGTGACTTATGTACATAATTTACAAAATTTAATTAAATGAAAGATTACATCAAAAAAAAAAAAAATAAATAAAATAATTAAAATAAAATATGTTCTATTAGCTCTTTGAAGAGTCTTTTTTTATTTTCTTCTATTTTTTTTTTTTTTCATAATAAATTTTTTGGCTCACATACGTATTTTTTTGTTCCCTTTATATTTCTAAATTTGTTTATTTGAAAATAGAAAAATTTATTTTATTTGTTTTTGTGAAAAAAAAAAAAAAAAAAAAAAATAATTAAGAAATTAATTAATTAATTTAAGAAAACAATGAAAATAGTGGGCTAGAGAAAGGGATTTTATCGTAAAAAATCAGATACAGCAAATTTTTTTTTTGTTGTTGTAACATTTTGATTAGATGTTTAAATGCAATAAAATTAAACTTTCTCTAATGGTTATTGGCTTTTTTTTTTCATGATTAATTTTCAACTGAATTTAGTGTTATTAGCCAACAATTTTTATTTAAATGCTTTTAAAGTAATAAATTTTGAACAAAAATAAAAAGAAAATTTGCAATCCACCTCTACCTTGAAATTAATGAACAATAAATCAAAAGCACCATTAAATAAAATTAATTAATAAAAAATCACATGACTAATACATAATTGAAATAAAAAATTTTTTACATTACTGATTATATAAATAATTTATTAACAATGTCGTTGCTATTGTTTAAATAATTTTTTGGATTACTTTGCAATAAATTGTTTTTAATTAAAAAATAATAATATATTACATAAATTTTTTTAAATTATTAATTAATTAAAATTAAATAATAACAACACACAGGAGTAATTATTATCTGTTAAAGTAAAAATATTTTTTTTTTCTTTCTCTTCTCTCTTATTCAACAATGTAATGTTTAACTGAAAATAATTAACAATTGTGTTTTAAAAAATCATGTGTTTAGAATTTACCTTAATTAGAATAAATCGTGTGACTTGTCTTACTTAATTTATTAGCATAATTGTACATTTGCATATGTTAATAAAATAATAAATGAATGCAACATAATTCATAATATGAATAAAAAATATGTTTGGGTCGTAATAAATATTCTTTTTTACGCGATTTTTTAATTAGTTTATTTTTTTTTTATCGATCATTTGTTTTTCAACACAAAATTAATTAATGATTAAGCGTGCTGTTCGGGTTACTACTGCTGTTACGTTTGTCATTATATGTTTAATAATTTCTTGTATTTTGTATTTTAAAAGAGTGTAAAACGAATTCAATTTGTTTCCATGCATTATAGAAAATAACAAGAAATTTATTTATAGTAACCGCAACAAAAAAAAAAAAAAAAAGAAGAAAAACCAACAAAAACATCAACATCAACCAGAAGGTTGACTGACGGCATAATTTTTATTCATTTCTTCTTTAATGCCTCTTTATTTATGTACACTTTTTAATGTCTATTTAATTATACGAATAAAATCTACAAAAAAAAAAAAAATTAAATGAAAAAGGTTTTTATAATAAATGTTCTTTTGAAAATAGGATATTTTACTCTGCAAAAAGAATCTGCTTTTATCCTCGAAAACCCCAAAAGTAACAAAATATATAGTTGATAAATAAAATAAAATATAAAAATAACGATGTGTTTTGTTGTTTATATAATAAAAATGAATCTTAAATATTTATTTTTTATTTTGTGTTTTATTATTTATGTTTCATATTTTAGTGTAAATTGGATCTAAAGACTTAAATTTTAATATAGCTTAATTACAATAATAAATCAAGGATATTATTATTATTATTATTATTGTTATTATATTGTAATGTTTATTATAAATGTGGTGATGCGGGACAAATGACAAAATAAAGTTAAAAAGCCTAAAAACATATTAAAAGAAAAAAAATAAAATAAAAACAACGAAGGAAATAATATTATAATAAAAAGGGAATAAAAATTTTTATTTTTATAATTCTTCCGTTGATTAAACATTTTTCTTTTTCGTTATTATTTTTTTTTTTTTAATTGAATACAATTTAAAAGAATTTAAAGTTTTAGTGATAAGTGTTGTTTGATAAAGATAAAATAGAATAAAAAATGCAGCATCATCCAGGATCATGGTACATTCCATGGGGTGTTCCATTGCAAAAAATGTTGGCATTACCGATGCATCCGGCTGCGGCGGCAGCAGTTTCTGCAACAGGATATCATCATCAACATCAGCCACAAACAGCTGCTGCGGCAGTACAGGTACCATCGGGCCAAGGAGCGCCTCATCAAAGTTATCCGCATCAAATGCATCCGGGAGCCGCTGGATTACATTCACCGGCAGCAGCAGCCGCTGCGGCAGCTATACATCAATCACTTCATCCAGCCGCTGCAGCTGCCATGTTTACACCAATATCATTGCGCGCCTTCCTAACTCCACAACATAATCATCTTAGTCTGGGTCAACAGGCTTTAACTACAGCAAATGTACAACAACAGCACACACCACAAGCTTCACAACCTCAGCCACAAACAATTCAAACGCAAACACAACTTCAGCATCAACATTCGCATCCGCATCAGCATCATACTCAACATCAACATCAACATCAGCACCAGCATCAACATCAGCATCAAATGACTGCTGCTGCAATGAATCACATAAACGGTTGTGGAGTTGGTGTTGTACCGGTTGTAAGACAAAATACCACATCAACAAATGTTGCCACTGGGACACTAATTTCTGTTAAAAAGGTAAAAAAAATGAATTATTTTTTTTTTACCTTAATCTGCTGGTGTAATTCGTTTATAAAAAGAATTTAATAATTAATTAAAATAAAAAATTTTAAAATTTACGCCGTAATAAATTTTTTATTCGCCTTTAAACTGTGGTAAATATTTCGTTGTATGACCTTCATAAATGTACGAAACAAATCAAGATCATCGTCATTTTAATTATTTTTTTCTTCTTTTGTTGTTTGTTTGTTTGTTTGGGTAATTAATTATTTTATATTTCGCGCGCTAAGAGTATTTTTTATTTGTTGTTATTGCTGTGGTGTTGTTCTGGAAATATAAAAAAAAATTAAACTTGCGTTGAATAAAAAGAAAGATTTGCGTATGGAATACCTATACGCGGTTAATAGATTGAGTTTTGTCTTGTTAACATTTTTTTTACCGGTAATTTGCTACCATGTTGATGGCTGGAATACTCCTCAAGCGACTGTGTTCTTCTCTTGTTAATTATTGTTATTAATTTTCTATGTGTTGTTTGCTTTCGTTGTTGTTGTTTTTTTTTTGCTACATAAATATTTTATTTAAATTAATAAAAAAAAAGCGAGAATTATGTGGGGATGGTTTTACATGTGATACATATTTTTGTTGATGCCTTCTAATTCAAAATTTATTTTTTTTTTAAAACACTTTTTTAGTACGTAAAAATGATGACGATATAATAATTTTTTTTTTTTTTGGCAAACGTAGCAATTATTTTATTATTATTATTATTATCAATTTTTTTTTTTTTTTATGTTTTTATTTTATATTCATGTAATATGTTGAAAGGCGATAATTAACCAGCATTAAATGCTTTTTATTTTCTGTATTCAAAATGTTAAAAATAGAATTTTTTTCATACTCAAAACGTGATAGTTCTTTTCGCTGTGTTTTGCTCTTTTTTTATTTTTTTATTTTTTATTACTTGTTATAATTTGTCTTAATTAATACTTATCATGTGTTGCTTGATATTTTTATTAATTAAAAAAAAAAACGCAAACGTTTTGTTTGCGATGCTTGGCAGAATTTTATTTATGTTGTGTGTTGTATTCGGTTAAAAGTAATCCTTTAGAAAAAAAAATACAACAATTAAAAAGGAAAGGAATTCCTTGACTTGAAAATTAAAATCTCAATATGTTGTCAGAGCTTTTTTTTTTAATTTTTTTATGTGCAATCGGCTAAATTAAAACTTTACTTAACAAAACACACGAAAATGTGTTAATTCTTAATTTATTAATTCTGGCATTTTTTTTTTTTTTTTGGTTTGTTTAATTATTTTCTATTATTATGCTTAAATAAGGAATTATGCAAATTAAGTTTTTAGATATTTATTTTGCTTAAAAATGTAGAATTATTATGGAATATAAACACAAAACGACACCCACGTATGTATTGTTTGTATAATTATATGTGTGTTGCGTTGCTGATATATGTTTCAGAAATAATATACGAAAAATAAATTTAAATAATTATCTTTAGTTGGTTTTGTTGGTTTAATTTTTCGTTGCTTTGTTAGTTTTGTAGACAGACTTTATCAGTCACCTTTTAAATTTTACTTTTTGTTTGGAAATTATTATACCGTTTAATGACGACTATATTCGATGAAACGTTTTGTAAATTATTGAAGAAGATTTTGTTAAACAATTTTGCTGGGTGTTTGGTTGGTGAGCTTTTTCTGATTTTTTTTGTTTTTTTTTTCAAAGTAATCAATACTTTTGCAAACAAGTTTTTTCCTTCTGTGATTTTTAATTTAAGTTCGTTCGTTTTGATTTTTATAGTTTTGTAACACCAGAGTGTATAAAAAGTTGAAAATTGAACAGACACGATTTAAGCATTATAATTTTCGTTCTTTAAAAACTTTTTTTTTTCGCTTGCTTTTTTCTCCCTTATTTAATTTGTTTATTTTTATTAAAGGTATATTTCAGTGTGTACTTACGTGTAATTTTCAGCATTGTTATTTCTGTAAAAAAAAAAAAAAATATTAAATCTCTCTTGAGATGTTTATGATGTTATCTGTGTATTGATTTTGGGTGAATTTTTCTTGTTTTTATTAAGCAATTTTTTATTTTATTTGAATTTATTTAATTTAATATATTTGGCAAGGTTTGTAAAAAAAAAAAGAAAAGAAAAGGTTTTCATGCTTTGGTTAAACAGCATAAAAAAAAACTGAGAAAATATTTGAAAAGAAAAACCCAACAACGATCAAGTAAAATGATAACTGATCACTACGTCTATGACAACAGAAGGACAGCAGAATTTTTATTTTCCTTTTGATTGATATTTATTTTTACAAATATTGATACGATAAAAAGTGAAAAACATGAAAATTGATAAGAAAACAGTACGTGACATTGATTTTAAATAAATGAATTGATATTTTTATAAGTACGTCACCTGATTTTTATCTTGTTTTTATTTTCGGATACCACCAAAGACACAGCACACAATTTTTTTTTCTCCGCTTTAAACTATGAATGATGATTATTTTTGTTCTTTCTTAAATCTTCAATTTGTTCTTTTTTTGTTAACCCGGCTGATACTCATTATACATTGGAAAACAAAACACAACGTGCTTTATCTCAAAATTGATATCAACAAGAAAAATTGTTTGTGTTGTTTGCCTCCATTCTAAACAAGCGTAAAAAAAAAAAAAAAGTTTTTCAATTCTTAAATTATTAGTTTCGTTAGAGGAATTCATCGTTGTCTGTCTTGTGATTCTTTTTTGTCTTGTATTATCTTTAAAAATAATTTTAGAATAATTTATAAAGGTTTTTTGTTTTCCTTATTTTTACTTTGGAATTTTTTTTTTGTTGAACAAATTAAACCAGGGAGACAATTTTAAAGGCAAATTTAATTTTTTTTTTTATTCTTTTGGTATATTATGAAGCGAATTTTTAACGCTTAGTTTGTTGGTTGCGATTCTTTTCATCCTGTGTTTGTTTTTTTTTTTTGTACTTTCTAGACACAATGAAGATACAAAAATTCGCCTTGTTTCTTATATGCAAGGTATTATAACCTGCAACTATTTTACCAGCGTAAAAAAAAAAAGATTAATCTAACGAAATTTTTAACCTAACGTAGCAGCAGCAGCAGCAAAGTTAATGGAGCTTATATGCGGTTTTGTTGAAAACATTTAGCGCGCACATCTTTAATTTTTTTTTTTAGTAATAATAGAAGGAAACCAAAAACGACAAAAAGAAATTCCACGAAACACTATAATTACTTTAAACTTGGCGTGGAAAAAATAAATAAACAAATTGTGGCTGGTTGTGTCTGCTTTAACTTTTTGTAAATTTGATTTTGGTTGTTATTTTTTTTTAACGTTGTTTTATTTTATTAGCTTTTATTTTCTTATAAAAAAAAAGAAATAAAATAAAAATAAAGGGCTATAAAGGTTTGGTCCATTCTAAGCTTATATTTATCTTAAACTTTATTTGAATCTTTTTTTTTTTTTGGTTTTTGCTTATTTTTATTTTCTGAATCGCGTACATTTTCATGGCATCAGGTTTATTAGTTGCTTTCTGTGTTTCTTTTATTTATTTATTTATTTTTATTTTGGTTGTTTTGGCCCATTAGGGGGGGCATTCATATAAGATTTGTATGTACGTACTTTTCTTTATTTTATTTTATTTTATTTTATTTTATTTTATTTTATTAGTGATGATGGTTTTTATTTTTATTTTATTGTTTTTTATACCTTTTTATTTACGAATAAATAAGAAGCTGAACATTTTTTTTTTATTATTATAAAAATCTTTGATACAAGAATAAAAATTATTTTCGTGCAGATATATAAACCACAAATAATTATGTATTAACTTTAATATAAAATTTATTATTATTATTATTCTTGTTATTATTGTTATTATTATTATTATTATTCATGATGAGGTCATTCTATTTAGTTATTTTTTCTTTTCGTATTTTAATAAATAAATAATAATACATAAAAAAAGGGGAAATAAAGCTTTAAAGCATTTTTTATGACAATTTTTCTTTTTCTTTTTAAAGATTTACCTGTTATAATGGTTTTAATTAATTACATATATAAGTAAAAAAAAAAAAAAATTAAGAATTTTTATTTTTATTTTGATTAATGACAAAACAAATTACTAAGTCGCGTATTTTCTGTGTCGCCATAATTAATTTATTTTTTTCTTTCTCTATTTTAATTTTAAAGTTAAAAAAAAAAAAAATAATTTCTTTTTCGTTTGTTACGGTGTTACGGTTGTAACGGTAGTGTAGTGTGGGCTATAACGTCTTTGCCCTTATAAATATTTATATACATTGTTGCCGGTTATAAAAAAAAATTGTTTTAAATCGATTTATATTGATTTAACAAACTGAATTTTTAGTTTTTAAAATTAAAAACAACTCAGCGAAAAAAGTTTTTTTTTATATATGTAAGTGGAAAAGAAGAAATTTTTTATTAGCTAAATCAGCGTTAATTTTTGTGTTAAATAATAATATTTTCGATGTTGAAAATCGCCGGAAAAAATATTAAATTAAAAATCTATAAAATAAAACAGAAAAAATGATACAAAACCGCATTATAATAAAAAATAAAAAAAAAACATTTTTATGCCTGGGTGTTGTTGTCGGTTAAAAAGATTTAAGTCATCATCATCTAAGTCATGATTTATAATTTTTTGTTTTTATTTCTTTGCAACAAAAAAGGAAAAAAAAAAAACTGTTTGGACAATATTTTGGTTAAAAACATATAAATAAAGGAAAAGAGAAAAAAAATAAATTATTAATAAGTGGTTTTGTCGGTTGAAGACGAAGACGCTACATTTATGTTTTTTAAATAAATTTTTTATTTTTTTTTTTTTTGTAAATACTTAAAGTGAAATTTGTTTCATTAACTCTTTATATTTATAAATAATTTATTAAAGAAAAATAAAATAAATAAAACATCGAAAATATGTTTTGAGTGAATAAAACATAACAGGAAATTTGTATAATATGCAAATGGGTAATAATGAATTTAAATGTTGAAATTATTATTATTATTATTATTATTTAAAGTGGCGGTTTGAAGTGATTTTTTTTCTTTTTATTATAATCTTTATGTTATTATAATATTCAAAGATTAGAAAAATGCATGGGATTATTAAGCATGTATTGCTCCACCTGTTTTTAAAATTTATTTGTACGTCTTTTGATTGTAATTTAAAATTTTACATCGATTGTACAACTGCGGTTATTCATTTTATGACCAAATTATCATATAAGGAGGTTTGTTTGCTAAAATGCGTCGTAGTATTGAATGAAACAGCAACTAAGCGATTAATGAGATTGGCATTACTACTAAAATTAAAAGTTCTTAAAAAAGTTCTTAAAAAAAAAAAAAATCTTTCTGAACTGCGGCAAATTTCCGGATATTTAACTGTATTATTCAATTGAATACTTAAAAATCATTTCGCTACCCACTTAACTTACAATTTACCTGTAGTTAATGTACCGACTGCTTTTATACCAAATTAAAAAAAAATAATTTCATTTTCGAGGTAAAAATAAAAAAATAAAAACGCATAGCCAACAATCTGTAAACATAATAATGTTAATTAAAATAAAAAATAAATTTTATGATTGCATAATTTTTGTATGTTTATTTCTTCGTTTATTAATAATTTTTTTATTTTTTTGTTCTTTCTGTTTTCTTTGATTAAACTTTACAACAACAACAACATAATTATTAAAGAAAAATAAAAAAAATATATTTTATTTGTTTTGCTTTTGAGTTTGTTGAACTTTTTTTTTGTTATTTTTTTTTTTTTATACAAAAATTCATTAAAACCACGTAGATTATGTAATTAATATTTTAATTTAATTAAATCTTCCTCTTCTGCTTCTTTAATCAAAAAATGTTTTGTTGTTTCTTCTTTTGATCAGATCGTGAACTATCTAATCTATATTTTGTGTCAATTTTTCGTTTTCATAGTGTAGATAATAAACTTGTTTTATTATTAAAAAAATAAAAATATTTGAATTTCCTCTTTTAAACATAAAAAAAAAAAAATAAAACAAAACGGTTAATAATACATAAATTAATTATTATTTTATATTTAGTAGCGGGAAATACCTTGATTATAGAGGTTGGGCTTATAATCCAAAAATTTAATAATGCTTTCGTTCAGTTTTATTTATTTTTGTTAATTTTCCTCTCAACCAAAAAGTCTCGTTAGATTTTATTGTACAAAAAAAAAAGTTAATTAGCAAATGAATTAATTAAAATATTTATTTTGTTATTTTCTTATTGTTCTAAGCTAAAAAAACAATAAGAAATCGGTGAAAATCAGTTTTTTTTTTTTTTTTTTGTTAAAAATAATATACAAATTAAATTAACAAGCATAATTAGTTGAGAATAAACAATTATGATGGTACATATTCTTGTTTATTTATGTAATAGTCATAATAATACGTTTTTTTTTATATTATGTGTATTATGCTCTTACAAAGTAAATGCTAACTTGTGCGCTTAGTTTGTTTTTGAATTAAAAAGAAAATACAAAATAAAAAATTTATATAAACATACAAAAAAAAAAAAATAAACAAAAGCAAACAAACATAACATATGTAGGAAGATATTAAATGAATTAAAAATTTTTGTATAAACATAAATGTTGGATAAAAAGAAGTATAAAATATTTATTTATACTAATTACAAATATTATAATAATATAATTTAATTATTATTTCAACAATAAGAATAATAGTAATCATAATAAATTTAAGTGCTATGAAACTTATTGCACGATTTATGTTTGAGTATCGTTTTATAACGAAGCAGTAGTATAATGCGAAATATATAACAAAAATATCTTATTAAATTAAAAAAAAATATATAAATTTTTTTTTGTTGTATCTCCTCTCACAATGTTTTGCATTTTAATTAAATTCAATTAAATTAAATTTTATTATAAATTATTTTTAGGGTATAAAGCCAAGCCAAACATATAGAAAATAAGTAGTATCTAAAGCAAAATAATCACATATCTCCTGATTATTGTTTTGTAAAATAATAACAAACATATGTATGTATTATGATGTTTAAATAGCAGAATAGCTCTAGATATAGAGAGAGAGCAACAAACAAAAAAAAAAAAAATCATAATAAAACTAAATTACAAAGGCAAGCAAACCAATGTTAGCAAAGTGGCTGTTTTGTTGGTTTGGATTGTGTTATTGCAAACAAGCACAAGCAGCAACCAGCCACATTAAACCCATACTACAGTTAAAAAACATTTTCGACAATTAATATAATTTTTCGTCCTTTTAAAATAATCATTTGACTATGCTGTAGGAATATTATATAACTAAATATGTTTACATATTATGTTGTCGAGATTGTTTGTGTTTTTCTATTATCGGTTTGCTTGTTTGCCTTTTTCTCTTTCTTTTTTTTGTTTTGTTTTGTTTTTTCTCTTGTTTTTTATTATATAAATTAATTTAATATATCATTCATTTATCTCTTAGTGAAAGATAAAATAGAAAAAAGAAATTAATTAAACATATTAATGATATGAATGTTGTAAACATTGCAATTATTAATTTTTTTGTTTTTTTTTTTTGGTTTTGTTTTAGCAGGAAAGCTTGCAATCAATTATTCATAGAAATAAAGCTATATGGGTATTTTTACTTTTCTCATTAATGAGAATTATTAAGTCTTTTGTGCTTTTTTATTCGGTTTATTAGACTTGCATAACACGATTACATATTTTGCGTGTGCAATTTTTCATTTTTTTTGCACTTGTTATACGAATTGAGGTTTTTTTTTCCTAAACTATAAATAATGAATTTTTCGTAATAATGCAATTACCATAAAAATGTAAAAAAATAAATCAAATGTCAAGACTACAGAAACAGTAAAAAATAAAAAAAATTCTTTATAAATTTATTTACAAATGCAGAAGAAATAAAAAAAAAAAAATACCATAAAAGCGAATATAAATAAAATTTAATGTGTGATGCACCTGCAATTTTTAGATTGTTGTTTTAGAAAAATAAAATTACCTTATGCCAATTGTTTTGTATATGCAAAGACAAATTTTTTATTATTATGACATTGCTGCTATGTGGTTATTGAGAAATACCATCGAATTTAAATATATTTTTTTTATTATTTATTATACGACGAACTAAGCTTCTCATATAACATTACGGTGATCATTGATAAAAAAAAAAAAAAAAAAATAGGTAGGTCTTATAAGTAATCAAGAGAGAAAATATTAAAACATAAATCTTACATTAAAGGTGATAAAGAAATACAAAATTTTTGTTTTGTTTTTCTGCGAGAATTATTCATTTATTTATGCTTTGTAATTATTAAAAATAACCGTTCTTATGTTATTTAAGCTGCTAAAGTATTATTAATAATTTTCCACTTAAATACAACTGATTTAAAGCAGATTATTTACATTTACAAAAAATAAAATAAAATAAAATAACAAATAATATTGATAAATTTGTTGTGTCATGATTACTTGAAACAGGTAAACGATGCAATAATAATATTATATAAAAAAAAAAAAAAACTACACTCTCTAGCGGTTGATTTGCTTAAATTGGCAAAGTGGTTTTATTTTTTATATTTTATTTTCGGTGAATGAAGTTCAATGTTCTTATTGCAACGTAAAGAAATAAATTCAAAATTGTTACTTTGGGTTAAAAAACATAAAAAATAAATTCATTTTTGTAATAATTTACAATTAAGGAAGCTTAAAATGTGTGCGCTTGTTGTTTTTTATTTTTCGCGTTTTGCGTTGGTCTTCTTAATCAGTTCAATACAAGCATAAATATATTTATTATTTTTTATTTTTTAAAATAATTATCGCAGAATTTACCGTTTATAATATATAAATGTTTAAGGAAAACACAGGTAATTTAGAAAATTATTTGTTTCTCTTCTTCACTGTGCTGTTGTACGTTATGAATTTTTTATTTTATTTTTGTTATTAATAATTATTTATTCGTAAATAATATTTTCTTTTAAATTATTGTGAACACAAACACGTTAATGTTGTTTAAGCTTTTTTTTTTCTACGTTTTAAAGAACAAGAATTTATTGAAAAATGAAAAAAAAAAAAAAAAAACATAAATAAATATATAATCAGCAATATTTTAGTTTCTTGTTGTTGCTGTTGATATCATCAATGTGATTATGTTCAATAATTGTGTTTTATTAAATACAATTAAATTTAATTTAATTCAAGTATTTATAGCAATGTAATTTAATATAATTTAATTTAATTTAAAAGAGTACAATAAAAAGAATAAAAAAAAAAATAATAATAAACCGCCAAAAGCGATAAACCTTTATTGATATAAATGTGAGCATTTCAATATAATAAATTAAAAAAAGTAGAAAAAAAAAATAACTAAACCAAAAGCTAATTCAATGACTACTCACCTTACACAATACATAAAGTAGAATTAATAACAAATAAATAAATAAGTAAACATACATTGTCGGTTGTATTGAGAGTGAAAGAATAAATAATGTTTTGAGACTACGATAGGTTTGCGTTGCGGTACGACCAAAAGTAAAAATAAAATCTTTTTGTAATTTTTTTTTTTACTATTTTTTATAAACAAAATAAAAATCACGTTGGTCATTTTATGTCTTAAAATGAAAAAAAACGAGAAAATTATAAAAAAAAAAAAAAAATAAAAGCAGCGCAAACAGGTTGTCGCGGTTCTAGCCAATCAATTCTGAATGCAAGACATTTTATATATTGTTTTGATTGTCTCGTTTGATTTTTAACTCTTTCATTGTTGATGGACATCTTCAACAGTTTTAAACAGCAGTCTTCTCCTTTTTGCTTTATTAGGCGTTTTATTTATTTCCACATATATATCGGTTGGATAAGTGAGAAAAATAATGATGTGACATTCACTCAGCTGTGTGTATATATGGCAACGTTGAATACGTTTTTATCTATAGTTGCTATTTTTGTATTCAGTATTGTTTACATGATTATTTTTTAAATAAATCAATACAATGTGCATAATATTTCATAGTTAAAAATAATAAGTTGAGATATTTTTATTTTCAAATCACGTAATTATTGAATTCTTTTAGTTTAGCGATAAAAATTAATAATTTATATAAACAATAGATAAATATCTTTTCCTTTTGTTTTTTGTTTAACTAGAATATTTTCTTTACATTATGTAATTTTTTTATTTATTTACGTGTAGGTAGATTACATAGATCCATAAATCCGGAATGTTTGCTGTGATTGGTTCAGTAGATTAAACCTTTTGGACACAATTTTATATTGCAAATTTCTTTCTTATTTCAATGATTTAGATAGTGCTAATCTACCTGTGTTAAATATCTTTGGTTTATTTAAATAAAACTTATTAAATTTCTTTGATAAGCCTATGTAATTGATTACAGTAGCATTGGTATATCTCTGTTGTAAAATTCTTTTAGTATCTTTATTGGTAGTGAAAAGTCTTAATTAAACATTTCGTAAAATTCAGTCAAATTTTATACATCAAGATCTAAGCATTGTTGTTTATTTGAATATATTTTCAACACGTTTCAGGTGTGATTTTTACCTGCTTTTATATTCACTTTCAGTTTTTTGCTTTTTTTTTGTTGATAATAATTGTGGATTAATAGTAGCATCCGGATTTTTTTTTTGCTTTTAAATCGTTTAAATATTAATTTAAAATGTCTGGATTTTACAATAATAATAATGATAATAATAATAATAATAATGCTACTAATAAATGGATAAAAAATAAAGTACTTTGCGTAATAATGATTATAAAAAAAAAACATGAACATTTAATTATAGTCAGACAATCGATATATTCTGGTGTTTGTAGGATGGTAATTGTTATTTATTTTTTTTTTTTTTGGTTTGTTAAATGCTGCTTTACTTCCACCTTGTTTTTTTTTGCTTCTGCTGTTTTACTTTAATTTTTATTATATGTATTTAGCATTTAAATGTTCTGTTTTTTTATTATTATTACATTTTGATTATTATTATTTCTTTAATTATTTTGTAAATAATCGTGTGTTTGTGTGTGTGTGTGTGTTTATAGTAGCGAAGTGTTATTGCGTTCAGAAGAAATTAACAATTATTTGAATGCTTATAAAAATAGACATTTCATTCAGTGTTCATCAATGATACATGATTTGTTTACTATTATTGCTACTTTCAAAAAGAAAAATTACTTTTTTTTTAATTAAAAATAAAATTAATTTTTTCCTTTTTTTAATTAGGAAATGTTTTTGGAAATAGTTTGTGTATTTTACCTAGCTAATGAGGAATCTTTTAAGTATCGAAAATATAAGATAATAAACATTGCGAAGAAATGTTTCTTTTATTGTTTTTAACAAAATTTTTATGCTGTAAATTTTTTTTTTATTTTCTGCACTAAAGAAAGTTTTTAAATTAAAGCTTGAAGTAGTCGCTACGTTAATTACTTAACTTACCCCGAGGAAAACGTTGTAGAGTAGTTTTTACAACATGACTGTAATTGAATGCAAATCGAGCAAAATTATTTTATTTTTATTATACAATAAATCAGAATTTTATTTTTTCGTTTTTTTTTTTTATAAACGATAGAAATTTGTGAATAATGTTCAGATTTTTATATTTAATATATTTTCGTTGATGCAATTTTTCTATAAATTAAAAAAAAAAATGGAAAATTTAACTACGTGACAGTAATAAATCTCTTTATTATTAAATAATTTTTTAAATAATTAAATTTCTATAAATATTTAATTAAAACAATACAATAAAGAGTCACATTTTTAATGTTAATTAATTAGCGGATCTTTTTTTTTATAAATTTATTTATTATATGTTTTCTTCATTTTGTTATTTATAATTAATTTGATTCAGTATTAATTTAATTAAAATTTTTCTCTATGCATTTTATACTATGATTGTATTGCTTTTATTATTTTTATTATTATTATTTTCGTGCAATTTAAAATGTAATTAACTTTTGTGAATAACCTTGGCATTTTTTATTTTTGTATTAATATAATGCTGTATTTTTTAAATCATTAAATATCCACAGTAATTCTTTTATCATCATTGATATGCCCTGTGTTATTTAATTATGCTATTAATGAGAACGCATTGTGTTTTATTAATTAATTCGTTTTTTTTTTGTATATTTTATCTATAAGCAATTGTATTACTTATTGATTAAGATTATCTGTGTTTTATATTGTCAAGTGTTAAGTATGCATTAAATTGCATTTGATTTTCTGCAAAATCAAGTTTTTTATTTATAGCTTTTATTTTATATTATCTTATACTGAAAATTTATTACCTTTATCTTTTGTACAAATTTTTAATTTAGTAGTAGCTTTCGCTACTAATTTGTGTGTAATAATTTTATGAATGTCACAACACTGCTGATAAAACCATTATAACAAATAATTTCCCTAATCAAAAAGTAAATAAATAAAAGCAAGCAAGACAAAAGGACGACATAATAATTCCTTCAAATAAAAAAAAAAAATGATAATAATAATAAAATGAAACGTGAGATTTTTGTTTATTAACCGAAAAAATAAAATTCACTTTACATATCTGCATTGCGTCATATACACATACTTATTTTATATAATTATGTCTATTGCATTGCGTGACATTTATTTGTTGCATAAATACAAAATTATTTTTTTTGTTTTGTTTTTCACTATTAATATATTATTTTTTAACATTAATTAAATTTAATTTGTGGCTTATAAATTTGTGGTTAATAAATTTATGTTAATGCTGGTGGTTGGATTTGTTGGTTGAATTGCTTGCGGGATGTAAGAAGTAACAACCAGCAACACTTATTTATATATGAATTTTGTGAAGTGGTGTATAAGCTTTTATTATTCATGCTGTGTTTTTGTTCTTTTTTTTTTTTTTCTATATTCATTGTAATTTGAATAAAAGAAGTGAATTTTCCTTCTATTTTTGTTTTTTTTTGTTATTTTTTATAATAATTGAATGACATTTCGTTAAAGTATTCTATGCTAAACTTTTTAACATAATCAATTTGTGTTTTTTTTTCTTTTTTGTGAATATAATTCAAACTAGGATATATGCCGCCAAATAACCATCAATGTTTGTACGTGATTTAATATTTTAGTTACTTACGAATATGTTTTTTTTTTCTGTATAAATTTCTTTAAGTTTAGTTAGACTTTTTTAAAGCTTTTTTTATTTTGTTTTATTGCTTTCCGTTTTAAAAACAAAAATTAAAAATTCGCCTTTAAAAGGTGTTATCTTTGAAGAATTCTTTTCAATTAATTTCGTTTGACTTTTTTCCATATTTAATTTGCAGAGAAAAAAGGGATAAAATAAAAGGTACTTTGTTGTATTTTGAGCATAAAATTAAAATAAAAACAATAAAATGAAATAAGAAACCAAAACAAAATACGGCGACCTCATTCAGGCTCGTTTATGCGAATCAAAATCGATTAATCTGCAAACAGAAGAGAGTAAAAAATATAAAAACGTAAAGAAAAAAAAATGTGAATACAGTAATGTGATCGTATGGTGGCTGTTATTATTACATAAAAACATATTAGAAAAAGTGTAATAACAAAAAAAAAAAAAAAAACTATAAAGCTTTACTTAGCTTTGGTTGCGTTTTTCTTTTAAACTTTTCAACAATCAAAATAAGAGAAAATAAATGAAATATAAAAAAAGCGGAATAACAATCTAAAAGTTTACCCATTATGCTGCTTTCATTTGTGTGTGTTTTTTTTCTTCTCTCTTTCTATGTGTTATTGGTTGTAGCTTTAAGCTTTGCTGTATACACTTTTAACAAGTAGAAAAATAAATATTGTCAACTGGTGAAATATTTTTTTTCTTTTCTTTTCGTCATTCTCGTATTTTATAATAAACTCTAAATACCGTGATTTATTTATATAAATAAATTTTTCAATTAAATGATAATTAGGCATGAAATTAGAATTAAATAATTAAGAGAAAAAAAAATAAAGAAATGGAAAATTACATTTTATTTGGTAAATAAACGAAAAGGAAATTAAAGCGTAAATTTTCTTGTTAATAGAAACATTTTTTCTGTTTTTTTTTTCCGTCTAGTAATATTTTTTATTTCTTGCTATGAATGATGATGACAAAAAAAAATAAAAAAAATATGGAAAATCAACAACCATTTAGAATATAAACTAACTTAAATCCTGCATGTGGAATAATATTTTTTTCTTCTATATTAAAAAGAAAAACAGAATGGAAAAAAATATTTTCATTTGGTTTGAAATCTGTATTGGAAATATGCCAACAATATGAAACAAAATATTGAATTTTTTATTTTTTATAAGTATATTTGTGTCAAAAATATAATAATCATAATAATTATGTTATATAATAATTATTATTTTTATTTTCTTGCGAATTAATTCCGTTTTTTTTTTTTTTTTTTTTTTTTTTTTCATTTATTTTGTTTTGGTCGATTGTATTTTAGTAATTAAAAATTTTTGTTTTGCTTTTTACTTGATTATTAATGTTATTAGCAATGGTAGATGATTATTATGCGTTAATATTGTGATGTGAAATGTGTCCTAATTATATTTATGTTTATTTGTTTTTACAGCTTTTTAACTAATTTAATTTTAGCATAGTATTTTGTTTGGTTCTGTAAAAAAAAAATTTCTTTTCTTTTTTTTTTGCTTTTCTATTTTTATTTCTTAATTTGTTTTTTGATTTTTGTTTGAGCAATTAATATGACTTAAAAAAAAAAAGATTAATTGATTGACAGTTTTTTTTCACTATTATACATTTATGAGCATCCTGATATTTAATTAAATTAAAAAAGAAGAAGAAAAACATTTAGACTGCTTTTTACATTTCGTACAGTCATTTAAAATTTAAAATAATAACAAAAAAAAAAAAAATATTAAGCAAATATTATTAATGAATTCATTTATGAATGTTTTTCTCTTTATTTTTTATTTTGTTTTTTTTTTACAAATACACCTCCCACAATATTTTCTTTAGCACGCGACCACACGTATACTAATAAATAGACATCGCGTATCAACATCTTCATAAATGCGGATGATGTATTTCTTTTCTTTTCGTTTCGTTTTTTTTTTTTTTTATATTTATTTTTGTTTGTTTTGTATTTTGATTTGTTATGTAGAAACATGATAAATTCTTATTTTAATTTTTTTTAATTTATTACACGTTGTGTTTGTACGTCTAGATGTGGTTTTTTTACGACTAAGTGTCGATTAAATGTCATCCAAAATTATATTACTTGCATAGAGATAAGTATTTATGTATTTGGCATTCTGCCGGATTATTTGTGTTGTAGACATTTTTCGAATTAAATTAATTTGTTTAAATGAAATGCATATGTGACTTTACTTGTTGGTAGAGTGAAAAAGCTTACCATGAAAAACAGAAGAAAAATAAAAAAAAAAAAAAAAAAAATTACCTTAACGGGCCCTCTAATTTTATTGTTTTTTAAATTAATTAATTACTGTTAAGGTATTTTTTAATTAAATATTTCAATTGAATTGAATAAATGTTTGTTTATTTGAATATTTATATTTTATTTTGTTTTTCTATATTTCATTCATGTGTAATGTAGGATGTTGAGAATTATTTTACGATTTAATAAAAATGTTTGTTTGCTTATCCGTGATTTTTATTTATTTTTTATTAGCATATAACACACAAATGATTTCAATTAACTTTTTATTTATTATTATTATTTTTTTTTATTAAATTAGCTGATTAAAAAAATAATAATGTATGAATAAAAATGTTAATATAAATGTAAAACATGTGTAATGTGCAAGCTGAAATTATTATTAATTAATTAATTTATATATTTATTTATTTACAACTGGAAATGTGAGAGAAAGATAAAAATGCAAAATTATCAAAAAATAGGTGTAGAATAGATAAATTACTTTATACATGATATTTTCGCGATATAATTAATGTTTTTTTATTTTTATTTTTATTGCTGTTTTTAAATTTTAAAAATGTTAAAATTTTATTTATTTATTATTATTTCAAATCTTATTAATAAAAATACATTTTGCGAGTGAGTTTATTGTTAATTTTGATTAGCAGTAATCATTTATTTTATCTTAAAGTTTGTAGATGGTTGCTCATCAATTTTATTTTCGTTTTTGAATTGATTTTTTATTTTTGTTAACTTTAACCCGAAATAATTATTTTGTAAAACTAATTTGAATTCGTTTAATCGATCAGATAAACCGCTTGTAATTGCATTATTTCAGCATTTGATTAAACTTTTTTTTTAATTTAATAAAATAGTTAAAATGTGTTTGTTGAAAATTACCACAAAAAAAAAAAAATTCACTCTAATAAAATAAAAATTTATTAGCTTCGACAGGCGCGCCAGTAACTATAGTTTTGTGTTTGAAATAATTCGATAAAACACAACAAAAAAAAATAAATAACTGGGTGGCCATCAGTGATTAAAAATAATACAGAAGAATACACAAAATAAAACCACAATTATCAGTAAAATTTATTTTTAATTATTATAATAAATTTTCACTAACCTTTCTTATAAAAATCTGTTTGTAAATTTGTTTTCTGTGCTTTATTTATCTAATGGAAAATTTTTGTATTTAAATAAATTCTTAATTAATTAATTTCTTCTTGTTTTTATTATTTTTCATTTTTTTTCGTTAAATAAAAAGAGAAACATTTTTAAATGAAATAAAATAAAATCTATCAACTAGACAGACAACAAGCACCAGACACAATAATAAATTTGAAACTTTTATTCTCTCCTTGTTTTTATTTATTTTTTATTTTTTTTCTTGTCTATCGCAAAGTTTTTCTTTTCTTTTTCATTTATTAATTTATTTTTTTATTAAATAAATGATGCAATAATCGTATTATAGCAAAAATGAAGAAGAAGAACAGAAACTTGCTAAAGTTGTAAAATTTTATAAGAAAACGAATACGAAAATATTTTCTTTACAAAAAATAATAATCCTTGATTAACTATATTCGAGTATTTTATTTATTTATTTATTTCTTCTCTGTTGTTAAAGAAATTAGTAAAATTAATTAAATTAAAATAAAACAATGCGTAATGAATCGAAAAAAAAAAACCTTAACAACCGCACGTGTAGCGTTTTTTTAAGAAAAATAAAATTAAATAAATTTATTTTTTTCTTTATCGTATTCTTCTTATAAAAAAATGTTGGGAAATTAAATGAAAAAGAAAAAGACCCTGGCTAAAAAGTGTCTTCAATTTATTTAAGAAATTACAGTCATTGTCTGTATTGTCTAATAACGTATTCTATTTTTATAACTTAAATCTGCTGATTTGTATGTACATGGATCCCCTTTGATATTTGCTTTTACTATTTTTATTCAAAAGTAATTTAAAAAAAAATGGGTAATCTTTTATTGAAATTCATTAGAATTAAATCTAATCTAATGTTACCTAACCTACCGATCACTAGTTTATTAATTTTGTTTTACCTTTAAAAATATATGTGTTATGGACGATATGATAACATTTTAACATACATAAACAGACACAATATGAATAAATTACGAAAAATTGCTATCCTGAATACTAATTTTGATGAAATTTACTCTGATACAGAGATACTGTGGTTTCTTTTTCAATGTCCGATTAAGAATGAATTTTCTTGTTTAATAATTTTACATTTTTCTATGTAGAGCCCACCAAAATATTTAATAAACTCTAGATAATCAGCTAACAAATGCTAAAAATAATCACATCGAGCATATGGTCTTGGCCTTTTTTTTTTTGTTCTCTCAATTATCCACCATTTTCCCTTTTAATGTAATTTTTCTTTTAAATAAAAAAAAATACGTGGAAAACAAAGAAAATATTTGTAGAAAAAGAAAATTAAAATGAAAATATTAAACGACGACGTACGTCAGTCAAAAAAAAAAAACATTTTTTCTAGGAATTTTGTATCTCTGTCTAATGTGGGTGATATTTCTAAATATTTAACTGACTATTAATTATAATTGTTTTTTGTTAGTTTTTCTTCTAATTTTTTTTTTTTTTGTTTTACGTTAATTAAATTTAATTAATTAATTGAATGCTAATGAAATAATTGAGTGAATTTAATTAAAATAAATTAATTTTTCCCTTTGCATTATTGGTTGGGGAAAATTATAATAAGTAATTTTGGGGAGTTGTGATTTTTTGTGTTTTACTGCTTTTAATTATTTTTCGTTGTATTTTAGCTGAATTTTAAATAGTTTTTGTGGTTTAGTGATTTAATTTTTGATTTTCACGTTAAAAGATATTTCAATTAGATTGTTTTGTAAAATTAAACAGAAAAAAACAATTCAATCTCTATTGGAATTATTTAGTAACATACATTGATTAGGATCAAGAGTTTTATCATAATTGTTTTTATTATTCTGCTCTTTATTGATTTCGTATATTACATTAATTTGGCATTTTTCATAAATCCACGACCTAATTATGTTTTTTTAAATTTTTTTTTTTAGTTTAGTAACGGAAAAACTAAAATTCTATTAATGAGATTTTATCTCTGTGTCTTATTTAACATAAATTTTATTTAAAACAAGTAAAAATAATATTTGTTTTGGTTTTACTACTATAATTAGTATTTTGTTTATTTAATTGTAGTATACTTAATTAGTATATGAAATGAAATAAAAATAAAAACAAATTAGAATATAAATAAATAAATTTAATTATAATAATAATAATAATATTAATATTTATTTTTCTTATATTTATATTTTGATGTCTGGTTAAATTAACTAATGTTCACTTGCTTACATTTATTTTTTTTTTATTATTATTTTCTTGGCTCTTTTCATTAGATTTCTGTTTTTATTATTATTATTTTTCTTTTTTTTTTTTTTTTTTTTTTATTTAATTTTGCTTTTTAGTATACATTTATTTATTTATTTATTATTGTATGTTTTATATCTATTTTACTATTTATTTTTTGTTTTGTTTTGCTTTGTTTTGCTGATTGTATGTCGTTAGATTAAATATATAACTCGTATACTGTGTAGAGATGTTTAGTTAGTTAATATTCAGTACAGTGGTTGGTGTAAGAAAAATGGTTAAAATTTTGTTAAATCAAGCTTAAAGAGAAAAATGAATTACCTTCGTGGTTTTATCTTTAATATGAATTTTTTTTTGGTATCTAGAGAACTTACTGTATGTTTTATATAAATATAGAAAATTGTGATGTTCAAGTATTAAAAAACAAAAAAAAAACAAAAAGAATCGTACAAAGAATAGAGAACTTAAGAAAAATAAAATTATAAATGAACAAAAAAAAATGAAAAGAAAACGAAAACTTCTGTCTGTAGATATATATCGCTAAATCTATTTTCAGATCGTTACCCAAAATTACTATATGTCTATTCTTATTCAATTTTGATTTTATTTTGTAGTTTTACTTAAGTATTTTTCAAACATAGAACATGATGTTGCTTTTTGTCGTTTATTGTTTATTTTTGCTTGAATACAATTATATTTATTATTATTATTATTTTTGTTGTTATGTTAATATGTTAATGCATATGTATAGAGAGATATGTATGTATATTGAAATTGCGATTATTATAGTTTTAGTTTAAAATTAATTTAACCATACAAAAACATATATATTATAATAATCTTGTCTTAAATGTTATAATATTGTATAAATTAAAGTAAATCAAAAAAAAAAAAAAATAGAAAAGAAAAGAAAAGGAAAAACATGTTGATGTCGATGAAAATTCTTTTTATTACTTTATAATATTAAGATTATTTCGTAGAATAGCGCATATGTGAGTTAATAGATTTTCCTCTTTTTTATTGCTGTTGCATTTAACTATGAAATTCTTTAGATCCGGTTACTTTTTATAACTCCGGACAATTATAAATATCATAAAAAAATACTTCTGGATTTAACCTATATACTAGATTGACTGTAAAAATCGTTCCAGAATGTAATAAGTTTTGAAAAAAATAAAAACGAATTAAATTTTTGATTTATTTTGCTGCAAAAATATTTTCTTTTTTCAAACAAGCATTTTGTAAAGTTAATTAGTTTTCCTGAGTTATTATTGTTTTAATGAAAAAAAAAAAACTTGATGTCGTTTTAAATTAAGTAACAACACATGCATATGTTAAGTCATGTAATGTTTAAATTTTTTTTTAATTTATTATTTTTATTATTAAAAATAAATCATAAGGATAAAACAGAAAAAGTTTCGTGCCTATGCCATGGAATTTCTTTTTTTTTTTTTTATTAAATTTAAATTAATTATAAATCGTAAATTAAGTTAAAAATTATGTTAGAGGTAGGTTTAGTAAAAAAAACATATTTTTTGTTGATTAGTAGTGAAAAGTCATTAAAAAGTCGTGAAGGACATTTTTTTTTTGTTGGTAAATTTCTCCTTGAAAAGGAATATTTTGTTTTTGCTCCATAATTTTATTACGTTTCTTCTATTTATTATTAAATTTTTTTTTCGTTAAAAAAACATATTTTGGGCACATTCATGAAACATGTTTATTGCTATAAATGTATAAAAACCATAGAATAATAATAATAGAAAACAGTAGCAAAAGAATAGAATACGTGTAACTATATTTGTCTACTGTCAATACATAAGTCACATATTTTATGCAAAATAGAAGAAAAAAAAAACAAAATCTTGTCGTCATAATTCATAAATATAAATATATTTTTAATAAAAAATATAAAGCAAAAACAAGAAAAATTATTGAACTCTTAAATTTTCAATAGAAAAAATATCCTCTGCCTGCAATAAAGTTTTCTCTGTGAAAGTTTGTGTGTGTGCTTCGTGTCTTTATTTAAGATTTATTGTTATTTTATGTCCTCACCAGCATAGAGACATCGAACAGATGTCGTCGTTACTATGGGAGATAAAAAATTACTTTTTTTTGCTGTTTTAACCCATTTTTCTTCATTTTCATCTTTTTTTCCGTTTTTTTTTTCGTTGGTCTGTTTTGTATTTCAATCAATGGAGCTTTTATTGTTCTTTCTCTTCTTGTTGCACGCATTATTTTGATGAGGGAGGTTTTTTATGTTATTCAAACATTACGTTATTTAAATATTTGTATATTTACAACTAGGAGTATAATGAGATTTTAATTTTTATGCTACATTCTAATTTATGTATTTTTAAGTATTTTAAATTTTGTGTTAGTTAATAAACACTCGATATAACACGTTATTTATTTGTAACCTAAAATATTTTGTGTATCTACCATTTGCCACAATAATGTAGAGTCCGTCATTACTAAAGAATTTTAACAACGAATTTTTTATATCTGCTTAATTAAAATAATTTAATTAAATAATCTTCATAAATTATGTTGTAATTATATAATTTTTTAATTAGATAGAGAATTGTTACGATGAAATTTAAGGAAAAAATAATAAAAGGGTCACTTGCCATCAATTATTACCCTTTTATATTATATCCTATCTCACACTGATTATGTATTCTTGTCTTTCACTTGTGCTTCATCCTACGCTTAGTATGTATGATATTTTTTGGTTTTCAATAAACATTTTATTAAAGAAAAACAAAAATACGTTAGAGATTGTATTAAATCATAAACAGGTAACAAGAAATTAAACAAAAAAAAAAGATGGAAAAACATTTTTTTCCCCTGTGCTTTTGTCTACTTTGTGAAATTTATACTTTACAGGGAATTTATACTTTCTTTTAATAAAATTAGTACAAATTGACTTCAATAAGATTAATGTGGTTAATTTACGTTCAAAACTTGTTTTTTTTGTGTGCTTTCTTATCTTTTTAATTTAAATTTTTGTTTTGTTGATTTGTGTGTAATAGATATATAAATAAATTTATTGATAATTAGATTTTGTTGGATATTTTGTATTATTTAGCAATCTTAACCGCATAATTTAATGTTTTTTTTATAAAGTAAATTCGTATAGAAATATAAACTATTGTATTGTATTTAAAAGCTTTTGGTAGGATTACATAACCTTTGGTTATTTAATTTAAAACAGGCTTATGGTTATTAATAATATATTTCTATTATCCGCGTTGAACAGTTGGATTTTTTTTTAAATATAATAGTAGGAAAATCATAGTTTTAATTTGTGTTGTGCTTACAATTTATTTAAGCTTTAAGTTATTTAAAACATAACAATCCTGTCAGTTTTCATTTAGAATTGTTTGAAACTATATTGTGACTATTTATTATTAATGCACGATACGTTTTAATAACAATAGGAAGTGTTAAAATTTAATTTATTTAATAAAAAGTCAGGCTATGCGACAAAACACTCATATTATGTGTGTTGATCGTTTTGAGCAATTTTGTTATAATAATTATAGTAAATAAAAAAATCGTCACGAGTCAAACTTTTTGCTTTTTTTTGCATTTCAACTGGCTGTTTTATTTTTCTAATAACAATATTTTTCATTAAGTGAGTGAGCTTAACGCGTATCATTTTTTTGTGTTTATATGTGAAGCGTGACTTTTAGAGTAATTCGTTTTTTTTATATAATTGTGCTTAAATGATAACTAATTCATAAACAATTAATCAAATATAGAATTAATATCACGCTTGTCTAGTCGCGCTTAAAATATGCAAATGAATTGCCTTTATGTCGAGACTTTAATTATATTTAGTACTATAAATACTGTGGAATTAGTTCAATTCTCTTTATTTATGTAAACTCAATTGATAAGTTTATTTAGTAAATGCAAGTGGAGACGCCAGGTGAATGTAATTTTATACAAAAAATTTAAAATTTCCATTAACTTTTTTTATTCAACATATGACTCTTGTCATATAATTTTTTTTTCTTATAATAAAAATAATAATAATTTATACTACTTAGTAATAATAGTAATAAAAATGTTGTCGAAAGAACAAAAAAAAAAAAAAACGAGACGAGAATCAACTGAAAACTTTTATTCTTTATAAATTTTAAATTGTTTGTGCTGCTTTTACGCTACTATATAGCGTAGGTGTATAAATAAAACTTTTTTAATTATTTCATTTTTCATTTTTCGCCAAGTTGTAAAAGTTTATTAGAATACTTTTTTTTTTGTATTTTGAATAAAATTGATTTATTTAAAAATATTCCGTTGTGTACTTTGTTCAAATTCAATTGAATCGTGCAAGTTTAATTTTAATTTTTTTTTTTTTCGTCTTTAAATCAATAAAATTTTCTTTTCTTTTTTTTTAATAATAAATATTTATTTTAAGGAAAAGTATGTTACACATAATTTTTTATGTTATCTACTTGCTATGTAATAAATATTGTTTGCAACAAAAAAAATTCAACAAGTTTGTTGTTGGTTACCAAGATTTGTTTATAATTTTTTTGTACTAGATAAACTCAGCAACATACGCTACATAAGTCTCTGTCAATATGAGGGTTGGTTGGTTGGTTGCAGTTTGTTGTTTATTCAAAATAATGTTAATAAAAAGACAAAGTTATATCCTTTTAAACGATTTTTATCCTTGTTTTTTTTATCTCTCTGTACGCAGAAAAAAAAAACCATTTGCTGGACTTGAACGTTTTTTTTTTTTTATTAATTTTCCATTGTTCTTAGAACGAGCCACCCATAAGTAAATAGAAAATAGTATATAAAACGTGATTTAATTCGATTTGATTAAAATAAAAATGGCAAGTTGATATTATTTTTTGTTTTATTTTTATGCTTACAACATTGTTGGCTATATAGATAAGACACGAAAACAATATAAAAAAATGCTTTTTTAATAGCTTTGTTTAAGTAACAAACAAAATGGTAGCAAATAGTTACGGAACAATTTTTTTTTTTTTTACTGAAAATCATTTTGTTTATTATTTTATTTAAATAAAATTAATTTAATAACAAAGAAAATTACTTTGGCAAATACAAAAAAAAAAAAAAAAAACCCGAGAAACAGGCAAACGTTGATTGTATTTTAATGTAAACAAGGTAGAAAAAAGTATTTACAAAGTAGATTAGATTGTAATTATCCTATGTGTTGTAAGCTTTTATTATTTAAAAAAAAAAAAAGCAGAAAACATTTTTTTTGTATGTTTATAATCGTTAATTGAAATTATAATGCCTATGTGTGTTTAAATTAAGATTAATATTCCTGTATGGTAGGGAGCAGCAGTTTGAATGTGCAAAGGGTCAAATTGTTTATTAAAAGTTAGCTAAATTTATGTGGTCGGTGTTCTTTTTTTATTTTATTTTTTTGTGTACATATAAAACATGTTGCTGGTAAATTTATGTTTAAGTTTTTTCTTTTTTTTTTCTTTGGTGTATGAATATGCTAAGTAATATCCTTAAGAGTTATTTTGGTTGAAAATTCTTCATTTGACCATATTTACAACGTTTTTGCATTAATACTTTGCCTTGCATACCTTTTTTGGTAGGAATTTTTTCTTTTCTTTATTTTACTTTTATAATATAAGCTTGTCGTTGGTGTTTGTTTTGTTGGTTTGTTGTAAATCGATGAATTTGTCTATATTAAAGCTGGTGAAAAAAAAAGACGAGTTTACCAGTCTATAAAATTTGACCCATTTAACCTTAAAAAAAACGAACGTAAAAGAAATTTTGGTTATTTTATGTATTGTAATTCCCTGGTGATCAAACTACTAGTGTTATAATATTGTTTGGAATTAGAACCTTCGACTTAACTACTTGTTTAACATGAATCCGTTATATTTTACTTTAAAACATTTTTTTTTCTTTGTCTTTATAATTAATTAATTTACAATTTTGTTTATTTATTTATTTTTGATTTTTTTTTTTATATTATTTTTACAGATTTTATCCGATAAAGATAAAACAAAATTAGTTGCTGTTACTGAGAAGCGAAAAGCTGAAGACGGTGAACAGATTAAAGATTTGAAAAAGGTAATTGATTTATAATTATTTTATAAGGTGTTTAGCAATTGTATTTCTCCTTATAAAGCTCTATTTCCTTATTTAGTTACACCTGAATGCAATAGATTAATAACTATTTTCCACTATTTATAGTTAACAAAGTCGTTGCTTAAAACAAATTATAATTACAATTGCATACATAATTGAATTATTGTGTATTACTTAAAAGCATTTTATAAGTAGTATTACTTAATATAATACTGTGAAAGCTTGTTTAAATAAAAATAAATAGTATTCGGTGATAATAATATAATTATTACATGAGAATTTATTATGTGATGAAATTTAAATATTATATTTGTGATACAAATGATGTCACATTTGTATTCTATTTTCTCATCTAATGCATAACATAAAGAAATTACTTTTTAATTAATTCTTCAAAAGTTGTTTGTATGTGTGTGTGTTAACACAATTTTTGTTACAATTTAACAATTTAAATTATTATTTTACATTACGATAAATTTATTTAAATGAAATTCAAAATGAACTTTGATAACAGAAGTAGTAGAGAAAAAAGAAAAAAAAAAGTTTTGTATAAAACATTTAGAATGTGTGCTTTTTTAAATTTAAAGTTTACTTTCATCAAACAGAAGCTTAACCAAATAATAATAATAATAATAATAAAAAAATAAAATAATGTCATTTCGTACATATATGGTGGTATATAACTAGAGAATAGTTTCTATTTAATACCAAAAATGGTTTTATTTCTGTTGTAAATGTAATAATACAGAAGTATAGAAGAAGAAAAATAAAAAAGCATTAATACTAGAATAATAATGGAAATAAAAACTTTGCGTGTTATTACATAAGCTTAATTTTACATCACTGTTGTCAACTTGTTTGTTTTTTTTTAGTAAATTTTTTATTTTGTAATTAAAATTCAAATCTTTTCTCTCCTCTTCTGTTGTGATTATAAATATTTATTCGTAATACATAATTTAATTGTATTATAATTTCATATAATTAAATGAGTAGTTTGATTAACATCAATCTTTGCATCTTATTGCATTTTTAATGTGGTATACGCAACATAGCAATAAAGTATTAAGCAGTATTATGCTTAGGGAATTTATTTCCGTTAGGGATTTAATGGGTTTTTTTTTCATTTTCTTGTCGTTTATTGTTGTCAATTTAACAAGAATGCAAATTTTGGTGATGAATTCATTAAAAAAACAAAAATAAGCAAAATAAAAGAAAAAACTAAAGAAATAAATTTTATATACGTTTAAATAGTTGTAACGTTTCGCTACCACTAAATCATTGAATGAATTTAAGAATAGTAAATGGAGTTAGTTGCAAGAAAACAATAAAAATAAAAAATACAAAATTTCATCATATAAAAACGTTGTGAAGAGAAAATTTGTGGCAAAATGTAAATAAATAAATGAAGTGACTGTGGTGTTACTCTCGTGATTAATAAAAAATACATGTAAATGTCTTCTTTTTTTTTTCTTTCTAAATACTCATGACAATTTTATTGATGCTTCTAAATTCATTCCCTATAAAACCATGTATGGCTTGTCTTTAATTTTTATTTATTTAATACCTTTTCCTTTTAGTTACTCTTTAGTTATCTCTAGTGAAAACACTTTATCCATTAACACTTTTGAAAATTGTTTTTATTTTTTCAGTTTGACTTGTTTATATTATTTAAATGAGTTTTTGTCTTAAAATAAATTTTCGTCAATTTTCATTTAAAAATTAATTACAGTTGGCGGGCCAACTGAGAAATTTAATGAATTAAACGCGGTTAAAGTTAATAAAAGCTTAGTCACTTGTTGTATTACTTTGTTCTTGTTTACTTTTATCAAACATATTTTGTAGAAATTATATTTTTTTTTTTATTAGATTTATTATTATTAATGACTATAAATAGCAATTTCCAATTATAAATAACAAGAAATTGTTGTTAGGGAAAATTGTTACCAAGAAATTTTCTATTTTACTTTACTGTTCGGTTTGATAAACAATAGTTTTTAGGTGACTCATGAACATTTTCTATTTTTATTTTTATTAACTATTTACGTTTTATTTTTATTATATTTTTTTTTTTGGTATAAGAATGATGATTCCAAAATGATTATCTTTAAAAAAAAAATACAAAATTGCTTTACAAGATACACATTTTTTTTTTGTTGTCTTCTTTTATTTTCATCACCGTACATCATTTTGTGTTTACTTTTATTTATATATTTGGATGGTTTTAACGAGACACATCGACCACCCTCCTTGATAAAAAAGAAAAAAGTTCACCGAAAAAGAAAAAAAAAAAAGAAGGAAATCTCAAATAAAGAAAAGGAAATAGCGTAACAAACACAATAAAAAAAAAATAAAGAAAAAAAGCAAAACTCCAAGGAAACATATCTACACAAATATAACAAGGAAAAAAAAAAGAAAAAGTTTCAAATGATATAAATATAAACCGGGTGAAAAAACGTAAAAATATGTTTATTTATATATCACATTACACACACACAGTATCGTTGTGTTCTTGTTGCCTCAAAAGTTTATTTATTTATTTTTCTCAATATTTTGCTCCTTTTATTTATTTATTTTGTGTTTTTGTTTTGTTTTGGTTAAAGATTCTATTGGAATTCTATTGAAGATTTATTTCAACTTAACACAACATTCCTTTACTTAATATTAGTTTATTATTTTAAGAGTAGCTCACCTAACCTGATTATTGATAAAGTGTTATGTGTTTTGCGTAGAATTATACGATTAATTACTTTAAAAAATGGTAAAACAGGTAGATAGATAATATGGTGTTATACAAGTGACTTTGTTTATTATTAAACATCTTTGCAATGTCGTTAAGCAAGATACTTTAGTTTAGTTTAGTTTTATGCTTTAAAATATGTTATTTATCTGATGATAACGCTTTAAAGCTCGTTTATTTAAATTTTTTTTTACCAAAAAAAAAAAAAAAATGAAACAGTCGAACCGTAATGAGTGACGTGGTGATTCTCTAAGGCATACATTGATTATGTGACAGAAATTCTTACGTTTTTAGTTATTTTTAATTTTAGCCTTAAATACTTTTTTGTCATTATTTTAATGACTTGATGACTATGTTACAGAGTGTCATAGCTTATATGCTGTTAATTGATCATTGTTGAGATTTATGAAAACAAGTATGCTTTTATTTTTGAATGAAAAGTTAATTAAAGTCCTAATAAAGTTTTACGATCGAATAGGTTTGTTAGTTGAAAGCAGTTGTGTGAAATGGTTTTTAGAGAAAGAAAAAATCGAAAAATAAAACAAGAACACAGAACTGTGGTGAATTTTCCATCATATAAAAGTCGTCTATAACGTGCTCTCGCATTAACCACTGGTTTGAGGTTTAACAAACTATAGCCGCACGTACATTAAAGTCAAATTCATCAACAATGTATGTGCTTGAGTCATTTCTTGTTTTTTCTTTCGGTTTTTACACCTTTAAGCTTAAGTTTTATCAATCGATTTTCATTGGCGTTTTTTTTCTTGTTTTTTTATTTTTAAAGATGGTGAGAAATTTTCGTTAAATAAATAATTTTTTTAATTTTATTTTGTTACAGGCTAAACTTGAAACAAAAGCTTTAAAGGCAAAACGTCCAGGTTTCACTGATGACAGGTACCATGAGACATCTTATTACATTGAAAATGGTTTGTTTGTTTATTTATTTATCCTAAAATTTTTTTTAACATTTTAAATTAAATTTTTTATCATAGGTTTACGTAAAGTTTATCCATATTATTTTACATTCACGACATTTACAAAAGGTAGATGGGTGGGTGAAAAAATTCTCGATGTATTTGCACGAGAATTCCGTGCACATCCAGCGGAAGAATATGAACGTTGTATCAAAGCTGGTGCATTAACAGTTAATTATGATAAAGTGCCAACTGATTATAGACTTAAGCATAATGATCTATTAGCAAATGTTGTTCATAGGTAAGTTTTTTTCTTTTTTCATTGATGATAAATTTTGATTGATTTTATCGCGTTTTTCGATTTTATTTAAATTTTTTTTTTCGTAGATTATTATTTAAATTTATTGATTATTAGTCACATGTTTTATTATTTTATTTAATCAGTTTATGATTAATTGAGTAATTCTCAATAATCACATGATTGTCTTCTATTTTAATTACTTTTTATTTATTTAATAGTTAATTATATTATTCTTTAGAGAAGGATTTTTATCACCTTATCATTTTTTTTTTTTTTTTTTTTTGGTTAATTAGTTATTTACTCTTGTACTTCTATAAATTATTTTTTCTTTTTAATTAAATCATACAAGAATAGAGATGGGTCGATATTTGAATAACTAATATTATAACCATGTTATTGAAATATAGCTAGTATCATAATTAACTGTTATCGGAAAATGGGTGTTATTGATATATCAATAAAAATATTTTTTTTAATTATTTGCTATCGAATTAAAAAAAATCATTTTGAATTATTTTTACAAACGTCAAACGTACGCATTAAAAAATTGGTTTAGCATGTTTAGGCGAAAAAACAACAACAATTGACTTAATTCCACACATTTAAACATAATAAAAATAAACCACTATATATGTATCATATTTGGATGTATTGTTTTAAAAAATAAAATATTTGGAATATATTCTGTCCATTTCGTTCATTCTTTCCTTAGCTCCTATAAAAAACATAGGATGTACTGCTCAAACAGCTACTTGATGCTGTTATAACAGCCAATATCATTTTTTTTTTGATATATCATTAGATATTTTTAATATATTCTGTCCATTTCGTTCATTCTTTCCTAAGCTCATATAAAAAACATAGGATGTACTGCTCAAACAGCTACTTGATGCTGTTATAACAGCCAATATCATTTTTTTTTTGATATATCATTAGATATTTTTAATATATTCTGTCCATTTCGCTCATTCTTTCCTAAGCTCATATAAAAAACATAGGATGTACTGCTCAAACAGCTACTTGATGCTGTTATAACAGCCAATATCATTTTTTTTTTGATATATCATTAGATATTTTTAATATATTCTGTCCATTTCGTTCATTCTTTCCTAAGCTCATATAAAAAACATAGGATGTACTGCTCAAACAGCTACTTGATGCTGTTATAACAGCCAATATCATTTTTTTTTTGATATATCATTAGATATTTTTAATATATTCTGTCCATTTCGCTCATTCTTTCCTAAGCTCATATAAAAAACATAGGATGTACTGCTCAAACAGCTACTTGATGCTGTTATAACAGCCAATATCATTTTTTTTTTGATATATCATTAGATATTTTTAATATATTCTGTCCATTTCGTTCATTCTTTCCTTAGCTCATATAAAAACATAGGATGTACTGCTCAAACAGCTACTTGATGCTGTTATAACAGCCAATATCATTTTTTTTTTGATATATCATTAGATATTTTTAATATATTCTGTCCATTTCGTTCATTCTTTCCTTAGCTCATATAAAAACATAGGATGTACTGCTCAAACAGCTACTTGATGCTGTTATAACAGCCAATATCAGATATATCAGTTTGTCAAATATATCAGCCAATTCAAATGATATTCAACCAAACTGTTCTCGGCTTCTCCTTTTTATTCCGATCTTTCGTAGGATATTTATTTGTTGTATTTGTGTATTTTTTATTCAATGCGAGCGTATTGTTTATATTAAAAAATACAAACGCATTGATAGAAAATAGACTTTCTCATGAGTTTAATCTGTTTTCCATATATTTTTAAATTTTACTTTTATTATTACTAATTTAATGCCCGATTTTTTTATTTATTTAATCAAAATTGAAAACAGAAATTTTCATTTATCATTTTTCAAAAGTGCAAAATTTTATTTATTAATCCATCGTTAATAAATTGATCAACCAATAATTGTAATTAATATTATTATAATTACTGTTTTAAAACTATAATCTGCCTGAATAATGATGAATAATGAACATGATTTTTTTTTGTCGGGTCACTAGTTTTTTATTTAATTGCTTAAATTTCTGTGTTTAAATATTAAATTTGAAACTACAAAATTAGACTTTTAAGACTTTTGGTATCAAATTAAAGATATTAAAAAACTGTAGTAAAGCATAAGCTATTTTTTAAGATATGTATATTGTGTGTTTTTTTTAATCACAATTAAATTAAATTAATTTTTTTTACTTTAGTATTAGTTTAATATTGATTTTGGAAAAGTCTTACAATGAAAATGTTTTTTCTGATTGCCGGAAATGCAATGGAAACTTTTTATTGGGGCATACAAATATAAAGTACTGTTTTTTTATACTTTTTATTAGATACCAAATTCCACCTTCATTTTTCCACAGGTTTAGCCTTCAAATTTATATAAGGATAAAAAAAAAATTAAAAAATATTTAAATAACAGGAGACCCTGTTATTTTTAACTGTTATTAAAAAATAACTATAACAGTTATAACAGTTAATGAAAAATAGCTGTTTTGCCCATCTCTATACAAGAACAAAACATTTTTACACATTTTTCTCTCTTGAAAAAAAAAACCTATTACCAAAAATGATATACAAATACAAATTCTGCATGTTTTATTTATTACTGATCTGTTTGCATTTATAATTTTTTTTATTTTCTATTTCTTTATTAATTGGGAGAAGAATAAAAAAAAAAATAAACATTAAACGTTTCTTAAAAATGAAAATGAAGAAATAAACAGAAATTAAAATCAAAAAAGCTACCAATAAAAGCATACAAACAAATAAAAATCTGCTTTTAAAACTATTGGTGAATTTATCCATTTTTCAATTTTTGAAATTATAAAATGTTTCTCCTTTGAATAATAATACAATTTTACTTAGTTTTAATCTATTTATTAATATTTAATTAGAATTATTATTTCATACCTGTATACCTTTTTTTTCTTTTGTAAAAAAAAACAATAAACAAACAAAATCAAAAAAAAAAAATGAAAAAAAAAAAAATACTTTTTGCAGACATGAAGTTCCAGTTACTAGTCAACCAATCACAATAGTGCATATGGACGATGATATTGTGGTTGTGAATAAACCAGCATCGATACCAGTAAGTGGCTTTTGAGACTGCCATATATATTTCTATAAAATAATTAAATTATTATTTTTTTTTTTTTTATTAAATAACTAAAAAATTTTTTTTTGTTAATTTAATGCAGTAATGTTGGAGGGTTTAGTCTGTTACAATAGAACGGATAAAAGCTTTTAACAAGCTCGTTTGCATTAAAATTAACAAGAATTATTTTTTTTTTGTTTTTTTAAGAATAATTACTAATCAATTAACAAATTGTAAATTTTTTTTTGTATAATACAAATCCATTTAACTAATTAATTTATTAATAATTTTTTTTTGTATCTTCTACTTCTGTTATTGTTTTGACACCCATTGTTATTTATTTCTCCATTATCTCTCACCTATTATTAACATACGAACGTTATTAATCTAATTAATAAAAAAAAAACAAATCATTACATATTGATACATTGAAACATTTTTACTTCTATTCTCTCTGGTTGTGATAAGTCAAAGTTAGGAATTATTTTTAGGTAGCAATAATTTCTATTAGGGGTTGTTAGATTATATAAGAAAAGAAAAAAATGTTCAACGTTTTGTATGAATGTGATTATTTACTAAATGTTGTATGCAAAAAAAAAAAATAATAATGTTTTTTTTATTAATAAATTTCAAAGCAACAACCAAATTTTAATTATTAATTCTCAATTAATATTGAAACGAATAAACAAACGATGTGACAATTAATGTAAAATTATGTTATTAAATGTAAATTATCTATAAAAAATATAAAAATATTCTCGCTATAAAAGACGAAGAGTTTTCATTGATAAATGATAATAATTTGCGTGCAAAGTAGATTAGTAAATGAGAGTTTTTTTTTAATTTTAATTTTAAATGCAAAAAAAAAAACATAAAAATTAAACAGGACAAGTTTTTAATTGTAAAAAAAAAAAAAATATATATATAAAAAATCAAAATTAATTTAATTAATATTTGTGTTCCATTAATCAATGAAAATTTTATGTAAATTTAAAATAATTTTTTTTTATTAATTATTGTCTAATTATCCTATTCGCATTTTATTTTTATTTTTACTTGTTATTAGTAAATTGTATAGAACTATAATAATTAAATTTAATTAATAAAATTAAAGAGTAAAAGAGACAACAAAAAATAATTTACAATAGAGAAACCCTACGTAATTCTATAAGAAAATTTTAATTAAAAATAATAATTCTTTTTTTTTTTTTTTTATATATAAATATATAAATATTTTTCTTTTAATAAATATTAATTTAATTAATTAATAATAATAATAATAAAAATAAACTATTAAAAAGGCATGAGACGCCAGTATTAGATCATCCAATAAAAATAATCTATGTTGACAACGATCTTGTTGTATTGGACAAACCTTGTTCACTGCCGGTGAGTAGAATTACCATGATCCAAAAAAAAAAAAAAAAAAAAAAGTTACATTAAAAGGACTAAAATAATAATAAATTGATAAATGAAAACCAAAACATTAAAAAAAAATCTCCTTTTTTTTTAAATTTTATTAATAATTATTTTTACAATTAAAAATCCACTGAATGGATGAATGATTGATTGATTTATGTTCTTTGTTTTATTATTTAATTGTTTTTTTTTAGGAAGGTAAAAAAAAAAATATAAGAAATATTTTTATTGTAAAAGAAAAAAACCACAATAAATTGGTTAATTATTGTTAATTACACTTGTTTTGTCCTATAGTCTTTTTTATTATTGTAATCATTTTTTTTTTTTAATTTACCTGTGCACAGTAATTACGCATGAATTTCTTTTTTTTTTTTATTTATTTATTGCGACTGCTAATTACAGTGCAGAGTAAATAAAAAAAAAATTATTTAAGAATGTTAATTATTATAATATAGATTAATTTTATGTTGATTTATGTTTTTTGTGTTCACCTGAATTATATAATTTAATCACAATATATACTGATTGTGCAGTGAAAAATCTATTCTTTAATTATCTGTAAAACTAATATTTATTTATCGTTGTTATTTGTAATAATAATAATAATAATAATAATTTTTTATATCAGATAAGCACATGTTTGAAAGTCACACCAAAAAATTAATTAAGAAGATTATTTCTAGGCATGTTTTCTGTATTCAATGATATTTATGAATGATTATGATGTTTTTTTTAAGACAAACAAACAATTTAAAAAAGTATTTTCCACGTAATTAATGTAACAGATTATGATTGTTGGTAAAGTTATTTATTTTATTACCACCCCCGTTTTTTTTTTTTTTTTTATTAATAAATTAATTAATCTAAATGGATTTTATCGAAATTATTGTAACAAAAACATAATTTTAATGCTTAATTATTAACAAAATTGATTTACCTTACTAATGCTTGTTGTTTTTTTTTTTTAATTTTAAATGATGAAAAATAATATTGATTTGTAAATGAGAGAAAATAGAGATAAAAGAAAAAAGGAAAATTTTTCTTCAATATGATAAAATATTATCTTTTATTATCACGTAACTGTTTTCTGTCGTCAATTAGAAACGTGCAAAAGTCTTTAACACCACTCACAAGCAACAGCTATGAGTAGCAGATGTAATTGAACAAGAATAACAAACAAACAAAAAAAAAAGTGTAAAAAAAACCCTCCAACAATGAATGGTGGTGGACCACATTAAATAATAAAGTTTGAGCGAATCTTTAAATCACATTAGATAGATCTTTTTGTTACGTAAATGGAAATTGGAGAAAATTTTATAACTTGCCACCTGCTGTAATTAAAATTTTTTTTTTTTCGTTTGCGTCTGCCTTCCAGATAAAAAAGAAAGAATCGAAATAATATGAATTATGTGTTGTAACTTTCATTAAGAAACTTTTTGTTTTTGTTTTTTTTTTTGTTTGCGCCCACTTTGAGGTGATGGAATGTTTGAATCATTGACGACATTGTGACAGTAGCGGTGTTAAACAAAATAAAAAAGAAAAAATATAAACATTGTGAATTCTTTGTTATTATAGAACAATTTTGTCATAAAATAACGTACTTAAATCCTATAATCCATCTATTATAACCCGCTAGTGTTGAGATGTTCGTCTGTTTTAAAGGAAGAATTTATGTATGCGTCGCTGTTTCTTAGTCTCATCACTTGGAGCTTTCTTTATTTTATTTTCTTTTCTTTTTTTTTTCCTTTTTCTCTGGTTGCTGGATTTTATTTTATTTATTCTGATGAAACAATAAAGAAATTTTTATTGCCGCTGCCATTCAAACAATGTAATTTCTACTTCCTTTTTGTTTCAAGTATCGTCATTATGTTTTATTTCTTTTTAACAAAAAAGATCTATGCTGCTGCTGCTGCTACTACTGCTGCAAGACATAATAATGTTATTCCGCCTTTTTCTTTTCTTTTGTAATTTTCACGACAACGACGACGAAAATACCCTTAATAACATATAAAGGTGTTATTATTCCAAATAAATTAATTGATGATTGTTCCAATTTCCTAGTATTCTTAAAGATTTAATTCACTTTTATCGTTTCTAAATATTTGTTTTAATCAAACAGAGATATTTATAATCGTTTCTATATCGCTTTAACAATTTGATTTAAATTTCATAGAAAATATTTACTTGTTAAATTAATTAATTTAAATTTATATGAATGTGTGTTATGTTGCTGTAAACAAAAAAAAAATTTAAAAAAAAACAAAAAATAGAATTAACCCAATAAATTTAATCTAGGTACATCCATGCGGACGTTATCGTCACAATACGGTCGTTTTTATTCTAGCTAAAGAATATAATTTAAAAAATTTACGAACAATACATCGTTTGGATCGTTTAACATCTGGTTTACTATTATTTGGTAGAAGTCCAAAAAAGGCAAGACAAATGGAACATCAGATACGTAATCGACAAGTAAAAAAGGAATATGTTTGTCGTGTGGAAGGTGAATTTCCAGAGTAAGCATTATTATTAATGTTTTTTTTTTGTTTTCTATTATTAAATTAAAAAAAAAATAAATTAATTGTAGTGGTGTAATTGAATGCAAAGAACCGATTGAGGTAGTTAGCTATAAAATTGGTGTTTGCAAAGTATCGCCTAAGGGTAAAGATTGTACAACAAATTTCGAAAAGTTGGGCTATAATGGTAAAACCAGCATTGTCTTGTGCAAACCATTAACCGGTCGAATGCACCAAATTCGTGTTCATTTACAATATTTGGGTAAATATCTAAAAAAAAAATTTTTATTCAAATACGAGCGGTTTTTGAGGATGCGGAATTAACGTTTTAACATAAATATTTATACAGGTTATCCCGTTGTAAATGATCCACTTTATAATCATGAGGTGTTTGGCCCGGCAAAAGGTCGTAATGGTGATATTGGTGGTAAAACTGATGAACAATTAGTTAAGGATTTAATAAATATTCATAATGCTGAGAATTGGTTGGGTATCGACAGTGATTCTGAATTATCGTTATTTAATCCAGTGAAAAATGATTCGGATTTAACAAGCAAGGGACATGTATTGAGTGATGATGATTCAGAGACAGTATCACGTGAGGCATCACCATGTTCAGAAAGTCCACGTCCGGTGTCTGTCGGTAGTGAAAGTCCTCATGATAATATTTGTGCGGGCATCACAATAACAACAGCACCGTGTGTCACTAGTGTTGCTACAAGTACAAACCACCATCATTTAATCACAAGCATTAATACAGGACATCAACAACCACATTCAAAGGTTTGTCACATTTTTTACCTTGGCGTTTTTTTTTTGTGCTGGATAAATTTATTAAGTGAAAAAATAAATAAAAATATTTTCTCAGGTGACTGTTGCTACACAAACCGGTCATGAATCACCCGATTTAGCCTTTAATCCTGACAAGATGACAATGGATAAACACTGTTACGAGTGTAAAGTACGGTACAGGGATCCAAAGCCACAAGATTTAGTTATGTATTTACATGCATGGAAATACAAGGTAATGATATTATTTATTTTTCCTTCCTTTGCCTTTTCCTGTGCGCCTTTTCTTTTAAAATTTACCTGAACTTTCGTTTATTTTAACTTCTTGCTTGATACAAGCATCAACTAATTTTGTTTTCTGTTTTTTTTTTCTTTATTTCTTTATACAATTAGGGACCTGGTTGGGGTTATGAGACAGAATTACCAGATTGGGCAAGAATTGACTGGAGCGAATCTGATTTAGATTAAAAGAAGGTGAAGCAATTTTTTGTTTCTGTTTCATCTAATCAACTAAAGACGTAAAGTGTAATCATTTGAACTTCATAAAGACGGACGAAGAAACAGCTTTTGATGCATTAGATAAGTAAAAAAAAAAAAAAAAAAAAAATTATAAAACAGAAATTCAAAGAAAAATATTTAATTATTCGTAATTAGTTAGTTAGATTTTTTTTTTTTTTTTAATTCTATTTTATATATCGTGTAAGTGCTTTTTAAAATGCATTTTTCCGTTTCATTATTATTATTTATTTTTTTTTTTTATTTTAATTTAAAACTTATTTATTTTTCGTACAAAAAAAGCTTCGTTTAATTTTTTTTATTTGATTGAATTTTATTTTCGTACATTTACTTGATTAACTTTGAAAAAAAAGACAGAAAAATAAAACTCTATTTCCGGTTTGTGTGTGTTTTTAGATTTTTTTTTTTTTTGCCATTTTATTACTCGATTTAAACGAGTTTTTTTATTTTTTAAAATAATTAATTATCATTAGCGAATAGGACTATTACTACTAAAAAAAAATGAATTAAAAGTAAAAAAAAGTTGAATAAAAAGTTTGTTATGATAAAGAAAAGAAATTACAAAAAATAAAGCAAAAGACAATATTTATACATAAAAAAAAAAAAATAATTAAATAAATTAATCGGAATTTTTTATTATTGTTTTGTTTTGTTTTAATTTTAATTATTCTTTGATTTTAATTTATTAACACCAGTCGTCAGGGTTTGTTTTGTATAAATTAATTTTTAATTTGGTTAAGGTTTGTTGTTGGCTGGCCTGGCTATGAAAGAGCAAAATTAATTTTATTTCTCTGTAATAACAAATCAAAAAAAAAAATGATTTACCGTGTTTTAAGCTGAAGCAAAAACCTTAGTCGTCAAGTTGGTTTGATTTAATTATTTAAACTGTATTGTGTAGGCGTGTTCTATTATTTTGTGTTTACTGCATTAATATAATTATTAATAATTAATTAAACAAACACTGTATTGAATTTTAAGAAAAAAGACAATAATTAATACAAAACGATGAAATATTTAAGTAATAAATGAATTAATTTTGGTTTTTTTTTTTTTTTAATTTTATCTAACAAACAACACTTGTTATGTAGCTTTTTTCGTTTTTGATTTATTGTTTATAACGTCGTGTTAATTACCTGTTGTTAAACAAGTTGCAATTGGTTTATCCTTGATGAAATTCTTGTTAAAACCGCCATTGCATTAAGAACTAACGACGTTATATTAATATCGCGTCTAATTTACTTAATTAATTATAAAATTAGATAATTTTAAAGCCAAAATAAGAAAATAAACCTAATTTGCAAAAATTTTAATCGTTAATAATAATCAGTATAAATCTATATAGAAACAAATAATTTTAATAAAAAAGACAGAAATTATCTAATTAAAGATAAATACAAAAAAAAATTAAAAATTTGATGTAATTTATTGTTGTTGTTGTTGTTGTTGTTAATTAATTTTCATTTCATTCATTTTAATTTTTTAATTTAAATTTTTTGTTTGAATATTATGAAATAATAAGCAGAGCGAAAAGTGTTAAAAATTATTGTGCCTTGTTGTAACCAAATAAAAAAAATAAAAATTAAAAATGAAAAAAAAAAAAAAAAAAATTTAAGTAATTAAGGGAAATGTGTTGTGTGTGTGTAATGAGGGAGAATATGTTAATTAATGTACCATGTCATATGTTTTTCGTTTTCTTTGTTTTATTTTTTGTTTCATTTATTTCTTTGATTGATTAATTAATTAATTAATTAAAATTTTTCGTTTATAATTTTACATTGATTATGCGACAGAAGCTTTTACTGATTAATTTTTCTTTCATTTTTTAAATTGTTTTTTTTTTTTTATATTTTTTATTTACTTAAATGCCAACAGCGTAGTTAATTAAATTAAATTAAATATAATTAATATAACTCTAGAGAATTTTTATCACTGGAATTAAATAATTAAAAAAAAAAAATTTCTATAGAAATTCATAAAGAAAACATGAAAAAAAAAAGTTTTATTCTTAATTATTTGTCTTTAAGAAGTGAAATAAAATTAAAAAATTTAATATTTTTGGTTTGTAAATAAATTTAATAATAATAATAATAATTAAAAAAGATTAATTAAATAATTAAAACATCGAGCTTTCTTCTCCTTATATATATCCTCTCATATAATATTTAACTTTATAAATTAAAATTAAAAGTAAAATTAAATTAAAATTAAATGAAACCATTGTAGAGATTTTTTTATTATTATAAAAGCAAGAGGATAAAATAAATCCATTTAAATAAAAATTTATATAAATGAGTGAAAATTAATTATTTAATGAATTAATTAATGAATTAAAAGTAAATTTTAAGAGAATGAAAAAAAAAACCATTTTTATTCATTATAAAAAACATTTTTATCATTAAAGCTTTTAAATAAAAATTATATAAAAAAAAAATGCAGAAAAACATTTCTTGTTTTTTTTTTTTTTTTTTTTTTCGTTGTTTTTTATCATCAAAAGATTAATTAAAACATTAAAATAATTAGTGAACTTTAAAAGGGAAATTAATATAACGCGGACAGCAGTCGGTGTTTGTAGAGTTTTGCTTTAAATTTTCTGTTTTTTAATTGAATTATTTATTCAGTTAATGTAGGAATATTTCTTTTGTAACACATACACACATTTTAAACGCTCTTTTTTTTTTTAATTAATAATATTGATTAATATTAAATTGAGTGTAAACGTCCGTTAAATAAAAGATTTAATTGCTCCTGCTGCTGCTGCTTACACCAACTGTGCGTACACTTTTTTTCGTTTATTAATTTTTTATTAAACATAAATTGCTGCATAAATTTGTATTAAATTTATTTATAATCATATATAAATAATTATGTTGTTGTGTTATTTATAAATCTATTCATATCTTATATTCTTAATTTAATTTAAATAATTAATTATTAATTAAAAAAAAAAAAATACAATACAAAAACAAAAAAAAAAAAAAACACCAAATAGAATTTTTTTTTTTTATAAATAAATAAAATTCTTTATGATAAAACATATCGATAAATAAAATATAAAAAAAAAATGGTTTAATTAAATTAAATAAAAGAAAAAAAAACAATAAATAATTAAATTTAAATAAAAAAAAAAAAAATGATGAGTAAAACATATTTTTAGGCGCTTTTTGTATAACAGAAACAACAACAGAGAAAATATTCTTCATTAAAAAAAAAAAAATTAATATTAATTAGAATTAATAAGAATTTTTAAATTAATTAAAGAAAAAAAAAATATAATTAAATTAACAAATTAGATGAGAATTTAAAATTAATGAAAAACAAAAAACTTTTATTAATAGCTGAACAGAGTATAAAAATAAAAACCTAGAAGCTTTTTTTTATATAAAATTTCGTTTTTAATTCTAATTAATTAATTAATTCAAACTTTATTTCTTTTATCTTGTTTTGTGATAATAAAATTTAATTAAAAAAAAATAAGAAAAAAAAACTTTTTAAACACCTGGATTTAAGACGTTTTGAGTGGGAATGCTCGCGTTATTTTTTTTGTTGATTTCTTATAATAATTTCACTTAATTATTGTTGTTGTGTTTGTATCCTGTTTGTTAAACAAAAGTTTTTTTTTTCTTTTTTCTGTTTTTTATTTACATATTTTTTTTTTTTTTTTTTTTTCAAATTAATTTTTAAGCAAATTTTTATTGTAAATAAGCAAAATTTAAAAATAAAACATAAAAAATAAATGAAGAAAATTAATTAATAATAAAATGAACAAAGAATATAATAGAAGAAAAAGCTTTAAAAATTTTTTATTTATTTTTTTCTTATTTTTTTTTTTTGTATTGAATTGAGGAATTTCGTGAATCTAGAAATGTCCAAGGAAAAGGTAATAAAACGAATTTTTCTTTAATTAATTATTAATAAGCAGAACCCACATTGCTTTTGTAAACACAGGAAATTCGTTATCATTTTTGGTTTTTAATTTAAAAAAAAAAAAATTGATTTCCATAGAAAAAAATGGTCTCCTCGGAAAGGATTTTTTTTTTATTTTTTGTACATCTGCTTACCACAGATCAGTATTAATTAATATTAAAATTCATTGCTACAGGAAACTTTATCCACCATTCAATGCAAATGAAAAAGTTTTTGCATTTTTTTTTTATTATCAGCTGCACAAAATTCACGATATTTACAAGCAAAAAAAAAAAAAAACACATCAAAGCTTTCATATTAAACTTTTCTACAAAACCATTTTTGTTCAATAATTACTATTTGAATAAACGAAATTTTCTAAAAAAAAAAGAATTTTTATGTCAATGAAACACACGACAAACATTTATTAAAAATTTAATTTTGAAAAATATTTTTTCTGCTAACATCAGTGCTTTTTATTTTATTATTTTTTTGTTACTTTAGTAAATAAGTTTATTCTATCCACTCAACTATTTAACACTGAATAATATTATAATGAAAGCAAACTGAGAATATTAAAAAGTTTATTTAAAAAATAATCATGTTCATCTGGTGCTGGTGCTGGTGGTGCTGCTGCTACTCAAAATGCAAATTATCTGAATTTAATAATTAAAGGAAAAATCCTATTAACTAAGTTTTTATTTTATTTTTTATTAAGCAAATGAATTAATTATTAATAAAAAAAAAAATTGTTTATTTAAAGAAGAAAACATAAAATTCCCTTTGGTGATCATTAAAAATTAGTTTTATCGCATGAAAAACTTCAGTGGTTGTTGTTCAGCAGGATTTTCTTCTTTCTTTACTTATGCACAAATATTTGCCCATTTACAGCATGTGAAAAATCAATCAGCAATCGTTGACACACAATTTTAAGTCCGACAGTCATAAAAAACGATAAAAATGTTATCGGTATAGAAATGAATTGTAAATCTACTTAAATGAATTATAAGCCGCTTAAATGACAATACTATTTTCCAAAGTGGGTGGCACATCTTGAAATTTAATATAAAAATGTTTAATGCGTAATAAGCGACAATGACAGCATCTGGATATAGACGCCATGTTACTGTATCGTTGTCGTCACTTTTTTTCTTTTTTTTGCTTCAATTGTTTGAGGCTAATCTTTGGCTGTCATTTTGTTCTCCTTTGCTGCTGTCGGTACTCGTTGTTAAGAATTTATTTCCGCGGTAATTAAGCAGTTAAATAGTGATGCTGTAGTTATCTGGGCAACTGGACACACACACACCATGTATACAGGTAATTAAATAACAAAACAAAATTATAGCTGAGTAAATTAAAAAGTTTTCTTCTCGTACTTAAACGCTTAACAGCTTTAATGGAAACTTAATTAAAAAGAAAAAAAAAAAATGCAAAAAATTAATTATTGACTTAACTAGAGTTAAAATAATTAATAAAGGTGGAAAGATTTTTAATTTAATAACAAGCTCTGATGAAAGATTTAAATTTTTTATCTCTTATCCAATTAACATTAATGAAATGCAATCCGTTTATAAAGAAATGTTGCAAAAAAGGAAGTTTTTCCGTTCATTTTTTTTTTTTGGTGTTTGGAATAAGCTTTCATATATTTTTTGAGGAAGTTTTTATTATTTATACGTATCAAGTTTTTAACCAATGATTTAAGTAAGTAAAGGTGAGATTCTGATGTAATTTACAGTTCCAACGACATTTAATGTAAAATTATTAATTTTTTAATGCATAATAATATGTTTATTGGGTGTGAGATGCTAAATACATAATCAGATTATCATAATATAAAGGTAGATGCATACAAACACAATGATTTTCCAATTCATTGCTACTGCTCAAGCATTAATAATAAACTTTGAAATGAATTTCCACATTTCTATATTATTCTAATAAAGAAAAACTATCAATAAGCACAAAGATTAATATAAATTCCTTTTAACAATAATAATTAAGTTTAATATTATGGAATTTCTATAGTTTTTCTTTTTTCAATTGATTAGCTATATTGAATTCCCAATATTCATTCGGTTGTAGATTTTTTTTTTATGCGGGATAACGAAATATTTTCATGCTTTGTCTACTATTATTAATAATAAAAAAAAAATTATGTAGAAATGGGTCCTTTTGTTTAATTTTACAGCAATTTTAGCCATTGTAAGTATTAAATTTTTGTATTAATAAGTTGTTGTATTATTCAAAACGTATAAACGTTACAAAATAATAATAATTAAAGGACAAACAACCAAATTAATATTTAATTAAATAAAAATCTACAATACAATAAATATTTATAATAATCTCGTTTAATTTTACAGAAATTGTTAAATAATAGAATTGATTGAAAAATACATTATCGCATCAGGATTTTATATACAGATCAAAACCAAAAACCAGTAATTTGATATTTAAACCAACATCCTCACTACCACCTTTTAAAAGTAAATCAATGAAATTCAATACGATTTAATTAGTTTGTTAATATAAATGGTAATTTTTCAATTAATATTTAATAATAAAAAATAATTCGTTTCATTTCAATCCTACAAACTACCTAAAATAAAAAAAAAATAAAACTAATAAAATCCTCAGAAATTCTCACTATTTTTCGTTATTACATTACATTTAGTTAATAAAATTAATAAATAAATTTCTCTATAGCCAAATGTAGTCACCGATTTTTTTATTTTGTTTTATTAAAATTTAAATTTACAATTAAAAGGGAAAAATTTAATATGAATAAATGAATAAATAATTAAAAATTGGCTACATGGTAAAATTGTATTAAAATAACTAAAAACCAAAAAAGTGTCTAGTGACAATCATTCGTTATATTATCTAAAAAAAATAATAACTAAAAGATCATCTTGTTAACTCAACTAATAAACTCTTGTGTTTGCCGAACACAGACATCAAATAATAATAATTGTGGGAAGAAAGAAACAAAATTAAACTTTTTCTATTATAATTTTATTATTTATCTAGAGGATTTTTGCTATGCTTTTTTTTTTTTTTGGTTTTGGTTTTTCTAGTACTTAATGCCCATGCCATTCCCTTACCATCAGAAACAAACATTAAACTGATTATAATACTGAATGATACTTAAATAAATTAACTAACATCAACTATCCTACTAACAAATAGAAAAAAAAAAACCCACAACCCACCCACCTACAACAAATAATCTATGAGTTTCGAAACATACAAAATATAAATAAATGTAACTGAACTAAACTAAAAGCTTATATATAAAACAAGACAACAGCAAAAATTGGTAGAAAAGCTTATAACTAAACATTGATAATTGAGTGACTTTTTTGTAATGAGTTTTCTATGCTTTTCTTTTTATTTCATTTTAAAAATGAAAAACTTTTGTTCTCTGTACTAAAAAAATCAGTCATAGTTTAAAGTGTAAAGCTTAGCATAAGAAATACTTTAACTTTACTTAAGCTAATTAACTTAGTTTTATGATTTAACTAGATTATGTAAATAATCAATTACTTAACATACATTTTAATTAATTTATGCTTTCATTCGAGCTCATTCAAGCTACTACATGTCACGTAATAAATAAGAAAACTCAAAACATATATGTGTTGTGTCTTTGTTTTGTGCTTTCTTGTTGAAGTTTACTGTACTAGGCACAATCTCAATTGGAAAATATAGAAAAAAGAAAACTTTAAAGTTTTTCTAAGCTTTTGGATAGTTTAACGAGAGTTTATCGATTAATTATTGAAATTAATTGAATGCGGCAAAAGTTAAAAGTTTTATTGATTTTTGTGATTAATAGATTTGGGTGAGATTTGGAATAAAGTTGAGGATATCCTGAAATTGGGAAGGATTGTTTATTGTAGATTAGTGAATTGTCTTAGTTCAACAAGTCCTTAAGACCTTAAAAGGTTTTATACGTCTTGTACGGTTATAAACTTGGGTTTTGAGGTAGCTCTTATCACTAGGCTACAATTAGGCGATTAATTAAATTCTAGTGATTCCAGTGATTATTATGGGCTAAATATTCCTTAATAACCTATAAATGTTTGATGAATTTCTTATAGATCCAGGAGGCTTTAGTTGATAAATAAAACTCTTCCAAACAAATTTTCTTAATTTTTACCGGATATCTCTTGAAATCCTTGCCAACCATTTGGTTTTTTTTTTATTTCGCTTTTGAACTAGAAGTTACTGCTTTAAGGTATACGAAATGGACTAACTACCTTAGGTTCTTCATAAACATAAACTGTAAAAGGGAATACGTAGCACCATACCTTTCTTGTGTGCATCAATTTAACGTGTGGCTCTTTTATCATTTCTTTTATAACATTCTACTTTGTGTATGTATAAATTCCTTACCAATTAGATGGAAAAAATATTTTCCTTCTCCTTCTCATCGTTTATTTTTTTTTATTTTCATTTTTATATTCATACGCCAAAAGCAGCAAAAAGCAACTTTTTATTTAGATTAAAAGGTGAATTCGGTTTTTTATTTTATTTTTTTTTATATATATATTTGTTTGGTGATGGGTGAAGTAGGATGATGAGTAAGTAAAGTGAAGTAACAAAATATGAAATGATGATGAGGAAATTTAATCAAAAAGAAAAAATATGATGAATTTCCCTTACTTTCACCTGTTTTGCTCTTTGATTTGTGTATTTGTATTACACCTACGCCAATCATATTTGTTGCGTTTTTTTTATTAAAAAATTCATCATTTTTAAAGTGCAACAATATTTCTAATGTGGTAACCTTAGTTACAGTGTGGTACAGGTCACAACGGTGGTATAGCATAAATAGATAATAAATAACTAAATATTAAACAAAAAAAGTTTTCGTTTCGTTTTCGTAACAAAGGTCAGAATATAAATGTTTAAATATTGGGTTTATTTAAGTAGGAAAAGGGTAAACTTTTACCGCAATCGCATTTACCTCTTTAAATAAAATAAAAGCGGCAAAAGAAATTTTTTGTTTTCATTTTCGTTTTTCGTCTTTTTTGTTTTGGAAGTCAGGTTTCACACCAAACACCGAAATTTTATTACGATGGGTTAACGATGGAAAAGGTAACAAAACTAACAATTAATTCAGTCACAAATATGTGCGTATCATCAAATTAACAGATTTTTATCAAATAATTGTGGTATTTACAATGCTTATATATATATATATTTTTTTTTTTTTGCCATCTTAAACACAATTTTCATTCATTTAACACAAACAGCAGAAAGAAAAGTAAGAAAAAAAAAAAAACTTCTCCAACCAAAAACTGACTAATAATGAACGTTACGAAATTAGGGTGAAAGAAAGAAAGAAAGAACGAAAAAAAGCTTTGTGAAAGTATTAAAGAAACAAAAATTTGTTAGAAGTTCATATTTACAATTCATTTAATTGTTCCGCTATTACGGGAATTTCCGTTTTCCTTATTTTCTTACCACCATTTAACTCTCACTTAAGACTGTTTTTTTTTTTTTTTAACAGCAATGAAACACCAAGAAGAGGAATTTTTTTTTTTTCGTTTTATTTATTTTGCTTCTTTTGACAAGACACACAAACACAAACACAAGAAAAAAAACGCTGGAAAAACAGCGTAAGCAGTTAAATGGAATGAATGATTTGTTAACCAGCTACCAGTCTCCATGAGTTTAGAGTAAAGAATCCAAGAATAACATCCCTTAAAATATTCTTTTATTATTTTTTGTTTTTTTTTTTCGTATTTATAAAAAGCGCGACGATTTTAATTTTTTATTTTTTTCATTTTTCTCAGCTTTTAACCGGAAGGAAGCTAAAAATTCTGTCAACATTTGTTTCGTTTTGCTTTTTTTTTTGTTAATTTAAAAGCTTTTAATAAAAACTAATTGATTTCAAAAGAGTTTTTTTTTTTTAAGTTGTTACCTATAGAAATTCCACTGACACTGTGAGAATTTTTCGGGGTTTTTGCTTGTTTGTGATCTTCATTAAAACTGAATAGAGGAAATGTTTGTAAACTTTTTCACTTATCAAGCAAAATTGTGTGGCCAAAGAGAAACCAAACTATTTATCTATTCAAAAATTACATACATTGCAGCAGTAATATTAATAAAAATGGATTATCGTATTAAATAATGATATTGTGTTGAGCTTAATTTAAAATTAAGTTCCTTTTATAATCGAAGCTTATTTATTAAAATTTCACTACAGTGGCGTAGTCATAACTTATGTAATGAAAGCTTAAATGTTTTTCTAATTAAAAACCTCTATTCATTTTTTTTTCTTTTTGATGGTTTTTATAGTATACACGTGTGCTAAAAATATTGAATTTGTCACGCCTGAACAGACACGTTTATAAATGTTTACCCTTTTCGGTTTTTTAATTTTTTTTTTTTTTTGGCGAGGGCCCCATTCGCAGCGAGTATTGTGTACGTGGTGAATTGCTTCTGCTTTTACACAGCACAACTATAGAAAAATAAAAATAGCTCATTGGTTTGTGTTACAATTTAATGTATGCTGGTCTAGTATGGTTTACTGTAGAGCTTATTGCCCATAACCAACAGAATGACTAATAAAAAATTACAAAAAACAAAAAAAAAATATTTAAAGACACTTTTCTGCTGATATTAGTTTTCCTTTTAAACGCTTCAGCTGAGCTTTTTCTTCCTCTCTCTATTTTTCCTCTAAAGTACAAACATAAATTTACCATATTTGGCTATTATGGTTACGATTAAAATATCTACACTATGCATGATTTTGACACTAAATTTAAAGCTTTATTCCAACTAATTTTATAGAGGGCAAACTACATTTACGTTGTAATGTTTTTCTACCAGACATTTAATCGTTTATTATCGATAAAATAATTTCCCTTTAAGACTTTTAAGACTTTTCTGTAATGTTTTAAACAACTTGTTATGTATGGGGCATTTTCTGCTGTAGTTTCGTTATATCTGATTTACATAAAACAAAAAAATTTATATTCGTTAAGGCATTATTTTTATAGTTTTGACACGTGTTTAATTTAAAAGCTTTTCTCATAGATTTTTTAGTTTAAACAAAACCGACCAAAGCGTTTTACCTCATTGAAACAGAAAATAGATAAGGGAAATTCATTGTCTTTCGAAAATTCTTTTGATTGTGATGTTGCTGATAAAACATCTCTTCAAATTCTTAAACGTTTTAATCAATAGAAACACGATTAGCAGGAAACACACACACACACACACACACGCACATGCACAGACAGAGAGAATAAAAGGCCAAACAATGATGATTTATTTGAAATGTACTTCATTCATGGTTCATTCAATCAAAATAAAACGAAAGAAAAGAATAAAAAAAGCTCGTAGGCACACAGTGCAAAGTTTTATGTTTGCTGAAGTAAAACGTTGATAATGGTTATTACACTGTCACAAACATAACAATCAAAAAAAGCTTTAATTTATCCCTTAAATTCCAGATGGAACACTTGAATCAAATCCGGGAAATATTTTACGTAATTATTTTCATAATAATTCTTCAATTTCCGACAGTTTTTTGAGATTTTTTTTCTTTTATTTAGTTATTTAGCCTCTTACTGAGAATTCTGAAGTAAAAGTTTAGTTTAGCTTCTGTTAACTTAATTTAAAAGATTCCTTTTGTTAACTTTTTCTTTTCTTCTTTTTTTTTTTTTTTGTGAACAAAATCGATGTAACCAATTTGTTACAAAAAAAAAAAAATCAACAGAGAAAAAACTTTTCGAAGAAGATTTGAAAAGAGTGAGAAAGAAAGAAAGAAAGAATAAAACTATTTTCGATTTTTAATCGTTTAGAAAGTGTAAAGTTTCAAGCTTTTTAGCTTTAACAATAGACAATTCATTTATGTTTTATGTAGAAAATGTAAACGAAATCAATATGAGAAGGTGATTCTCTAAAGTGAATAGAACAGTTAAAAGCTGATGGCTTCTTGTTACGTTATTAATCTCCTTGGACTGATATGAAATCAAACACAAATTCCCATAGCATTATAATGCCGCGTGTTGTTGTTTATTTTTGCACTATAGAATAGTTTTCGTATTTCTAGTAGTTATGAGTGTCCTTTTTTTTTCTTTCTTTTTACATTTTATATTCACACCAAAAACTCTAATCACCACCTTTTACATTCCCTGGTGATGGTAACGTAGCGTAACGTTTCAATAAGTAACGTAACGTTACTTTACATAAGGTCACTACAAGCAACTTTCATTTTTTTTTTTTTTTTTTTTAAACCGAAAAAAAGTTTGCACTGGGAATTTTCTCTCCTTTTTTTTCCTTTTTTTTTTGTTGTTTTTGTTTGCGACATCAATTTACATTCACCTTTTTTCTATTTTTTTTGGGTTTAGATAAAAATAATAATTTGTAAATGCTTGTAACAGCGATCGTTGTAGTTTTTTTTTTTTTTTTTTTGACTGATATCCTTAGGGAAATTAAACGTTTGTATTGAAATGCTATTAGTCAACAAGAAAATAAAGGACACAGAGTCAAAAAATAATAAAGGAGATGAGAGAAAATTAAGCGAACATTTTTTTAATCTAAATTTCAAGGATGGAATTCGTTTTTAATAATAATATTTTATCAAGTGGTGATAGTCAGTGGTTGGTTTTGTATTAAAAAAAAAAAGGATAAGACGCAACAAAAAAAAAAAAATATTTTTTTTTAATCAAATGGTGAACGCTGTTACCTAGTTATTGCATATTGATGTTACGTGGCTGCTAAAGCAATGTATAGAGATGAGAAAAACGTAATGAAAGTTTAATAAAGTGTTTGGTAAAGATGCATAAAGTTTATTGCGTTAAATGAAAAATAGCTTAGTGGTAAGGTTAATCCGGGATCAATTTTTTCCATTTGGTTTGCAGTGTTAAAGTTTGACGAATTTTATTAAAAAAAAAAAACTTTAACTAAAAACATTGACTCTCAACAGATGGTTTCCCATTTTTTTTTATTTATTTAAGTGAAAATTTTCACTTCTATATAATCTAGTTATCATCATTACCTGACAACAAGGCATTTACTTAGTTTTTTGGTTAAATATTGTTCCATTTGTTATTGTGTTAGTTTAAATTATTATTGCGACGACTATCACGTTATAGAAATTAATAAATGAGCTGGTGGTAGGTGGTGGTCAAGCGGTTAAACAATTTAATAAACTGGAGCAATAATGACTAGATGAGTAATGACGATAAATGTTGTCAACATTAATAGCAAACATATGCTACAATTATTGTTATGAAAACTATTCTATGAATTTTTGAAATAAATAAAATTTCCGACATTTTCCAAAAACAATTGTGTTTGTTGTGTGCTTTTATTGTGTGCTTTTTTTTATATTTTTTTTTTGTTTAATAATAACAAACAAACAAATTTTTGTATTTAATGGATTAGAGTAATTAATGTTTTTTCCGGAGACAGATAAATGTCAATTTTTAGACAGTTAGTTGAATTTTGTGTTAATTTTCGGTAAGGTTAACAGGCGCCATAAGGTTAAAACATTTTTTTCATTTTTTTTTTTGAGATATACTCTGGTATCTTAATTTAAAAAAAAAACTGAGGGAATATTTGGAATAAATTAAAAGCAGCAAAAGCACTCTAAATAGTTAATTAGTTTATGTATAAATCTAAAATGTTAATGCGAAAAATAGTTTTGATTAGAATTTTGTATTTTGAAAATGAATTAAAGGAATACCTTTGACATTTCACTATGTACAGATAGAAGGTTAAAGCCACTGATTTATTGTTGTGCTTTCGACTTTTTTTATTAACGGCAAACGCATAACTGGTATAAATCATTTAATTGTTAATATGAAATATAACAGATCTAGGTGTTATTTCCTATTTTAATTATACAAAATGATGTATTGAAAATTTTACTATCTATACGCAAAACAAGAAATTTCTATGTTACTATCAAAGGATTTAACAGGATTATATATAATTAAATGTGCCTTTTGTTTTATTCTAGTTAGATTCAACTTGATAACAACTTATTATACTTTTGATACAAAAATTAATTAAATACTTTCTTCTGAATTCTGTATTTTGAAACAGAAACGGAAGGATTTTTAAATTATTTATTAGTTTGTTTTGATTAAATGGAAGACGTTTTACGTTTATTTATTTATTATTATTATTATTTTTTTTTTTTTTGTTTATCTGAAGAGGGTCATGAATTTGCTTCAATAAAGACACAACAACAAGAAGAAGAAGAAGAAGAGTAAAATTAATTTTTCTATTTTTTTTTTATTTACATTTCATTTAATTAGAAATTTATTCTTGAATTAATTATAAAATCATTGAATTAGTAATTGTTTTTTTGATAATAAGAAGTTTCCGGGTAGTAAAGCTCTTTTTATTTGCTTTTTTTATGAAGAATAAACGATTGATTGAATAAAGGTGCGAACAGAAAGAACTGGTTCGGTAATAATCAAATATTTTGTCAACAGTTTACATCTTGTTGATTTATGTTTTAAAATACAAATCACTTGTTATGAATTGTAGCCAAAAAAAAAACGGCTCATTTGCTCACTAAAGCCTTCTGTAATCACCCAGGTAGTTTACAGCGTACAAAGGTTGCAGTCAACAATTAAAATTTTTCGTTTTTATTTTTTTCTTGCTTCGTCATAATAAAAAGTAAAATCTTTAATCGAAAAATCGACAAATAACAAAACAATGTGGGTGTTTTAGTCTGTCCAGAATGTAAATACGTGATGAAAATTTATATTTATTTTTTTTTTTAACACATTTTACGAATATATATCTGGAGAACCCCCTTGAAAAATCACCTTGATTTATATCATACGTTAGTTGTGCTTTATATTTTAACATTTCTGTTGTTGTTGCTGCTTTTTTGTATATATTTTATTTACATTGAGGACTATGGGGACACCATAAAAAATAATAATAAAAAACAATAAAACGAAAAGCAATAAAAATGTTTTTTATTATTTTTTTTTTTTTTGTCTGCGCTAAATATATGTTTCTAATGTCACATATCCTTCGCTATAAAAAAAAAAAATTAAAGAAAAACAATCAAATAATGAAATAAATTAATAAAAAAAAAAAAAAAGAAGCACATAAAGCTTTATTAGTCATCAGCGTCAATGAGTAAATGAATATTAACAATATTTTTCATTAAAGTTGTTCATTAAAATTAATAAAAATTTTGTGCTTTCGGTTTATCCGATTTTTTAGTTTGCAATAGCAACGTTTTTCATGATTTTATGATGAACCCAAGTGATTCAATTCTATCCTCGTTTTGTGGTTAAAAAATAAAAACCGAAATTTATTCGCTTCCTTAGCACTAATTTTTGAAATTTTAACAACAAAGCTTTTCTGTTTTTTTTTTCTTTTTTGTACTATTATTATCAAAGCACGCAATTACTCAGTCTGTCATTTTCTTATTCTTTTCTCACCTGGTATTTCATTTCGATTTTCTTTCTTTTCTTTTATTCTAATAAATATTTTGTTAGATTTATCTTTGCTACGCATTTTTCATGTTTTAGTTTTTTTTATTCATTTTTTATTTTCTCTTCTATTAACAATTTCGCCTGTTTCTTGTATGGTATATGGCGACAGGGCTGGGTCGATGTAAAATTGATTTTTTATGAGCACAATTTTATTGCGTGATTTCATGACTTAATGAAATTAAATTTTTTTTGTTATTTTTTTTTTGTTATTTTGTTAGAAATACAGAACAGAATAAAAAATAAAGCAGAAAAAAGTTTATGAAACATTTGTGTCGTTTTTCTTTATTGTAAAGCTTTTTAAGATTTTAAACAACAAATTATATAATGTTTATTCCTTAAAATCTATATAAGATTCGATCAAATTAATAAAAATAATAAATCTAAGATCCGAATGTCAGTTCAATAAGAAAGGAAAAAAAAAATAAAAATATTTACCTGTTACTACTGCTTTGTTTATCCAGTATTTCGTATTTTGTTTAACAAAAAACTTGAGTAGATGTGTGTGAATGGCTTTTCACCTTTTTATCCTTTTATTTCGTTGATCTTTCTTTTATCTTTTCTATTCGTAAAACAAAAAAAAAAAGCATAAAATTTACAAAATATACGGTTAACACCGTATCATTTTATCACTTTTGGTAGTCTATAGATTTCAAGTCATGTATGATTTGATTTTACGATTTGTCACCTTTGAAGAAGGAAAAATGTAAAGAAAAAAAAAAGAAAAAAAAACATTTCACCATCAAACAGATAATGTTACAGAGCCAACAAATAAATATATAAGATAAGAGAGGTGATACCATGGAAAAAAGCAAAATTATAATAAAGGATATAAATAATTTTCATCTGTCTGTTGTTGGTGGTTCATCTTTTCGTTTTTCTTTTTTTTTGGAATTGAAATTGAAAATAAAATCCAATAGTAAATTTAATAAAATACGAAAGCTTTTGCTAATTTTTTTTTTTTTTTCGGTTCTTTTCTCTTGGTTTTTTACAAGAGTTTTTGGTTATCAGTAAATGACAAAGTTGTAAATCTTTATATACGAAATATTTATGAATTTAACATTCGATTTAAAGTAAAAAAAAAGCTCCTTGTTAAAGTTAATACAAATAATAAACAAATAAATAAATCCAAGTCTTTACAGTTCAGATAATTTATCGAAAAGAAATTCTTATTTGAAATTAAATTATTCTGTGCTGCTTTTCTGTTTTTATCACTTCAATGTGTATTAACGTAATTATTTTCTGTATTTCCTTTGTTGATTGTGATGGTAGATGGTGGTTTTTTTTACTGCACTGCATTAATAAGATCAACAAATCAATAGAAATTCATTTTTAATTCTTGAAAAATTAAATAAAAACTCAACAAGTCCCACAATTTTTGACATGTAACTACCCCGAAAAAAGTTGCCCAATCAGAATAAAGAATAAAAGAAAAAACACCTGCATCTGCTTTGGTTAAACTTTTAATAAAAACTCTAACCGGCTGTCACAATTAGAACAATTTATTTAATTTTTTTATAAATTATTACACCATATGCTTGTGAATGTAAAATATAAAATGAAACAAAAGAAAATATAATAAATAAATAAATAAAAGGAAAATAAAAATCATAAACAGAAAAGCTCTACTTAATTTAAAATTTTTTTTTTTTTTTTTTTAAAGGAAAAAAAACATTACAAAAGCAGCAAAAATTATAATAAATTACTTTTGATAAAAATGTTGACTGTTTTTAATGAAGTGTAAGGATATTATTTAATTGCTAAATTATTTAACTTAACAACCGTATATCGTGCATTATGCATTAAAAATAAAAAATTAAAAAAAAAAATCATAACAATTAAATTCTTTATGTTTAATACAGCAGAAAAGGAAAAAGTTATTACTCCCTTAGCAGCTATAATACAGGCGAGACTACAGGTGAGTACATGTAAAGTTTTTTTTTTTTTTTTTAACAATTATGTTGCTTTAACATTAATTTAGTCATTCAAATGTGGTTAATATATGTAAAAAAAAAAGAAAAATGAACAATAAGATTCCTTTTTTCAACTCTATACCACTGATGAACGTATTTAAATGTGTGAACAACGCCAGGTTCTTTCTTTTTTTTATTTGCTATTCAGTTGCAATTTGTCCTACTTTTTATTGCTTTACAAACTAACAACGGGTTTAATGATAGTAACAAAAGTCGATTACATTGCTTGTTAGTAGGATCGTTAAAATTTTATAAAGGTGTATATGACCTACCTTACCCGCCTTTCTAATCTAAAAACAAAAAAAAAAAAATGGGGAAAAAACGAAGTAAAACACAATAAAACCAAAGTATATAGTATAAATACTAGATACTAACCACATTTAAAAGCTTCAATTCAACCGCACACAGGGGATAATTACAAGTAAATTTGTCCCGCTAAAGAGATGTAAAAAAAAAATTGCTCACATTGTATTAACTTTTATGCGTCGGTTTCTGTTGTAAAGCGAAACAATAATTATTTATTATTAGAAATTGTTGTTTACGTCTGTAAATGTTAGTAAATAAAATAGAAAAAAAAACGCGATAAATTATCTACAGGGGTGTATTTATTATGATTAAAAGTTGAAAAATAAAAAAAATAATTCACCTTTCGCTGCATTTATCGATGTAAAAGTTTGAATAGAAAGAATAAAATAAACGTAAAAACAGTAATTTAGCGTACATTTTACAGTATTTTCGTTTATGACAGCTTAAATAAGCTTTTTATATGGTTCATTTAAAAATTAGTAGAAGAATCTTGTTATTTAGTTAATTATCTAGATGAAAGATTGGTGTTTCGAGATAAAAATAAAACAAGAGTGCTGAGTAATCGCTTTTGAGATTAAAAGCATCGTTGAAGCTAATTTGTTGCAGCTTTTTTAATTTATCTAATAAAAATAATTAAAACTACGCATTTTTGATGTTTTTTCCTAAGTGTAACTAATCAACGTTAAGCAAATTTAAAATCAATACAAAAATTATTGATTGATTCGCTTTATTAAATAATTTGTTTGTGAGGTTATTGGTTAGGAATTTGGGTGTAGCTCATTACTTACTGGATTTAACAGTTTTTCATCATTAATAATAAAAAAAATAATAATTTTTCTAAAACGTAGATTTTGTTGCACGCAACTATCGCATAAATAAAACAAAATTCAATTCAATTAAGGATTAAGAAATGAAATTTTTTCGGTTTTTTCTGCTTTTTTTTTTCGATGGAAGTTTCTTAATTTCAAAAGATTTTGGTTTGTGGAAGACAAAATGTTTTACATACACACACAGATTAAAATAAAATTAAAATTAACTCATGTTGTGCTATGGGATAAAATAACTGAACTGCTGTTGGACAGACATTAAACTTCCAAACTGAAATTTATTTAATGACATATGCCGTGGTTTTGCCTTGCTTCGTTTTTATTAATCTCATTTTCTTATATGTTTAGTGGTTTATTTCGACATTTATACTCTTCATAAAGCTTATTTTACGTCAGTGACGTAATAAAAGCACGATATTAGTTTTGTTTTATTATTTTATATAAAGATGACACGCTAAATATTCATGAAAAGTAAAGAAGAAAATTAAAGTCGATTGGGGAGCTTTACTTGTTTTAGTTTTTTAAACAATTAATTTTCGACTTTTTTAACAACAACAAAAAAAAAATAACCGTTGTGAAACAATAGCAAAGTTTATTTTTATTCATTTCTCCATAATATTTATTGTTAAATCCATTTACTGTCTGCGCATTGTTTTATGTTTTTATTCTTTACATTCTTAACTAAAACAGATTAGTCTTTGTATTAATTTAAATTCTCTGTCGAATACCACAAACCACAATAAAATCGGAAACTATAAAAAAAAAAACGTGAAAAATAAATTATTGCGGTTAGTAGAAAAAAATTCGTATTTCGTTTTAAAAAAAAAACTTTGTAAATCTGATTAAGCAGTAAGTTTAATTCATTAACACATTTTATTAACAACAAACAATATGAAAGACTTTTTTACCTTTCGTAATTATCTTGTTGTCTTAAGTAGAATCACATGGATTACGCTACCAGTTTCTTTGTAAAATAAAATGAAAAAGCTTTTTGAAATATATTTTTTTTGTTATTAAAAGTTTACTTTCTTTTGTTTTTACAACATTTTTATTGGTTTTTTTTGGTTGGGGCTTTTCTGTTTTAACGATTAAAATTGGTGCCACGTTCCACAAATTAAACTTTAATTTTTATTTTTTTTAATAATTAATTATAGATTTAATGTTGGGGTTTTTTGAGAGAAAATTATGAATATTCAAGCGAAACTTTATCATTTTTTTTATTATTATAGCGGAATTTGTTCTTAGTTTTATCGATATTAGATTAAATGAATCATGATGCGGTTCTAATGAATAAATTTAACGTTATTGGCTTTGAAATTTCTTTGTATTTAAATGCTGACTTAAGGTTGTTTCAGTTAAGTAAATAGATTTTCTACCGTTAAGCTTAAAGCAACATACATATTTAATATAAATAAAAATCTTTCTTTTTTTTTTTATTAATAAACTTGCATAATGCAAATGAAAATTAAATTAAAATTAACAAAACTTAAACAATTGTTATAAATTTTCTGAATCAAAAACAAAAAAAAAATAGAAAGAAACCAAATAAAGCATAAATAAAAAGGCTTTACTAGCCCCTGCAGTTATATAAATAATTTAATTTATTTACAATTTTTTGTAAAATATAATATTCAAAAAAAAAAAATAATAATAATAATGCAGCTTTTGGATGATTTTATAATAAAACCAACCATAATATAGTAAAAGCGCAACCTAAACCATTTTTTCATGATTTGTATATCTGCAAAAGTTTATTTATTTTCCTCATAATATTTTATTATTATTATTATTAAAAGCATTAAAAAGAAAGAAAGAAACAAACCAAAAAATTATCTAAAATCAATATTCAAAAAGCTCACCAGCAGGTAAAACATTAAAGTAAATAATACAAAGTTTAATACCTTGCTGTACCTATAAAACCGCGAACAAAAGCTTTTATTTATTATTTAGGAGAATTTTTTTTACTAGCCACTCAAAATGCAGTTTCTACTACGTTTAAATAACAAAGGGATTTTTTTTGTTTTTTTACTTTATTTTATGACTTTTTCACTGTGGTTAAACGATTGTGTATTTAATACAAAACTTTAATCAAAAAATAAAAACTGCTCAAGTATTAATAAGTAGAAACTTCTGGTTTACAGTTTTTTAGCGACAATTTTTTCGCTTATAAAAATCAATCAATTATTCAACTTTTATTCAAGTTAATTAATATTTGATTGAACTTCCTCATTTAATAATATGAAAAACAAAAAAATAAAAAAAATATAATAATTCTCTATGTAATCAATGTTTTAAAATACACAAAGTTCTGGTGCGGTTAACTCAATTTATTTACAATTTTGCTGGTAAAAAAAAAAAAAAAAAAAATGTATTTATTTGCTACTATTTACTAAAAGTTTCATTAAATATTCTATAAATATTTCACTATAAAATTGTGTGTGCTTTTTTTTTTGTTTTTGTTTTATGTACAGAGTTTAAATGCAATCAATTTTTGTATTTTTTGTATAATTTTTTTTTGCCATATATCTGATTGAATGCAACGACGAAACAAACTGCATAATAACGCAAAAGACAAAAAAAAAAAATTTTTTTTTTTTTATTATTTAACATTTAATTTGTGTATTGATTAAAACATTAATTGTTATGTTTAGTTTAATTAAATTGATCGATAGATAATTGTTTATTATTTAAAAGTAATTAATTAATTTTGATATTTATTTAATAATTAGTTATTCTGGTTGTATAACAATGCGATGGTGATTTTGAACTTTTCATTAAAAAATCAACAACACACTCTGGTTTTTCAATTTTTTTTTTAAAGCTTATTAAGTATAAAACAAGCTTAATCAAAAATACAAATCACACAGAGCATTATTTCTAAGCCATCCGTTTTTTTTTTTTTTTTATATAGCAAATGCGTTATATAAACCATCTTAATCGTTTCCATACAGATTCCGATTTGTTAATTTATTACAAATTATTTTCTTGTTATTTTTTATACAATTTTCTTGAATTATTTATTTGTCTAGACATAAGATATAAATTGTGAAATGAAAACAAGAAAGAAAATATTTTCTTTGCAAAATTCCAGTAATGAATAAATTAAAAGAAAATGTAAAGAGAGAAACAAAACGAAACGAAAAAAACATTCCAACCAAAGTTGTTTATAAATTTTTTTTAGTCAATATTAAACTAAGGTAACACCATCGTCTTAAATATGAGAAACTTTTTATTAGAGAAATGTTTGAATAGGAAAACAAAATAGGAATTTATAAACAAAAAAATAAAAAAAAAAACTTCAAAGTTCCTGCCATTACAATGTTGTAACGAAAGCATGAAAAATATTTTTTTTTTCTATTTAAATTGACTGAAGTAGCGCAAAGTAATTTTCAGTTAGATCACGCTGCAAAGTAATGTTAAAACGCACACAAAACTTATGCTCACTAAGGTTTATCCAAGTAAATATATCAATTTTGTGTAATAAAAATCCATTTTAGGCAGCTTAATGTAACTTAATGCTTAATGTAACTAGAGGTTTACGTTTCTTCTCGTCTTTGTTCATGAATAACAAAAATAGAAATTTCGTTTTTTATTTGTTTCCTGTTGCGATAGTAGACTTTTCCGTTGTTATTATTACTGCTTTATACACCTATGCTCTCTTGTATGTTGTACATATCAATGTTTATTACATAGAGTGAAATAAAGGAAGTTGATTCGTTTTGTATTGAGTCTTGTTGAGACGACTTTGAATTGAAATTGGTAAACATAGCTTAGCAGAACTGAATGGTACGAAAAATTTACTATAGAACTGAATATATAAATTTCTTTATACGATGGAGAAAACATAACAGCAGCAAAAAAAAGGTAAGAAAGCATCAAATTTAAAGAGTTTTTTTTGTTTTTTTTTCGTAATAAAACTCAAATAATTTTCGCTTCTTTCTCATTTAAAGTAAAATTCTCATAAACCTGAAATGTTTCTAGCAAATTTTACTGAAAATAAAATTAATGTAAGCCAATCAGGTTGCTTGTTACAAAACAAATGACGTTAATAAATAAAGAAATCGGATTGGTTAATTTAAAAAAATCTTTAATCTCGATTGATATTCGATTTAAAAAAAAAAAAGGAGCGAAAAATTAATGGACATATGGACGGAAATGGGTTTTTCTTAAATATTTTTTTGTATAAATAATTTTCGGCACTATACTACAGAGATTAAGGAGCGAAATAAATAAAGAAAAAAAAAGGAAAATAAATCCTTATCATAATTTAAAATTTAATCAAAATAAATTGGGCAACACTTCACTTAAATGTTCATAAAAAAAAAAAAAAATCTAAGTATATTGCGGCAAAGAAAGTTTTCTGCGAAAAAAAACAAAATTCGATTTCCGTTTGTCCTTTAAAATAAGAAAATGAGGAAGGATATTCACCCTTGATTATATGATTATGAATGACATGATTAGATTACAATCTATCAATATTCTCAATCATATTTTCACCAAAAAAAATAAATATCAAATAAATAAAATTCTGCACACTTTACAAATTTGCTGTATTACCTTTTGATTTTCTATTTTTTTGTCGAAAGCTCGATTAACAATTTATTAATAAAACAGAAGAAACGGAAATTTCAACAGCATATACACACTCTACACTCACACTTATGCATACACATTTATTACTCGAAGGAAATAAAAATAAAAAATCAATTTTTTTTTTGCTTCATTTTTTCTTTTTATGCAATCAGAGCTTAGTTTTGTTTTTATGTTATGCATGCATTCAACCATGTTTCCTGTTGCTTAATCTGGCATTTTTGTAAACAACAAAACAAAAACAAAAAAAGCACAAGCTAAGAGGATAAATACTACGAAACCTTTGTCCTGGATTTTTTTTTTTTTTTTTATATTCATATATGAATGGGAATTACGATTTTTTGTTGTTTCATCTTTGCAAAAAATTTGCAAAAAAAAAAAATCGATTGAAGAATAAACCAAACCATAAACCATTTAATTGCAATCAGTGAATAATTTTTAGTTTCTTTCGTTTCTTTATTTTAAATTCATCGCTATTACGTAAAGAATGTAATCAATTTGCTTAATTTAGAAATGTGTGTGAAGATTTTATTTTAATTATTCCTTGCTTTCTTTTTCCATATTTTTTTTTATTTTTAATTTTCATTACAAACGTTGTATAGAAATGTTGTGAAAATGTTGATAAAAGAAAATTAACGCAACGTAACGAATACAAGAATAGAAATTATTTTTTAAATAATTTAAAGAATTTAATGAAGAAAAAAGCATAATTGTCAAGTAAAAAATGTTTGTCTGTTTAGCACAACTCAGGTTAACTAAGTTGAATCAAGCAAAGAAAAAAAGAAAACAGAAAAAATTCTCACTACGCCAATGTTTACAAGAAGTAAGAATAAATGAAACGAGAAATCAGCCACCGATAAGAAATAGCTAAGGCGACAATGACAACGATGTAAAATATAAAATAAAATGTAATAAGAAAAACTTTTAAGAAGCTTTAAATGATTTTTTTGTTGGTTTTCTACTTTGTTGTATCACCAAAACCAACACGGTTAGGGTCACCCACTTTGTTGCCGTATTGAAAACATTTTATATTGCGCCACTGTTGGAACATTCGAGTAATTTCATTGTTGCTAATGTTATCGCTATAGCCTAATATTTCTTTGATAAAACAACACATTTTTCGCTGTTTTTTATTCAAGGAATTTTTCTTTCGAGAAATTCTTCTTTGCTATGTTTTTTTTTTTTTTTTTAAGTTAGGAATAAATTAATTGTAATTGCGGTTAATTAAAAAATTAGGATTTTGGATGTTGTCATTATTCTTTTAAGGATGGTTGGATGATGGTTTCAAATCGATTGTGGAGTTTTATTGATTGGAAAAACGACTGATAGATAAATAAAAGTAAAATTAAATTACCGGTGCAAAGTGGTCATTATTAATGTTCTTCGATTTTAAATTATCCAAGAACTGAGTTAGTAAATAGTGATAAAATGTAAACCCGACCCTTTTGTAACTTGTAGTCAAACAAATCTTACCCCGTTAACTAAATCAGTTGAGTGAAACAATTTATACCCATCATCAATTGTACGTTTTCTCCACCCATTTAATAATCCTTTCTATAGGTCGTTTGATTTAACAGACGCACACCCATAAAAAAAGGAAAAGAATTTTTTTTTTTTTTTACTTGACAATGTCGATTGGTATCTTCAAATTTTTCGTTTTTTAAACCGTTTGTTTGCTTACTTGTCGGTTACATTGGTGCTTTTTTTGTTTATTTATAAATTAGCGAACGTGACAAAGCAGAAATTTTATTATTATTTTTTTTTTCGTTAAGCTTAATTATGTAATAACATAATATATTTATGTTATGTTAAAGAAAGAACAAAAACATAAAAAAAAAAAAAAAAATGAAATTTGACGCAGAATAGATTGTGGACATCAATTTTAGGTATTTACCTGTCCCAACATATAATAAATGTTTTGCCGCAATATTGGCTTTTGTACTATTTTATTATTATTATTATTATTATAATATTGCTGCTGTAACTATTTCAATAAATATCCCATGTCCTTTCATCTTTTTTTCATTAATAATATTTGTCAGAACGATAAATATCACATCGCATCGTATAGTTAATCAGGCATAACTAATAAATATTTTTGCGTTAAAAATATTAATTATTTATTAAGTTGATTTTTAAGCTTTGTATAATCTTTTTTTATGTTTTGTTGTTTTATTTATGTTTAAAAAAAAAAAGGAAATTGGGAAACAAAAAAAAAAGGAAGCGAATAGAGTAAATAATAATAATAATAATAATAATAATAATAATAATAATAATAATAATAACAAAGATTAATTTAACTGCAGACATTACATATTGTGTAAGCGTAGTAAATCTTTCAAACTCTTGAGAGTATTATGTAGAAAACGCAGTAAATAAATATTGTTTTGGTGTGGTGTAGGGGTTCGAGGAGGGTTGAAGAGTATAAGAGAAAATACGCTATCAATCAATCAAATTTTTTTGCTTTTTTTTATTGGATGCCATTAAAACAATATCCTGTAGTAGAGACAAACTAACCAGCATCACCATCACCACCACCCCTATCTATACACATCAATTCTTAACGTTTGTTTTGATTCTTTGTTATTGTTCTTGTTCTAGTTAATTTAATATATAAACGTGCAAAAATGTCTATTACAGAATTTATTAAATAAAGAACAAAAAAAAATACACAAAAGCTGTTTTCGGTGTCAATACAAAATTTATCATTGATCAAATTGCCTTAATAACAATAAAAATAACAAAAAAAAAAAAAAACTTTGAATGCGAATAAATCAAATTCAAAATAAAAAACAACAATAAATTAGAATAAATAATTAAAAAAAACGAGATTCACACATTTAATCGAAAACAAATATCATTGATTATTTACGCATTTATTTAGAAAAAAAAAAAAAAAAATCAGCATCATAAACCGCGTTTGTTAGTAATCAGATAAATTTCACGATTCACGTACTTTTACCATTGTTAGCATGGCGAAAGATAGAGAGAGAGAGTGAGCAAATAGTTTTAAGTGTTTTTTATTTACCCGCAATCTCTTTATTGTATAATAAATATTTACTCACTTTACTAAATTAGCATTAATTGATTTAATAAACTAAAGGATTTATTGATTCAGCTAGATAAACTTATAAAGGCTTAAAAACATGTTCGTTCTGTTTAGCACTGTGGTCTAACAAAGAGGTCATAGCACTACACACATTGACATAACATAGCAACAAAAACAACAAAAAGAAAAGGAAAAAAGAAGGAAAATATTCGATAGATAACAATTGTTTGATTGACAGAACATGATACGAGCATATAAATACAGAAAAAAAAAACATTTACTTTAGCTTTTGTGGTTGAATAAAATGTTCCGTCTGCTAAATGAAATAATGTTGAGACTTCCGTTGAGACACCAACAACAACCAGAAAATCGAGTAAATGCATTTCATCAAATATTCATCGTTGTGTCATACATTTCCAACCTTATTTATGTACTTTTACTGGCTTTATTCATTCGTACAAACAACTTGGGTATTTTAATCTAATTATTTTAAACTTTTTTTTTTTATTTTTTTACTTGTTATTGAGTTTAATTTAAATAAAAACCACTAAAAATTGTTATTGGGGGAAAAACTCTGTTATTTGTTTTAATGCTTTCTTTTCATGTGACACTAAAACACAAAATTGTGTAACATGGTAAAAGCTCGCCAACTATCCACAAATTACATAAAATAACCTAGATTAACAACCAAACAGAAAAAAAAAAAAATAAAATCGAAGAATCTAGCTTAAAAATTTATTGATTCTCCTGTCTGGATAAAGCTGTACGAAAAAAAGTTTTTGTTTTGTGCTTCCATGTAAAAAAGAAAAAAAAAAAAAAACAACGAAGATTTTTTTTTTTTTTTTTACACTTTTCAGTAAAGTGATTGATGTGTGAAATGGATTTTGGTAATTTTTCTCAAATTAACTTTTATTGAATTAACGACATTTGGAAGGATTTTTTTTTTTATTTTTATTTTTTTAACATGAAGTAAAATAGTAAAAGCTCCCACCGGATATTCATAAAAGAAGTTACCGGTGGTTTTGATGATAAATAACAATAATAAAAACAGAAGTTAATGAAACGTAACGAAATCGTAATGGAAATGACAGTGAATGGAACAACATTAAAAGTATAAATAACATATGGAAATTACCCAACAATAACAAAAAAAAAAAAAAAAAAAAAACATTAAATATTTTAAGTAGAAACACGTTGTGCTTATTTTCGTAAATAAATCGATTACATCGGTTTTATTACAGCAGTGTGTGCTTGAATTTCAAGAGGTAAAGCTTTAAAAATTCAAACTTCAATAAAAGCAGCAAAAAATGGCGTAATGCCACTAAGTTTTCTGGTTTTCTAATACTTTTCCCCCGTCTTAAATACAATTTTTTTTTATTTAAATAACAACAGAAGCAATAAATACTTTAAAAAAAAAATAAATTTCATAAACATGACATGAAAAAAAAAAAATTAATTTTAAGAAATAAAAATTTCACCATCCCCAATACTTCAATAATTCCACTCATCCACTCATCCTATCACCAGATTCTTATATTAGACGTTTCCGATATTTCGAAAATTTTCTTCTTTTGTGAATACAAAATTGAATGGCACAGCAGAACAGATTAGTTTTAAACCGCGATGGTATTTGTTGTAGACTAAAACGAAAAAGAAAAAATAAAGAAAAAAAAATCGGACGACACGTTATACTTAGCTTTTTTGCGCTCCTTTATTGCAAACTTTTTACTTACCAATAAAATCCGATTTTTTCTGCCTTTCTTTATTATTATTGAAATATTTTTTAACTCACGTATTTTTCGAGGTTTTTTTTCATTCATTTTTTCTTTTTAATAATAAAAAAAATTTGTATTTTTTTTTCTGTGTGCTTTTAAACGAAGAAGCATTATGTGATTTGTACACTTATTAATATTTATTTACATTTGCAATGTTAAATGAAGGATAAATAAATTATTAAATAATAATAACAAAAAAATATTTCAGGCACAATAAAAAAACATTTTTTAAAGTAAATATTTTTATTAGTTTTAATTACATTTAATTTGCATATTAAATTTATTTTATTTTTTATTTAATTAAAAATAGTTGGTTTGTTGTTCTATTCTACACTGCAACACTGCTGATTCGTTATAGTTGTATGAATATTTTATAAAATTAAAACCGATTATTGATTATTTTCACACAGAGTTCTACCATCATAAATTTATTGACGAATTACTTTGCTTTAATTCTTTAATCAACATTACTTTCCGGTTGTTTACTGTGTTTATGTTTTTTTTTTTTTGCTTGTTTAATGTTCTACAATTTTACACCATGTTTAAGGATATTTTATTTAAATTGTTTATTAGTAAGAATGTCAATACACAGAGTACAGCATCAACAACAAGAGAAAAAAAAAATTATTTTTATGATTAAGATAATGCACAATATGATGACGATGATAATAAAATAAAAATTTCATTTCAATCTTTCTTTAATAAAATACAATAAAAAAATAGGTGAAATAAAATAAATAATAACAATTGCGTTATAGAAGAAACGTGGGTGTTAGCAAGAAAGTAATATAATGGTAATGAAAATGTATGGAATGCGTGAAAGTGAGAAAGTATTTTAACAGCCGTAACCGATGTTGCCTTCATAACAATGTCATCAATGTTATCCCATTGAAATATATATATATATATATATATAATATCAATAAAAATAAAAATAAACCCAGCTAAAAAGTTGTTTGGGTGCCTACCCAACTGGTGACCTAAACTTTATTGCCTTCGTACAAAAGCAAATCTTAAAATGAAAGACGTGTATTAGATGGGCAAATCATCAAATTTATCCATTATCCATTGTTGGTATTTATTTGTTTTTTTTTTTTAGCAAGGAAATTGTAATAAAAATAATTTCCAACCGTTTTCATGAAATTTCTCTAAATGCTTCTATTAAGTGTTTTGTGAAATTATCTTTAATAGCTAATTCTGTTATTTCTTATTACAAATCCTTATTTTTCTTTTTTCTTTTTCAGTAATTTTTACGTTAATAATATTTTGTTTTTTATGTTACCGAATTTTCAGAATAGAATAAATTTCATTTTTATTTGTTTTTATAGCTAAAGCAAAGCAATACACGTTTAAATCAATAGAATAATCACTTGGTGATACGCAAGTACAATAAAAACTTTCATTAAAAAAGCTACAAAACAACAAAAAGAAAATTTAATTTGATTTATTGGTTAAAATATAATTTGATTTCCCCAGACTAAGAAATAAGATATTTCTCATCGGAAAAGTAATAACAAAAAATACAGAAGCTGTCATCCCTATCAATAAAATAAAATAAAATTCTCCTAAACCACATATAATTTTTTTTTTTTTATTTATCATTCGCTTTTACATAATTTTATTGATAAGATTTATATTAAGCTTAAAAATGTAGGGAAGTCTCTGTCATAATTTAATGTGACAATATTTCTGTGTTTCTTCTTTCCAATATTTATTTAAAATAATACCGAGTGTCATTGTCAATAATATTTAATTTAAATTAAATAATTCATGGTATACGGAAGTCGGTTTTTCGGTGTAATCGATTTCTTGTTATTTTAGGGTAATATTATTAGAAATTATGTGAAATATTTCTACCAAAAATTAGTTAACAGACAAAGTAAATAACTTGAACAGCGCGAAACAAGAGAAAATTTATGATAGTGAACAATGCAACAGAAAATATGTTATTTAGCAACAATTGCTGACTGTACAAATAATCATAAATAATAGACTAGAACTGTTAAGAAGACAATACAAATATTATTATTAATCATTTGAAATTTGCTTAGTATTTAAAACAAAAGGCTTAGCAAGGATACGAAAAAAAAAACTCATTCAAATTGTCAATTTTCTTCTATTTAATCTGTGAATTTAACATTCTTCTATGAAAAGCTCGCGTAAATTTCGCCCAAACCATTGTTTATCATAAAGACTAAAAAATAAATGAAATTTTATGGAAAGAAAAGCTTTGCAGCATATTCTCTCATATAAACTCACCATCCCGGAATAAATTTACTTCAAACTTTACTTTATTTAATCTTGTTTAAAATAAGCTTTAACTTCTGTTGCTTAGAATTTACCTGAGATGAAATTTAACGAAAATGTCTCTTTAAAAATCAATCGTTGCCTTGTTGCTTGTTTTACTTTTGTACGAAAATCTTGAATTAGGATTATTTTTTGATGGAAAGCTTTGCGGTTACTAAATAGGTTTTTTGTGTTTTATTAAAGTAAAAACCTGAATAAACACTAAAATTGCAGTTGATCGTCAAACGAAATGCACTCATCGATGAACACCATGAACAAACATTGTGTACAATGGGGGAATAGAAAAATGGTAAAAAAAAATTGTAAGACAGTTTGTACAATGCAACTGCTGTAAGCTTTAGTTGTAAAACTTTCGAGACAAAAGCTGTTTTTATTAATTTCTGTATTTTCTCTTTACCTAAGGAATTTTCATTCTTTATCCTTCACTAAATACACACAGCTTTATTTGAATCTTTCAATTTTCTCTTGTTATTATTATTATTATTATTATTATTTTTATCATCATCTATCATCCATACACACTCAAAGCACTAATACAATACACCGAAAAAAAAATATAAAAAAAATTCGTCTAAGACAGTATAATCTATTTAATGTGTAAAATTTTACAACAAAACAACGAACTTTAAAGCATAAACAGAAACTTTTCTTAAAAACAGAAACTTTTTTTTTCTGTTAATAAAACAACACGTTTCTTTTTATTTTTATTTAAAAATTCATTTCCTTTTTAAATTGTATTATCGTTTTAATTAAAAATTGCAAATTGTGGCATTATTACAATAAAAATAAATAAATAAAACACAAAACGTCTATCTAGCAATTAAATCAAAGCCAATGAAGCTTTTTCGATTTATTATTTCTAACCAATGAAATGTTTATCAATATAAATCATAACGATACCGATGGTTTGTTTTTTGTGTTTTAATAAATTATTTATTGTAAATCGGCAAAAAAAAAAACGGAAAAATTATCTTATCAGAAGCAAACAGAGTCAAAAAAAAAACAATTTTTTGTTTGTATAAATATGAAAACTGCTGAACATTTGTTAAACTAAACTTGGCACTCTGTATTCGTTATTGTTGCTGTTATTGTTGATACCAAAAGTAATGTTGATGGTGGCCTGTTGAATTTATATGAACAAGAGGCGAAAAAAAAAAATAAATATATAAACACGTGCGGTACAGAAAAAATAAAAACTAAATGGTAAAGAAAAAACATCCAGATAAAAAGTTTATAAAAAGCAGCAAAACAGTGTAAATACGCCAGAGATATAAATAGATATTTGCATAGTATATATATAACCGGGAAACGAATTGAAGTACCAATAAACAACATCCATTCCGTGTGTATTTAAACAAAAAAAGAAAAAAAAACCTAAAAAATATTTACACACAAGTCCGTGTTTATTTTATTATTATTTGCTAGATACTTTATCGCGAGTCAATCTGTTTGCATATCGCTTTTTATGCTATTCTTACTTAAATATTTTGTTTGTTTGTTTATTCTTTATATTAATAACTTTTTAATTTAAATTAAACAATCCACTAGAGCCCTTATTAAATCCGCATATTTTTTATTTAAACTTGTGGTTTTGTGTTTGCTAATCTTCTTTTCCTCTGGTCGAACAAATGTTATTTTTTTGGCATTAATTAATGAATCAGAGAGAATTATTATTGTATTTAAGGTTTTAATAAGTGTTTGCTGGTATTCAAACAGAACAAAAATGATCACGTTGCAGTGGAGATGCCTGGTAATGGTTTAAAAATTATGTGAGTGCCAGTGGAGGCGCCCGATGCCTTAATAAATAGTAGAAATTTTATTAGTAATAATTCGCAAGCTGCTTAAAGCAAATAAAATATTAAAAATTAATTTACTAACAGAGATCCAACCATAAATTGATGCAATGAACATGCCCCAACACCAGATTGCTAGTTTCTATCTGCAAACATTTATTAAATTAAACATTTTTTTCTGGATTAATAAAAATTCAGATGAAATACAACAATAAAGTATCATTAAAAGCTGAGTAAAACATTTATAGTCCGCACTTTATGTTTCTAAATTAATGCAGACAGATCGTATACAAACACACACACAAGTGAAAAAAAGCTCAACCAGAAAACACGGCAAATCTAATCTATATAAAAGTTACAATGAAAGAATAACAAGGAGAATGAAAAGCAAAAAAAAAAAATCCCGCCACTATATTTTTCTTTTTCACCATCAGCTGTTTGTTTGTTTCCCTACTTTGTTTGTTACACAATATTGTTGCCGCTGCTGCTGCTCGCTTCTTGTTTGCAAATACACAAAAAGTGTGAATGAATGAATAAATTTGTTCACATTTGTTCTGATGTGACAATTTGTAAACAAAGCATCTAACAACATCAACAACAAGCAAACCCTTAAAATAAAATACCAGAGAGACAAAAAAAAAATGAAAATAGAAAAACAGAAAGAAAATATTAAAATTGGTTTTTGTTTAGTTTAATTTTGTGATAAAAATTTACATCTATTATTATTATTATTATTATCAGAAAATGTGTATTAAATGCTTATTTAGTCGTGCACGATGCACAATTTTTACAGCTTTATTAACCTTAACGATCATTAAAATCGTTGCGTTTCATCTCTGATATTCAATTTATGAAATAAAACTACGAAATATATATGAAAATAATAATACAGATTCATTCTGCTATTGTAATTCGTTTCTATTTAATCACGTTCCTAAATTATATGCCATCAGAATGAATGTTGTACAATTCATCAGGCGTCTCCACTGCACATACAAAATAAAAAAAGCTTTAATAACGATACGAAATTCGATTGAATTATTATTGATTAAACATTATTTCGATAATTTGCAATAATGCGTTGTGTGAGTAATAATTGTCTGATAAACTATTCATCATTTTAAACTTGTTGCATTGTTCGCTAATTTACTCTTCGATAATAATTAAACCAATGGAAAATAAAATTAAAAAATCAAACTTAAAGAATTTATTTTGTTAGACAGCGAAACGGTTAACTAATTTCTGATTATCCTTACGCATAAAATGTCTTAATAAAGAAACAACTTTAGTCATTTTAATACAAACGAAACAATGTTGTTTGCTTAGATAATTATTTTTCGTTGGCAACGTCAAGAAAAATATTTTCGAAAATTCATTAAAAACTTTTTCATTTACTCTAGGAAATAATTTTTTATTTTTTATAATTTTGCTACACAAATTTAAACTTTTTAACATTTATTTTATTGAGTTAAGTTTTAGCTGCTTAAACATTGTGATAATTTATTCATAAAAATAAAAATAAAAAAAACAAACTAAAGAGTGTTATCCATCAGAAGTCTTAATTTCTTGTATACGAAGAATAATATTTGCATAAGATTAGCTTTATTTAGGGAAGTCGTTTCCATGATTACATGATTGTTTCATTAGCGATGTTCATTTTTAACGCATAATTGATTTTTTTTTTTTTTTAACATGCAATTTAGACAAACAATTGTTAAAAGCTTAGCAGAATCAAGTGTCAAGTAAAAAACTTGATGAATTATTTTTGCTACAAAAAATAAAAAAATTCTTTTCTGTCTTGATATGAGGTGACATTCTGCTATTTTTCACCTTTGTGTCTGTTGTCTTTATTTAAATAAATAAATTGTGGGAATTTTTATATAGAAATATCCGAATACAGGTAGCAAGTATGTCTAGTTTACATAAAAAAAAAAAATCATATTTACTTGACGCACCTGTATGACAATATGACAAACATTTGACAGAATCAAAACAAATATTTTTTTTTTTTTGACATGTTAGGAAAAAAAAATTGTTAATTTGAGCTTTAGCGTATTTATTTTAATTTTATAAATACATAAAAAAAAAATTCGCTGGTAAAAAGTTTAAAAATAAAATTCCACTTGATATGAGTGACAGTTTATTGTCTACTCTGTAATATAAACCACTCGGCAAGAGCTAATAATAAAGATTAAGTAGCTGAGTAGATGGATCATTCAATGTCTGAAGTTATAATATCCTCTCTTGGGATGGAAGCTTTTTACTTTTTTTGAATTTCCAAGCAAACTCGCCTTACAATTCAGGATTTTGGCAAACAAAAAGCTTATAACAAGTAAAATTTCGTTTTTAAATCAAAAAAAAAAGAGAAAAAAATTTCTTTTACATTGAAACCAATTCTAAATACCAGGTTATTGGGCTTTTTTGTTTTTGTTGTTATTATTTTCATGCTTAGTCCAGTCAAGCGAAATACTAAAATGTCATTATAATAAATTAATAGTTTTACGTTTATATATATATTTTTTTTTCCTCTCATTTTAAATAAATAAAAATCGCTAACATTGCTAGAAAATTTGCTGTTTTTGCAAAGTAATTTTTTTATATAAATATTTTTGCTACGTAGCTAAAGTGCAATAACTTTACCAAATTCATAGCAATAATATTCATTTTCGTTCTTTTTTTTTGCGTTTAAGTTTATTCGATTTGATTTTTGCTGTTTATTCAACAATAATAACAAAGTCATTTATTTTAAGCTGGAAATATTTATATTAAGCATGTAAATGAAACCAACAAAAATGAAAAAGCATTAAGCTGTTTATTATGCAAATTATTTTCTATTACGTTCACGTGCTTTTATAATAATATGCCAGTTTGCTTTAATATTAAATGAAAATTAATACATAGAAAACCGATTTAAATGGTCAGCATCCATTTCTTAGAAATGTTAATGTGTTGGACAGCGATTGTTGAACATTTATTGAAGTAACGTTTAATAAATCCTTAAAATGAAAACGAACAGAAACGAAAATGTTTTTTTTTTTTTTTGTTGAAAATGAAATTTATCGTGAACAAATGTAATATGGAGGAAATTTATGCGATATTAAAGTTAACATTTCACTAGATATATCCACTTGAGGCAGCATTTTGTAAGGGGTGGAATTTTTTTTTTGGTTTTTACTTTGATTTAATGGCACCGAAAGAAAATGTTAGGATTAATAGCGTTTAACTGTAGCTTTAAACGGTCGCCTTAACTTATGCTAATCAAGAATTTTACATCAGTTAGATGAAAATTTAATTTTTTATTTAAAAAAAAAGAAAAGAATCGAAATATTTTTAATTAAATTCTTTTGGATTAACAAAAACTCATGTGAGTCATGTGTGTGTCGAGAAAGATAGGACACATGAAGCGCAACAAATATTTACAAATATAAAGCGATGGGATGGATATTCACATGCGATAACAGCAGGCAATTTACGATTGTTACGTAGCCTTAACGATTTTTCGTTTTGTTGTTATTATTCATTATTTTCCCTAAAAAACATTCAACCCTATCAAAGAGTTTTCTTTATTACCAGGAAATTTATACAATTCTTGAAAATAGGATTGAGAAAATAAAAACACAAAAAAAAAAAAAAAACTACGATACTTGTTACAATGACATACGGTTTGCTATAAGGACGACACTAATGCTAAATAAGGCACAAAAATATAATATAAGATTTGCAAACAAATGAAATAGACATAATAGGGTCAACAAAAATAAAAACTAAGTTGTTGTGCTTCATAAGCTTAACAGAAGAAGCAAAAACTACCAGCAAGGACGATTATTCTTTAATGTTCTTTTCCCGTTTTTTTTTTTTTTTTCTGTTCATTCGTTATTTATTTTTAAAAGACTTTTTAGCAAACTTTTTTTTGTTCTCCTGTTTTTTTTATTTATTGCAGTAAATATTTACATTCGCAAATACTAAAAATTATGAAATAAAAAATCGCAAAGTTCGCATTTGAAAAATATGGTTTCAAGTTTTTAATGCACGAAAATTTGTTAGTACTGGAGCCGAAAAATGGAAAGAAGAAAATGAAAAAGCCGGAAAGAAATGTCATGAATCGAGTACTTTACTATATAATCCATCGAGATAAACTATTAACGTTGAAACGTTAACGTAAAGTAAGCGTATCGTTGTTGTGTTGCATGTGGCATTATTTTTTTTTATTTTATTTCTGTATATCCTAAATATGGGAAATGTCACAAAGGAAAATGAAAAATGTCGAAGAAAAAAAAAACGTAAAATGTATCCATTACTCAGTGCCACTTTTTTTTCTTTTTTTTTTTTTTAATTCTCCTTCTATGATTCCTTTTTTATTATTTGGATGACTAGATGCGTATGCGTAGGAAACATTTTTATAAATGATTCTCACATACTTTGTGTCTTAAAAAAAAAAAAAAAAAAAAATAGAAAAAAGTTTTTGCAATAGGAAATGTGTGCTCGTGTCACCAGCATAGGGAAATTTGTCGTACATATTGAAACAATTTGTTTTTATTTTTTATATATATTTTTTCTTTTAATAAATAACCAAAGTAAAAGCTTTATTTAATGTATTGGAAAATTTAGATTTATTATTAAAACAAAAATACAAAAAATTACCAATTAGAAATGCTTTTTTCATTCGTTAGTAAAACGTTTAGCTTTAAAGCTAGTATTAAATAATATTTTCTGAATGTAAAAAATGTTTCTAGAATGTTATCTGCTAAACAATGATGTTTGTAATTGTGGTACAATTAATGTAAAGCTGTTGACAAACTATTTGTTAATTGAAAATGCATTTGTATGTCTCGTTTATCCTTATTACATTTATGGTTGTTTCTTCCATCGTTTTCATTTCAAACAAAAGGTTAATGCTTTGAGTGATTATTTTTTTTCTATTCTTAATTTTGTCATTCCTCACTTACTTTGCCAGTAATGTTACTTTCCAGTTATGACTAAACTTTTAAATTATTGTGAAATTTAACCGAAAAGAAAATGTCTTTTATGTTTGTTACAAATGCTGTTAAAAGATTTATGATACAAGAGGTGACAACAACTGAATTTAAATTTATCAAACAAATTTTTTTTTTTTAAATATAACAACATGATTTAAAAGTAATAAGAAAGCATTTGATGTGACATCTGGTTGATTTCGTTACGAAAGAAATAAAAATCGAACATAAAAGAAATGTTTTTAAAACTTAAAGCTAAATAAAGCTTTTTTTGCTTGAATTTTCCATGATATTTTTGTTGTTCCTTGTTGCAAACAAACTGAAAAGACCAATGAATTTTTTTCTCTGTTATATTTAAACGAAAGCATAAAATTATGTAATGAAAGTCTAAAGACGCATTATTCAATATGCCAATAGTTATGAATTTATTTTGTAAAAAGCAGATAAACAAGGATAAAAACGAAAAACAAATTTTGTTTGATAAGAAAAACTTATTGACAAAATTGAAATTTATTTTCGATAAATATTTTCAGTTGTGGGTTGTATTTTTGTTGAAGAATTGATTTAATGGATTAGATAAAAAAAAAAAAAAAAACGGTGGACCATGTTGTACAAAAATATTCGTTTTAATTCAACAAAAAAAAATTCGCTTTAAGCAACTTTTTTTCCATAGTTTTAATCGCATTGGTAATTATAGAATGGAACAAAAAAAATAGGCAAAAATATTATTAAATAATCGAAATTACTATTTATCAGGCAACAAAATACATTAAATAAAAATATTATGATACAAAAATGCAATTTATGTAATTTATTATAAAAAAAAAAAATATATATTTTTTATTTAGTTAATAATCCATTAGGCAAAAACATTTTGTTGTAGGAATTAAAAAAAAATTTGTTTCAATTTTTAAAATTATTAAAAGAAAACAATAACAGCTTTATTGCATGTTTATTTGATTAAAAATAATTTTTTTTTTTTTTTATTAAATAATTCAGTTTTTTTGTAAACAAAAAGTTAGTTCATTAACACTCTGTATTGGTGCTTTTTTTTTTTTTTTTGTACATGATTTTCTCATTAAATATCAATTAGTTTTACCTATTTTCTCGCTACATTACGTTACACATTTTAGTGCTTTTTCTATAAAATAATTTTTAATTATATTACGTTAAAGCAGACTTTTGTTTTATCGAGCTTTTCTTTGTAAATTTCGGTAGAAAATACTGTTAAATGCACCTTTATTATCGAGAGTTAAGTGTACGAAAAGTTTAAAACAATTATAAATAAGATTAATTAAAGTAAAAACAAAGTAAAATAAAATATTTATTTTATTATTAAAAATAGAAAAAAAAAAAAAAACTTTTCACAGTACTAGCAGCCACTCATCTCTATATTTATATATTGAGACAGTCAATCGTCTGCGTTTTTATTATTAAATAACGAAAATAATTAATTGCATTTTAACGATTTTTTATTATTTTATTTATTAAATAATAGAAAAGTTCAATCAAAACAAATTTAATTTGTATTTATTTTTCAAATCTGTATTTATTTTCAACAAAATAAATATGAAGAAATATATTTACTGTCGATTTAATTATTAAATAAATTAATTAGTTGCTTACTGGCAAAATACACTGAATAATAACTTTCAGTAACATTTAAGAACTAACCAATCAAAACCTACAATATTTCGCAAAACTGTTGCTATTGGGTGAAACATTTATAATCGCGTTTCTGCAACACTCTGACTGGTTTAAAAGTGTTATTAACTTTTTAGTTCAATGTGTAATGATCTGAAAATAGATTTAGCGTTAACAGCGTAACATTTTATTCCATTAAATACGAAAAAATCCCATCGTATTTGAATTTTTCACTCTAATTTATTTTCAGTAATAGCGATGTAAAGACTCACACAGGCGATTACGAAACACAATCAAAACAATGCTATATTCAACATAAAACAACTAAATAAATATTTTTTTTTTATACATCTTTGACTACAAATCACAAAATATTTTATTTGCTTCAAAAGGAAAAGAAAGGAAAGGAAAGAAATAATAAAAAAAAAAAATAAATCAACAAATAGAATCGACACACAGCACAGTAGAAAAGAATTTTATTTTTATTGGATTTTTTAGTTCATACATAAATTTCTATATTGTTTTAAGTTTATTGTTGTTATCGTTTTTTTTTTTCAGTTTGTCTGTTATTTCACGCTTTATACATTGATTTACTTGCTAGAGAAAAATATATAATGAATTTTCTAGTTTTTGTTATTTACTTGTCACCATTGATTATTCTTTTTTTTTGTTGCAAATAAACATTGTCATAGATTAATTAATTGTTATAGCCAGCAGACAAATAAAATATTTAAATATTCGTCTATCCTTCAGGTGACGGTTTTCTGTGCGTTATTAATAATTATTTTCTTTAAAAAAAATATTACTTATACGCTCTATCGTTTGTTGTCTCCTGATAACGATAATAAAATTCCACGAATGAAAAATTATGTTACAAAAAAAAAAATAATAAAAATACAACCAAAATTTCAATCAAGATAAGAAAATACAAAAAAAAAAAATAATAAATTTAATTTTGTATGTAAAAAAAAAAAATCTGATTCAAGGAAATACATGATAAACATTTCCATTTTTATATTTTTTTTCGTTATCATTTATCCCAATATTTGGGTAAACAAATAAACGTAAAATACAAGAAATTTATTAATATTTTGATAATAATTTCATTTATTACTTATTTTCGTTTATTTACTGTACAATTCATTATACCAAAAAAAAAAAAAAAAAATGTAATAAATTTAATGTCCTTTCCTTGTGCGTTTATCTTTGTTTTTGATTAAATAATAAAAACGCTTCTCAAGTCATAAAATCAGCTAGTACCTAGTTACTGTTTTTAACCACAAGAGAACAAAAAAAAAAAAAAACATTCAAGTAAATCATTTATTGAAAAGCTTAAAAATCGAATAATTAAGGACATTCCTAACACAACAAACAACAACAAAAATTCACTTCTCAGACATTAGTCTGATGTTACACAAGCTTTCTGACGCCAATAAGCCTTTACAACACCAGCTGTGTATTTTCAAAATAATAAAAAAAAAATCCTTAAAGCTCTGAAACTGAATAAAATCATTTTGCTTAAATAATTCCCCTTTTTTTTGTTTTTTTATTATATTTTAATTAAAGCTCAGAATTTATTTACACGCAAATGTAAATATGATTATAACACGGTTTTGTACACTTTTGTAAAATAATTTAATAATAGCTGGAATACCAATGGTTTTGTTTGGTGTTTTGTTTGTTTAGTTGATGTGGTGGTAATTTCCTTATCGTTTATTAACTTTTTTTGTAGCACTACCGAATGTTTTACAGTAAAATTTCTTTAATATTTAGGCAAAATGCCAATACATAAGAAAACTTATTTTGTATTAAAAAAAAAAAGAAATAAAAAAAAACCTCTCGCCGTAATATAGTTATGAAAAAAGAGCAACAAACCACAAACACATTTTTTTTTTATTTAATTTGATTAAAAAACATAATTTTTCTATAATTTATGATTAATAAAAAAAAAGAAAAAAAAAAAGAAAAAAGAAGAGAAAGATTTAAATAAAAAAACGTCGCGTGCGGTTAAAGAAAGTAAAGCAAAATGTCAAAGGCGGAGTAAATAAATTCATTAATATTATTGATGTGTTGATTAAAAAAAAAATAATTTTAATTTAATACAGAAAAGTTGATAGTTTTGTGTCATAATTTAATAATAAAAATAAAAAATTTAATTTAATTTAAATGTGGCGCTTTGAAAAAATAAAAAATATTTTTATTACATGAAACACGCGACCAGTTTAAAAAAAAAAATTTTTTTTTTTTAGATGAAATCATTTGCTGATTTTATTTTTTATTATTTTTAATGAAAATGAAATAAAATCTCTACAATATGTTGCATCAAATAGGTAGAACACGGAAATAATCTAACCTTGGCAATAAAATTAAATAAATAATAACAAATGGTAAACATTTCGATAAGGGATGGTAATAAAAATTTGGCAATTTTCCCAGTAAACAAAACAACATAAATGTATGTAATCGAAATAATATTTCTTTTTTTTAATTAAAATATTTTCTTTTTATTTTATTTCATTGCTCATAAATTTTTTATTTTAAATGAGAATTTAACAGTTTTACTCGGCGTTTTACTAATTACTGTACATGCGTGAATCAATTAAATTCGCTAAAATTCGTTAATTATCATACAGAAAATTATGAATTTTTATAAATAAATAAAAGAAAAATCAAAAACAAAATTCCTGACAATGACGTCTTCATCTCAATCTCATCACGTTTTAAGTAATCGCGTAACATAATTTGTCTGCTCTTTTTTTTATTAATTAATAACGTTGAAAGCAAATGAAATAGATTTTTTTTTTTTTTTAATTACTTTGGCCTATATCCAAACGTAAAGAACTGAACCAATGTAAATAAAATAGAATATATTAAATTCGTTTAACACCAATTTTTGACATCTATTATTAGTTTACATCGGATTTTTTTATTTTTTTTTTTTATTAAAAACGAAACAACGTCATTGTTAGACATGATTCTGTTTGAATTTGTGTTTGTTTCTCTTTACTTTGCTTTAAGTTGAAATAAAAAAAAATGTTTCCTTTGAAAATTTCATTCAAAGCAATTGATTAAATTTATTAATTTTTATTTATATTCTCTCTTCTTGTAATTAAGATTACGAGTTTAAATGATTTAATTAAAATTGCGAAATTTATTGATTTTAAATTGAAAGCAATGTGTTTTCTTAGTAATGCAATAATTCGACTATAATTAAAGACAGATTATTGATCTTAATTCAACAGAATGCGGATAATATCAATTTAAAGACTGGCATCTTAGACATTTCACGTCTTTTGTATAAACAGAGATGTAACGAGATGTATCACAGCGAAATATCGCGCTTGAAAGGAATTGAATGTTACATTAAAGAAATTTGAAAAAGGTCCATAAAATCGTTAAATACCAACTTTTACCAAAAAAAACCACAAAACAAGGAAAATTCATGTTTAACCAATAAAACTGCAGTTTCTTTGATCAGAAAAAATCATTACTTATTGCCCATTTGGCATATTTTCCGTTATTAAGTAATAAACAAACCAAAGAAAAACGTGAAATAAAAGCTTTTTAATGACATAAGCACAGCGAAAGGCTTGTCCAAATTAAACTGATCATCAACATAAACATAAAAATACATCTAATAAACAAATTCTGTGGTTTTATTAAGCTATAAAAGGCGTGTCGTTTAATAACACGAAAAAAAATAAAAAAAATTGAATTGAATTCCTTAAAAATAAAGTCACATCATGAAAGTAAACGATTGTTCGTGTCAATATATAATCAAAGTTAACGAACCAAGAATACCGAAAAACGGAAAACATATGTTAACAGACGTTGCAGTTTTATGAAATATCTTAAAAAAAAAAAAAAAAATAGGAAAGGAAAGGAAAGGAAAAATTAAACATAATGATATGACCGTGTTATAGTTAAAGTTTGTCTTTAACAAAACGTAATAAATCATTCGTGCAGCATTGCCACCACCGTTTTTGATAAATTGTTTTTTTTTGTCTTCATGGTAATGTTTTTTTTACTTCTTCTTCTTGGTAATATTTTGTCTTATTTCACTGTTATCATCTTGTTGGAATTTATTTTTTTATTATTATTTAAAATTAAAAACGAAGGAAAATTCCCTTTTTGAACGTAGATTTTTATTTAATTTTTATCATTCGTTATGTTTTGTATTACGTATAAACGAAAAAAAAAAAAGGTTTGTTGTTCCTCCACGTCATTCTGTTGCTTTATTTCTTATTAAATAATAAATAAATAAATAAATAAATAAAAAAATCAATCTAGCTTAAATAAAGGCATTAGACTTACTCCAATTCTTGAATATAAGTCATACACACAACAGAAACCATATCACCAAACAGCACACATTTTTCCTTCTTTTTTTTATAGATTCAGCTAAAAAAAATGTTTTTTTTTTTTGCAAAGAGAATGAAATAAACCGATAAACTTTCGAATACGAATATAAAATAAAAAATTCAATAAATAAGCCCAACCAACAATTCTATCAAAGACAGTGAGTAAAACATATATCACGTACAAATCATTCAATGAACGTTTATTTGGCGTCATATTTGCGGAAAGAAAAAGCCACCAAAACCAGAAATAGAAACATTTTTTGTTAGAAAGGGTTAAATGTGTTATTCGAATATAAACATTCATCAAAATTTGTGTAACCAAAAATGACTAATGGATTGTCTGTGACAAACTATAAATGATAACTTAACAGCTGTGATAAGATAATTGCGTGCTTTTTCTACTTGATACAACCAAATGATTTTTGTTCAATCAATAAAAATTTGTTTTTGCCGTAATTAATCGATACGAAATGATGTTTTTTGTTTATATCGTACTCAGTTTTTATTTGTTGATTAAAGTTGCTAACGATGACAAACATCTAATCCAAATTGTAAAACGCTGACTGCAATGTAATTGTTTTCGCTGTAAAATGTAAAAATCAGTCAATAACAAAGAATCTATCGGTTATTGATTCAAAAGCTTTTTTTACTTTGTATTTTATTTGCTCTTTCATCCTTTAATCAAATGAATTAAAATGGTTTTTCATGTTTTCCCCTTTGAATTTATTTATCAACTATCTATTTCATTTTTTTTTTTTTGTATTACTGTTCTTTTAATTATAACTAATATCCTCTTTATTCGTTTAAACAAATATTAGGACAAAGTAAGTAATAAAAAAAAAATGTTAAAAAATTTTGACGATAAAAAGTCCATCTCGTTACATGTCGCTATATCAACAAGAATGACAAAAGGATGTCATCTCTGTCATAACTTCTTAATTTAAATTTAAAAAAAAGTTTAATTCAGAATAGAAATAAAACGTGAAAAAAAAAAATCGTATTAAATTTTATTTCTTATTGTCAAAAAAAAAAATTATTCTGTATGAACAGAAGTAGAAAAAACGACGAGTAAAAACTCTTTATAAAGGAAAAGAATTTAATAGCGACGTTAATGTCAACATAACCAAGAGCTTTATAAGACTTTTCTTTACTTGTTTTCCTCTCTCTTCTCTGATTTTTATTTTTTTTTTAGCTTTCTTTCGCTTTTTTTTTACGTAATACTTTGTGTCTAAAGTGGCATACAGAGGGAAAACAGAACCAAATTATTATTATTATTGCCAAAAAAAAAAAAGCACATTTTTGTTGCAAAAATTCTCACTTAAAAAATGTAACGAAAATGAAACATTTTATGTATTTTGCACTTTGTACATTTAATGTAAACAAAAAAAAAAAAATAGAATCAAACTACTCAGAAAAAAAGCTGTTTGAAATATTTACGTTTTACATTTACAGGAGTAAAGTTGAAAGAATGAAAAAAAAAAATGCTTTTAACACAGAAAAACATAAAAATTCCTTTTATATACAAAAAAAAATTTTTTTTTTTTTTTTTTAACGTAATGCGTTTTGTTTATTAATTAAAAAACCACAAATTAATTTAATTCATGGACATAGCACCAAATTAAGACGTGAACTTTACAAGACAACTTTTACTTTGATTTTAGTTGATGTTTCAGCTTATTACTTGTTTCATCTCCGTTATGGTAATTCTCAACTGTTTTGACCGAGAAAAAATATTTATTTTGTCAATAAACTACAGTTACGGCTTTAAAATTAATTTAAACAAAAAATTAATCTGATCGCGTTATTAATAAAAAAAAAAAAAAGAAGTTAATTTCAAGGTTGCATAATATAAGAAATAATTTTTTTTTTTATTAATTAACACAACTCGTAACCTTATGATTGTGCTAGGCGTTAGTGTACGGGTCAAGTTTACTTTTTTTTGCTTCATTTTATAAGCGATGCTGTTGCTTTAACTACAGATTGTTAAGGGTACCTGTTGCCCTTTATAAAGGGTCATTTAATTGAACGTTAACCTGTTGCCACTTACTTGGCAGGTGTTAACAATTTCATTTCATTTCATTTCATTTTTATTTATTAGATAAAAATTATTTCTTTTTTATTTGATGTGATGCTTGAAACATCTGTGCATGGTTTTGAGCATTTTATTGAATTTTTAAACTTTAACGACTTTATTGAATTTTACTAAACTTAAGTTTATCGACTTTTGTGTGAGTTTTGAACGCTTTAATTACGATAAATTTATTATTTTAAGTCGTTGTTACTGCTGATTTTGGTTGTGTGGTATTTTCTGTCTCTCGCAGCCCGGTATATAAATTTAAAGCAGCAACAGCACCACCATTTGTATGTTATCATGCCAACAAAATGTCTTTAACCGATTGTTTTTCCGCGGAAAAGTAATTATTTTCTTAATAATAATAACACGAAACAAACGTTTAAATAAAGATAAAAGAGATTTTTTTCAAATGTGCAGATCTTTTCTGTTCATACAAAATTTCATTTCAAAAACAGCGATAAAATTTGTATCAATACAATATGCTATCGACATATGTTTAAGTGCGTCAAGGTTTTGGTCTTGTTGTAAATTTTTTAATTTTTCCATTGAAATTCTAATTTTAGAAAAAAAAAAAAAAAAACACAACAGTTTCTTCTTAGACATAATAAAGATATTCGTTTACTTAAATCACACATTATTAATGCTTTTTATTGTTACTTTAATGTTTTCGTTTAGTTTTTTTTTTTTTTTTTAATTTATTTCATTTTTCTGTTTCATTTTGTATTTTTTTTTTTTTTTGTGCTCAAAAACTAATTATTTTTGGCTTTACATTGAGTTCTAAAGCCACCAAGAAATTTTTCCTTTTATTTTCTTAGACGTAGCCAGTTGATTTATAATCAAAAATGAAAGAACGACACAATATAAATGTTTTTAACTGAAAAATTTGTTAAAATGCGAGAATAAATAAAAATTTTATACCTAAGTCATATGTAATTTTACTTCGGTTTTTATTTAAATATTTTGAGCATAATGTAACGTAACGTTATTTTGTTTGATTATAATTAATAATGAGATATTTATTAACGAGGAGTTTTTTTTTTTTATAACAAAATTTCTGTCTAGCACACCTTATATTACTTTAAAAAAAAAAAATAATTAAAATTAATTAATTATCACAGTTATAACGCGGAAAGAGTAATAGAACAAAAAAAAATACTTTGCGTTCCTTATAATTAACAATTATGTATCGTATTGGTAAAATAATTTTCATTTTTAATTTGCTCTTTGTGACAAATTTGCTAATATAAAAAGCAAATTTCAGCTGCTAAATTTCATGTAATAATAGATATTGTCATGCTCAGCTGTTGTCGTGTATCAACGTTTATTATCTAAACTAGATCAATTTTTTATTCGCTGTATCCTATCTTCTGTTGATAATTTTGTTTTGTTTTGTTTTGTTATAAGCCATCAGTTAAACCAACGTTAATTTGTTTTCTGTTTTTATTAGTTAAAATTAGAGTAAATTTAATTAAAAGGTTTAAGGAGTTTAATGTTTGTCAATGACGAATGAATGCACAGTGTTGGAATTTATGTTTAGTGTAATTTTGTTAGTTTAAACATGGATTAAAAGAATACACAAAAAAAAAAAATATGATTGCACCTGCTGCACTTACATATCTGTATAAAATGACATCAAATTTCCAATTACAACGCGACAAAGTAGATGCCAACCGGCTAGACAATATTTTTTTATAATTAATTTTATTAAAATTTAAGTAAAGCACAAGGTGCATTTATAATTATAAAATTAAAATACTAAAGACAAGGTAAATAGTATTTTGTGTTTTGTTAATCTAAAAACCAAATCATTTGCTATTTACTTCATTTAATTTTCTGTATATAAATAAATTTTAAAGTAATAAAAAAAAAAACGAACGAACGAACGAACAAAGGATTGTAAAAATCAAAATCATTTGCCAAATAATAAATAAAATTATAGTAAAAACAATGTAAAAAAAAAAAGAAAATAAAAAGAAAATAAAAATTGATTGCGAACGGATAAGCGAAAAAATATGTTTTTATTTTTTTTTTTCGTTTTCTTCTTCTCTTCTGGTTTTTTGCTATTTAAAAATGTCAACAATGTGTGTTGTTGGACATTGTTTTTAAAATAAATCTGATGACAAACATTTTGTTCCACCCCATTAATTTACAAACAGAACCTTTGACTGTTTTGTAAAACGGATAAAGTATAAACAACATGCCATCACCATCGCCACCACCATCGCAATTACGTACAAAATGTCTTATCAGCTTTATAAGACACACAGCAAATAAATTATCATATACGATGATTAAAAATACCTACATTACCTATATAGATGTATAACAAGACATAAGAATAAAAATATAGAAAATTCAACCACACCTTTCCCACCAAAACTTATCTTTCTTATCACATTTCGGGGTTTTTTCTTTTTTTTTTTATTATTATTATTATTTACTTAACATAAACACTGTACACAAATTTAATAGGAGAATAGCAGAAACATGAAACAAATTAAAGGCATAACGTAAAATAAAAAATGTTTAAATATAAGAAGCGAAAAAAACAACTTTGCGTGAATAATAACAACAAACATTAATTTAGAAAATAATATATTAGCTGTAAAATAAAGTAAAAATTACAAGAATTCAGTATAATTCTTAGTGAAAAATAGATTCTGATAGAAGGAAAACAACAAAAATCTAACATAAAAATGGTTAAAAAACACGCAAAGTTATAAATTATAGGAGAGAAAAATATGCAATAAAGACACCGATGCTTTATAAAAATTATAACAAAGAATTTAATCCATTTAGGTGACAATACTTAACAATTTATTTATGAACATTTTTTTTCTTTTTTTTTGTGCTTTAATTATTATTTTTACATTTGCTTATGTTTTGATTTAACACAAACAAAAATTCTATACTGTTGTTCGCAGGTTATATACATGACGCTTTTATTACTTGTTACCAAATTGTTATTGTTTTTCCATTTAAAAGAATCATTTCGAAAATATTTAACTGCTCTGCAGGTTAATTTTCTTTTAACTATTTTAATAAGTTTTCCAACATGAACTGTTTTTTTTTCACCTTTAACTGTTTTATGAAATAAAAACATTTTTCTACATTAACAATAGTAAAAGTTAGGTGTAAAGTATTTTAAAATTCACATCTTTTATGCTTTGATAATTAGCGAAATAAAATTTGTTCGCCCCGATTTTCATTTACAGTACAGTAAAGTATAGAAAACTTATTGAAGCATCTTCATTGAATAGAATTAATTGAATTTACTAAAGTCTAAAGTAATTACATTCTATAAATATTAAGTTAAAAAAAAAACCCACGTACTAAGGAATTTTAATTTTAACAACATTAAATCCCTGTTAAAGTTGGAATACTTATTTAACGTAAAAGCGCTCACGAAATGACACAACAATAATAAATATTAAACACAAGCGACATATGTTTTCTCTTCCATTTCAAAATCATTAAATTTTATTTTTCAATATTTAAATGAAAGTCTATAGTAGAGAGATCTGTTTAGCATTAAAATTGATTTATCATTGAAATTTTTTACTTTGTTATGTATTCTGAAATGAAGAATATTTCCGTTAACATAAACATTAATAGTAGAAGAGAAAAATTATAATTATTTTTATAAGAAATGGTTATCGTTATGTGATTTTCTGTTTTGTGTTTTTTTTTTAATTAAAAATTTGTAAAGAAAGTAAAATTAATAATGTTTGTTTAATACAATGCACAGTATGATTCATCTTTTTTATATCAATTTAAACAAATTTGAATAATTTAACTGAAACAAGAAAGCAGTTTTCTTGTGAATGACTTGACTAAAGCTATAGCTGGTAGATTTAACACAACAGCCACATGAGTATTAAGTCTCTAACGACATACAGTAGTTTGTCAACAGTAAAGCTTTCTATTTACATCGCATATAATATTCTCAATAAATAAAATCCTGAGCTTATTAATCACAGAACCATACAGAAAAACAAGTTTTGATTTAAAAAACTTTAATTAAAATTAATTTGTCATTGCGTTGAGTAGAAATCACTCAAATTAGTTTTATTTACTCCAATACATTGCATGATAAGAAAGAGGAAAAATAAAAAAGAAGCAAAATCATAAACATGATTGATGGATTTTTAATGTTTCAAGAAAATAATAATCATAAAAAAACAAACAACCAGCTAACTCATAAGCATGTGCTTCACAACACATTTTTAAACTAAGAAAACAATAAAAGCTTGTAATTTATTTACTAAACAAAACAAATTAAAAAACTGTGCTAGTTGAAAATTAGATTAAAAAAGGAGAAATTTTTTTTAAGCTTGTTAAAAAGTTGTACAGAAAATAAAAATCAATAGAAAAGACACTTGAATGATGACATCGTCATGCTAGTTAAACTCTTTAGTAACAAGAGACAAAAACCGTACATTTAATCATTTTTTTTCCAGAATTTAGGTGATAAAAAAATTAATTCAAAATGAACTGAAACTTGGCAGGCATAATCTTTAGAACATCATCAACTTTGTTTTACGGGTTTGCCCGGAAAAAATGTATTTCTCGAGTTATGATCACGCAAATTTTCCGACACTTTCTAAAATTAAAATCCAGATCTTAGAATGCCCGTAACTCGAAAAATAAATTTTTTCCGACCAAACACATAGAACAAAGTCGCTTTCTAATGTCACAAAAAATATTCCTGCAAAATTTCAGCTCATTTTGAATTAATTTTTTTCTCGCAGAAAATTGAAAAAAAAAAGCTGATGGTTTGTATGCATTTTTTGCTGCGGTCTGCATCGACCTATGAGTCAAGTGAGGGATCACTTAGGATAATATTTTATTTTATTTATTTTAATTTAACCTAAATACCTAATAAAAAACAATTAAAAACGCCAAAAGCATCAACACAATAAACTGTCAAAAACTCCTGCAAAAAAAAAAAAAAAACTACCTAAGGGTAGAATAAAGTTATTTTATTTTCTGATAAATAAAAAAATAAAAAAAAAACTTTCTGAATACAAGTTGAATAAACAGGAAATAATTATCGCTGTAAGTTTTTTTTAATTTTTTTTATTTGAACACCACTTGGAGAAACTTTAACGCATATGGTAAATTGTGTAATATTTCCGCATGTGATATTATTTTCATAATAGCATAAACTCTTATGCTTTACCATACATAAATAGAACCAAGCAAGAAAAAAAAAATATAAAAACATTTAAGTAATAATAAAACATGTAGTCCTCGGTACGGTTTGACTATCTGAAGAATCTTTACAGCCCGCACAACAAAAGCCTCTTAATAAAGATAAAACTTTCCACATAAATAAAAACAATAATAATAATAATAATAATAATAATAATAATAATAATATTATGTTTTAGTTATTTATTTATTTATGATTTTTCTTAGAAACAAAAAAAAAATTAATTATTATAAATAAACACGTGTATAAAGGGAAAAAAATCATTAAAACTTTTTGGTTTTTTCTCTGTGTGTTTCTATTCGAAAAGCATTAAAAAAAAGGAATTAATTTCGCTGTTATAACAGTAATAAATTAATAATTAAGTTGTTATAACTGTAATAAAGAATACAAACAGCAACATTTCATGGTATTTTAATGCAAAAACAAGAGAAAAATTCTAATTAATATTTTAGTAACTGCAGAAAGTAAAAAAAAAAAAAATTTTTTTTTCTTATTTCAATTGTGCCGAAATGTAGACTATTTTACATAATTTTTAAAATTTTTCCTTTTTGGTTTTTCTCTGTGGTTTTAATTTAAAAATTTTTTTTTACTCAATATTTAGTTGTTTTTGTACTTTCTGCTTTGTTATTATTTATTCCTGTGGTTTCCTTAATAAAATCTGTATTAAAGATGGGCAATGGAACAAAGATAAAACCAACTCCCTAGCAAATATTTACAAAAAAAAAAAAAAATTAAATTAAATAATTGTGGTTTTTCCCAGTACATAGAAAATGCATAAAATTGCAAAGCAATATGAGTGGAAAATTATTTAATTTTTTTTTTCACCCTTAAATCATACGAACATATCCTGCATTCACATATGATAAATTAATAAACACAGCAAAATAGAATTTTATAACAAAGTTTTTTTTTTTTTTTTTATTTATTTAATTATATATTGTGGGTGTTTGTAACATATTAAAAGAAAAATTAAAATTAAAGCGAACATAATAATTTATTGTTTACAAAAAAAAATTCCTTGTACCGCCACCACCAACCACTTTTAATACCAGCAGAGAAGCGATCTAATTATATTAAAAAATTGTTGTAAAAAATATTCACATTTGTCTGTTGTAGAAATTCGTCTTCAATGTTAATAGAGCACCGTTTTCTACCGTAAAATAAAGAAGAAAAAAAACGAAAAAAAAGTTCCCTCATCTCTACTAAAAGTTCACTGTTTCGTAATCCTTGCCTATATTTACCAAAATATAAATAAAACATAACGCACATGCGAATGATATAATATAGCATAATGGGGACAAAGTAAATCGTTTTGTTCTCTTTAAATACTGACGACGTCGGGCGACAATACAGTCTTTAGAGAATTTTTCATTTAAATTGTATTACTCGTGTGTACGTTTGATAAAAGATATTTTCTTCGTTTGGTATCCACCAAACCCACCCCTCATTTATTATGAGACAGAAAATTTTTGTGTCAACAAATAATTTTTGTTTTTTTTTCTTCGTTTTGTTCTGGTAATATGGAAGCGAAGAGCTTAAAGTTTTCTCGCATTTAATAAAAAGAAAGCACAAAACGATGGTAATATTTGTCAATTTGTTCTTGTTGTTTATTATTATTATTATTATTATTATTCGTGAATATGTGCGGTTTTTTTTTTATGCTATTCATCCACATATCCTGACACTTTTGTATAAATGAGTTATAAATGAGAACCAGTTATAAAAGCAGTATATGTGGTAAAAAAAAGAAAACAAAAAATTCATTACGATGTTTATTTCAATTCAAAGATTAAAGCACAAGACTAAACAAAAAAAAAAAAAAAATCAATAAAATTAAAAAGTGAAAAACCACACATGTGTTGCTGCTGCTTTTGTATTAATGTTTTAATACCACAATGTATGTATTTTAAATTTGAATGAGCTTTAAGCAAACAATAGCTGTTACTTTTGGTACCGTGGATAATAAAATAAAATTTATTGTTTTATTTCTATTAAGGAATAGCAATAGTAATGTAACAGCAGTAACATCAGCAACAGCATCAGCGATTAACCGGTTGAACATTATAAAGACAATGACTTTTGTTAAAAAGTCTTAGTTAGAATTGTCGAAAGTGAAATTAAAGCACAATCACTGTATGTATGTAACGAGAGAATTCAACATTCTACATCGTCACAGTAATAGAATTTGAACAAATGGCTAAAATATAATGTCTAAAGATCAAATGTTGAAAGCATAGAAATAATTTTTTTTTCGTTTACATTTTCATTTTATTTGACTACTTTGTAACATAGTCACGTTTCAATATCACTATTATTTTATATTTATTTTTAGCAATGATGTTAGCATCGAATTGTTACTGTTGATAGTAAAAAAAAAGACGTACGAAAAATAGCTCTATGTGTATGTTGGCGATGGCTAAAGGTATTATCAATAGCTGAACAGAATAGTTAAACGATAAAAGAATAATAGTTGATTCGATGAACAAGCTTTTATTTTTAGTTTTATGCTATGCGCTTGATTTCAATTCCAATGCACATGAACCGTACACAGTTGATGATTATAGATTTATCTATGTTGGTTTTCCTTCTTCTTTTATCTCATTTTTTTAATGTATTAACTCTACCAAAAATACTACTACCTTTGACAATTTTTTTTAACAACTATTTCCCTTACGTCTGGCCTGTTTTAGTTTATTTTCAATGAAAATAATTATTATAGATTACTGGGCGCCTCCACACACAATTTTAATTTATATATTTTTTTTTTTTCTCTAGAAAATTTAATAATTTATTAATGAGAAACATGTACTGAATTTATTTTGTACAGAAAATTTTGATTACTTGTTTACGTATGACCTTTTATTTTTGACTTAGATTTTATTTAATTTTAACTCTGTTGCTTCATTTAGGTTTTTATGGGAGCGAATTTTTTTTTTTTTTTTTGTTTTAAAGAAGATTTTCTATAGCAATGTGTGAGCAATAAAGTTTTTGCCTACGTACAATCTGTTTGTTTGCCTTTTTATTATTATTATTATAATTTTATTTATTTTCTTTTTTTATGTGACGAACAAGATAAAACCGGATAAAAGGTCAAGTCGTTGTTTCTTTTATTTTATAGTTAGTTTTGTGTTTTTCTCATTCTTTATTGTATGTTGGCGGTCGCCTGAACAGGATTATATTGTCGGTTGCCCACATTGGTATAATAAAATTCATAAGTTTTTATAATCTGAATAAAAAACAAAAGAAGAATCATCAATGTAAAAGAGGAAGTATTTATGCAACAAGATAACTCAACAGCTTACAAGTCCATTGTCCAAAAATAGCTTAATGTTTGTATTTAAATCAAGCGCCAAAATTATTATTCTTAACAACATTCAACATTTGCTGTGTGTTTAGGTTAAAAACTTTGTAAATTAAATTCTTATTAAATTAATTTTCCATGAAACATGTTTTAATGAAGAGCTTTTTATATAAAAACCAGCGGTAATGGTGGAATAAAAGTTTGTTTTTCGTAAATCAATTAGCAAATCAGTTGTGAAGGGACTAAAATTAGGTCAGTATGTTATTAAGGAGCTCAAATACTCACAACAGGATAGTTTTTATATTAACAATTATTCACCATTCACAATTATTAATCAAATGTCACGCGATGTATGATTCGTTTCTAACGTTTTGATTTCTATTTTTCGCGCACAAAATCAACTATTCCGGTGGAAAAACCTAGTTTTTTTGTTTTTATTTTAATAAAAACGGAAGTAAAATTGAAGAAGCATAAAATTCTAAAAAATATGTCGTATTATTTAGAATAAAATGTTTCACCGTTTCTATATTTTATTGAAACAACGAGTGAACAACGATGTGTAATTATTTAATAAAAGAAAATAAATGTTTGAAATGTTTTCTCCCCAAAGTTCTTTGCTATTTGTTCATATGTTGAATATCGCTCTCTCTCCCCCTTTTATTTTAATATAAACGCAATTTATTTTCATTACCACCGACACAGTCTCTCACGTCTATCTAAGCAAATACACATTTATTGCGTTATTTTTATTTCATTTTACCATTTGTTTGCTTTAAAGGCTATAAAAAACTATAAAGAAATTTATTCAGAAAAATATCCCTTTGGATCAGTTAAAAAATAAAATACACGAAATGGGGCTGCCATAACAACAGCCAATTTGTATATTATTTGCCTTAAGTGAACATTTGTTGTTGTTTTACGAGTTTGAAATTTTTGAACGTTAACATTAACGCAAACAGCACAGTAATTCACCTATAGAACTTTAAAATTGATCAACATTAACTGTCTGTTAACCACACGTTACTTAACATACATTTAATTTTAAAAATAAATAATTAATTTTCTAATTTTAGTTTATTATATTACGTTACGTAATCTAACGTAATACTTACGTTAACATACCACAAATAATACTTGTCATTAACAATTTTAATTATTTAACAAAAATTTCCTAATTGGATTTAATGTTTTTCTTTCGGTATTTTCTTTAATTAAAACCCGATTATATCGTTTACGTTTTATTATTTTATTTATTTATTTTTGCGTACCAAAAAAAAAAAAAAAACACTGTCGTTAAACTTGTAGCTAATGCCACACTAATAATCGATTTAAGGATGTGTTTTTGTCACTAAGAATCATGATAATTACTTGTTGTTTGCGGTACCTACTTTTGCTAATAAAAATTAGAAAATGGTTTGCTTAAAACGTGACAATTATAAAATAATTAAATATATTTTTGTATACATAAAAAAACGCGTTCATTATCGAGCTTTACATTTACATCACAATCAATTAATTAAATTTTACATTTACAACAAAAAAAAAACACTTTAACACCCAATTAAAGTCAGAATGTTTTGTAACAAAAATTATTTAATAGTAAATGATGAATAAAAATCAATTTTCACTTTGAAGTCCTTATTTGCTGTTCAGTTAAATTAAATCAAACAATCGCATAAAAGCAGAAAAGCATTTTCAATCAATGTTTAAATGTAAAAAAAAAGAAAAAAATTATTTTCAGTTTTGAATTTTGATTCAATGATTTAATTCAATTGATACTAGATACTTTATGCTAGATGCTAGAGATACAGTAGAAAATGTCCTTTCTTTATGATATTAAAAAAAAAAATTGTTTGTATTATAATGAGGATTGTCAAGCGCCTTTAAGTTTGAAAGCGACTACGTGTCGCATTAGTAGTTGAAAGCTCAAAACCCAATTAACTAATAAACTTTATTATATCGCGTGTTTAGAGTAGAAATAATTATTTAATTACTCATTTTTGTCTAATTTATAATGGAATAAAGGACGTTAATGTGTTTATTGTATATTTTAAAAGCGCCTGACTAAAAGAAAAACATAAGCAAATAGTTAAGAACCCTTTCGAAAATACATTAATTAACCGAAATAAAAAAAAAAAAGGAAATACTATAAAAATTCTGTTTTATTTTTTACAACGCTTATTAAGCTTTTATGCTTAATAAAAATGTTCAATCAATTATATATAGGTGCCCTTAAAATTGTTGAATAGATCAACAAGCAGCTATTTTTTTTTATGTTATCATACTTTGCAGCAATACAACAGTAAAAAAAACTAAACTGACTTAAATGATCGATAAAAGTATTTTGTATTAAAAAAAAAATTCATAAAAATCATCATGACATTGCTGACATTAACAGCTTTGGTTATCATTAAGCTGAGCTTTATAATACAGTAAATTAGTTTTTTTTTTTAACAAACATTACACAACAGTTTTTATTTTTTGCTTTTCCGTTTTTTCAAAAAGCTTCAAAGTAATCAAATACTAGAAAAAGAAAAAAAAACGTTTTTTTATTTTTGCATGAGATAAGGCCAAACATCAGTCATTTATCATGTGTGGGGCAATCATAATAATAGCAACAAAGCATCAAAACACTTTAAATATATCTTTTAATCTAGTTTTTGATTTTTATTTCATAAGCTTTTGACACATCATTTAACACAATCAATTCTACTTAACACTTTTTTTTCCATCCATTTACATTCTCCCTTACTGTATTTTACTGTATTGTACTTAGAAAGTAATGAGACTTCACTGAGCTTTATTTTTAAGCACAAGTATTTTAAGCTTTATTATTGAATAAAACATTTCTTTTTTTTCGGTTGTTTTGTTTAAATAATTTCATGAATTTTCAATTGTGCTGCAGTTGTAATTAGGGAAATGTTTAAAAAAAAAAAAAATTTTTTTTATTGCTCTCGGTGTTTAATAATTTTTTTGTTCTTTTTTATTCGCTGCTACACATTTATTTAAACGTGTTTAAAGCATTTATTTATTTTTTTAATAACACTACACTACATTTATTGTTATTTAATTGTGCTCAAGCAGAATATGATATTAAAAATGAGTTTTTTGTTTTTTTGCTTGTGCTTCGTAGTTTTTTACGTAGCTGATGAACTTTTTCATTATGAATTTAATTTGTTTTGTTGTGATTTTTATTCGTCTAGTTTATTTATTAAGATGTGCATTCTGTTACAAAATATTTAAAGTAGTAAAGAAATAAATAAACAAAGACTATGAGACAAAGCTTTCTGGTAACCAAGTGACAAACAACAGTACTTTCCATCATCTTTCTAATCATTGTCTTATTAAAAAAATATTTAAAAAAAAAAATAACGATTTAAAAACCACAAAATCGTGAATATTTGATTAATTCTATCAACAATAAATCATCGATTAAATTAAATTAAATTAATAAAAAAATAAAATAATAATAATAATGATGTCATTTGATACAACCATATAACCATCCTTAATTTTAAAACGACACAAAAAATTCAAAAAATTGTCAAAAAAAAAAAAATAATAATAAGCGGAAAGATTTTTCGCTAAAATAATTGTGATTTTATCATAAATAACATATTGTCAGCAATCATTTCGATAAATAATTGATATCATATTTCATATAAAAAGAAAAAAATGAATTTTTTCATTTTTGGTTATATTTTTGTATCATAAAATATATTTAATTTGTGCTTTATATATATATATATATAAATAATAATAACTGATTGGAAATTTATTGTTTTTAATTAAAATAAAACAACGCTTGTTTGTTTTTAGTATTCTCCAATGAAATATATCGTGTATAAGGTGTAAAAAGGGTTGTTTCATTTTATAAACTGATTTAAAACAGAAATCTAATCGTGGTTAGGATTAAATAAACAAAATAAAAAAAAAAAACCAACCTCAACTCCCATAAAACATTTAAATACAATAAATAATATTTATGCTAGAAAAGGATTTTATCGTTTTGGATTTTATAGTTTTATTTTCTCCAACATAAAATTAATTTAAATTATCGAATTTAAAAAATCGATGAAATAATTTTAACGACGTTTGTCGTGAATAAAATAGATGAAAAGCCACAAAAAATAAAAAAAAAATTCTGCCGGTCATTAACAAATATTAAAATTCCTTGGAATATTTACTGAATAAACAAAGCAATATTATTCGCATCACTAATAATGCTATAAAGAATGCTTAAAAAAATTTATTTTAAAGAAAATAGAAGCACTGTGCTGTGGCAAAGAAATGAAAATGAAAATAAAAATATGAAGGAAAAGAAACAAAGAAAATTTAATCAAAAAATATGTTTGCTAATATATCTCTCCGCTATATATAGTTGTTTTAAGGCAATTTTTCACTAAAAACGATTCGTTTTTTTTCTTCTTATATTAGATTGCCTAATGTATTGTAAAAAATACAATTTTTATTCCATGTGTAATAATCCAGAGTTGGTAACAATCCTTCATATTTGTGATGAAACTGATTTGCTGTTTGTCCTGCATGAAAAAGAAAACAAAAAAAAAAATTGAAAATGAAAAATTAAACGCTAAAGCAGAAAATATTACGATAAATAAATAATAATAATAATAAAGAACAAAGGTCATGTACTTTATCCGTATGTGTGTGCTGATGCAATGAGAATCACTTTAATAAAAAAAAAATAGAAAAAAAAGCACAAGCGATCCCACATTAAATCTGATTTGTATTTTGTTGTTTTCATACAAAAGCAGCTTTACGTTTCTCTTTATTATCTCTTTGTGTTTTCTTTGTTGTTCGAATCGTGTTTTTTTATAAAAGGAATTAAAATCACGTGAAGAACAACCACAACAACAAGCAAACAGCATCAGCCTATAACAAAACAGTGTGAGTAGAAGCTACAAATTAATATCTTATTACCACACAATTGTCTTTGTTACGTACATTAACAGATTTTTATCAATTAATTATGATAATTCAACTAAAAAAAAAGAAATTTTATTATTTTTAATTAATAATCTTGACGCACACATACAGAAAAAAAGACCCCATTCTAGAGGGCGGGTGAATTAACAGTGAAATGTAAACAAACATAAATGGCATAAGGAAGATAAAAATTAAAAAGTTCAAATTAAGTTAATTGTTTAAAGCACACAAGCTTTAACTTTATTTGTCGAAATAAACGCACAAAATATTCTTTCGTCAACAGGAAACTCATTTTTTTTTCTCCTCCGCTTCCTCTTTATTTATATTTATATTTTTGAAGACTTCACTGACAACTTTTCTCCTTTTACTTTGATAAACATTTATACATTTTACTGCAAAACTACTTCAGTGTTTAACAACATTTTCTATTTTTTTTCTTTGCTATTAAACTTCCCAGGTTTTGTTGTTTCTGTTTCTGTTTTTTGTTTTTTTTTTTTTTTATTCTCTACCAATAACTTTATATTTATTTGCAGCATCTACTTAAGTTTTATATAGATGAAAAAAAAAGAGTATTTTAAAATAAAATAAAAAATAAAAAAAAGGGAAAAACAATGAGACTGAGATGTTGTAACTTTTTATGCAACAAAATTGTGTAAAAATATGGGAAACTTTTTTCTATTTCGGTTTTTGTTTTCCTTTTTTTTTTTTTGAATTTTTTTTTTGTGTGCCACCAAATTTTCAACATTGTAAAATGGTATGAGGAACAGCAAATAAAGCGATGGCAAAGTAAAAAAAAAAATATATTATTTATTAATATTGATGTAAGATAGAACAATTTGTCAGCATTTTCAAATAGAAAATAATAAAGCTTAACGTCTCTATGTATTTATATTTTAAAGACTGTTAACAGTCAAGCTTTATACAAATTATTACCTGAATAAAATTTATTCATTGGTTAAATATTAGCTACGACAACAACAATAACAACAGCGACATTTCTCAATAACCGTTTATTCAGCATTTAAAAGCTTATGCAGATATTTCGCTTCTATTATTAATAAGATTCAATTTTTTTTTTGTTCTCTTAATAATTAAAATTTTAAATTTATTGTATTAAAGTTTAATTTTGTGTTTTCCATACAAAAATAACTTTAAAATTAAATGAAGCGAATTTAATGTATTACCAGGCGTCTCCACTTGTGTTAAACTTTTTGTATCCATTTTTCATATGAATAGTTTTATAAAACTACAAAAAAAAAAACACATGTAAATTTTACCGACTTATTAATGATGGTTATAAAAAAAAACCGAAAACTAATTACACCCATCCATGATAAACGAAATGAATAATTTTTTTTTCTCTATAATAAAAAATCCTTAAATATTATAAATTCGGTAAAAAAAAATTATCACAAACCTTTTCATTTTTTTGTGATATAATCAAATGCTTAAAAAAAAATAAAAAATGAAAAAAAAGGTTAAATTTACTAAGATACGATTCAATCCATTCAATCAAAACGAATTGAGAAAAGAAATTCTTTTGCATACACAACAAGCAACAGCAACTAACAGAATATTTTTTTTTTTTTTTTTTTTTAAAGGATGCAAAATGACAGAAAATATAAAATATTTTATTTTTTTATCACTCAAGTAAGGAACGAAAAATCTAATCTAATAATAAAAATAAAAGTCAGAAAAAAAAAACTATTTCGAATTGAGTTTAAAAAGATTTTTTTTTTTTTTGCATAAAGTTCCGCTTGTATTGGCGAATTTTGAGCTAGAAGGTTGAAAGAATTCTATACAGTGAATGGTGAAACGAATGAATGAATTCTATTTATGATCATAATAGATGGAAACTAAATAATTTTTGCATACATTTTCGTATAGATTTGTTGTTTGTCGGTTTTATAAATGCAAACGAAAAAAAAAAAAGTTGTTTTCTCTTGCGTCAGATGATAGCTTTTGTTATGTTTTTTGGGTGCTTTACGGTCGTAAAGTAAACGAATTTTTTTTTTGTGTCTATATGCTTTTATTTATATCGGTTGAATAAAATAGCTGACCGATTCAATAATAAACTACGTTGCTATTTATAAAAGCATAAAAATTATTCTCGTTTAACGTTTCAATCAAGCTTAATGGATTTCCATCGAATGACATACGAATTGGTTATTTTTTTTAATTTTATTTTATTTTATTGTAAAAGCTAATAAAGTAGTTTTCTTATTGTTTTTTTTTTAAAATTAGTCTTATAAATAAGCTTTGTAGTGAGTGCAAACTAATTTATAGTTTATCAGGCGTCTCCACTATACTTTTAACTGTTCTAGATTAACTCCATTACACCTTACTGCCCTTAACAAATTATTTATTATCCTAATCTGTTGTAAAACATAAAAATTAACAAACAATAATACCAATTACCACGATTCAACGGTAAAATAAATAATTCTCAGTTCTTTTAGTGAAAAACACAAAAACTTTAAAAGTTCTACAATCTGCTGTTCAAAAAAAAAAAAAACAATTTTTTTTTTATTTTTTGATTTATTTTTATTACACAGATATAATTAAATGAAATTAATTTAAAACAATTAAAAGCAATGATCCGCGATAATAAAAACCGACGAAACGAAAAAAAAAAAAAAAACTGAACACAAGTCAACGTCGAGTTAACTAAAAGCAATTAAATAATTTAAAAAAAAATTAATTTTCTTAGATAATCAGCTTTTAATGGTACTTAGATTATGGCATCTGGTTTCTATGTTTTAATAGTAAAAAATAGAAATAATCTTTGGTTTGTTAAGCACCCCACTTAACACATAAAATGAGAAAGAAAAAAAGCCGCACCGTTCAAGGTTACCTGGTATGAACACACGAATACATTTCTTACGTTTAAATAAATGATAAAAATCTGATTGAAAAAGCTTTTCTATCCTCCATGGAATAATAATATCAATAGAGACGATCCAAAGTAAGAGGAACATTATAACATTTTATTTGTACAAATCTCTCAAATCAGCAATCTTGTACTCCCACACGTATTTACTGAATTTAAGCTACTATTACGTTATTTCTTAGATAACCGATAGAACCAATAGAACCAATAGAACGGTCGACAATAACTAAACCAAATTTATCGGTAAAAATAATAATAATTATTGAAAATAATAATTTTTTTTTTTTGGGTGGGTTTTATTCTATAGAATAAACCAAATCTCAATCGAAAAACTTTGCATTCATATCAACGTGAACAAAAATTGTTTCCTGTTTAATGACACTGATGAGATGGGTGCAGTCACACGTTTATTTCAAAAAAAAAAATTTACTTTTTTATGTACTCAGACGTGGCACCTTTATCTAAATTGGTTTTTTTTTTTTTTTTTTTTTTGGTGAAGGTAATTTCTCTGTTTTATTTTTCATCGTTGTGTAGTTTCGGTTCGTGCAGTAAAGTCACTGCAGGAGCTTTTTTTTTGTTTCTTTTATACCGGTAACTATCAAACCGCATGTCAAGGTTGTTTGAACACATTTTGTTCATTTCATTTCATTACATTTACGTAATTTAATGTAATGTAAGGTAAGGTAAGGTAACAAACGTAAGTGAAAATATAATAAACACGAGAACAGACATTACACGTCACAAATATAGATAGAAATGAGCAAAGTGAATTTTTATTTATTTATTTAGATTGACGACTTAACACAGTAGATGATGGAATTCCGTTTTTGTAGTTTTTTTTCCTTCTTTCTTTCTGTCTTTCTATATTTTATATTGACTGTAATCCACAAGGGTGTTCCATAAACAAACAAACTAAAATAAAATAAAATAAATAAATTTATAATAAAATGAAACATATGTTTTGTCATTCACTTTAGCTGAATGAGTTTTGTCACCTCATCGCATGTAGAATGAATGTCGAAACCACAACAACCACTAAGCAACGGGCATGACATCATTTTATTAAGTTTTTTCTTCATTTTTCTTTTACTTTCCCTTCTGTTTATCTGTTATTTATTTAGTTCCGTCTTTTTTTGGATTGTTTTTCCTCTTTTATAATAAAGACGAAGAAAATGAAAAAAATTTGTATAGAACACTAAAAGCTGCTTGTTGGCTTTTTTTTTTCTTTTTTTACTTATTATGCTTAATGCTTTCTCTAAGGATTAACAAAAAAAAAAAAAAAGTTTTTTATTTAAAATACTATTTATGTTTTAAGTGATAAGAATGGAATTCCATTGCTAAGTGCACAAACGCTGATTGAACGGGAATTTCACTTGTGACGTGCGTTTTTTGAATGGTAAATTTTTTTTTTTATTGATGATTACCGACTTGATGTTTTAAGTTGAAATTTGTGTTAAAATACGGGAAAAGCTTTAGAGTTTATTGTTGGTAAAAAATGTATTTTAAGATAAATCATATTGGAACAATAGTTTCTATTTACTGTAATAAATAATAATTGTGATAGTGGGTGGTGTTGATGTACACGGTACTGTACATAAGTGAAATTCCTTTACAACCATCTCATAACTGTGGTCAAATGTTCATTCGTTCATTCATTCGTTGGTTCTTTTTTGTAGAACATTAACAAAATAAATGATGTTTTAATGTAAAGATATGTTATGACATCCCCATCATTATATCCTGTCCATTATACGAACATTTTATTGTTATCATTGAAACAGATAATGGTCAAAACAGATAATTCGTGGATATTATCATCATGGTTGTCTTCATTTTTTATTTATTTATTTATTTATTTAAAAAAAAAAAGAAATGGATTAGTCAGATGATTATTGTTTAAAAAAGAGTGGAATAAGAGATCATTTGTCATGCGACATGAAATGCGAACGATAAGCCTTTCTTAACCGGACGTAGGTCCATCATTACATATGCAGTTTGTAACAAAGTTTTATTGAACAGAATCAAGCTTAAATAATAAATAAAAGTGAATGAAAAGCCAAGCTAATTACAATGGAAAATGAAAATCAGCTTAACTAACCTTACGGTTACGGTTAGATCTTTAATAATTAATTAGACCCAAAAGGACAGAAAGAAAGAAAAAAAAACACCTTTCACCTTCTACGATATTATTCACCTGGATAATCGACTTAAAACTTTTTTTCTTTAAAAGTAGTTTTAACACCTCGCTCTTGGGTCAGATTATGATGAAAACAATTTTAAAATGCAGCAAGGTAATGGGAATTTTTTTTTTTTATTTCCAGCAAATCGAGTTTATTGTTTAACATTTAACGTTTAAATAAAGCTTTATAATAATAAAAACTAATTAAATCAAACACCATATGCATCACACATTAATTATTTAAATTAAATAAGCGAGTATGGTAACGTTTGTTTAACGTCCCATTTTTTTTTTCTTTCTTTTTGTAGCATATTGCTGATTAAAGAAGAAAAAAAAAGAGTTTATTCATTTTTTATTTTTTTTTTTGGTTTAATTATTCAGTAAAAGGGACGAATCGGTTCGCCCTGTAAACCTGTGGGAATGAGTTGTGTACAAAACTATCAAACGATTTACGAAAAATTTGTTTAATAAATGTTAAAATTGTGTGTTAAAATTGTGTTGTGAAAAACGGTTTGGACGACAAACAGCATACTGTTTAACAATAAACATATAATATTCTCATTGTACACCACCACCATCATCATCACCATCAGACATCCCACCTCATTTTTACATAATTTATTACAAAGTATGACACATTTCTAAATGGAAAATTTTCAATTGAAAATCATTTGCGGTATTTCTGTTATTTCTGCAATTATTTTTTCTTAACTACTTAAGGTAGTTTTTGGGGGTGTTTTTTTTTATAAATTATTTTCAACAATGGCATTAGCTTTTAACCAATTGGTATTTTTTGTATTAAAACTGTGGATAAATGATGAACTGAGTTTATTATTCATATAATAAATGAAATATTTTGCTGATCAAATAAAATTCCTTCAGTTATTTACACCAAATACAAAAAAAACGAAGTACGTGCTTAGTGCTAGTAAGTTTCGTTCAAAATTAATTGTCAAGAAAATTTTTTTAATGAAAAATGGAAAAATTTTTTAATCATAATTTTTTTAATTAGACTATTGTTTAGTGATTAGAAAATGTTTTTCCGTGGATTTTTTATTGTTTTATTAGTTTTAAATGGATATTCCTTAAAGAGTTACATTGCAAATGGTTTTTCCGAATTATCCGGAAAAGTAATGGAATTTTTTTATTAATGTAAACGGATTTTCATTGCAGTTTTTTAATACCTTTCAATTGGTACCAAATTGTACCCGCTACCATTTCTAGATTGGTCTAGATTCGAGAGTCAAAATATGTTTCGGCCAAAATTTCTTTGTTATTTCCTAACGAAATACGTGCTTGCGTTAGTAAGAATAGAATATTGACTATCCTTAACGCTTAATGGTGTTAATAAAGCTTACCTGTGGCTGCATAATTATTTTTTTTATATACAAGTGTGTCGTTGATTTTGATTAATAACACACAACAAAAAAAAAGAAAACCATTTCTGTGGCAATTTTGTAAAGAAATCCTTTTGCAGAAACAAACCTGTAACCCTATGGGTTGGATTAATATCGCTTAAATTTCAGGTTAATTAATTTAAAAATTCTTTTAAAAAAAATACTTAGAGGACTGTTGGACCCACTCACTCACCACCGTCCCCATATAAAAACATCCTGTAACAACTGTACATTAGTTAAACGATTCCTATGATAATTTTGACATCGTTTTTGAGCTTTCTGGTCTTAATAAATTGTTTATTAAAGGTAGCTAGTTTTGATGTAATGTTATCCCATTAGAAAAGGGTCAAGTCTTATATAGGATTATGATTAAAATGATTAAAATGATTAAAAGTAACAAAAGAAAGGCAAACAAAGTTTAATTAATGAATGAAATACTCTCGTGATCCATACAGACCAAACGTTTAACAGACACATGTTTTGTGTTTTGTACGTTTGTTACTGAAAGAAAAATCATTTTTTTTTTATTTGGCTGTGATTTTGTTGTGATTACCATGTGTGGGGCTTCCATCAAGGAAGCTACAAAGGTTTTTTTTATCTGGTTCTGTTCATTAATCATTTCTACGAATCAAGATCGGAGTTTTTCTGGTTGTTTGCTGTTTGCTCTACATATTCAGGTATTTCAAAGATGGGGTGAACGATTTTTATTATTTTTTTTTTTGTGTTAAAAAACTCACCGCACATGAATGATCAGAATGTCCCCTTTGAGCTTTGTTAAATAAATTTAATTGATTACTGAATCACTTAGAAATACTTGTGGTTTGCATGTTTGAACGTTTGGAATGAATAGAAAATTATTCACCCACTTATTTATAATTATTAAAAGATATTTAGTTATTTATTTATTTATTTAAATCAACCAATCCATAACAAATATGATGATTATTGATTTAAAACTTAAAATTTTACCAATAACCAGAATACGATTGGTTTCATTGGTTTATTGATTATATTCGTCTGTCGTATTGTTTACCATAAATTTCCATAATTACGATTGATCTCTCGACCGATAAATCAAATAAGATTTAAATCTTAAACAAATTTATTTAATAATACTTATGTACGTAAAAGGATAAATAAATTTCAAATATTATCGTAGAAGTATCAAGTAAAAACGACGGAATATTAACGCAAATGGCATTTTATTTACTTTTATTTAATTAATTAATAATGAAAAAGATCTGTTTGCCACTCAGAAAAATTTATTATTAATAATAAAAAGGAAAAATCATAATTGATAAGATAAAACAAAGTTAATAACAGCGAAAAGCTTAATAAATGTGAAGAGAAACAACGAAAAATTCGTATCAATAGCGAATTAATTGAATCACATCCATTCTGTTTGTTGTTTTTATTTCATCTTTCTATTATCTATTATCACAGCAGAGCTATCAAGGATGTTTGTAACAATAAGTAGAAGAAGAAAAGAAATTTTTTTTATAAAAAGCGATCACTAAAAATGTAACAAATATGACAACGGATAAACCATCATGATGATGAGTTCATAATGTGAATGTCGCACATTTTGTTTGCGTAGATTATTTGACCTCCGACATTCAGTGTGTGTCTATGGGTTTTTCCTTTTAATTTTTTATATTTGTTCAGTTGTTAACAATATTTACACAAAGCTAATAGGAAAAATAGAAGCGAAACATAACGCGACTTAATATAAAAACGATGCGTTCCACTTAAACAAAAAGTTCGTATTGTTTTCATTACGAATAACCAAAATCAAATAAGACTGCTTCATGTAAAACAAATTATCAACCAATTAGGTATTTGAACTTTTATTTATTTTACTTCTTTTTTTTTCATTAAATTTTAATTTGCGAAAAGCTTTTTTTAATTAAAAGAAACTTTTTCTGCTGTTTTTATTTTTTTTAAATAACTTGTATTGTGCGCCATCTATTAACGAACATTTTAAAATTAAATAGCGGTTATTGTATTAGCTAATGTAATTTAAGTCTCACTTCATTTCTATTATTGTTTTAACTTTTTTTTTTTTTTTGACATTGACAATCCAATGGAAGAATATTTTCTGTTTCTTATTCAACACAAAGAAAATTTTCTTTTTCTTATTTAATTTATTATTAATTAGCTCTCTATTATAATAATAATAATAATAATGTTTAATTAAGTTATTTAGTTATCAATTAATTGATAAAGTTATAAAAGTTGATTAATTAACAAAAAGAATAAAAAAAAATTAAAAATGTTTTGCAAAAATTTTGTATCGTTTTTTGTATTATTTTTCACGTTAAATATAACAAATGGATATAAACCAGTTGTGCTGCTGCATGGAATATTAACGGGCGTTGAAAGTATGCGGGTTATTGAGGAGACTGTCCAATTTGTGAGGAATAAGGATTAAGGGTTTTTGTGGGGAAAGATTTTTTTTTATTTATTTTAATTTTTCTTTAGTTTCATCCAGGTACAAAAGTTTATGCAACGGATAAATTTAGTGGTTGGAGTAGTTTAGAAACAGCTTGGCGACAAGTCGATGAGATTGGTGAATATATACAACGGATCTGTGATGATAATCCAGGCGGGATAATTTTAATTGGTTCGTAAACTATCTGCTTTACTTCGGCTAAGCTAAATATTTAGCTATTTTTGTTCTAGGTTATTCACAGGGAGGTCTTATAGCCCGTGCAATACTCCAAACGTTACCAAATCATAATGTGAAAAAATTCATCTCATTGAGCTCACCCCAAGCTGGTCAATACGGAAGTAAGAAAATATTCTGGGTTCCTATTCTACAAACATTAATTAATCGTTTTTGTAATATTTTAGCGGAGTTTTTACATCTAATCTTCCCTAGTTTAATGTCGAAAACAGCTTATGAATTGTTTTATTCGTATGTTGGACAGCATACGTCTGTTGGTAACTACTGGAATGATCCACATCAACAGAATTTATATTTTAATTACAGTAACTTCTTACCGTACGTAAATAATGAAATTAAATCATCGAATTCTAGTCAATTTCGTGATAATCTACTGAAATTAGATGAAATGATACTAATCGGTGGACCGAATGATGGTGTAATTACACCGTGGCAATCAAGGTTTTATTTTAAATTAATACGTAATACGTGTATTTGTAGAATTTTAATTAATTATCGTCTGTTTTCTACTAGTCATTTTGGTTATTACAATGAGGATGACAAGGTGATTCCGATGCATGAACGTGATATATATGAAAAAGACGCAATTGGATTGAAAACATTAGATAATTTGGGTAAATTAAAATTGGTGACCCTTGCCCATGTACACCATCATCAATGGCACTCAAATATAGCGATTATCATTGAAGTTTTATTACCACACTTAGATTAAAAAATAATAATTTCTATTTACTGATTAAATATAAAATTTATTGAATGATTTTGTGATATAAAAATAATCTCTTTACTAATGCCTAGTGCTATCTAGTGAAATAATATTTGTAAACAAAAAAAAAAAAAAAAAAAAAACGAACAAATGGTGCATGACTTGACTAAATAATATTTTTTTCTACATTAATTAATAAATAAAAAATAATAAAGAAAGTTAATTAAACTTTACAAAAAGAGAAAAAATTCTTTTTATTTTTGATAAATTAAAAAAACGTAAAACACCAATTACTTAGTTTACACGTAATTTTTTCTTAAGCATAGAACAAAAAATTGTACGAATCTGTCAACTGGTGACACACTGGTTGTTAAGGGAAATATTTTTTTTTTTTTGTTTTAAAAACTTTTTTCTAACGCAAAAAAGCAGCGAGACATTTTTTCTTTCTTTTTTCCTTTTTTTTTTGTTGATAAATGCTTTCTAAGAGACGAACTCTAATTTAAAAAATAAATAATTATAATGATGGCACGCGACATTTGTCCAAAAAACATATAGGGTTAACGAAAAAGAAAAGAAAAAAAATAAATTTCGCCAACCCTCAACGAATTAGGTATGATGTGGTGCGATTCGCTTTTTTTTCAAATGTTCTACCGGCTCTAAAAATATCTCGTGTTGCGTTTTAACCCTAAACAAGTGTCTGCAACAGTAATCCACAAGCAGAAATTATCCAATTTTTTTTTTTTTTAACAACGTGAGTAAAAACATTTTTTTTTACCAATTTACATAACAAAATATTTAATTTTCTTTAATTAGTTTAAAAGAGAAATAAAAAAAAAAAAAAAAAAAACTAACGAACAACAAACGTCCAGAGATAATAAATTATTGAGAAAAAAAAAAAAAAAATGTTGTTTGCCCTTCTTATTATTAAAACATGTAAATAACCTGAATCCATCTATCATTTGTTAAGCAATAACAACTCATAAATTGTCGTTTATAAATTCCGGGGGCAATAAATCAAGAATATTCTATATGGCTGTAATGTATTTTGTTGATGGACATTTTCTTTGCATTCTCTTTGCTTTTTATTATATTTTTATCTGCAATTTAGAAGAAACGAAAAAAAAAAAGAAGAAAAATTCGGTACTAGAGGCCTAGAGTGATTGTTTATTGGTTTTCTTGCTGCTGTTGTTGTTGTTGTTGTTGTTGATTCATCTCACGTCGTGCAAGGGATGCAAAAAATTTTATTTTCATAAATTAAAAAACGAAGAAAGTGTATGGAGTTTTGACAAAATTTTTTTTTTAATTCCTGTTGAATAAATCCTCTATTATTATTACTCATGTTTTGTGTATCCTATATATTCACCTGTGGTTAATCTTAAACGAATTACTGTCACCAACACCCTTAACATGTTTATTAAAACACACAGACAAAATTAATATAAATTGTTAAGCCAACTAACTATTCAACTATTTATAAATTTAATAAGAAATTCAAATAAAATTTCGTTACTTTTATTATCACGAACAAATGCCATTTTCGACATTTTTCCTACGTTAAATTAAATATTCATAACAATGAAGATACAAATTTTTTTTTTTTCAATTAATAAACATTATAATAGAATTGTTGAATAGTCTATGTGATATAGATAAACTTTGCCATTTAATTGTTATTATTATTTAAGAAACATTAACATCGTTTTTTCATGTTAATTGCTTGCCATTTATATTCCATGTTATTCTTGTGCTAATTTTTCTTTATTTCACTAAATAAACATTGAAATTAACACAAACATTAATTAATAATAATTATGGTAATTGGGAAGGACATAGTTTTATATAATCATTTTTATTAAAAACGTTTCTTTTTTTTTTAACCATTTAACAGTGATTTTTGTTTAATTATGAAATTTATTTGCTACAAATGGGTACATATAATGCTTTAAAGCAATCGTAGAATTTAAATTATACAGAATTACCTGTCTAACTTTAATATTTCAATAGAAGGTCTATTTACAGCATCAATTGCTGTTGATTAATCAGTTAACTGTTATTGTAACAGTTACTGCATAACTGTTTCTGTTATAACTTTCTAATTAAAGACATAATTCAATCGATAACGCTTTATTAGCTTTAGAGTTATATTTACAGCATCATTTACTGTTGAATAATCACTTTACTGTTACTGTTAATTATAACTGTTACTGTAGAACTGTTACTGTTATAACTTTCAACTGATAAAGCTAATAAGAAATGTCTGGTAACGCCAATAATTTTGTTTCTTCCTTACTATTGTGATATACTCACTCATGCAATCAAAAACATTTTTTTAATCCTTTTAGCTCCCTGATTGATACAACCAGAGAAAATAAGAAAAAAAATTCCAATTAAACCGCAGCAATGTAAATAAATTGAAAATCCCCAAAAAAAAAAAAAACGTTTTCATCTGTAGTTTCAACGCTATCCACACTCCATATCCAATAAAAAACATTTTAACTAATTATTTAACAGAAAAAAAAAAGTGTTTTGCATCAAATATAAATTAAACAATGAAACAACAGTCAATGGGATAAGAAAGTGTTAAGCGATTAAGTAAAAGTGTTAAGGTTCATAAACTTTTCTTATTTATTTAAATAAATATTTAAATGGATCGTTGTCCGCTATTACGCAATACTCTTTGTTTAAGGGTTGTCGTGTTTCTTTTTTGGGTGCTAGCTTATTCAATTTTTGTTTTGTTTTGTTTTTTATTAATTAATATCTAAACAAGTGACTAATAAAATAAAATTATTAACAACCAGAAAAATTTGTGTTTAAAGCAGTTGAAATGGATGAAAAATTGATGAAAAAAGCGACTGCTGTGTAAATAAAGAAAAAATGTTGATGTGTGAATTATACACAAAAAATTTTTTTTTATTAATTTTCTGTATCTGGTGTTTTTGTATAAATTTTAATTATTATTATTATTATTATTACTTAAAAGAAGTGTTGTAATAAAAATTGTATAGAAAAGCTAGTACGAAGCTAGCAGTAGTAAAAAAGCTTCTTTTTTTCTGTTATTTCGCTTCGTTCCGTTTCTTTGTTTATTTGTTGTTTGTGAAATAAAATAATTATTTCTTTTATTTAACGATTATATAAAATTTACATAATATTTTCTCTATTTTAAACTTTATTATTACATTAAAATTTGAATATTAGGCGAGATGTAGTTGCTGTTGCTGGTTTTTCTCCTTTTTTATTATTTTTAATTCACTGGGTACAGCGTTACGTATTTATTTTTACCTTACTGTTTGTTTACAATTAATGCAATAAATATTTTGTAAAATGAATAATAATTATGAATTAAAATAAAAAAACAAAATATTTTTAGAGGCTTTAATGAAGTGGAATTGACGTAGTAAGTTACTCTGTTACATTCATAACAAATTCATCAATTATAATAGCTTAAACAACCCTAAATGTTTATGTATGTTTACTATGCTTACCTGTTAGCAATCGAATAGGATAATAAACGTTAATTAATTCACAAAAAAATAATAAACTTATCAATAATGATGACTTTTAACAAATAACGTATAGCGTGATGCGTTCGCGTATAGCGACTTGAAAATTCTATTGAAAAGGGTTGAAATCGTTAAAATTAACGCATTGAAATGCATTCAGATTATGATTAAATTTTTTTTTTTGTGTAACCACCAAAAATAAAAAACGTAAATAACAAGAGAACTAGGGGTTGTTTTGATTTAATCAAGATTTTTTTTTAAAACAAAGTTTTTGTTTATTAATCAAATAATTAAAAAAAAAAAAAAAAAAAAAAAATGCTGAGTAGTTAAACTACTTGAAAGACTATCAGCAAAGGTTAGAGTTCTGTGTTAATTTTAAATAAACTTTTTAAATAATCATATTGATGCTTTTGTTAGTCACACGCTATATTTGATAAAAAAAAAAAAAAAAAAATGAAGAAAAACCATTGTCACTCCTTATCAGTTGACATATTATAACCTAACCAAAACGAAATTATAAAAAAGAAAAACTATTTAATTAAATTTCTATTTTATATATAATTACCTAGATATAATATCAACGGAATATATATGGATATATATGTCCCTGAGGTTTATTAAATTATCATTTTATCGTGCAAAAATAAAAAAAAAAAAAAAACTGGTAAAAGCACCAACCAAAAAGTAAAGCTAAAGGTAAAGCTAAAGTAAATTAATTCTATAATTAACAAGGTATTTCATTGTATTAAAAAGTAAAAACTAAAAAAGAAAAATTTAAATAATAATATGTGGTTAGTAGTTATTTATAATGTGAATAATAATGGATATATATGTATATATATCTATCTAGATAAACAAAGTAAAATGACCAAAAAAGCATTAGTTTGATTTCAAATGGGAATTCACTATCAGACTATTAACATCAGCATATATGTTTTGTTAATATTTTCTGTTAGATTAATGTCGCGTTATTTAACTATATTTCATTTGTATGAAATGGTGTTTTTCTAGTGTTTATTAATAAACATTCAAATAATAATAATAATAATACTTAACAAAAAAAAAAAAAACTGAAATTGTCATGCAAATAGATAAAGAAATTAAATTAAATAGAATTGTAATGGACACAACTTGGTTTTTTCTTTTTTAGAGGTTAGTTTCATCAACATATAACAAGATAACGTTTTGATTATTATTATTATTATTATTATTATTATTATTATTATTATTATTATTCTACCACTCGGATATAGTTGTTAAAACTGTACTAAAAGATAATAAATATAAAAAAGATTAATAATAATAATATTAAAGCGATAAATAAAAATAAAAGCCATTGGTTTCCGCACCTTTTAATTCAATTTTATTTTTTTTTCCTTTTTTTGTTTTAAATAAAAAATAAAAAACGTTACGGGTTAAATAGTTTCACCTTAAAAGAAAAAATAATAATAATAATAAAAAAAAAAATTAAACCAAAACCAAACCCTTTAGCCAACAACCATATGAATTAATATTAAAAAGTAAGGAAAAAACATTTTTTATTTCAAATGGATTAAAAAAAAAAAGGAAAATTTTTTATTTTACATTTCAATCTGCCTTTTTGCTCATCCTTTTAAAAAGTAAATTAAGGGTGGTAAAGTACATGCAATAGTTTTTTTTTTCTATTATTATTAATATTATAAATCTAAGGTGTGTGCATTATAATATATGCGTATTATGATTGTATGTTGACTCTACTACCGTTGTTATTGCTCAGCAAACCAGAACAGAATTGAATAAAACGTAGAGAGAAAATAAACGAGGTAAAGCTTTAAATAAAAATAAAGCAAATCAACCAATATGAATATTTGTTACAAAATTTAAATCATCGTCAGTCAGTAGTCAACCCCATACGCGTGTTACGTGATACAATCTAATTACAACTCACGAAGATATATGGGGTCTCCTATCGTCTTTAACCCTTTTTTTTTTTGTTTCTTCACTACTCAACACACTTTTTAACCATTCAATTCACATAGAAACATTTATTTACAGCAACATAATCATAAAAATAAAAAATAAAAAATTTATTTATGTCGTTTGCTCATCAACGTTTTGCATAAATAATAAAAAAAAAATTCTTCTTTTTTTTTTTACACATGACACGTAAACGACACGACCATTAGATTGAAGTGGGTTAGCTAGGCGGCCAGTAAATAAAAAATTAATTAAAAAAAGGGTGACAATATCATGCTTAATAATATTACATAATAATTATATACTTCTGTGGTGGTTCTGGTTTATTAATTTTATTTTTTAATTAATAAAATCATATAAAATGCCACGATTATCTGATTTCATGTTTTTTTTTTTTGCATGATTTTTCATTAATTCATTTTCCATTATCCACTCTTAAAATTAATCAATTTTATTCTATTTATTTATTTAGTAAAACAAAATAAATATTTTGTCTTAATAAGAATAGAACAAAAAAAAAAACGGAATATCCTTGAGGGTGCAGTTAAAAAATGGTTTGACAATTGACAATTTTGATAAATAATTGAAAAGATTTTATTGTAAGAAACGCTTATTGGAAATGGTTATTGGATGCTAAAAAGTACATTAACAGTTCGATTATAATTTTTTTTTTTATGTTTTAGAAATAAAAACATTTATAAATTATAAATAAAGAGAGGACAGAGCAATTAATTCAAAAATAATATCAATAAAAGAGGCAAAAAAAAAAAAAAACATAAATGAAATGTCTGCAAAAGAATCGAAAAGAAACATGCAATACGCTGAGTGCTACTGTTAAAGAACCGAAGATTATTTATTTATTTTATTGTTGGTTTGTGCTAACATTAAAAACAAAAAAAAAAAGTATTAACACCGGGATAACGATGACAATTTTTATCGTTGTTCAATCCCCCAACCAAAAATATTTACTAAATGCTGCTGTTTGTTGATTACATTGCTACTATCGCGTATACCTGTTGTTACCACATATTTATTGCGTAGCTATACAAATTAAAAGTGAAACAAAAAAAAAAAAAAAAAAAAAAACTATATTAACTACCCTTTTTGCTATCGGGGAAAAAAAAAAACAAAGTTTTTATTATCACACAAGGAAACATACAAATCAAATATGCATTCGATGCAATTTTTATTTAATTTTCTTGATAACAACGTTTATTTATTTTTTTTTTCTTTATGATTAAAAATATTTTGAAATTACTTTTTGAAAATTATTTGTAATAAAAATTGAATATCATTTGGAAATCTAAAATTGAAACATTTATATTTACCAATCGATGTTAGCTATAACCACAGCAGAAATAATAAAAATCCTCAAACCATACGTTTTTTGTCTTCATATTAAATGTTGGAAAGGTAAAATAAATACATTTATGGTGTTAAATGTAAAAAAAAAAAAACCTAAAAACCACCCCTAAAATTTAATCGAACAAACGACAAAGTCAAATATTCCAATCGCATGTTGTGGCTAGTGGTATTGGGAAACAAGTATAAGAACGACAACGACAAGTAAACCGCGTTCGCGTTAAAACCGATCGCGTGTTATCGTAACAAATATATAGAAGAAAATAACATATGAGATGAGATTAAATGGTGGATTGGATGCTGTATATGGTATATATATATAAGTAAATGTGATACTCAACCGAATAGCTTCTTTAATCCCAAAGGTGCTATTTATTTCAAAATACACAAACATTTCTTTGGCCAGCATTTGAATTGGATGCGATGCGGTAGATACAATTTTTTTTATTTTTCTTCTATAGTAAATAGAAGTTACCTCATCCCTTATATAATATCGAATAAAACAAGAATTACTATATAAAAAGGCATAAAGGTAAAAATGTTGATAGAATGAAAATGTCGCCATTTAGATAGCAAAAAAAAAAAAAAAAAGAAAAAACGTAACGACTGTACCATTAACGAATCATCGAGTTTATTGAAATGTCGTCGATGTCGTATTGAATTTTGTGTAGTACAGGTGTGGGTGGGATTCTTTATAGACTTTTATTATATATCCTATTTCTCTCTTTCTCTATGAATAATAATTATTAAATTATAAAACATAATTAATTCATTACAATTTAGAAATTTTACAAAATTGTTTACCGAATGCGCTAAACACACACGATAAACGCGATAATAATCAATTAAATTTATACAAATTAATTCCACATGGATTTTTTGTAACGAAAAATTATTAATTATTTGTTATTGTTTAACATTATAGAATAATAATTATTCGCTGTTAAAATATTTAACAGAAATAAACAACAGAATAAAACCGCGAGAATATGTTATTACATTTCGTTGTTGTTACAATTTGTTTAGCTAATATGCTAATAAAATATATTTTGTTTTTCTCCATTTACACATTTATTTATTGTTTATTTATAATTATTATTGATGAATAAAAAAAAACAACTAAAATAAATTAATTAATAAAATTGTTTTTAAAAACAATAAACATGTTGCAGCTAATTAGACAATCAATTGTCTAGTTATTATTTTATTTAATTGTTTTAATCAATTTTGTTGTTTTTTTTTTTTTTATGTTATTTTATTACTTTTTAGTATTCCAATTTGAATTATTAATTATTCACGTTTTTTTTTTGTTGTTTATTTATGTTGCTTGTTTATATAGAAAACAATATCCCACCTTTAAACACTCAGTTTTGAGGAATGAGATTATTATGTAACATGACTATAATTATTGAATTAATAACGATCTGATGAGTGTAATCTAATTGAAAAAAGTTTTTTAAAATGAATCTGTAATTATCAGGACTACAATTTATTATTAAAAAATTTTTATTTTTTTTTTAAACATGAAAATAAGGTGTAATAACACCATAAACACCCTAAAATTTGATTTGAATGTTATTTTTTTTTTCCTCGTTTTTACTAAACAAATAATTTCACATATGTCGTCCCGTTAATTTATTTAACTTTAATCAACATTTTTATTCATTTTATATTGACATTATTTTTTTGACCTAATTAATAATTATTTTCCACCCTTAAATTATTATATTTATGTTATATAAAGTAAGTAATTATTAATTAATTTTACTATATGGTTGTTATAAGTGTTATATAGATTTAATTATTTAATTTCGATTTAATATGTTTTATTGAATAATTTACATTAAATATGTATCGAGAATGTATATCACACCATATAGTTTGTTATGTTATTTAGAAATTATTAATTTATGATAGGGAAATTCCTTTAATTTTTCCATTTACAATAGAAGTTTTTTTTTTATGTGAAATAATTAAACGACATATTGATTTACACCCTGTTTTAGTTTGTTTTTTTTTTATTTATTCATTTATTACAAATAAGTATTATTTTGTTAGATTATGCTATATGTTTATATTTATTTATAGGAGTTTTATTACATATGGTTAAATCTATAATTAATGTTTATGTTCTATGACGTTCTTAAGTATAGGTTTCACTTACTTTGCCAGCATATATTAAAATTTTACAACTAGCCACCAGCTATGGGGTGGTTTTGTTTTTTATTTATTTTTGTTTTGTTTTTAATTTGTTATTTGTTAAAGAAAGTTTCATTTCTGTGTATTAACTAACATCAAAAAAAAAAAAATTAACTTTATTGTAGAATTAGTAAGTGTATTGAAAGGTTATCACGTTAAATGGTGATTAGTGGTGACAAGTTTTTGTAAATAATAACAAAAACATTTCTTGATTACATAATAAATGAGTAATCAATCGATCTATTTATTTTTTCTATAATAATTATTATTCTATATAAATTTTCGGTTTATTTATAACCAATGTTAACATAAAACAGTTTTGTTCATTTTTTTATTATTATAAAAGATGATTTGATGTAACCATTGAATTAATATGTTGCTATAGGCGTAAAGCCTTTTTGATCTGTGATATTGTGTCATGGTAATTTGAATAATGCCTTAAAGCAATACTTTGACTTAAAAATGTTTTTTAATTTTTTTTTTTCTTTTTATAAAAATATATCACAGGATATCGCAAACGTTCTTGTTTTATATTTAAATCATATGCTTTGAAATATTTTATTTTTTACATCCTTTTACATAAAAACATAATAAGATTCGTTTTAGATTTTGTTATGTTTTTGTGTCTATAGATAAACACCGACAATCAATACATAAAATGACTTTGTCTTTGTACGGTTTATTATGTTTTTAAATAGTCCTTATTGAAATGAGAAATTTTATTCATTTAAACATTTATTTACAGCGTTTTAAAACAGTTTTGATCTTTTTATATATAATAATAATAATGAATTTGTAATACAAAAATAACAATAATTAAATTGGTTGAATATAAGGGTTGAAATATACGGTAGACAAAATAAGAGGAGAGATTTTAATCTAAATACAGATGTTTATGTAAATTCTTTTTTTTTTTTTTGTCATAAGGAAAAATTAATTACAAGTCATTGATTTGTCATTTAATAAATAAAAAATGAAAAAATCGTTGTGTCACTAATCAAATCAATATTAATCAATACAGCAGCATAAAAAATAAAAACCAAAAACCAAAAAAATTAAGCAGGAAAAATAAAAAATAAAAATATAACAAATTTTTTTTTTTTTTTCGCTAAATATTTAAGTGAATTAAATAAACATAAAATAAATATATAAACGGAAGTAGTCACTTAACATTTTATATCTTTGCTACAAAATAAAATAAAAAATAAAAAATTATAAAACGCGTGCCGGTGCTAGGGTCACCCATCATTATTCGCTTTTTTTTTCGTTTTTTTTCTTCTACTTCTCTCTGTAGTTTTAATTTTGTGAAATAATCGGGTTACGTTACTACTGTAAACGTAATGATTTATTATTTGTTCTATATATAAGATATAATATTTATATAAAATTAAAAAAACAATTTCAAGTAAAACTATAGTTAAGCCACATGCTAACATAAAAAAAAGCAGCAGCAACTAATAAATACGATGAATCATTTTTTGTTTGTCAACAATAAAAAAAAAACTGAATTCATTGTGAGAGACAATTATTGGACTTTAAAATATAATTTTTTGTGTTTTTAAATATTTAATAAGGCGGTACGACAGCAATTGATTTGGCGCCATCCATTTATTTTATATGTAAATTTCTTGTTCTGTTTTTTTTTTTTTTTATTATTATTATTTCGTTGCTTAATCAAAATTATTAATTTTTTTTTTTATTATTATTACATCTTCTTGTTTCAAAATCATTATAGAAACGATAAAAAACGTAAAATCGTACAATCAACTTAGTCACATCCTACAATCTATTATCTAATATGATCTGAACTAGAGTTTTTATTTTTTAACTTTTTATATAATACAAATAACAGCAAATGTGAAAATGTTAAAACAGCTTAAGAGTTAAGAGATTTAATTCACTTTATACATACTTTTACTGAAAAAAAAAATATATATATTGTCAAAATCACTGAAGAACGGTAACAACGGTAACACCTGAGCCCTATATATTTCTATTAGAAACACAAGTGTAATGGTTAAAATTCCGTATTAACGTAAACTTTTATTTTCTTTAAAAAATAAAAAAAATTGTATTCTCAAAAGTTTTTCTTTTCCAAAGACAAAAAGGTGAACATAAAGTACTATGCTGTGCTTTACTTAATTTTATCAAGTTAACTTTTCGGAATATACGGTGGAAGAAAATAGGATAGAATATGATAAAAATTGAACATCAACCCTACATTTTTTTTTTTTTCCTTTTTTTGTTAATAAAAGAATAGAAATTTTTGCTTCTTTTTCTTATAATATAATAAGAAAATATATGGTTATGTGACTTGACTTTTGTTTGCTTTAAATCGAAATTTTGTTTAAGATACAACAAATTTTTTAATATAAAATTACTCAACGCACATGTTACTATTGTTTTAACACTTTATAATAACACCAACATATACTTTTAGTTATAAAGAAAATATTCAATAAAAAAGCGAAAAAAAAAAAAAACGACTGAACGAAAAACACAATCCGGTCAGAAATTTATATTTACTGATGATGTAATAAACACTTTAAACATTTTTTTTTATTTATTTAAAATTATTTCTATCATCTCATTTAGAAGCGTTTAGAAAAATGTACCCAGAAAAAAGTTGGAGAGTGTGAATTTTTATTGCAATAAATAAATAAATAAAAAAAAAAAAAGCAAAACAAATTTCACAACTCAATTAATTGTTTTTTTTTTTTTTTTGCATACAAATGAACTTTACACTAGATTAAAATTTTTAGTTTTTTTTTTTTTTACTTCCATTTATTCATAAATAAATAAATAAATAAAATAAAAATATTTTTGTATTAGATTATTGTCATCTTGTTTTGCTTCATTTGTGTGCCGTCTATACAGACAATAATTACGTACACAGTCAGTACAGTTGAACTTAATTAAATACAAAAAAAAAAAAACTTCAATTAAATTTTATAAAATATTCATATTAACATAGAAATAATTTAAATGATTGCTATTAATATGGGATATTATAAGTGTTATTGTCGAGGAAAATACAAAAATTAATATGAATCACCAATATGATATGATCTCTTGTTGATTCGGTTGACTGTTTTATTGTTATTCAGTCGTTTTTTTTGTTCTTCTATCTATTTAATTTAATTAATATTGCAAAACTATTTTTTTTATTTTGTTTACAAATAATTAATAATTTTTATTAAAAAAGCAAAAAAAAAAAAGGGATCATAATTAGTGAAGAGTTGAATTTAAATTTCGCCTAATATCTTACAACCAAAACTACACGAAGCTTATTGTCTAGACAATTTTTCTTTAAGCTGGGATATATACTTGAAAAATATATTTTAGGGGTTGTTCTTTGAAAAATCTTCAAATCCATTTAAGAAAATCTTATTGATCCAATATTATCCCTTTATAAATATAATACTCTAACAGATATAGAAATAGTAATTGCGGTATAAACAAGTAAATTCACGACAGACAGTAAGGAATCTTAAAGAAATTAATTAATAGAGAAATAAAGAAAGAAAGAACAAAAAAAAAAATCATTGCGTGACACAAAGTAATTTAATTACAACAAAATTTTATTTCTAAAATTGCATGTGGGTAAAAATTAGTTTTTAAAGTTTAATCTTGTTGTAAAAAAAAAAAAAAGAACAATTTTCATTACATTTCAATCCATAACAAATTGATTATCCCGTCACAGGCAATAGATGAAATTTTAGTACTAAAAATTGCACAATTTAATAAAAACAAGGATTAGACCCTTATGCTGGCTTATTGACATATAAAAAAAAATATTTATTTATTTATTGATTGATTGAAACAATGAAATTTGAAATTTTTTGTTTAAACAAACGTAATCGCTGCTAAATTAGTTGTTTCCAACAAAAAATAGTGGGATTTGTAGTAGAGAAAATTTTGTACAAAAAAAAAAAAAAAAAAAAAAAATCATTTACGATTTCATCGTTATTTATTTAATTAAAAAATATAACAAAATAAAAATTAATTAATTAATATAGAGAGATAGAAAGAAAAATCATTTTGTCGTGTAGATAATGTTCCAATCCTCAATCTTGAAATCATAAAATAATATATTTAAAAAGTCAAAGCGCACAGCAGAAGAATTAAAAATAAATCGATGGTAAATGCAGGGTGTTTATTACTTGTTTGAAAAAAGTTGTTTTTTTTTTTCTTATTTAATTGAAATCAAACTTAAACGTACTCAGTGTTTAAGCAATGTTTAAAAACTATTTTACAAAGCATTTTACACCCTGTATATTAGAATTAAAAAAAGCAAACAAAACTCTTAATAATATCTTAAATGAAATTAATATTACTTATAATATCCACACACAACACATTTTATTTTTATACATTTTCGTTTTACGAATCATTTTTCATTGTTTTAATTAAAATTGCTGTAATTAATTTTTATTAAAACAAATATTCTTCTATTCGTTTATTAAACGATGGTTGGGGAGAATGGATAATAATAATAATAATAATAATATTATTTTTATTAAATGAAAAACAAGCTTTTTTTTTATAGTATATTTCGAATTAAAAGAAATAAATAAAAATGAATACAGAGGATGAGACGACAGAATAATAATAAAAAAATAAAATGAAATGAAATCTTCACATCAGATTTTCCAGCCTACAAATTTTTTTGATTCGTTTTATTCGTTCTTTATTAATTAAACCAAAAAAAAAAAAAAAAGAAATTATTTTTATTTTTTTATTGATTTTTCTTTCTTTAATTGTAAATTACACAATTCATGCAGCTTAACTTTTGTAGCCTAATTAAAAGCATCGCATCTGTTGCATTAAAAAAAAAAAAAAATTATTCACCACTTTTAACAACAAGTATAGCCTAGCCCTAAAACATAATTTAAATAAAGAAACGTTTTGTTGTTAAAAAAAAAAATAATAAACATTTTTGTAGCGAAAAACGCAGAATATTACAAGTCAATAAAATTTAATCAAATTAATTGATTGAGTGACAAATCCAAAAATATTCTTTATTTAATTCCTCATCGTATCTTTTATAGCCGTCGTATAATAATAATAATAATAATTTTAATTTCTATTTAGTTGTGCAAAAAAAAAAAAAAAGAAAGAAATGAAATAATAAAACAAAAAAGAAGAAAAGGAAGAAGAAGAAAAATTATATAATTAATAAAAGAAATTTCTCACGCCCTCGATGCGTGTCAAACCAGTTTATGGTGTCTATAATAATCTAACATAATTTAAAACTACATACATGCGAATAAAAAAAAATTATTAAAAAAAAACACACAAACTCACATATCTTGTGGTAGATATATATGAAAAATGAATCAAGAAAAATAATTAATAAAATGTTTGCGATGATCGCTGTGTTATTATTATTATTATTATTTTTTTTTTTTTTGTTCATTGCTGTTAACTAAAATTTGTATCAGATTGTGTCATACAAAATACAGCAAAAATTACTGTGTGAAAATAATTTATAAAAAACAATTCACTTAACTCTATCATCAGTTATCTATCTCGCTCTCTTTTATTTAACTTAACTTAACTTAACTTAGTTTAAACTGAAAACATAAAAACAATTAAACTCTGCTTGATGAAAATCGCGCACTAATTAGTTAAAAAAAAACAACGAATTGCGGCGCGATCTTAGCTCATCATTTTTAATTGATTTTAATTCAACGAAATTTTTATTGTTTGTGTGTGTGTGAATATTAAAAAAAAAAAAAACAAAATTGTTGCTTAGAAAATAAACAAAAATTTAGCATTTTTTTTAAGGAAGAAATTTGGCTTAACCAATCAAAACACTTGCGCTAAAGAACTAAAAATCACTGATTGGTTCAAACAATCAACTAGTTTGTAATAAAATTGCGAAAAATAAAAATAGCTAGAACGGGTGTTAGTTGTTGTTGGTATCATGTTTAATTAACATTAATTAGTGTGATTGAATGGGATATAAAAATTAATTCAATAATCAAATGGGGAAAAAGTTAATATTAATTTACTTTTCATTTCCGGTGTATACAAAAAATTATGCTGAGTACTGTATTACACATTTTTACTATCACTGTTACCATACCATATTCCACAACCATATGATCCACTTCCATCGTATATTATTTTCCATTTAGTTAATATCATTCTGAGATTAAAATAATAAAAAAAAGGAAAAAAGGGAAAAACCGTATATAAAGTGGCTTTAGATGAAAAATCTCAAACTAAATCATAATTTTTTTTTTTAGCATTTTGTGCTTTTCATTTTATAGAAACAGCTTTTTTTGGTTGCTTCTTTTTTAATATTTAAAACTCCCTACATTTATCTTTCTAAATACATAATAAAACAACAACAAAATAAACTCTCTGCATTTTCTTTATAGTTGGGAAAAGATATAGAGCAAAAAAAAAAAAATGAAAGAAACGACATGAAACAATATGAAAATATTTAATATATTCAAACACTCCTGTGTTACTAACATTCTACTACAGTATCTACTGCCTTATATATCTATACAGTAATCCAATCCACCAGGTTACCTTACCACAAAATATCTAATCATTTACACGCAAAAAAAAAGAAAAGAAAAAAAAATTAAATTTAAATTTTCTAGCACTGTTAGTGTTTATATATTGGATTAATTCAATCCAAATGTAGATTTTACCACATTTACGCCAAAAAAAAAAAAAAAATCATCTCAGTTTGTTTGATCGTTATACGTTTTTGGCTTTCCCACCTAATACCACCATAATAAAATATTATAACATTGCATAGGAAATTATGGATAAACTGTTTAAGCGATCGTTAGAATAAAACAAAAAAAAAAAAGAAAACTTTAAGTATGTACAGGGTGGCGTTGAGGACAGGAGTAACAATCTAACCAATTGGGACTATTTATATGATTGAAGGTGAGAGAATGTAGTCCAACGACCGCATATTGAGCTGTTATTTTAAATGAAAAGCGTCCTGCCAGCTTACAGAATACACAAAACTATAAAAATAGAAAAGACTAGACGGTGTTACAGTCGATTATTATATATTTTACCATAATATGGTTAGTGGTTTAGACATTTATTCATTTTTTCTCTCGTTATTAAATGCTGATAAAATAATCCATGAATTTTTTTTTTTCATAAATTGAATGGAAATCTTAACGGAAAATTTTTTGTTTTTCGTTTTAACCTTTTACCAAAATTAAGGCAACAACGAGGTAAGAGAAACCAGGTGAAATTCCCTTGTCCTTAATAAAAGTAAAATTTATTTTAAAGAATTACAAATTCACTGTCAAAATCTTAACGTCAGTAATTTAGATAAGATTCATCCACTGGGAATTATGAGAAAGGTGAAATATTTTAAAACTGATGGCGCTTAATAAATCAATTAATAACCGCGGAAATGGAGAGTTTTTTTTTATTTTGTCATTTCTTTAATCAGTAGACTAAAATATTACATTTTAATGAAATTAAATTTATAACAGAAATTATAAAATTAAGGGATGGTAAAATAAATAAATAAAAACGATAATAAGCGGAATAATGCCTTATGCAACCCACACGACACGTGACCATCATATGCATTTTTTCTGCTTTAAAAATAAAAAAAAAACTTTTTCTTTTTTTTAACAAATATTTATCGAAATAAAAAATTATTTTATTTTGGTTTGTTAGTATGTTGTTTGCATTAGAAGTTTTTTTTTTTTATGCAATAAAAATTATAAAATAAATATTAAATGATTGTGGGGTGGTATAATTTGGTTGTTCTACAACCACTGCCATAGTAATACGTAAAGGTATCTAAAATTACATATTCACGCCTATATTACTGTTTTATTGATTTTTTTTTTCTTTAGTAAATAGTTGTTGAGCTAATATTAAAAAAAAATAAAGCTCCCTAAAACTAAGCAGTAAATAATACGCGAGGGAAAGACAAATAAAAAATTTTTTTTTATTAATTTTCATTCACTGTATGAAACATTTTTATTTATGAACAGAGATAAATGCTCTTGACTTGATTATTAATATTAACAAAAAAATAAAAATAGAGAAGAAGCTTAATTTCCCTGACAAATAATGTCATTTAATGTTTATTAATATATATTTTTTTTTTTTTTTGGTTTTTTTATTATTATTATAAATGATTAAATGGTCACTACATCAGACAGCCTTCATTACCAAAAAAAGAAAAAAAGAAAGAAGTAATTCTTGATAAAATCCAGATATCACTGATGTTATTTTTTTTATTTGATTATATGCTGTCATAATTTTCTACTAAAAGTAAAACTTAGCGAATTTGATTAATTAATTAATTAATTTTTTTTTTTGGTGATAGAAGTAAAACGAAACAGATTATGATTTTTCATCAAAAGTTTATTATCACAATTATTATTTATACGTCTGTGGTAATAAATAATCAAATGAATCAACAACAACCAAATAAACGATAGAAAAAAATTAACCATTTGGTTGGGTTTTTTTTGTCATCTGATTATAACCAAGCTACTAATCTTGTGGTTTCTTTTTTTGCGTAATTTCAATTTACCATTCACGGTTAAAGGATGTAACCAAAAAAAAAAATCCTTACAGCAAACAAACAAAAATCTATAACAAAGAGAAAAATAGTGAAATTTTGGGGTAGCAAAACTAGAGAATACAAAGAAAAATCCACTGATTTGATTTTTTTTATTTTTTTTTCAATAATCGAGAAGATTATCTTGGAAAAATAAAAAAAAAAAAAGTTCAAATTACAAGGCAGACGTTAAAGTTAAAAACCCTTTTTTGTTAAACGGTAGGCTTCTGTTTGATAAAAGCGATTGAAAAGGAGTTTTGTGGGTGTATACAAAAGGATTAAATTTTTTTTTTTTTTTGCCAAAATAAATGGAAACATTAATGAATAGGGTTAAAACCGATTAATAATAATAAAATTTAAAGATGATAATGATGATGATAATCGTGATTGACTTATGATTATGTTGACACGTGTTAGGTTTTTGCTTATTTATTGTGTAATGTTAGGAATATATTAGTTGGTTAGTTTATTGGTGATTTAACCGTTTAGTGAACAAAAATCCGTTGATTTTTAACAGAATAAAAATGATTAAATGCGAAATGATGTTTTCTACAAATATCTCATCTGTTTACATTTTCATTGTATCTAATCTTTAGCCGTGTAAACGTCTTCGAGAATAAATAAATAAATGATTTATGCGTTTTAGAATAGAATTTTTTTCATATGAAAAACCCCATCATTGGTTTTTATTCTGTTATTAAAAATGAAAAAAAAAAAAAAAGAAAACAATTTTGCAATATATCAATAAGTAAAATGATTATGTGCAAAAAAAAAAAATAACAAACTACACATGTGAACGGTGTATAACATACGCGATATGATTGATTTATGTTAAATTTAATAATAATTCGCTATGTTTATAATATTTTAACCGATTGACTACCGTACAACAGGGAATAAATAGAATTTTCTTGATTAATTTTTCTTTTCTATTTCTTTTTTATTTATTTTTTTTTTTCTTCAGTTATTAACGTTGCTTACTTTAACAGTAATTTACCGAAAGCTCTACTTGGTTTATTTTTTGTCAAAGATTTTTGTTTTTTTTTTTTTTTTTTTTAAGATAAATTTCGCCGGTACAAAAATTGTATTTGAGATAGATAAACAACAGCAGAAAACGAAAAAAAAAAAAAATACTCGAATTATTTCGCATGTTATACGTCTCATTACATTTTCTAAGAGGGAGTAAAATTTATTCAAGTGTATCAAACCCAAAATAAAGTACTCTCTGTTATCTCTATATATATTATATTCTTTAGTCTTTACTTTACTTTACTTTTCTTTGCTTATTATTTACGTAAAGGAAAGAAAAAAACCAACGATAGAACGACAAAACAAAAATAAGTTAAAGTAGAAGAAACGAAGAAATCATGCGTTTAATGTACCGAAAATAAGCAGAAAAATGTGATGAAAAAATAGCAAACAAATGAATTGAAATGACAATTGTTATTCGGGTTTGTTGTATGTTCTATGCTTCTATATATATATATATTCTCTGTTATCATAAAGGAAGAAATAAGCAACAAATTGTTTTGAACACGTGAAAGCTGTACTAGCAAAAAGGACGATTTATAAAGAAAAAAAAAATACAGAAATAATAATCCAGCTAAATGACACAAAACAGGGAAGAAAAAAAAAAACAAAATAAGATGGTTAAATGGAAAACATAATTAAGACATTTTATTACTAAAAATAAATTAATTAAATTGGTTTACAAGCATACAAAACATCTATACACCCATCCACATACACATTTATAAGATCACTTTTAATTTAGATACGTGATTAAATTTTTATCACATTTTATTATTTGGTTTTGCTTAAGAAATAAACGCACGAGAAAAATTAAAAAAAATCACAATAAAATTGATAAGCAAAATAATTTTTATTATTTGGAAAACCCGGTAATTAAAAACGATTAAATTAATTATATATAAAAAAAAAAATAAATAAATAAATAATTTCTATAACCATCTAATCATGCCACAAAATTTTTATGATTTTTTTATTGTTTGTACTTTGCCAAACTAGAATATTTAATAATTTTTTTGTCGAATATTTTTTTTTTTTGTTTTAATAAAAAGATAATCGTTGATTAATAATTTTTGGTGATAAAAATTTATAAAAATAAATATTCTATGGTTTTATTGTTATCATAACTACGTAACGTATAAAAATGTGTTTTTATTATTCTTATTATTATTATTTATTTATATATTTTTTTGTAAAGCTGATTTAACCCTATGATAACATAATCAAAAGCTTTAATTTCAATTAAGCTTGTATACTGGTAAAAAGCAGTTATTTAAACTGTTTATCTTATACACGACTTAAAGCAATGATATCAAGAAATTTTCATTTTTTTTTTTGTCAAGCAAAACATAAAAAATCATCTCATCAGCGTACGAATGAAATAAACAATCAAAAAAAGAACCGAAGAAAAAAATTAGACAATTGTTTGTGCGTGTTTAAAAAACATTAAATTATGATTAAATCGTATAATTAGATATGTCATTTATGAAAACAATAAATGATCAACAACGAATCAGCAGCAACATGTATCGCACTGCATTAAACTTGACTTTGTTGCCTGAGAAACAAAGGGGACAAGAAATAAAAATTAAAAAAAAAAACCAAAAACAACGAATACAAAAAAAACAATTTTCATTTTTTCTGATTATAGTAATTAAAGATAGCGCGCAATGGTTATATAAACCAAATTTAGATAAAAAAAAAATAATTTTTAATTCGAATTTACTGCCTGTCATCCTGTTCGTTGTTTCGTTTTTATTTTTTGGCTAGCAATTACCGTGACTGTTGTGTCAATGCGGGCGCCTTTTAAAAAACAAAAACAAAAAAGGCATTCAGTATTAGTGTTATAAAAATTTATCCATGTTTATTATCCATGAGGAGGGTTCATAATACAGCTTAATTGAGTAAAGCTTAATAAAAATTATCATTTGATGGGGATTTTCATGGAATTTACATAAAAACATTTTCTTTTAAAATCGAAAGTAAAGTAAGTGATTATTGTCTGGATGTGGATTATACAATTACCCCAAATAAGCACAAGTTAATACACTTAATGTCTAGGTACCCTGTTGTTAAAAATATGTCTCCTACCGTACACACGATAAACCACGTGAACAGAGTGTTTAATCATAATTTTTATCTAAAATATCCAATTGATTACAAACAAAACAAGAAGAATATGTTAAAAAATAAGCCAATTTTTTTTTTGTTAATAAATAACTTAATTAAATTACCAGAAGGCTACACTAAATATAAATAAATTTTATGATTATTATTTATTGTTCATTCATTTGTCACGATGACATTGTTATGAGAAGTTTTAATGTTGCCGCTAATACAAATAGAAACGTCAATAACTAAATTAAGGAGATGAGGTATTTAAGACTGACAAAAAAAAAAATAATAATAATAAGCGGGTAGTTAACGATTTTTTATACATGTTTTTTTTTTTTTTTATGTATTTCGTTTTGTTTTTTATTATTATTTTTATTTTTTTTAATTTATTGCCATTTAATAAACAAATAGCGGTTTGGTAATACGTTATGATTATCTTAATTAAGATTTTCCCTTAATTAAAATGATTAAAGAAAATTGCTTCCATTAAACAAAAAAAGAAGGACATGACAAAGTTAGGGAATAAAAAAAAATCCTGAACAATCCATTTTATGTTTTACTCTATTTTTCTTCCTTTATTACAATTGTTTTTGTTTTTGCTTTGTTTTTCCTTTCAACAACTAATCCAATATCGCTCAGGTGATGAGTACATTTCATAGTAATTTCCCAATAATAAAAATAAATAAATAAAGCAAACCCCCTGAATCGTATAAACAATGAACAAACCATAAGACAAAAAAAGTAAGGAGTTTTTTTTTTTTTGACTAACCGGACAAAATAAATGAAGAAACGGAAATGAATTAAGTAAACAGAGTAAAATAATAATTAAATTAAATGAAAAACCTTAACGTTAAGGACACGACTGTGCTTTGTTTTCTATAAAATTGTTTTCTTTTTTTTTCGAACAATGATTTGGGGTTTTGGAAAAACGTCGCTTTTTCCACCACTTTTTCAGTATTGAGAATTTTTCAGCATATATTTTATTTTTCTTGTTTGTGTTATGCTCCTCTCGATATTCATCCCTTAGAAAGAAACTAGAAAGAATAAACAGCGCTCATAATGTCATTTGATTCTTTATGCTTTATTCGATCATAAGACGTATAACTGTGGCACAGGGATTGTTGAGTTTTGTTTGTCAACTCGAATTGGTTTTTGTATTCACAAAAATACTACAAAAAAAAAAAAAAATGAAAACACTTATGTCAGCCAACAATGGTTAAAGGACAACAAAGGATGAATTTTATTTAAACAAAGTAGCAGGGATTAGAGAATCAGTACAATGGTAAAAGTAAACGCCTTCGATGGTTGCGCATAGCCAATCTGTGCGCTAAGAGTATGCTTTCTATGTTTGTATTGTGAAGATTTTTTTTTTATTTATTATCATTATTTAGGGTTTCAAGTAGGAGGGGATCGTTTATAACAACGAAAGTAGTGGAAATTTGTGGAAAAAATTTGTCTACATATAATTTAACTTGAAAATGAGAAGAATTTTTCAACGATTGTATGTTTTTCTATTTAGGTATTTTGATTCACAAAAAAGCTTTTTATAAAAAAACCTCTCCATGAAATTTCTATCTTTAAAATGATAATAAAAAGCAATTTCTTGTCGTCCTTATCATGGAGTATGCTCTGGATTTAGATTACAAAAAAAAAATGCAGAAATCTTTTAGCTTTTTTATTTAAGAAAAAATAGTTTTAAAGTTTATGCGTTTATCTGTTTTTCAGGCACGGAGAAAAAGCTCTTTAAAAGCAAGTTTTCTTTCTTTTTTTTCGTTTTACAGAGTTCTAAGGTTTTTAAATGACTTTTATATAGGACTCAAAACATGTTAAACATACAGCATGTTTATAAAATAAATTATTTCAACTATAATTGTGTTTATAGAGGATGGCGCGCCTTCCAGCTAGCACAAATGACATCACTATTTTGGCGCATACAATTTAATTAATAAAAATATAAAACATTAAAGCATTAAACAAAAAAAACAAAAAAAAAAAACTTTTAATTAGATAAAATTAAAACAATTTTTCAATAAAACATGCTTGTAAAATAAATATTTTATTTTTATTTTTTGTTATAAATTTGATTAAAAAAAAAAAAAAGCAAAAAAAAAAAAAAAAATAAATTTCAAAAGCGCAGATTCATTAAATAAAATGATTAAATTTTTTTTTTTTTTTTGTTATCGAAATGTTATTAAAGTAAGAATTAAAACCAAAAAAACCCATCATAGAATAATAAAATAAAAATTATTAATATTATTTTTTATTTTTGGACTATTGACGATAGTGAAAAGAAGACGACTGTTCACTGCCTGATTGCGCCACGAATTAATAAATCCAATAAACGTATAAATAAATTTGGTTTTTATTGTTCATTAATAATAATTTTTTTAATTTTTTTTTTTTTATTTTTACTGCACAAGAACGTGATTGTAAATTGTAATAATCGAAATAGATAAATAAATATATTTTTTTTTGTGTGTGTGTTTTTATTTTACGCTGAGTTATCTTGATAAATTCGGTTGTTGTTAGTTTTAAGAGTCAGGCTGTACACTCATGTGTTTTGCTGTTTTTATTTTCAACAAAGAAACAGACAAATAAAATGCTTAAAGAGAATTAAGGAAAAAAATCCATTTTACGTTACAAAAAAAAAAAAAAAAAATAGCCAAACGTTTGCCAAAATGAAGGAGAAATAAAATCGTATTAAATCGAATTGACCATCAACAAAAATTTAATAATGTCTGGTTGGATGCCAATATTAACGAAAAATAATTTTTTTTTTTTTTTTTTTATTAATTTATTATCTAAATTCCACCTTATAAAGATAATCGTAGTATTAGTATGGCACAAAAAAAATGTATTTTATCAATGATAAAATAAAATTAAAAAAAAAAAAACTCCAAGACCAAGTCACTAATCATTGTAAATCATAACAAAAATTATTTTCATATATTTTTTTTTTTTTGAACCATCGTCGTTTTTTATGCTTTTATTACCAGTTATATATTTATTTATTATAAAAAAAAAAAATAATCAACGATATCAGTGTTTAAACATAAATAACCAACAACAACAACAGCAACAGCAACAACACTTTATTATGATTATTAAATGATTTCTAAATTGATTTATCGATTAAATTCGGCATTTATTTTTTTTTTTTTTTTATTAAATTAATACAAAAAAAAAAAAATTAAATCAAAAATTTGAAATTATAGGAGAATAACCAGGAGAAATGTAATCAGTACGTTAAATTGAATTGAATACAAGTGATGACCTTTTGTCTAATCGATAATGAAATCATGGACAAAAATTTCTATTTAAAAAATCAAAAAAGAAAAAACATTCACGGAATTTTTAGTGTTAAAGATCCTTAAAAGTCTTCACCAATATTTAAGTAAATCTATTGTCATATTGCAATCCAATCCGATAAGCTAAACTTTTGATTATTATTAAAAGAAAAAAGAAAAAAAAAACTAAACGCTGTTAAGATTAAAAAAAAAAAGTAACTTGTTCATTCACTGTGTCGTTTTTTCTTCTTTTTTTGTTATACAATTCCTCCTACACTTTATGCTACTTACTACTACTACTATCACCCGTGTACTACTTTTATTTTTCCAGCAAAGAGAGAATGATTTTTGGTTGTTTTGTTTTGTTTCTTTGATTATTTATGCTCCGCCTTGAATCGCCTACACCATATCAAACTTTATTGAATGCTCAGAAATATATATCCCCGCCGGTTGAATTTTTTTTTAAGGGCCCCTGTGTATTTGCTATAGAGTAAAATACAAATTTTTTTTTTGTATTTTATTTCAACATAGCACCCGGAGCTGACAAATAAGGCGTGGCTATAAAATCAGTAAAATACAAAATCTGTTGCGTTTGGCTTACTACTTAGTACGACGTCGATTTGTGTACTGTGCAAGTTAAGCGGGTTACTACGTTAACGTACACAATCTGCTCAAATGGGAAATTCTCATCAGCAGCAGTTGTAAAGAATTACACTGGTTCTACAGTGATATCATTTTGTTCGTGTATATCGGTTGGTTGGATTTAAAATTGCTCCGTCATTATTATTATTATTATTATTTTTATTTTTGTTAGAATTTTTGTTTTTATTTGTGCATCACGAACTTTCGGTAGCAACAAAAATAAATTAAAAAAAAAAACACACGGATAACGTGGGCGCAAATATTCTAAACCAAAGCTTTATAGTTACTAAAAAAAAAAAGTCCATCGCGCGCGCTGTTAATTTCGATACAGAATTCATGTAATATTGCGGAAACTCCTCAACACTTCCATTTCTGTGTATTTACTATTCGCAAAGTGTTTTTTTTTTTTTTTTTGTTGTTCTGTGTTGTTATTTTTATATTTTTTTTTATTTTGGTTACCCCCGCGCAGTGCTGTTATTTAGATGCTGCTATCACAGCCATCAAATAACAAACAACAAATAATATAACATAAGGCACCATCTGCATCAGCGGTTGTTCACTTGGTTCATTGGTTTTCATTCACTTTAGTCACATCACGACGGATCAGTGCCGCGATTTTTAGTATCTGTCGCGATTTTGAAATGGGCGCAACGCTTTAAAAATTTTTCTTTATTTTTTTTTTTTTTTAAATCTCAACATCTAAGAAGTGTAATTATTATTTAAGTGACAAAAGATAATAAAAGTTTAGTGACAATCATGAATCGTTTATAATAAAATTAATTCAATAAACTTGAAAGTTTAATCAAAGTTAAAACATGTGATAAGGTTTACTTGTGATTACTGCTATTCTATTAATAGTTCTCTAAATATTTATTAAGCTGACAATGTGTTGACTGAATTAAGTCATTTAAAAAAAAAAAAAAAAAACATAATAATAATCTCGTTAAAATTGATTTCATTTAAACGTGAAATAGACAAAGATAAAAACAAAAAGAAAAAAATTCTCTACCTAAGAACAAAACAAAAAAAAAAATAAAAAAATCTTCTATAATGATGGAAATCGATTCGACGACACAAGCACCGCTTGATTTTAGTGTTAATATAAGAAAAGTTGGTATAAATAGTTGTTCAATTGTACTGCATGATAGTGGTAGTGTTGGAAGTGGTGGCACTGGGGACGATAATGGTTTACAAATGATGTCTGGCTCATCAACAGCCGCTGTTTCCTCATCGACAGTATCATCAACGAATCTACCAAACGGTACAATGTCGAGTGCTTTTAAAGTTGTTACACCAAAAAATAAGACCGACGGTAAGTTTATCAGTGTGATAAAAGAAATTCTTCATCACTTTTACATTGATATCAATTACAAATAAAATTAACACCTGTAATCGAAAATAATCCCAAATGGTCACACATTACAAACATATCATGAACATCAATTTTCATTATTTCATTGTTAAAACAACAACAGCAAAAAAAATGGGGTTGGTAAATACACAGTGGTTGATTCTAATAAGCATTGATACCTTTGAATCAGTCAAAAAAGTTTAAATCAAATTAATATTGGGGTAACAAATGCCCTAATTCAATTCAAACTGACACTGATGATGACACTATACACTCAACGCTGTCTATTTTATTATATTTTATTTTTTTTTTGTTTAAAAGCTCAATAATAATTATTATTTTTGTTCTGTTTCAAAGTTTGATTAATTAGAAATTTTTATTTTCACCAAAGGTTTATTGGGGGGTAAAAACAAATTATTAGAGGGGTTTTCTGTATACACTTAATCGCGAAAATCCTATAAAAACCATTTGACCATTTTACAAAATTAAATTTGTAATAAAAAATAAAAAATTACTATACAAGGGATGAGAAAATACAAAGCACAAACGTAAAATCCATTTCCCACTGTTGTAGTTATGAGAAACATCCGAATTTTTTTTTTTTTGCCTTTTTCAATTTCTGTTGACCGGTATACGAAAATAAAAATAAAAATGAAAAAAGAAAAAGATATGGGAAAAGTTAATAATAATATAAAAAAAGCACACGATGTGGATGATAGAAAAATAAAAATATGTTTAATCCCCAAAAGACTGGTGCTCGTCAGGTCAAATTGAGTCGAGCCTCACCTTTTCAGTAAAACCTGTCGCCGTCGTTTTATTTAAATATGTTTTTTTTTTTTTGTGGATTCCTTCGGTAGATTTTTAATATTAAAAAAATTATTATATAAAAAGGGAATTTAACAAAACCAAAAAAAAAAAAAAACTGTCACAAAGCTCAAAACAATCCTGCAGTAAAAAGAAAAACACAAAAAATGTCACCAAGTGTCTGCGACATGTGAAAAGCAACACAAAAAATAAAATTTAAAATGCGCGGAGATAAATTCGTTTTTTTTTTTTTAAATAAAAAAATGGGAAAAAAATGTACGGAAGAATAAAAAAAGGGCCAACAATGGGGTGGTTTAATCCGTCACACACAAAAATAAGCTTTTTCTCTGCGTTTCTTTTTTTTTTTCATTCGTTCATCGTAAAGCAAAAATGTTGGGTGAACAGAAATTATTATTAAAAAAAAAAAAAACAACAACGTAAAGAAAAAGCGAAACCGCTTCAATTGCGACAACTATATACGACAGCTTGAGCTTATTATTAGAAGCTTTTGTCGCAGAAACTCAAACAGTTTGTAATTATTTTTTCGTCATTTTTAATTAACCATAACATGGTAAATACCATTGAAAAATTATTTTATTTCATGATTATTTTTTTTGCAATTTTATACGCATTAAAGTTTTTATTCGTTAGTTTTAATCAATTTTTGCATTTTGGTTCTACTTATCTAACCGGAATATTCCCATGTTCTCTGGTGTTTAAAAAAAAAATCAATTTAATCGTTCAAGAGAAAAAAACTAAGGCAAAGATTTAAAATAAAAATTTAAAATTAAATAATTAATTAATTAATAACAAAAGGGTTAGTAAAATCTGAAACCATAATGTCTAGTTAAAAAATGAAATTTTATATAATTTTCATCATATGCATGAAATTACATAATTTCCTTATTAAAAGCAAAAAAAAAAATTTTTTATTCATCTCTTGAAATACATGTGTTAAGATAAATAATTATAAATAAATATAACACACAGTATAAATATTATTAATAAAATTAAAAACTAATTTTGATAAACAAATAATATTAAAATAGCAAAGGGCAAAAGATTTATTTATAGCATCTGACATCGTATAATGGTTTAAAAAAAAAAAAAAAACCCATTTTTAGCAACAAAAAATAAAAAAAAAAACTGTGCGAAAATTGTTTATGCAATCGAGTTATAAAACAACAAAAAAAAAAAATTAATTATATTAATAACAAAGAATATGAAAAAAAAACAGAAGAAGAAAAATAACACAACAAATACCATCTAGAAGCAGCAAAGATATAAAAGAAAAACGAAAAATATAACACAAGTGGCAGTGGTGACAACATATCCACAAAATGTTTATATTTAATAAAAAAAAAAGAAATTAATTTATAATAATAAAACCATTTTAATATTAAAAAAGAGCAAAAAAAAAAAAAAAAAAATTCTTTCTGTGCCACATGTGTGTTAAATTTGCCCTGATCACCACAGTTACTTTCGGGTTAAAACAAAACAAAAAAAAAAAAAAGCGAAAGAAACAAACCAAAAAATCAGAAATCTTTTGACATATTTTCAAATCAACCAAGTGCAACACATTAATTATAAAAAAAATTTAAGTTTTTTTTTTTCCCTCATCTTAGCCTTATGTCGTTTTTTAAGACGAAAAAAAAAAAAACTCTTTCCTCATGCTGAAAAAGATTATAAATCGCACCAACAGCAACAAAAAGAAAAGAAAAAAAACGAACAAACGAGATGTGATTCAAATTTAGTTATTTTGTCGCTTAGCTATTAAAAAAAAAAAAAAATTGAAGAATTATTTAATAATTTTACAATGTGTTTTCTAAAACATTAAAAATAATCTAACAAGTGCTTTGCGATCGCGATTTTTTTCGTTTTTTTCGTTTTTTTTTTTGTATTTCAGCTGTAAAAAAAATAAAAAGAAACAACAAAGTTTAGATGGAGAAATATCTCATCAGTATAATCATTTCTATCCAATGTGACTTGACATGACTTAACTACTAGGAAACATGTGTTAATTGATCGCATTTTTTTTATTTCATAGTTTTTTTTTTATTTATTTACTTAAAAAAGAAAAATTGTTGTTTTTTTTTTAATGAATGAAAAATATGTTTCATTCACTACTTGCTGCTTGCTTGTTGTTCTTGTTGATCAAGCAATTACAAATATTTTTGAAGATCACATCATAATTATATTTTTGCTATCAAAATAACACCGGACGTGATGTTTATTTTAATTTTTTGTAAAGGATTTTTAGCCTGGTTTTCTTTTAAGTGTGACCTTTAAGCCTTTTTTTTTTGTGTGTTGCTCTAGCAGCAGCTTTGATCGTAAAACTTAAAATTTTATTTTAATTGTTTAGAATTATAATTTTAAGTAATAACCTGTGACATTTAAAAGAACAAAACAATAATCATCATTAACACTTTACATTACGTTGACACATTTTCATCCCTTGAATTTATTTATATTAATCGTATATGAGATAATAAACTAATTAATTATGAAAATAATAAAAACTTTCACTAGTTTTACCATAACAAATAAATTTTTTAATTAAAATTATGTTTTCTGTTATGATTTTGTATTATTATTATTATTATTATTATTATTATTATTTATAGAAAAAAAAGAGAAAGTAGTTAATAACAAAAAAAAAAGAAAAAAGTGTTATTCATCAACATGATTATTACCTAAAAACGTAATAAATATTAATTAAAGGGAGTAATATTATTGGTGTCATTGTAATAATACCTCTAATAAAATTAAGATATTATTTCATTAATACAATTCATACACAAATATTATTCATAATCATTTAATATATAGGGTTTTCAGAAACCCTTATTCACCTTTTATTACATTGTATTCTCTGACATGAATATTAAATACATAAAATTTTTTTTCTTATGAAAAGAAAAAAAAAACAACAACATAAATCTCCCTTAAACAACACAAATAGATACACTGTCTTGTTTTGAAAATCTAAAAATGAACAAAATAAATCAATTAAATTAAATCAATAAAGTCACAAGTCTAGTTAGTAAATTCAATAAAAATGATTTTATTTTATTGTTTTTTTTTTTTTTTTTTTTTTTTAATAATTAATATGTCATAAAGGGAACCACAAAATTAATTTTTTTTTTATTTTGTAAAAAGGGAGACTAATCAGAAAAAAATTAATAAATAAATACAGAAACGGCCTCATTCCTCATTGCATTATAAGTAAGGCATAAAGAAAAGCCGTACAGAAATAATATTAATAAACAAACAAACCAAACATCATTCATAATAATCGACTGACAACAATGTCACATCATATGTGTGCCGTCAAATAAAAATTCTGTGAAACAAGTTGAACAAAAAAAAAAAAAAAAAAAAAAAATGACTGATTGAGGAGAGAAAAAAATTCTTTCTTTTTTTTTTCTTCTTGTTTGTTAATAAATCTAATCATTGCTGTATGAATAAAGTATGAACCTAGTAAATATACTGCTGTACATAAGTACCTAACAAATTATATTAAAAAAAAAAAAAAACAAATCCTATCAACTTGATCGTATTAGTAGAATTTAATTTACGTCTTTTTTTTTTCTCATCTCTTTTGTAGAATCGAATTTTATCAACCGAAAAGTAAAATTGATTTTGAAATGATTAAATATTAAATTAAGAAATATAGAATTAATTAATTATTTAAAAGGAGTGTGAGTGTTAGAGAGAGAGATTTAATTGATTGAATTATTTTTGGTTTTTATAACGAATAAAGATTATTCCATGAAAAATTAATTAAAACAACAAGAAAAAAATAACAAAAAAAAAAAAATTCTAATTTTGCTACTGTTATGAGAAGTGACTGTTATGAGTTAAGAAGACTTAAGACTAGACTCTACAGTTCATAATGTCATTAATTTATTGTATACACAAGAGTGCATGGTATAAACAAAACCAATTCAATTTATATTAATTTCTAATTTAAATGTGATTTGATTTAATCGAAAACATTTCATGTTGTGTATTTTGGTTTTTGTGTGCTAAAATTATTTTATCTTGCATAAATCAGACAGACAGATACAATTTTGTGACAACAAGACTTTGGTTTTTCTGTTACTATTTGTGGACATGTCTAGAAACCCATAGAGTGATTTAATTTGACACTAAGGCACTACATGCAGAAAACAGTTATAATTCTGTTTGTATTTGTTTATGGTTTAGCCGCACAATTAACCACTTAGAAAATAACAACAATTAAGGAAGACAACAACCAAAAGTTTACTTATGCAAATTGTTTTTTGACCAAAACATTTGGTTTTTGTACCAAGGATATGTTATATATTTGTACTTTCTAGTGTATTTTGTCCACTATGTTATACGTTTGAGGTGCAGAGATAAGGCTTTCTTTTCTTTTTTTTTTGTTCGTATTAAACACGTGTCTTAAGTCAATAAATTATTCTTTTAGCGTTCTTTCAACTATTAACTTCCGTTTTATATCTCAAAATGACTAATATACACGGATATTTAAATAATTTTTCTTTAATACAAACATACAAGTGAAAACAAAAAAATCATCCAAATTAAGCCACTTAAGATTCACAAATAAGATTTTAAATTAAATGATTTGATATTGTTATTGTTAATAGCCAGCGATTCTCTAGTTTTTTTTTCCTTTTCTTTTTACTTTAATTAATTAAATAGTTTCTTATATTTAACTCGCCCTAAACACCGCCTACTCTCAATTTTTGTTTTTTATTTCTTATTAAAAGTTGAAAAAAAAAATTTTTTTTTTTTGTTTTATTCGTTTTATCAATTAAATTTTTTTTTTTTTAATGTTTTATTAACGTTTTTATTTTTATTTTAGTTTTAAATAAAAGCTTTTTAAAAACAAAAAAAAAAAAAATTGAAATACATACGAATACGACCGTTTTTTTTTTTTGTTGTTTAATATGTTGTACAAAGCGCCGAGAGGATGTAATCACAAAAAACAGAGTGTTTATGATGGCGGCGCCACAGCAATGATGATATCTATTGTTGTGTGTTTTGTTTTAATTTATTTGTTTTGCTTAATAGATATTTTCATTGACAAATTGTGAAATAAATTAGCGTTCAACAAATACAGCATTGAAGTACTTTTTTTTTTTTAACAAATAATAGATTAAAAGCAGAAAACTAAAATTATTGATTTGTTCAAAAACCTATAGCCGAAATAATAATTTTAATTATTGCTAAAGAAAAAACAAAGCAAAATTGAACATTGGAAGCGATTTTTTCTGAGAAAATAATAATAAAAAAAAAAAACTATATGAGAAAGCGTATATGGTTAGGAAAGAAATATAAAGCGTGCGGTAACTTCAGTTTAATTAAAGCCAATCCCGTTTTATAACTCTCCGCCACACACACAAAACTAACCACCACGTTTTTGCGTAGATTTAATAATCAGCAAATTTTACTGAACTAAACAGAGAGATAGAGATACAGAGATACAATCAAAATGAGTTTATTAATATATATATATTTTTTTAATTTTTATTAATTAAAGTTGATTTTGGTTATAAAATTGGCGACTCTCTGGTTTTTACACTGTGCGTTCATTTTAAATATTTTTAACATTTTATTAATTAAAATCAAGGATAATTTCTTTGTGGGAAATTTTTTTTGTGGAAAATTTAATGAGGTGAATTATCTGCAATCCACTTTTTCTGTTGAAAAAAAATCAGTGAAATTTTTACGAAAACGGCTGATTTGTTAAATAAATTAAATTAGTTTAGAATAATTAAATTCTTCGTAAAAAAAAAACAAAAAGCTTTAATTAAACTTTTCTTTTCTTTTTTTTTTATTTTCAGAGGATAAAAATGGAATTTATGATAATTTATTTGTGAATCATTATCGACGTTTTTTAAATCCGACTGGGCCACGTAATATTGTGACAGCACCCAGGAGTTTAGAAGAAACAAATTCATTAGATGGTGGCGGTGGTGGTAATAATGCTGAAATAAACACCAATGGAACACATTATCGTATACAAGGTAAAATATTTTCGTTGAAAAACACCCCAAAAAAATAATAAAATCAGCAAATAAACATCAATTGAGTTATCAACTGTCGAACGGATTTTAATGGCGTACGGTATATTAGTTTATTCTTATCATTTTGCGCGGCTGTAAATCGTTGCAAACATACAATGATACTCAACAAATATTACTCCCCAGATTTTTTTTTTATACAAAAATATTCTGTTGATAACACACAGCACATATACACGAAGGAAGATAAAAAATAAAATAAAATCACGCATTTTGTTTTTCTTTTTTTTTCGTTAAATAATATTTGTTTCAAACCTTACGTTGATTATATATTTATCACATTATTATATACACTCGTCGATGTGTGTTTTTTTTCTTCTTATTCTCTTATTATTATTATTAATAAATTTTCGATCGACCAATAAATCAATCAGATAAATTATTTCGTTTTTTTTTTTTTTTTTTTTTTCTGTTTGTGGATTATATAAACGATTTTGAACCAATCAGCATTGATTTCTTTTTTAGGTCTTTCAACAGAAAATCGATTTCTGTTTGTTTCATCGTTGTTAACCTTTTAAAACATTTTTATTATTATTAGTTTTTTTTTTTTAACAAAAAATTAATTAATTTTTGAATGTTTCTTTTAATTGATTAATGAAAAATTAAATTATTAATAAAATTTACCATCGTACCAATGATTGACGAATTAATAAAAAGGAGGAAAAAAAAAATTGAATTGAATTGAAACAACAGAAAAAACCATCTCAAATTACTTTTGTAACATTTATTGTATTTGCGTTTAATTCACTGACTTAAACCAATTTAATCAATTTAGTTTGATTAAATGTTAAAAGATTATTATTATTATTAGAGGATATTTAATTATTGATTAATTTTATTGTGACCACACATCGCGTTTATAAATTTATTTTTTCATTTTGCTTTTAAATTCGCGATCTTGATCTTATGAAATTTTAATTAATTAAATTTTTTATTTTTCTTCTGTTCTTTGTACATTTAATGCGGAAGTGGAAAAATTTATTTATATATAACAGGAACATTGCGAAAAACAAAAATTGTTTTTTTTTTTTTTTTTTACGTTTTATTAATTATTTTTTGTACTTTTTAATCGGTTTTTATTACTTTGTTTTGTAATAAATTTTTGTTATGGCAAAATTATAATCAATTTGAATAAAGTTTATTACTTTATTAATGAAAAAAAAAAAAAACAGTGTTATCAATTTTTATTTTTATTTTTTGGCAAAAATATTGTTTAATTATGAGTAAATCATTTTGCTATAAGTTTATTTGCTGATGATATAGAAACAGCAGCAATATAAAATTGTTTTTCCATATAAAGCGAGGGATAAACCTACAATATTTTATTTTCTTTCTAATGGTACCAAAATCCACAATCTACGTCTTCTAGATCGTTTTAAGTGAGTAGTTGAGTAGTCTAAGTATTTACACGATGAGAATTTTGGTTTCTATGTGAATCCATTTAGTTTCTTAGGAAAAAAAAACAGAAATAATTTCTCTATTTAAATTTATTTTGTTGGTATTTAGTTTTAATTTCTTAGTTTAAGAAATGTTTTTAATAAAATAACAAATATTTCATTTGTAACTAGAATCATGTAAATATTTTCTTGATACAATTCATAAGTTCTGTGGATTTAGAAAATAATTCTTTCCATGTAGTTCTAAAGCCAATATCTTATGCAGAACATCGATAAAATATTTCTATGTTAAATTCGGTGTTAGATAATAAATTTCCTAAAATTTCCTAAACTGTTACTATTATCAAGATTTAATAATTTAATTTAATTTGATTTAATAAATAATACAATATAAGACCATTTTTTTTTTGTTTTGCTGTTGTGGTAATTATAATACGAGAGCAAAGTCATCCTTATCAAAATGGTAACAAAATATTAATAAATTAATAATAAATATAATAAAAAAAGGTGAAAAATAATATCTATAAATAAAAACTATTTATCAAAAGAACACACTGAAGTTTTATAATAATGATAAGCGATTTTGATTTATTATTTTATTGCTTTTAAGTGTTCAAACATTTCTATATTAGTTTCAAAAAATAAATTTATATTATTATTATTATTATTAATATTATATTTAATTTCACATATACATTGCATATGTTATTATAAGCTTATAATTTTTATTTTTTTGGAAAATACTGCTTATCACAGGATAAATGAAACCAAACAATAAAAAACAGAAAAAAAAAATTTATTATCACAAAAGCAAAAATTATGTGCGCATTTTGATTTTTCGTTATTGATTTCTGATTCAAAAATTTTTTTTCTCTGATAATTAATTAATTTTTTTATGATAAGATTTTTCAATTCTTTTCAATTAAATACGCAATGATTTTTTTTTTGTTTTATCTTATTTAGTTAATCTTGAGACGTTTTTTTTTTTTTCGTAATAATTACGTCAGACGATGTTGTTACGATCAATAATTTTTTTTTTCCTTCTGATTAGGGGAATCTTGTCTTTATTAATAAATAAAATTAAAAAAAAAAAAAAAACCAATCCTTTTACCTCTATATAATGTATTTTGAAAACAATTCTCACTCCTTTATGTAACATAGTTTAACCATCTTTAAACCCAGCATATTCATTCCCCTGTTTTAATAATAAAAAAAAATGTTAACCAAAAATTACATACAATTCAGTGTAGCGTGTTGGTCATAAATCAACCCTTAAAGTAAATAAAAAAAAAAAATTCAAATAGCGCGAACAATAATACAATAATATAACACGGTGACGGTAAATATTTCTTATTTTCCAAAACAATATAAATAAATAAAGTATTTAAAGCAAAAAATAAAAAAAAAATCGTTTTTACATATGGATATGCGTTACGCGTACGACATTAATCAGAAAAAAAAAATTTCTTTTTTTTTGTTGTTAATCAAAAAAGTAGTTCACTGTTGTGTTTTGGATGAATAAAATTGTCTAATAAGGGATAGTCGGGCACAACAAAAAAAAAAAGAGTTAAAAACATATTTTAAGGGAAACAAATTCCGAACCCTTCACAATGGACACAACAGTTATTATGTGAATTATTTTTACCTTTAAAAAATGTTTTTTGTTTACTTATTTGTCGAAAACTATTGGACTATTGTATTGGACAAAATAATTATTTTTCGGTGTTAAGGGTAGATAATAGAGTAGAGTAATTATCTGTATTCCAATAATTCAGAAACGTATGCAACAGTATTTTTTAATCGTAAACCCTCAATAATCAGAATGACGCAATAAATTCACTTAATTAACGAAAACAAATATTGAATCAATAATTATTATTATTATTATTTTTTTTTTTAAACCTAAGAAATAACGCAATTCATCATTTAATAATAATTTCTTAGCTTTTAATATAACTACCCGCATATTATTAAATTAATTAATTTTTTTTGCTTCCATTAGTTTATTTTCTATTTTCAGTTAATTTAAAAACAATTCACACGTGAAAAGTAATTTTTTTTTTCTTGAACTAATAAAAAAAGAAAAAAAAACCTCGAATCCCGCATGTTTACGTTTCTAAATAACGGAGAACACGTTACCTAATCCCTGTTATCAAAAAAAAAAAAAAAAAAAATTACTCAATAAATTGTAAATAAATGAATAAAACAAGTAAATGTCGCGATAATAATAATTAAAAATCCTACTTTTATGGTGACAAATTACCATTTTAACAAATCACAACATCAATCAATACAAAAAAAAAAATTAATTAATTAATAACAAAGACTTAATCCGTTGACATTCTTCAAAGATTATAAAAAACATTTTAATTTTTTTTTTAACACAAGAATTTAGTTCTTATCAACCTTTAAAGGTAATAAAAATGTAATTTTTATAATTTTCTGATTTGGTATAAAAGGTGTTAAATAGAGATTTTTTGATTAAAGGTAAAAAATAAAAAATATTATTTCGTTGTTTATTCAATATAATTTACAACCGATTTGATACTAAATTGATAAAATTAAATAGAAATTGATTGAAAAATTATTATAAAAACCAGAAAAAAAAAAAAAAAAATGTATTAAATTATTTTAAAACGAAATCACAACTTTGTTAAAAATCTTTATTTTCTATGGTAGAGAAAAAAAAAACGTATAAATAAATATTAAATAAATAAATAAATTCACTTAACACCTTTTTTTTTTATAGGATTGTAAATTAACAAAAATGTAAATAAATATTATAATCGTTATGGCACATAGTAACCAAATATATATATATATTTTTTTTTTAGGTTGATATCTCAGTAAATTCATATCATAAATAAGGTGATATGGCTGAGTGGTGATTATTTATTCATTTTTATTTATTTTTACATTCACTAAAACTTTAATTTTTATTATCAAAGTTAATTAAAAAAAAAAACAAATAAAAGAAAAAAAAAATAATTTCACCCGCAAATTCAAAAAAAGGATTAATCAAAAATAATAAAAATTTGTTTCAACACGGTACTGTCACGGTAATATTTGATTATAAATTCAATAATCGAAAAAAAAAAAAAAAAAAAAGATTTCTTAATAGAAAAAGATAAACGCTGTAACCTCTTCAAAGGCCTAATCAGTCCTAATTGTTTGTGTTAATTTTTGTGAATGATTTATCACATAATTATGACATTATATTTTAAAAAGGAGTGAGATTGTTACTCAAAAAAAAAAACAACTGGATAAAAAAAAAAAAAGAAAAGGATAATAAAAAGCAATAATCATTCTATTAAATAAATAATAAGGGATTCCGGATAATCATTGTTATTATTATTATTCTTTTTTTTTTCAATTATTATTTATTATATATTTTAATACACCTTACACCCCTTCACATATGTACATTATATTACAATAGATATTCAACTGTTCACCCTTAAGGGCTGGCTTAGTTTAAATAACAGCAACAAAGTGTAAAATTGTTGAAAATAGCCACAATATCGGAAGCAGTGTATACAGGATAATAAATGATATAGGGAAACAGATTGGTTTCATAGTATATTTTGAGGGGGTTACTGAAAAAATATGCTTTTTTTTTTTTTTTTGTTAGGGTGGGATGCTGTGAATATGCCTAAATTTTTTTTATTTTTTGTTAAATGATTGTTCATATTATTGTTACTCTCAACAAAAACGAGTAAATTTTACTTGTTTTTCTATGTATAATGTAGATGGAATTTTTATTTAACACTGCACCTGTCTAACGAGTAACGTTTTGTTTTTATTTTTTTTTTTCTTGTTTAAAGCAAAGTGTTTTTGTGTTTTCATTAACACTACACTGTGACGAGTTTTTATGTTTTTTTTTTTTTTTTTAAAGCAAAACAGATTCTCTTATTTTTTTGGTAAAGCTTTATACAGCTTTATACAGTATTCGGGAGTAAAAAAAAAGAAGAAAAATCACCGTTTTTTAACAGTGTGATACGTGATAATAGAAAAACAATAAAAATAACCGAATAACACTGTGTAAATAAAACATCTGTTTATAAATTAGAGCATGACGATGATATTGTCGCCAAAAAAAAAAAGAAAAAAAAAGAACTAACAACGTGGTTGATATATATTAACAAAACGGGATTAGGGGGATGGAAAGTTAAATCACCATATAAAATCTATGCAACCCTTACAAGCAGAAAAAAAAAGAATAAAAACAAATAATAAATAAATAAATAGAAGAAAATTGCATATCGAAAGGAAAACAATTTGTTAAAAATTTTTTGTTTTTTTGATTCGTTACGGACATTTCGACACACACAATTCTTTGATCATTTTTATTATGTTAAGGGTGATGAATAAATATATATATAGTTGTTATTGTTATATTTGGTAAATCAAGAAAATGATGTAGCGGAAAATCTGTAGGGCGTACCGCGTCTAAGTTTTACGCCTTAATTACATTTTTATTTGTTTCGTTTAATTGTTGTATGTGACAAAAAATAAATCATTTAACAATATCGCAGGATTAATATAATAATTTTATTTTTCTATTAATTACAGATGATATAAAGTATGGTGTTAATCGTATATTAAAACGTTCCGATTCTGAAGATGAAGATAATAATAATAAACGATATTATCGTAATACGTTAAAGTCACCACCTCCATTTAACCTCATCAAATCGGATTCAGGATTCACGGAAGAACATCTAAGAATGTTACAGATTAGAACATCCCGATCGAGAAGTCGGTCGAGATCTAAAGATGGATCTAGATCACGATCATCATCATCAGAATTAGAAGTAGACTCACCGCCACCACCAAAAATTATCGATGTTGTATCAAACTCACCAATATCAACTGCTGATTTCCTACAGGTTTGTAAATTTATTTGATTGAATTTTTTTGATATTTTATTTTAATCGATGTCCAATTCTTAGCATTCACCTAAAAAATCAGACGGTTTTTCCGTATCTGCTCTTTTACGGCAAGATCAACCAAAAACACCTAGATCCCCAATACACGCAAGCACCTTTGGGTAAGCAATCGATAAATATTATCCTATAATTCCAGAAGATAATTCTTTTGTAATTTCAATAGGCCAAACTTATCACATATGTTTTATGATCCTAATATGGTTCAACGTACTCTGTTTACTCCATATCCATTTCTTGTTGCCTTGCAACAGCAACACGGTCCACAGTCACACTCAGCAGGTCTAATGAAGTAAGGAATTAATGAAATTTTCTTTATAAAAAGTCAAAACGTCTAACAAAACGATTTATTCATTTCCAGCTCTCCATATTCAGGTGATATATTGCGGATCCGAAATCTTTTTCAAAATTCCCGTGCAAATGCAGCCGCAGCCGCTATGGTGGCAGCTGGCAACGGAAACCATTTAGAATTCTCAAATTCTCATCATATGTATCATCACGATATATTATTGAGGCAACAGCAGAATTACTCGTGCCAGAAGTGTGAGAAACATTTCTCAACATCACATGGCCTTGAGGTGCACGCACGTCGATCGCACAACGGTAAACGACCATTCCCATGCGAACAATGCAACAAAACCTTTGGACATGCGGTCAGTCTTACACAACACAAGTAAGTGCATCGTTACGTTTATGCTACAGAATTTATAATGCGATTAATCAGGTATCATCTTACAAACTCCACCCACAGGGCTGTTCATAATGTGGAAAAAGTTTTTGATTGTATGCAATGCGGTAAATCGTTTAAAAGATCGAGCACACTATCCACCCATATGTTGATACACAGTGATACGCGACCGTATCCCTGTTCATACTGTGGCAAACGCTTTCATCAGAAGAGTGACATGAAGAAGCACACATATATTCATACAGGTTGGTTAGATTTTTAATTCATTTCACTTTATATTTCCTCTTAAAAACATCAGCGAATTAAATTGCAAAAAAAAATAAAAAATGTTTATTTTTACAAACATGAGTCGAGTGATTTAAAAGCTTTGTGGCATGTTCAAGTAATCGCGTTTATTGTTTTTGTTTTTAAAATAATTAAACTCGTCTGGCTCCCTTATTATTATTATTATTGTTTTTTTTTTCTGGTATTTGTATCTTGTTTACGCGGATGTAATATTAATGTAAATATAAAAAAAAATAAAATTAAAGAAGAAACATATATAGAAAAAAAATTATAACATTAAACTAGGGTAATAATGACGAAGGACTTGTCTGTCTCGTATCAAATTAAAAGAAGCATAAAAAAAAAAAAATATAAATAATAATAATAATAACTAAGAATATTATTAAAATAAAAAAAAAAAGGAAAATAGAAATAAGAAGGTAAATAAGAAAATTATCCTCCATATTGTGATGTTTGTCGTTTGCTGTTTTTTTCTTCTTTTCTTCTTTCTAATAAAGCATTTTCTTGACTTTTTCTTTAATTTAATTTTCCAATGACAACGTTACGGGATGAGGTTTTTCTTCTTCGTTTTTTTTTTTTTTTTTTTAATATATCATGCAGTTTTTAGCATAGCACGACAACATTATGATTTATATTGTTTTGCTGATGAACATTGTTTGATGTTTTAAATTTGATTAATTTTTTTTGGGTACAAGCGGTAGGGATAGGGATTGCGTATTTTAATAAAAAAAAACAACAACATACTCTATGTCTTCTGTAAAAGGACATTTCTAGGACAATGTACGAGTGTAAATTAGTGAATAATTGTAATACAGTGACAGTGAACCAACAAAATGTTTTTATTTTTTTTTTATAATTTATTAAGCTAACTCTTAACCGGACAGTATTCACTTTTAGATTCTGAAAACCGCGAACGTATCGCAATGCATTATCGTATTGTCGTTATCAACAGAAACTCTGGTTGTGGTTTTGTTACATGTTGTATTGTTTTGTACAATGAAAAGCTTTGGTGCCATATAAATACCGTCGAGTCGACTTTAATTAGTAAATAATTCATTGGGGTGGTATGTGGTTCCTCCTTGTGGCTACCATTTGTTACGATTTTCTGAATATGAACTAGAGAAAATGTTTCCAAATGGTTGGAATTTTCTGATGTTTCTCATTCGTAAATAGAAAAATAATTGGAAAAACAACTAGAAAAATATAATTAAAATCAAAATGCTCAACCATTTTCCTCATTTTTTTTTCTTCTATCTTTTCTACTTTTCATTTAATAATAACACAAGTGGAATAGTTGGTTTGAGTGATTTTGATAGCAAATGAAAAATATCCGCTTATAGCCTTGTCTATGTACAAATGGGGGTTAAAGTCTTGATGAAAAGGGTTGAACAATTTACTTGACTTGTCTCGCAGTTATTCATGATTAAGGGTTGGAGTAGTTTTTGATATAATTTGTAGGTGGTTCGGTTAGTTGGAGTAGATCACAGGTTTTGGTATGCAGAAGACAGAATTTCGTTTAAACACATCACTTGATTTAGGGCCTCACATTAAACCAGTTTTAATCTCTTTCAGTATTTTAAACGAATCATGTTATTTTAATTGAGGTGGAAATGGTGAAAATTGAAAATAAAAGGCGAAAATCCTTGTAAACAGTGCTGATGCGAACCCAATCCATAAATGTGTCACAGTGTACGATGCCAAAAACACGAAAAGGTAAACCATCCCTAAGCGCTGTAAGACAAAAGTCGACAATTAAACAGATTCCCTTGATTTATTTCGATTAATTGGGAAAATTTTCATTTCTTGAATTTTGTACTAGACGATACACATAGTATTGCGTGCTGATGGATTATTTTTTGGTGTTAAAAAGGGGTTTAAATTATTCTTGTTGATAGGTATTTATGGGGGATGATGCATAGATTCAAAGTTCAAGACAAAATTATATAATTTAATATTGAAATAACTTTGTGTTGCTGCATAATATACCAAAAAAAAAAAAAAAATAATAATAATAAGACGATTTAACGCTGTTGTCTAATGAAAGAGTAGCAAGAAATAAGTAATTGACGCGTGGGTGGATTTTATACGATAAATTAAATGCCATTTAAGGAATTTTCCTTTTTTTTTTTTTTTTGTACATCTGATTCTGTGGATATTTTTCCTTATTATAGATATTTTTCACATTAATGCCAGTTATTAAGGATTACTGAGCACAATAATAAATTAAATAATTGATACAATGCAATGATATAAATTATATTTTAATTTAACTAGAAAATATTTATCTTTAGCAAAGCGACTTTAATACTGTTTTGAAAGAATGAATGAAAATCCCTAATTTTAAATTCACAATACGTCGCCATCGAATTAACTCGGATTTTTAGTTCAACGCGCGTGTTCCTTCAATTAAACATCAACAAGGCGAACTGGCTCAGTTTTTCTATTTTTTTTTTTTCGCTTCTTGATTATTTATTTTCATTCTTATGTCTCTTTGATCGTTGTTCTATCTATTTGCCCATACTAAATTTTTGTTCATTATAATCATTTTTATTTTGCTTCGGTTCTATTTTATTAAAGCAATGAGGAAAAATTACTGCGCTAAGCTCTAGCGAAGCTTGAAAACACGTTCGCCCTCTTTTTTTTTTTTTTTTATTATCTTCTCGGATTTTTATTTCACTAATTACAGGATTCGAAGTGTCTGAATCTGTTTTCATTTCTTCTTATTATTATCATCAGCATTTTTATTGTTCTCTACTCTCAGCTATTCTGATTGTGAATGTTGGATTTAATTTCGCAAAATTCTTTTTTCCATTTTATCATTTATCCCTGTGATGCTTAGAATTTTTTTTGTGTTTAACAGACAAATAACACGATTAAATTTGTTTATGTTTTTATATAATATGGAAAATAATTTTCTTTAATTAAAAATAAAATTCTATGTTTCGTTGTTGTTTTTTTTTTTTTTTATTTTCATTGTTTCACGTTTTTCCGATGAAAACTACAAATAAAAAAAAAAAAAACTAATTACTCAATTGATATGCTCCTGTTTTTTTTTTCATATTAAATTTTAAAAATCCCTTTGCATGTAAACAAGACAAAATCACAAGAGAATTAAATTTTTAAATTTCACTAATTATAATTACAAAAAAAAAAAAAAAGAAAGAAGCAACAAACAAGTAAAGTTCTAAATTAGATAACATAAAAAATTTATTTGTTATAATGGACAAATCATCAGATATAAACAAGCCTTAACTGAATGAATTATTATGACTTTAGACAGAAGAACATGCAATTCCCGTATGAATATATAAATGCGCCACGATTGTATTCGACTAACCCTGTTAGATTTTATTCCTTGATATCAATAAATTTTTACTAATCACACGTCAAATATATTCAATTATTTTTGTATTTAATTTTACAAAAAAATCCAACTGAGTAACATATGGATATTCCAGGAACGTTTAAAATGTAAAAATTAATTTAATTAAAATTTATTTTTTTGTAAATTATCATCCGTGACCAGTATTAATAAAAATGAATTAAATAATTAATGCGCAACCATCATTTGTGCATCTGTGCTTCGATATATAATGCACTAAATATTGTGTGCTATTAAATAAAATTTAACTCTATTAAAAGGATACGACACAACGTAGAACGTAGATCTCGATTACATATTAACGTTACGAAGTTATGAAATTATAAAGAAATAAAACTAAGGAAACTGCCTAGATTGATTTATCAAGAGTAAATAAATAAAATTTTATCGCGAAATACGTTACGAGTAAATATAAAGGAAGAGAAAGAAATGTAATATGATATTTGACGTGGTTGTCCTCGGGTAGTAGACCTGCAACAAAAGCAACAATATAAAAAAAAAAGAAAAAGAAAAAAACTTGTGAATTGGGTTGGGTATTGGCAGAGGAGTGCCGTAAATTGAATTATCGAGGATAGATAATTACTGTGATCATTTCAACTTGAATGTTTTGTAAAGGGGACGACAATACTTATTGCAACGTTACGAATTTTTTTTTATGTAACATAACTTGGCTGTGGAAAAAAAAAATTGCGAGGGAGTAAACTTGGATTTTTTCAACGATTTTATCTTTTTTGCCAAACAGCAGATGAGTCCCACAAAAATTTATATTCGAGGGTTTAATTACTGAGTGGATTTTTTCAATCACTTCTTATAATTTCATCAAGGAAAATAAAAAATCCAAAATTCAGCAATTACGATAATAAAAAAATAAAAAATGAGGAAACGTAGACAATGATTACAGGTTTAATTAATCATACAATAAATGTGATTTCTTATGATCCATTATCATCGCATTAATTTAAAAAGTAAATTCAAATAAATTAAATTAAATAATCACAATTAAGGTGGTGATAAATAACAATAAACCACCCACTGTGCAATAGAAAGTTTAATAAAAAATAAAAATAAAATAAATCGTATGGATTCATACCCAAATTAACCTACTCATATTACGTCGTACATTAACCAATTTCACTTATTAGCACTCTGTTAGCATACACAGAACACAAAATGTCATCAAACAAAATCAAATCAAATAATATCTTCACCCTTCCATTGAACAACTTGACAATTATTATTATTATTATTATTACAATTTTCCTTCTATTATTCCGTAACAACCCCCTGGATAATAGTTAACTCAGATTAAGATCACCATATGGCCACAGAGTGCATAGTCGCAATATAATGTGAGCCTTACATTGCTCTACTTTATACAGCTGTAAATGGAATAAACATTCTAACCCCTCTTGTCACAATTCATGCTAATCATTTAGCTTTACCTATTATTATTATTATTATTTTTTTTTTATTTGTTTTAAGCTGCTTTTCGCTGTTCATTTTTTTTTTTGTAACAAATTATTTTTTAATTTTACGAATTAATTTTTTTTTCATTTGTAAATTCGCTGCCACGGTGTTTTTTTTTATTGTAATTATCACGATTATTTGTATTTAAAAGACGAATTAAAATGTAATTTGTTTTTGCTTTGCGTTGTTTTTTTTATTGCAGCATTAAAAACAAAAAAAAAACAAAAAGTTTTTCTGCATTTTTCTTTAATTTTATTTAAAAATGGATAAAATGTGGGGTTTTTTTTTTTGATACAAACCCCTATTGTAATTCTTTTTCGTATTAGTAAATAGAATTTTTGACTTTAGATTAACTAATCCACTACCAGTATATACGTTTTGCTGCATATTATGTAAAAACAAAATAATTTTTAAGTGTTAATAAACCCCTAAACTTTTGTCATTTTTCTCATCTTTTTATCTATATACTCGTCTTTGGTGTATACTTTTTTTTTTTTTAAACAATTTTTGGTTGCTGTTGTAACAACAAAACACAGTTGGTGGTAGCTAAAGGACTCAAAAAGCATAACACTTATAGCAAACAATACAACGAAATATACATAAAAAGATAATATTTTGTTATTTTCAACGTAATCATTTGTTGTTGCACAGTATGGGGTTGGCTTATGGTCGTATTTAGGTACTTTAAGGTTCAAGTGCTGCATTTCTACAATGGGGTTGCCTTTTTATGTTTTCTATTTTTCCTTAACGCCAGTCGTCTCTATGAGTTAATAACACAAGTGCAATTGAGCTAAATGGATAATACTTACCGATGTGCATTTTTCCACTTTTTTTTTTTTTTTCTTAGTGGTAAAAAGTGGGTGACTCTTAAACAATAATAATAAAAATTATTAGATTATTGGTTTCGTTGATTTTAAACTTAAAAGAAATAATTCACACAAAAACAATTTTGTTTTATATTTTTGAATCAAAAACAATTACCAAGGGTTGAAATTTTGTGTAAATAAAAAAAATTAATAAAAATATTGTTTAAAGGGAGATGAATCGAAGGCAAGAAATACATAAAATTATTATTAAAAATTATTAGGCCTATCTCTTGGGAGAAAGAACAAAAAAAAATTTCCCAACACGTTACACCTAAATACAGTACAGGGGTGATCAATTTATGCAAACAAAATACAAAACAAATATTCGCGTGCATTATACGTGATTGTGTGATGTCTATATGAGAGAATTTTATTAATTTTCCAGGAGTATTAAATTACATTCGGAAAACAGGAAAACAATAAATCCTAGGAAAAATTTTTTTTTTTGTTCACGCGATTTTTATTTGTTTACCGGTTGAATGTTATGCCGGTTTTGTTTTTTTTTTTTTTTGACGCCCAACCGTCCAACAAACAAACCTTAGACAAACAACCATAAATGACATCTGTCTAATAAAAATAACCAGAGTAAATACACGAATAAATTGTGCATATTTAATTTGATTATCGTGTTGTGTGTAGCTGGCTTCTTACTTAGTAAAACTGAACCAAAAAATGAATAAAAAATCCCAATCTAAACACTTGATAATAACCGAAAAGTAAACAATTCCACCTGTCACATAAAAGTTTTTTTATTTTTTAGTTTTTGAAATAAAGCACAGTAGAAAGAAACATTAAAAAACATCAACGAAATATATAATTGCCACGTGACTAACATTATGATATTAGGAAATCAGATGGTCTCAGAAGACATGCCCGTAAATTTGCACTAAAGCCATGCACTGTTGCTACTGTGCACTTGTTTTGATTTTGTTTTTTCTTTTTTCTTTTTTTTTTTTTGCTTCTATACTTTTGCCACGTGGCTTATTGTTTTCCTTATTCGGGATGACATGCGACTTAGTCCTCGTTTGTCCTTTATTTTATAATTTAATTACTTTGCTTTTGTAAACGAAAAACCATACCATAGCCGTATAAATTGTGTGAGAAATGGATTTTTCAATCTGAAATTGCTTTTTAGTTGGGACGTCTGTCGACGAATGTTTTTCACAAAAAAGGAAAAAAATTCAAATCAAATACGATGACTACGAAAATGTTCAAATGTATGAGGATTAAATATTCAAAGAAAGTAGATAACAAAGGATATGTACGAGTTGAAATAGAATAAAAAATGCATACCGTGGGGTAAAAATCCACAAAAATCCATTCAACGTCATCGTATTAGAAATGATAATAGAGAAAGTCGATAGCCCAGAATCTTTGCAATACATATGATGATTGTTGAAATCGTATTTTCAGTTTTATCCTTTCTTTATAACAAATTTTCACCATTTTTTTTGCCTTGTTGTTGCTTCATTTTCGTGCAAAACTAATGTTGGCTGTATTTTGCACGTAGATATGTTGGCTGGCCGATGTTTTTATTGATATGTTTAATCTGTTGGTGTGTTGTTACTTCATTGCTTTTAGGGAATAATATCAGTGTATATAAAAACAGAATCTGGGGGCTGGTTAATATTATGCTATCCCAGCATCATCATCATCATCAATGTACAATTCGTGTCTTGTCTGTCTAGTGTTTTTTTTTTTTTTTTTTTTGTTTTTGTGTTTCATACATGCAAAAGGGGGGTTATACGCTACGTTATACGTGTTTCTTCGAGACACAATCCGTTTTTTTCGTAAAATACTTTAAATATAATAAAAACGTTACACGATAACGATGGGAATGGTTGGGTAGTAAAAAAGGATTGTTTTTACTATCATGAAGGGGTTTTTTGTGTTTTGTAACAAAATGGCCAGCCATACGGTCGACTGTGAAAGTTTTTTTTTTTTTTTTCTTTATAGTAAATCGCTAAATCCTTACACTGTTAAAACTTTTTTTTTATATTAAGAAAAAAAAAAACATTTTTTTTAATTAATTTTTGCTGGTGCTTAAAAAGCACTAAAAAAAATTTTTCATGAAAACAATTTTCAACTTTAGAGAATTTTTTTTTATTATTATAAACCATAAAGACAGTTTGAATGACAAAAAGCGAGAAATCCGGTATTCAAAAAATCCTTGTGCTTTTTTTTATTTTTGGGGATTTATCTTTAATTCTTTCTTTGAGTGTAAATATTGTTTGTGTTTGTTGGTTATTTGTATTGTTCACTGTTAGGAACGGTTGGGTTTAGTTAATCCTCCACTATAGATTTCATTTTATACAAAGCAGCTTTTTTTTGTGTACAGTATAAATAAAAATGAATGAAAATCCTGCTGTGATAACTGCTGTGATATTTGAAAAACCAAAAAAAAAAAAATAAATAAAATGCAAACCTTTTCGCTTCGGATGCACAGAAAGCTTTATTTGTTTTTGTTTTTTATTACTTTATCGTGATGCTTTAACAACGTTTTTTTTTTTTTTTTTGTAAAAATAAACTTTTAGGTGGAATAAATTTTAATTAAACAAAAACATCGATTTTCAGGATTTTTATACCATAAATATATATTGCAAAAAGAGTAGAATATATTTATACGTAAATAACGAAAACTTTCAATTCATTTTTTGTCTGTCTCGACATTTTTTATTAATATTTTTATTTCCACTTTGCTATCCTTATATTATTATTTTTTTTTTTATATATAAAATTTTGCCCGAAAAGCACCGAGTATAAAATGTTTTGTGAATTATTCATTGCTGTCGTTATATGATTGGATTTTATATTTATTTTCTCCATAGCTTTGTATTTCCACCTTTTTTTTTTTTTTTTGCTTCATATTTGTCTCTCTTTGTATTCAACGTGAATAAAAAATATGACCAAGCATCCATGCTATGCGTTATTATTATTATTTTAAAATTATTTTATTATTCGTCTAGATATTTATTTTTTTTACTTCGAAAAAAGAAACCAAAACAAAATTCAGTTTAGAACAAAAAAAAACAACAAAAACTAAGGGAAAACAATTCCAAGAAGAAAAGCAAAAAAAAAATAAAAATTGTTTTGTTGAAAGAAATAAGATTACACGATAACGAATCCTGCGATTTTCTTTTATATTATATTTTATTTGGGAGCTTTATAGGACTCCCAAATGATGGATGATGATACAATTTTTACCCAAAAGGAAAAAATGAATTTTTTTGTTTTTTCACTCTTTCTAACCCATTTCATACGGATAAAAGTTGTGGAAAAAGGAAGTAAAAATACAAAAAAAAAAAAAAAAAAAAGAAAAAGCAAAGAAAATTTATTTTCGCCATTACAATCTCGACTTTATTCGTATAGACACGAATCGTGTGATGAAATATTCAATAGGTCGTATGTTTTGCTAGATTTATTTCGAAATGAAACTTCGTCTTGGGATTTACCAATACCTTTCCTCCATTCTATGCGAATGAAATACATACAAAAAAACTGTGAAAAGAATTACACGATTTCATCGGCAGACATATACACAGCACCATTAACAATAGAAGAAGGAAGAAAAACGTTTTTATTTTTTCCTTTTTTTCAAAAGCTTTTTTTGAGTGGTCGTTTGCAGTAAGAACAGAAGAAAAAAATTTATATTAGAAGGAAAAGAAATGTGAAAAGCAGTGACATTTTATACAACAACCTTATTGTGCTTTCATTTTGTTATCTCAGCAAAATCTCATTCCCAATTACGTGATAGATGGTGAAAAACAAACAAAAACAGCATTAAAAAGCTACAAAAAGAAATGTCAAAAAATGATTGAAAAACATGTGGGAGTTGTAAAGCTTTGTTTGTGCTTTTTTACTTCATCTTCTACTTCTTCTAACAAGAAAAAAAGAAAATATTTCAAGAAACCTCTCCAATGGGAATTTACATTAAACACAAGTTATTTTCGAAGTCAAATGATATGTTTTGCTTTCTTCAAACAAATCTTTAATTAATTTTTGCTCCTATACTTTTTTTTTCGTTATTTTTCTTATTGAAGTTTCATGTTGTTGTTGATTTAAAAAATAAACCGAAAATTATTCTGAAGTGTTTTTGCTACTCTTGTATTTTTTCCCTATAAATAATTTTTATTTTTTTATTTTTTGTTTTTGTTTATCTTATTCTGGTTCAATTTATGGCTGAGAGTTTTGGTTTTTTTTTTTTTTTTTTTGATTATTATTTTTCTTGGCTTTTCCGTTTACGTGTTCGCACAGATTGTTAAGTGTTTATATATGTTTAACTCTATATAGTTAATATTATTTTATAAAAACATTTTCATTTTTTTTTTATTTTTATTTTTTAATAAGAAAAACATTAGCTAAGCACTTGATGTTGGATTTTTGTTTATTTATTTGCTGCTATCGTTATTTTTTTGTTTGTTTGTATTGCGAATGGTATGAATACAATGTGTCGCCATTACAATATGAAAATTCACTTCTTTATTTTAAGTGATTTTAATAAAACTGTTTAATTTACAATTAAATTAACCACATTGCACAATATTTTAATAATAAACGAAGAGTAGAAAAAAATCCAATTATAATACGAGGGTACTGTGTTGTCCCAAACGAGACAAAACGTTACAAAAAATGTTATTTGAGCTATGAATTAAGTTTAATTTTAATAAACCTTCATTTGCTCACTTAGTTAATAATAATTTTATTTATTTGAATTTTTTTTTTTTTTTGCTTCCTTTTTATTACCATTGGAATAATAAAAATAAATAAAATATAAATCCTCGACAAAATATATTCACTTTGGTTTTGTATTACAAACAATTGTTTTTGAAATTCCAACCAAATGGTACGTGGTTTTGTTACAAATTAGTTTAAATTTATATGCTTTATGTTTATATATTTATTTATATATATATATCCCCGAAAATAACTTGTTAAGGGATGAGAATTAGTGGCAACAAATATAAATAAAATAAATCTTTGAAGAAAAAAAAACAACGAAAATACCAGGAATAAACGTTTTTATATTTTTATCCCTAAATAAATATTTTATTACTTTTGATTGACTTTCAACGTATTAATCCAAGGAATTATCGGTAGAAAAAAAAAGAAAAAAAAAATTATTCACAAGTCGACATGTGTAATTTCTGGATTAAAATTATGCTTGAAGCAAATTTTTAGCATAAAAATGAAGGAAATTTCTTCTCTTTTTTTTTTTTTGTACAAACGAATCAAAAACAAGGGAAGTAAAATCGATTTAATTTAATGTATCCTATTTCTCCTGCCCTAACCGGTAAACAACCGAAGCTTTGCACAACCACTGACGCGGAGATTTTTTTTTTTTTATTTTTTCATTTTTCGTTTTCAATTCTGTTGTTGATTTATATTATTATTTTTAGAGAGTAAAAAAAAATGTCGTTTTGTCAGTAAAATCCATATAAATATTGGGCAGCAGCAACATCAGCAGCATTCGTTTCTGTAAAGCAAAACAAAACCACAATGAAATTTTTTTGATGGAAAAAAAACGCAAGCAAGCAAAAAATACACACAGAACAAAAATACAAAAATTCTAAATAAATAAAAACGGAAAATTTAGCAGTACACGAGTGAGATAGTATGAGAAAAGCACAGTATAAAGCAAAGCAAAACAATAAAAAACGACAGAAGAAAAAAAAAATGAATAGGGAGCTTTAAGGTGATGGGTTGGGTGGCAAATACAAAAAAAAAAAATCTCGTGCGCTACCAACTATAACGGTAATACACAGTACACTACCACCAGTAAATTTTTCATTGGTGGGCTGTGATTTTGCGCGACGCCCACCATTCGATGTAACCATAGTTACCAAACCATTTCTGGCAGCCAAAACATTGACTGGAAATCTTCCGTTTTTTTTTTTTTTTGTATCCCCCTAGCATAGATTTTATTTTAATGCTCGCTCTCTTCTCGTTATCCTTATTTGAAAATATTTTTCTCTTTTATGCTTTTCACGTTTTTTTTTGTTTTGTGTGTGTTTTGCTTTGTTTTGTTTTTAGTGAGCTTTTACACAGGATATATACACTTGAGAGCATTTGAATTCAGTTTGTTTAATGATTGAGAGAGGTTGATTTCCTGCCCTGATTTTTTTTTTCTTGTCTTCATTTTCTTATTCGTTTTATTATATTTATAAATTTATTTTTATTAACACAAGTGAAACGAGAGCAGCATAAGGACGACTATTTATGTTTTTTTTTGTATATATATACACATAAATATGTTTAAGGGTGAATCTGGGTTGGTGTAAGACAAATAAATAATGAAGTATGACTAGTTTAATGTCGGTGACTTGTATTCAGAATGAAACTATTATTGACAAAACGATTTAAAATATAAAAGTTCACAACTTGAATAAAACAGTAAATTTATTGTGCTTTTTTACATTTAACAGACAAAATCAATGCTTTTTCTTAATATAAACAAAAAACAAATGTGTGTATATGCTCATCCAGTTTTATATTTTCATTTAACTTTTTGTGTGACTTTAATGATAACCCGAACAACCGCATCCTTAAAGTGTTTGCAATAAAGTAGGCTTTTTGCCAGTTACATTGAAATGAAAATGAAATAAAATGAAGAAAAGATATAAAACAAAGAGTAAATAATGGGTAGATGATGTTATGTGGAGGAAATATTGAAGCAGTAAATAATGATCACATCAAACATCACATTATTATTATTATTATTATTATTATTATTATTATTATTATTATTATTATTATGCTTTAGATGTAATAAAAAAAATAATAATAACAAATCCCAATGACAATGAATAAGAAAGATGTGAAACCCGATGATCGTATAAAAGCCACTGCCGCAATCCGCGATCTGAGCATGTTTTAGAAATAAAATAATAAAAAAATAAACCAGAAATCTGCTATAAAACAACTTTTGGTTGATATTATGACTGTTATATACGCGCTGTAATGTTTATATTTTATTTATAAAGATGGGTGGATTTTTTGTTTGCCAGAATGTTTTTCGGGGACCAAAAGAAGAATTTCTTTGCGGTTTTGATTTGAGTGTATTCTTTTTATCTCTAATTTATTTAATTTTTTGTTTTATTATATACCAAATGTTTTTAAGGAAAGAAAGTAAAAAAAAAAAAAAATAGTATTTTGTGTTTTGTTTATTATTTCACTGATTTAATGGGTATTACGCTTTATTTTTTAAAAAGCACAAAATATACACGGAATATTTTTTATTAATTATTTCAGTGACGAAATGTAAATGAAAACTCCTTTCTGGTTGTAATTTAAAGTAAATTATAATATCCGAAGGGATGTCAAATAATGTAGTTAGATGATGACTGCAATCAAGTCAAACTAAGTGCTATATACCAAGTGTTTTTTGTAATAAACATAAATTTCATTTGTTGTATTTGTGTTATGCCTTTTTTGAAACCCCCCAAAGTAACCAAAAAACCATTATATATACATACCCCTGTATATTATTATAAACTTATAACGAAATAAATATTATCACAGCCACAATCATTTTATCTACAAAAATAAATTTCAATTTCTATATAAATAAATAGTTAAAAGCAAGATGAACAGAAATTTTAGCGTCTGGGATTTTATAACTCTCAGAAAATCCCAGATTGTGATGCTGACAAATGTTTTTTTTTTTTTTCTTTGTATAATTTGTACAGTAGTTACGACATTCAAAATTTCGAGTTGTTTGAAAAGCTTATCAACGCATTATTAATATGTTTTTAAACTGAATCGAAAGCTTGCTGTTATTTACGTGTGTTTTCTGTTTTATTAATTTTCCGTTGTTTAGACTTTTATGACTCACAAAACTGATGAAGATTTTCACAAAATATAAAACTGTGGATGTACTGTAACAAAAAAAAAAAATCTAAACACCATTTATTTTTATCCTTTTTCTCCAATTTTTATATTTTATTCGACGTTTTTCCTCCTTTCTTTTTTTTTTTTTTTTTTGATTTTTTTTATATATTTTGCAGATTTCTTCTGTTCATTTCCACACATACACCATAATAAAAAAATAAGGGAAATAAAACTGAAAATAAAGCAAAACCATTTAAAGATTCGAAATAGATTTTTACCAGAGATTTTTATATTCATGGCGTAGTTAAATATATAAAAAAAAAAAAAAAAAAAAAGAAAAGCAAAGAAAATTTATTTATTGGTTTAAATTTTTTTTTTTTTTGTAGCACGCCGCAAAAGCAGAAAAAAAAATGATCCTTTGCATGGATTTATAAATAAATAATTCCTGATTACTGAACTCCTTGAATACGTTTCGTGAAACATTAATTTAAGTAAGAAATTTGATTGACAAATGGCCAGACATTTGTGGTTTTTTTCTTGTCTTCATTTTTTTGATTTTAAAGCATTAAGCATCGTAAATAAGGATTTTTCTTTTTTGTTTGGTTTTTTGTGTATGAATATAAAGAATATGGATTATGGTGGTAATAAATGTTTTAGCACATTCAAAGTCACATATTTAATAACCACCCTTTGGCTGGACACAATAAGACAGATTTATTGTCTTCGGCATATTGATTTATTACCAAAGTAATAATAAAATATTTAAGACACACTTTTATTGTTCATTGGGTTATCAACTTCCTTCTCCTCTACTACCGGTTCTACTACAAATATTTTCGTTTTATTCTTTTCTTACTTCGTTTTTAGATTTTTATTGGACGTAGGGGTGGTTATATGAGATTTTTTTTCGGTCTGCCTTATTATTTACTCATCACACTAATCGAAATCATTGTCATCGTCTATTTGTATTTAAAGGTTTTTATCTCTCTCATTCTTTATCACCAATTATTAAGTATATTAAAGTGCCAAGTGTCATCAACACATAAATCGATTATAGATTGCTTCGGTTTGTCTTCTTTTTCTAATATCATAATGACATTAGCAAGTGATTAAATTCAATTAAATTAAATTTATTATCAAATATTATCAAATAACTCCCTACCCATAGAAAGTTTTCTTAATTTTTAAGCCACAAATTATATGGCAAATATATGGGGATTAAAATTGTTTAAAGGTCAAATTTCATATTACCATCATCAGTGAAATGAAATTGCATTCTTAGTGAGGGGTTAGCATTAGCGCGAATGGTATTTAAATAGATTGAAATTTAATGAAGAGGGTTTTTATAGCGCGTATTTGTCTCTGTATAACAAATAGCGCACGCACAGGGTGGCTTATCACACCCAACTAATCTATATCACACTCTAGATTTTATTTGAAATAATTTTTTAATATTAAAATGTTTGAAATAAACAACGAACAAATAAAATCATTAAATATGGGCGCACTAAGGATACGAAACGAAGGATAAAATTGATTAATTGCTCACACTTATTAATAATAATTTTTAATTTAAAATAGGAAAATGTTTTATTATCAAAATCAACAGTTTTATTACCCTTGATATTAATATTAACAAAAAAAAAAACAAAATAAATAAAATAATAAAGCATAGTGAAATCAGGATTATTATTATTTTCTTCTTTTTTTTACCCACTTCTTTGTAATGTTCCCACAGGAATGCCGCTGTCTCATTTCAAATTATTCATAATTTTTATCATTTAATAGAAAATATTTTCTCTCGTATACTTTTTCTAACGTACGTACGTATTGTCCATCGTGTTTATAATAAAAATAAATAATAATAATAATAATAAGGAAGTAAGAAGATAGTTAGGGTTCAAGTATATATATATAGAAAAAAAAGAGGCCAAGAAAAACGTCTTTTAGCTTTATTTGACGCACGGGACGATAGCACTGATTGCCATATAACAGACGTGTTAAGAATTTAAGATCATTGATAAAGAGAAATGATAAAGCGAGAAAAACAAAAAAAAAACATAAAACAAAAATCAATACGACGACTCAACCGATTTTATGATAAAAGATAATAAAAAAAAATCTTTAATTTGCTTAATTCTTTTTTTATTTCCAATTTTTTTTTTTTATTAATTAATTAATTAAAATTTTTGTTCTTTTATTTTTAGGTGAAAAACCGCACAAGTGTCAGGTATGCGGAAAAGCATTTAGTCAAAGTTCGAATTTAATAACACATTCACGAAAGCATACCGGTTATAAGCCGTTCGCATGTGAATTATGTCATAAAGCATTTCAACGGAAGGTAGATCTTCGCCGTCATAAAGAAACCCAACATACAGAATTACGGACGCTTGTCAATTAGTTTTTTTTTTTTTTTATTTAATAATAAAAGAAGGCGTTCAACTAATTATTAAATAACACACACGCTGAACATTTTTTTTTTTATTATTTATCTTTTTCTTCATCGACATATTATGAATAATTTTTATTAAAAAAGAAAAAAGAAAAAAATACTGAATATGGTTTTTGGGATAATAAACAAACATTCCGATGTAAGAAAATTGAATTTATTCATTCCGATTTATAAAAAAAAAAGAGAAAAACAGAGAAATTTTTATTGTTTATTATGATTTTGTAAATTTTATCATTAAAGCAAATAATTAATAATTAATTAATAAAACAAACCAAATCTAATTGTAATTAAATAAATGTGCAATTTTTCGATTAAAAACAATTTTTAATTTTTATTAGATAGGAAATGTAACTAAATAATTAATTAATTAATAAATATATATATATATATATTTATAGGTGTAATGTAAAATGTTTAAAAAATTTAAGTTTTATTTCTTAAACAAAGCAAGTAATAGTTATTCATAAATTTAAATTTAATTAGCTAATAAGCTCGAACCAAAAAATTTAAATTTTTTTTTCTTTTCATTTTCATTTTTACGTTAATTTATTTTTTCTTAATTATTTATGTTCACAAATTTTAAATTAATTATTTATTTTGTTATTTTTAATGTTTTAATAAGCAAAATTACTATCAAAGCTTTTATTAAGAATTGTTCTTTTATATCCAATAAGCTTGCTGTTTTTTTATGTTTTTCTGTTTTATTTTTGTTTTTTTTTTAAAAGCATTTATCATTTTGTGAACGTAAAATGTATTAAATGAATAAATAAATTAAATTTAAAAAATAAATAATTATTGGTGCTAAATGTGCGTTTTAAAAATTAAAAAAAAAAAAAATGATTTTTTTTTCCCCATTTATTTCCATTTATTGTCATTAAATGTTCTCAAAAAAAGGAAAAAATTCTTCTTTTTTTTTTTTTAATTTTAACATAAATGCTTTAATGTTTTTTTTTTATTTATTTATTATAATTTTTTTTTTTCTTTTTACTATTTTAATACAGAAAATGATATTAAATGTAAATTGTTGTAAAAATAATAAAAAAAAAAAAAATGGGAAATTTATTTTATTTATTTTTTTTTTTTTTTTGTAACAAGTGTTTGTCATATGAATATGGAAAAACCCCGTACTGTTTTTTATTTTTTATTAAAAAATTACATAAAAACATATAATTTTTTTTCCTCTCGTTATTTTTAATTAAAAAGAAAACCAAATTTGTAAATAATGTACAAAAAAAAAATAATAATTAAAAACTTAGCAGAAAAACTCATAAAATAAAATTAAAAACAACGCCGTTTGTAATAATCTAACGTAATTTTGATGTAATTTTTAATTAATTAAAATCTAATTCCTACTACAACTTATTTAATTAATTGTAATTTGTAAATACTTCAATCAAATAAATAATAATAATAAAATAAAAACTATAAATCTTTTATTTGTATTTCTTTAATTGTTAATTAAGTAAAATTAATTATTTATAAATGCTAAAATAACCTTGTTTCTCGTTCGTGTTTTTTAATTTTTATTTTTAATTTTAAATTAATTATTAAATCAAATTTGTTTTTAATTTTGTATAAAAATATAAAACTAAATAAATTATTAATAAATAAGAATAATTATTTAATATAAAATGAAAAGAAAATATAAATTAATTAATTAAATTAATAAATAAATATATACAAAAAAAAAAAAATTAAATTTTTTTCCTTGTGTTTTTATTGATTCATTTTTGTTTGATTGATGGGTTGCTGTTCTACGGAATTGCTTTTTCTTCTATAATGTAATTAAGTATTTTCTTGGTGACTTAAATTCAATTTTTATAAGAAAATTAACTTAAAAAGCAAGTAATATGTAATTGGATGGATAGATTGCTGTTGTTCTGAAACGATGCTGTTTGCTCATGTTCTGCTGATTTAAGCTTTAAAGTTTTAGTTCTATAATGCAGATAAGTATTTAATTGGTGACTTAAACTATTTCTTTAAAAGAAGATTAACTAAATACGCCTGTAATATCATTTTAGAAGCTAAATAAGTTTTAACTTGTGAATGCTAACCTTGATAACAAAATTTGATTTAGCAAATGTTGTTGTTGCTCCAAAACAATGCTGTTTGCTCATGTTCTGCTGATTTAAACTTTGAAATTTTTGTTCTATAAATGCAGTTATGTATTGAGACTTAAAAAAAATAAACTGATAATGCCTGTAATGCTGTTTTAAGCTAGATAAGACTGTGAATACTAACTTTCATAACGATGCTGTTTGCTCATGTCCTGATGATTTAAGTTTTCAAATTTTTATTTTATAATGCAGTTAAGTATTTAATTGGTGACTTAAAATAAAATGTTTATACATAATACGCCTGTATTGTCATTTTACATGCTAGATACATTTTAACTCTTGACTTAGATACTAAAATGCAATAAATACAAGAAAATCTCAACACATCATGTACATTTTTAAGTTTAAATAACTAAACAAAGCTTTTCTTGACTATTATACATTAATATCTACTTAATTTTGAATTAAGATAAACATCCTTTTTCACAATTATATTCTAAAAAAGAAAAAGAAATTTTTCACATTTAGAAAGCCCAAATGGTGGAGGCGCCCAAATAATAAAAAATAATTTATTACAAAATAATCAATCATACAATAATATTAATTTAATATTTGTATTTGGTAAATAAATAAAAAATAATTAATAAAATATATATTTAATATATCTCACGTCTCAATTGATTGTTTAACAAAATTTAATTGGTTTTCACTGAATTCTAATAAAACACAAAATGGAAAAATAAAAAGTGGAAACACCAACCAAAAAAACAAAGGTAAATAAATAAACAAAAAAAAAAAAAAAATATTAACATATCACAATACAGCATAAGGGTGTGTTCACATTTTATTTATTAACAGAAAATATAATTTATTATAATGAAAAATTAAATCGAAGTAAAATTAATACATAAATAATTTTTTTTTTATTCTTCCTTTAAATTCAATTAGATTAATGAAATAATAATTTTTATTTTTTTAACTTAATGCATACATGATTCGGGTTGTCATCAAAGTATTTTCTATGCAACATAATATTGTGCCAATATTGGCTGTTTTTTTTAATATATAAATTAAATTTAATCAATTTTTTTGTTCATTGATATACAATATTAAAACTAATGAAATCAACCACCCAATTGGGGTATTGTTTCTTAATTTATTTATATTTTTAAGTTTCCCAATGAAATATACGAGTTGGGTGCAAAATATGAAAATAAAATTAAATAAATAATAAAATAAAAAAAAAAAATACGTGATGACAATTTTTTTTTTATTATCACACCACAATCGGTTAGATGGATAACCAATGATTGAAGAGCTAATAGAATTTAATTTAAAATAAAAAAGCAGCAGCAGCAACAGTAACAACAACAACAGCATTGATGTATTTATTATTTTGTATCTAGATGGTAACCAATTGACATGTCAATGATGTTTTTTGTATTGTTTATCCACTATCCAACCGCTTTTTTCTTTTTTCTGGATGATGATTCCACGATCTAATCATCCCTCATACTATATAATTTTAAACATTTTATCGTAATAGATATACATATCTTATGCTTCGGTGATAAATGATATCATTGTCAACACTAAAAACATCATCAGTGTTTTTATAATAGAGTAAAGTAACAAAAATTACGTACGTTGAATATCGATGAAGTCACGATAAATAAACAGCAACAGTAAAGAGATGAATTTTTGTTTCTAAACAGAATTGATAATAAAAAAAAAAATAATAACAAAAAAAAACTGATGATTATTGTCTAGCTGATACATATCAAATGGCCACAAAATTTATAATTTTCTTATCCTAATTTTCTATATTAAAAATTAAAATTAAAACGGAGAAAAAAAAAATTAATCAATGCTTGTCACGTAAGTTAATATCGCATTACCTTATTTTTGCGTATTATTTTTATTATTATTAATGTTTTTTGCGTTACAAACACGTATCATGCATGTACAAATTTAAAAAATTCAATAAATTATCACCTAAATTGAATTTAATTCCTTGTTTTATTTTTATTTATTTTTTTCCTTCCATATTTTTAACGTTCTATCATCATACGTCTTATTATTTTTCGCGCATCACAAACTCAATTATATTCGTAGTAAATGTGATAAGAACACTGAAATTATATTCTTCTTTATTTTCTTTAAACATAAGTTAAGATGTGACATCACCCTATTTATTGATAAAGATAGAAAAAGAAGAAAAAAAAAAACGAAATCAATTTGTTTACATCAAAAATGAATATCGCGTCTCGCGTATTGATCGAATATTCAAACCATGTATGGGGTATCTGTTGACAAATTGAATCTTTAACTAAAGTAATTTCATTTGAAAGTTCTTTATTATATTTATTCCCAACAGAGAAAACGTATCACAATGTTTTAAACTTAAAATTTATTGCACTGCCCAAACCACCCTTGTGTTTAAAATAAATAAAAAAAAAAAATATTCAAATTTCTTTTTCCTTTTTTTAATAAGTCACTTAAACCATTTCGAGTAGCATCACGAGTGAATTAAAAGTCTTAGGAAATTAATTCGTTAAAGAAAACAGAAAAAAAATTCCGGTTAAATAAAATTTGAATAAAGTTAAGCGAGAATAATTTGATTTTAAGTGAACTTTTTGATAAAAAAGATAAAATAAAAGTTCGCCTAATGTGACAACTTTTCTTAAATTTTATTATTGAAAGTATTTGTAAACGATGTTTCACCCTTAATCTATAAACGACGATAAGTTAACAAAAAAAATTTGCATAGAAATAATTTTTTTTTTTTTTTTTAAACAACTTTTTAAACTAAATTGACCCTCACCGTTTTTTGTATGCTTCCCTTTTTTATATTGTCTCTAACTTACTACAAAATTAAGTAAAGAAACATGCCGATAGAATCAATTATTACTCCACTTCTACGCAAAAAAAAAAAAAAAAGCCAAGAAATAGATAAAAAATGATAAAAATACGCAAAGTGAATAATAAATAAAAGAAACGAAAAGAAGAAAAAAAAAACGAATTGAAAATGAAATAAAATCTCACAACAAGTTTAAGTAAGAAAGTTTACTTTCTAATAACATTTCACGTCCCATATGTCTTGCTTGTTTCAATCTGATGAACCAGACGAAAATACTGTACTGTGCGTTTTATTAATCGGCCAACCCTATACTACTTTGGACAACCAACAACCAGCCAGCCAGCCAAATGGGCAGATTTCTTTTATTTTTTCGTTCATTTCACTTAGTTTTTTTTGAACAGATTCGTTTTTCCATCAGAAACAAACAACAAAATGTTTTCATTGAACATATGGTGTCTGTGGCTGTTAGGAGAGTAGAGACACAAAACTGAACATCCTCCTCAAACCACGTAGCAGAGTACAAAATGTTATATTTCCTACGTTCATTGGTATTTTTTTTTTTTTTTTTTTGTATAGTGTTAACGAGTTTGAGTTCATTTTATGACCTAAACAAGATGGCTAAAGAGGAATAATTGTCCACCCCGTAACACCCAACCAGTACTCGATTATAAACGTGGAGGATTTCTATAATGAGCAGCATATACGGGCGTTGTTGTTTCCTTTTATTTTTCTTTAACATTTTTGGTGTGATCATAAAATTTGTTTCAGATTTTTCTTTATATTTTCATGAACCGTTTTACTTGGGTGGATAGATTTTCTGATTTTTCTTTTCCTCATCTTCTTTTTTTTTTATTTGTTTATTGATTTTTTAATTATTTTACAGCATAAATGTCTTTTACAATTAGAATATCTTTTCATTGATTAGTTTTGTATCTTTACGCTATTTTAGAGTATCCCTTGGGCACAATTAATATTTGTTAGCTGTGTTGGCATAGTCAATAGATGTTGAAGTCATTGTTAAAAAAAAGAAAAAGACCAAACAAACGTCAAATGTTATTACAGTGAAAAAACGGTGACAAGTCACGATACATTGGATAAACTATATTGAAAGTATATAGTCGATGTTCTCGTATCGTTTTAATGCCAGCCTTAATAAAAAATAATGTTTATTGTATTTTGGTTTGTTTTTATCATAAAATACCTGTCATTCCATATTATTACTTAACTAAAGTTAACTTTTAATTGTTTTTCGTCAATTGAAAAGTAAAGTAAAAACGTTTAATAAGGAATTAAGATAAAATTCTCCTGTAATGAATTAAATAAAATAAAAATTGTCTCCCAATAGTATTTTGATAAAGAAGAAGATTGTTATAAATACGCGATAAATGTAAGATAAAAAGAAGTCAACTAAACGCAAAAACCAAATAACATTCAATAATACTAAAAGGTTTTATGATATGATATCGGTTTTTTTTTTTTCTGTATTTTTATTTATGCATACGTCAGGGACATCACATCACGTCACATCACATCTTTATATATTTATTTATGCTTTTTTTTTCTGTGAATATTTATCTTTTAAAAATTTATATATCTATAGCCACATGTATGTGATCTGTTGATGATGACCGTATTGGTGTATCTCTCTTATGAGAATTAAGTTATAAAATGCGTATTCAAAACATATTTGATATTAAAAAAAGAGGAAACACAACTTTTGTTGATTTAAAAGGTTGAATATCTTTTATTATTATTACTACTGAAGATGATGAAGAAAAATCCTTAAAGAATAAATAAATAAATAAAAAAAATACAGCTAAAAAATCATTTAATATTATTTCCTTTAAAGTAAAAAAAAAAAAAAAAAAAACACCAAAGGACTAAACAATTCCCATAACGACACTATATCGGTTTATTATGATCTTATATCTAGAATTTAAACAAATAAAATATGAGGACATCACCTTAAAACATAATCCATCTATATTATTATTAATATTTCAATTGGTTGCGGTATCATATTTTATTGGCGTTTTTTTTTTCTTTTTCTTTAAATAACTAAAGCGACCACACTAATGCAGTGTTTTGAACAAAGCTTTTATACCTTTGTCATAACAATAATGGGCTTTTTTTTAAATTGTTGCCTTTACCACAAACATATCAGTTTTTCTTTTTTTGGAATAAATAAATAAATCAGTTAAGGATGTAGAAAATATTTTTTCTGTCCAATTTTAATCCTTTTTTACCAAGTAAATAAAAGAAATGAAAAAAAAAATTCCAAATATTTTTGATTATAAACATTTTTTTTAAAGATAATATCGAAAGGATATTTTTCTTATCAGGTATAGGTGGTTTCGATAAATTATTTATCCTTATTTTTTGCTGTTGTGCCAGTATAAAAAAATCATCAAATCATCATCATATTGGGCGACAGATAAATATTTATTATTAGAAACACTGCTAAGAATATTTTTTTTTTCTTACGATTGTTTTAAGGATTTGTTGATGTTTTTGTTGGTTTGATATTAAAAGGAGTTGTAACAGTGTAAAAGTTGAATTTATATTTGGTAACAACGTTGCCATCTTATTGACATTACCACCAAAACGGTTATGACACATTGAATTCAATCGAATCGAATTGAATTGAAGAAAAATGAGAAAAATTTTTGTGGTGGTTTGAGAAAGGACATTTAATATTCATATTTCCATAAGATATCAAAGATATTTTAAATAAAACAAAGATGTATTGAGAATAGGATGGTGATTGTATATAAAATCACCCGGTGTCAATTCGTTGTACATCAACCAACCTTATGAAAATGCAACGTTAAAAATATATTTATTTACCAAACAAAAAAAAAAAGAAAACCATGACAAGCATGAGACCGAAGAACATTTAAAATAATAATAATATGGGTGATGGCCGTATGCATGAATGATTGGTGACTGTAGAGATATCCTTTTGGCAATATAACATATGAAAAATAATGTTTTTCTGTTTAAATCGAAAAGTATTTTTGTTTGTTTGTTTGTTTTCAGAATATTTTATAGCAAAGAAGAAAAAAAAAAAGTTTTATCTCCTGAATAAGAACGTTTTGCAGCAATATCATCAATTTTTTTTTTCTGTTTCCTTCGATGTACCGATTGAAGACGCATGACATATACTTGGGTTGGTTTTTTTTTTTTATTATTTTTCTTTCATTGGGAATATGAAATATTTTAACATTTATATCCATTTTTTTTTTTTTTTTTTTGACTTTAAATAATAAAAAAAAAATTATACTCGTGCAGTATATATCATCGGTGACAAATACAATATTCAAAGATAACCGACACATTTATGTTGGAAAATGAATTTTAAATAATAAATAAATATAAATGGACATTCGTCAATTTCATAAAAATATTTATATATATAAATGTAATAAAAAAAGGAGTTTGTTTAAAAAATTTATGCGAATATCGTGTACCTAAGGTAACCAAAGGTTATTTGTACGTGTAAGCCAGATATTAAGTACATTAAATGTCTTTTATACATGTAAAGTGGAAATATAGTAAAATATGAATAAAGAAAAACTAGTTAAGCGATTGTGTTTGTCCCAGTGGAGACCCTGGTATAAGGATGTTTTTATTTGAAAGGTTTCATCGTTATCGTTTCTAAACGATTTGACATGACCGCATGCTGCACTACCAATCCAATATTCATGCATAAAATAGATTTTTCCTTATCTTTCTTATCTTTTATCTTTCCATCCATTTTTGATATTAAAAAAAAAAAAAACGAAATTCTTATATCCAATTATAACTTTTTTAACATCGTGTTATACTTGTCGCGGAACTAATCTCGTGCGCATATATAGATACTATGAATGCCTGTGGGATGTAACTCATCTTATACATCTTTTGTGTGTTAGACAAAACGATAATGTTTCAATTACAAGGTAATTTTGAAAATAATAAAAAAAAAAAAAAAACTTTTTTTGTTGCTCCTTTATTCAAAAACTTAAACAATCTACCAAGGATAAAATGTATTTATGAAGATACAAGGCAAAACCTTTTCCCCATTAAAAAAAAAAAATGAAAAAAGAATGCAAACTTCCTTGCTGCTCTTTCTGCTGCTTTTTTGTATTAAAAAAGGGATTTTCTGGGTGATTTTCTTAACAATGAACTGACTTCACTTTTAAAATATATTTAACAACAGTAACAACAATATTGTGGGTGGATGACTATGATGAAAATAAAGATGATGATGACGGCAATGTCGACGTCTTTACTTCAGTTTTACTTTGGAAAATTCTTTTCTATTTTAATTTTTCTACTTTACTGGTTGTAATGTAAAAACTTTTCCTTATCACAAAACTTTACTTCTTTTTTTTTTCTGTATGTTCTTAACTTACTTATAATCCGTCCCATTCCGCGTTTTTTTTTTTATTTTTGCTTCTTTTATTCTTGTGTAATAATCATTCTAACTAGAGTAAAGTGTCTTCAAAATTTTTATTGCGAAACAAACTCCGTGGTTCATGAAAGACTTCATGAAAAAAAACTTCTGAAATTAATAATTTTTTGAATAGAAAATTACAACACAATTGGGAACCATTAAAAATTAACCTTAACCGGGTTGTTCTTGAAAAATTAAACAAAAATCTTGCACACGCATGAAATAGGAAAAAAAAAACTTTTTTTATTTTTCCAACATCCACCCATAATGGGTGACGATGACAACAAATGATCTACACTTGTATCTAGGTATGGTGATAAAGTTTTGTTATATGACGACGTGGTGGGAGTTCAAAAAGCTGAGAACATTTTACACAAAACCACCATCAGCGATGTTACTACAAATCGTCACTTTGTCTAGTGTTAAAGAAATTCAATTTACATGTTATTACATGCGTTTATGGGTGGTTAAAAGAATTTTCCGTTAAAACATTGCAACTTACTTATTAGGGTAGAAAAATAATATTTTTCTTTAAGACAAATCAACTCAACTCAACGATTACAACAGCGAAGATAAAGTGGTTTTGTTGTTGTTGGAAGACATTCCCGTTGTTACTGCTGTCTCTACTGTCATCAACGACAAGAAACCAATATTGGAAAAGATTTTTTTTTTTCTTTTTCCTTTCTTCCTATTTAATCAGACCATAGTTCCATAGTTAAGGCATGAATTTTATAAAATATGTTTCTATTTTCTGAAATGTCTGAAACGTCTTAATCTTCTATATTCATGTACAAAGAAAGTTAAATTAAAGAACGAAGAAAAATCCATTTTACAATTCTTCTTGCCATTTCTTTACGGATTTATTTTCTAAATTTATTTTGTTGTTGTCTCCGAAGCTGTTTTATTATAAAATAAAATTTGTGTGTAAATTCTGTAAAATAGTTAATAAACATAGAGAAAGAGCTTTTTCTATACATATGTTAAATTATTGATTGTCTACTGTAGAGGATCCAACATGTGAAAAACCTTTCAACATAATTTGTCGTTTAGTTTTATTTTCATCATGATGAAAACGACATGCCATGCCTGTCACACACAGTGATTAAATGCTTTTAATGACCTCAACCATACCCAAAATATATTTTTATAATTTTTTTTTTTTTTTTTTAAAGGGATTTTTGGATGTTTGATTTTTGTGTTATTTTATCAAAATCAACAAATAGTGTTAAGGATTTGTTACCCTTACTACGTTTACTACTGTAGTAAACTTTTCTGTCACAAAGATAAAAATCCTTTAACCCAAAACAATTTATCCGAAATTAACATTCTTATGTTAAACCATGGACCACTGAGGCCTGAGACCAAATCTAAATTAAACTAAGAAGAATCTTAATACACATCCATTAAAAATTCTTAATAAAAAAGGGAAAATTTTTTCTTTTGATCTTAAAAACCAATCATCAAGGCTTTCTAGAGTGTTTCGCAAGCAAAACCCATTTACAAAAGTTGAGAAATTTGATGGTCGAACCTACTGTACGATAAAAAAAAAATCAAAACACCATAAACAAGCGAAGAAAATCCACAAAAAAACCTCACCGTAACCATTAAAAGCATCCGTAACATCTGTTTCAAATTTATTGTATCTGCATTTCAAACTTGCTACTGGTGTGCTTAAAAAGCTTTCATAATTCATTTCTCATTTTATTGTTTATGCAAGATTTCATTTCTGTTTGTTTTCGCTGATTTTAAATATTTTATTTTCTCTCTTGTCTACGTGAAAATGTGTGAAAGTTCATTGCACAAGAATAGATGTAGAGGCAAAAGCTTTTTCTTTGCTTTTATTCTGTAGTCACGCTAATGGCTGTAGAGATTACAGGATTTTGGACCCTTTTTTTTTTTTTTATTCTTTCCTCTTCATCTTTTCATTTATAGTTTCTATAGAAATTCGGTTATCACAGTGATAACGAACCGAAAAACCCAAACAGAAAATATCGGAAACAAATCAGCCAGATGTGTTGCTTCACATCATGCGCCAGTAAATCGTTTCGCCAGCAAACCAAACAAGAAAAAAATAAAATAAAATAATTCAACTATTGATGGAAAAGAATAAAGCAGAGTAAAAAAAAAAACCCCACCATCACCAATCAGAAAAAAACAAAAATCTATGGGATTTTGGTTTTGGATTTGGATTCGCCTTTTCTTCAGCCATCGAGCATTTTTTTTTCTTCCTTTTACAAAACAGGACATAGAAAAAAAAAAATAAAATGTCAAAATCGGGTCATTTGATTTATTACCCAGCATCCATTGCTTCAAAATATTAAAGCAGAGGAGAGACAGAAAAAATAAAAATTCGATAAAGGAAAAAAGCTTATAACGATGACAACGACGATGATGAAAATGATTTTTATTTTATTTAATTTTTTGTTTTGTAAAAGCGATGATTCAAGTTTTACTGCATTGAATCAGTAATTTTTTTTTTCTTGCTTTTCCAGATGACTTCATCTCTTCATGTCCTTTTTTTAATGAATTACAGGAACATTTTTGGCTGGTTGGTTGTTGCACAAAATCATTAAAAAACGCAGGTAGCTGAAATAGAATTTTCTATTTCTTGTTGCTGTTTCTGATTTTCAGCTAGAAGGAACTTTAGCCAATTCTAAGGGAACGAAAACACCAAACCAATGTAAATAAATATTTAAAAATGTTAAAACCGCCGGCAAACATAAACATAAACATAAATAAAGGCCAAAACTAATTCCTCCTGCTTAAGTAAATTATGTTTATTTTTCTGTTGTAAACAAAGCTCAGTATTGTTGCAAAATTCAATAGCTGTTACAAGGGTGGTTTTTTGTTTATTCTTCATTATTTGTGTGTTTGAATAAAAATGTAACAAAAACAAAACATATGCCAATATAATCCCGTGTAAAGTGTAACAGAAAGTGGTGTTAATGTCGTTAAATAAAGTAGAAAACAATAAATAGTTAGGGATTTAACGACTAAACCATGACAATTTCTTTTTTTTTTTTTTCTATTTTTGATTACAATGGAGAAAAGGATTGATTTTTACATTATTTTTAAACACAATTTTAATTGATAAACTATTTAATATTGATATTTATTTATAAAACGATGAATTTTTAATGTTTAACGTGTCGTATGTAAAAAATGAAAATTAATTAAAACACCTCAGAGGTGTTTTTTGTTGATAAATTTTGTATTTGTGTCTTCGCTAATTTAATCTGTTTATTGAATTGCAACACAACCTTTATTTTAGCTCTACCATCTGTACGCGAGTAGAATAAACACATTTATGTAAACATTTTTTTTTATACAAACGAGAGAATCGGATCGATCGATTGATAAAGAACTGTCAAAAAAATGTTCTCTCTTAATTAAATTTGAGCGGTGCACATGTTTGCATATGTTGCGCTAATAGTAGTGTTAAATAGTGAATTTAATTAATAAATAATTAAGATTAATTATAAAAAAGTGAATTTTAATATATCTAAGATTAAATAAAGTAAGTTGAAAGACTTTAAGAACGATTTGAATACTTAATTTCACGTTTTTCTTGAACATATGCTATATCGGCACGTACATAACCTCATTGTGTATTTTTAGTAAAATTAAGACAGCATGTCGTCGTCTTTGGCAGCCCAGTTAAAACGCCTAGAGGCACCCCAAACAAATTTATTATTTGATAGTAAGAAGCGTGCTACTATATTATTTGATGCCAAGGAAGCAGCTAACAAAGATCGTGAGACGATTTATGATATTGGAGTCAGTGGGATTGAGGAGTTAATCACATTGAATCCTGCGTTTTTACAATTTGAAACAACGTTGTTTAATCGTTCGTCAAAGGATTTGGAACGATCTGTAGAATCGGAAAAAGTGAATTTATTACTGAATAAAACGATAAAAAAGTTTTTATTACATTTGTCGCCATACTTCATGCTGCAACCGGCTCACAAATGTTTGGAATGGTTAATTCGCCGGTTTCATATACACGAATTCAATAAAGATGATTTTATTTTGTTGATATTACCATTTCATGAGACACGCATATTTGTCCGATGCTTGCAAACGATGAAAATAAAAAAGGATTCAGATCGTTGGCATTGGTTGTATCAATCACAGAACTCTGGAGTTCCTTTGTCAAAACAAGTGATTTTCAATCGTGCTTCCATTGACCCAGTGTTCTTGAAATCCGTATGTGATTGCACGTACGACGCAGTAAAGGAACTTGGTGTCAAAGCAAACACACTTCAGGTAAAATTCGCCTTTTACTGTACAACTGTAGTCGGTGCTCTGGAGACAGTGAATGAAGTAAATGAACCGATGATTTCCAGCATATTGCGTACCTTGCTCAAAGGTATCAACTCAAACGTAATTGACTTTTTGGCAGCATCGTTTATGATCGCAGCCCAGTTGGTTACAAAGACAAAAATTTCTAATAAATTGCTAACAGCATTGACTGAAAAAATAGCGGATGCTAATCATCCTTCGATGCATCAGGATTCTGTTTTACTGTTTGCGGTAATTTATCAAACACAAGAAGAGAATTTCAATATGGTAGGACACGAAATACTTTTAAAATTTGCAACAAACAAATGGTTTCCAATGATTGTTGGTATGGTGACACATCACGGTATCAAAATTATTGCTTTTTACAATGCGATAATCCGGTCGTGTTTAAAGATAATTCAATTGAAGGAGAAGGGCTGGGAGTCATGTCAAAAACTATGTGAAAATTTATCCAAAGAAGTAATCTTCAATGTAAGTGATGCCGAAAAAGTTATCAGTACGATCCTGGACAGTTTTATTTTAGTTAATAAAGAGAAAATGGAGAAACTAGACTCCAAGAAGATTATCTGTTTAGATTCGGATGAGGAGAACGATATTGAAATGACTGAAGCCAACGCTGATGTATCTGCGTGGTATTCTGATTTTTTAAGATTGCTTGAACGGCAATATCCAGAAGCATTCGATTCAGTAATTCGTTATACGATGCGCGGAAAAGGAATGATTCCCGATAGCAGGAAGAGCGCTTTAAAAACAGTTTTGGGTAAATAATTAAAAAAAAAAATGTTTTTGTTTTTATTTAATTAAATCATCTAAACTTTCCAAAAAAAAAATTAATTTTCTTTCAGGTTTCCTGTTAAAAGTATCGCACTCAAGTGACGATGCAAATGTTTTTGAAAATCTCTATCATCATAATGCGAAATTCCGCAAAGAGGCGGTGAAATATCTTGTAATAAATTTTGATAATATGAATATATCATCAGAGTGCTCAGAACTTTTGAAGGAAAGTATCGGTGAACGTTTGAGCGAAGAGAATCCAAGTGTTGTTTCGGAAATTTTAAAATTTGACTCGGTTACTCTAACAAAGTTGATCGGAACCGACAATTTATTGGATAAACTATGGGACATTTTAATAAAAGATAAAAATGATGAAGAGTGGCATCCAATCATTGCTAAATCCATTAAGCATATCTGCTCGAGTATGGTCTACGAGTATAATGATTTGAATGCAATCTTTTTGATACTTTTGCCATTTTTGTTGGGTGACAACGAGGAGTACAAGCAGATTATTCACAATTCAGAATTTGTTGAAATTGGAAAATTTGCCCAATTGTCGGAAAAGAAATCGGCATATGATCTGTTAAAAAGGAAAATTCATTTGCCAGAAATAAAGTCACTGATGAAAACCATAAATGAAATTGCAAAAACCAAACTGAATGCTACTAAAATATTTTACAGTACTTTGGTATTATCATATGCGTTGCCACCAAAATCCTCACCAATCCTGAGTCGAGAAGTTTTAAACTTAATGATTCGTCTACGAGATATTTCACCTGAAATCCAAGAGTATAATTGCATTGAATTGTCTGAAGTAGAAGAACCATTAAAAAAGAACAAAATTCCAATTGCCATGTACATTGTATGCATCGAAAATATTATTGAGAATACTGATTTTTCTGATTTCTCTGATAAGGATGTATTCAATTTCTCCAATCAATCAAATTCCTTGAGTTTGATTCTGCGTATATACGAAATATTAATCAATAAAATGATGCAAAATACGACATCGGATGAAATCAAAACTGTTTACAGTAAAATACTGAGAAATCTATTGAACACTCTGTTCCCTACCGCAAAGGCAAAGATGGAATTTCTATCTAATTTCTATATTGCGAATTTATCCTGTTTAAATCCGGAAAATCAATCGACTTTTGTGAATATAACACCGGATTTCCAATTGAGATCAATACGTTTAATGAATAACATTATTCCACAATTGAGTGGTAATGATGAATTGGTATTAGAGTCATTAACTCTGGTAAAAATTATACTGGGATTTACTTCTGAATATTCAGTTATCCGTGAGGGTACAATGGAAACGATTTCACAATTGGTAACAAAAACAAAATTGTCATCGCCTGCCTATCAAATGTTTTTGGAAAATTTAAAAAGAAAAAACGAGGAGCTGGTGCTCGATCCAACGCAATTATCGTTAATCGTTTATACAATTCTATCACCAGATAAATCAATTCGTAAATCAATGAAAGCCAGCGAAAAGAAATATGCCGATAGCATAATTGATGAATTTTTACTTATAATCGAGGACAAGTTGACTCCCATCAATATCAAGTGCAAACTGTTGGAAACATTGAATTTAATTAACAACGCAGATATTTTCAATAGAGTCTGTATGTCCGGTGTGAATGTATTGAATAAATGTGAACGACGAATAACACGTAAGGAGTTTCTCATTAATTCCTTTGACGCGTCAATACTCAAATCGAATATTTTGCAATTGACATTAAATGAGCATTTCATTAAAATAACGAATAAATATAATAATATTTGGTTGTTAATTGAGAAGTCACTGAAATGTCATCAGAGTGTTATAACGTTACCAAATGACCATACCACATCACCAGCAATTGAAATAATGGACTCGATCTCCGATAGTCTTTATGGGAATTTACCGGTCAAATATAAATTGCCACTGATTTCTTTGGTTTTAGATGCGGCTACATATTCCGATAATACGGATGTGATATCTTCCGCTTCAAAACTAATGAATCGTATTATTTTAGATGGGAAAACGATTGTCACCATTTTGGAGGATATGTTAAATGTGAAAATTGAAGCAATTAGTGCCAAGACCACAGATATGAAGCGACGTCGTGACAATTTAGTCGCACCACCAGAATTACTATTAACCCATGAATGGAAACGTGGTGTCGCATTATTGGAATATATTCAAAATAAAACCGAAATAACAAATGCGAATGTTTTGATACCGATATTCTTCAGTTTATTAAAGAAATGTTTATTGTTTGAGGAGCAAACACCAATTGAATATTCGAAGCAAATGATTATCTCTTGCATACACAATTGTTGTGTAAAATTGTCACCAAATGGTGCACCAATCGATAAGATTATTCCGCAACATGTGTTTCAAACGGATTTGGTTGTTGAATGTATTCGTGCTTCACAGAATCCACAGACCCATCATCATGCATTAATGTTGTTGGCGTGTACTGCGTCCATGGTGCCCGAACAGGTGTTACAGAATATTACACACATTTTCACATTTATGGGTTCTTCGGTGGTGCGCCAGGATGACGCTTACAGTTTTCAGATAATTTCGAAAATTATTGAAACAGTTATTCCAACGCTAATTGAATCAGAAAAACAGAAATTCAAGGAGAATTCAACTGAGATATTGCTGCCAGTGATTAAAGTGTTTTGTGATATTCTGCTCGATGTGCCAGTGCACAGAAGATTGCCACTCTATACAAAATTGATAAGCACTTTGGGAACAAAGGAATATTTCTGGTTGTTCTTAGGAGCATTGTTTGAGACGCATGTCCGTAATGACGAGAAAGAGAAAAGAATTAAGCAGGTGACACCGAAAAATTTGACGGATACTGATGTTTTTCCCAAACGCTTCGAGATTGCCTTAGCTATTGCAAAGGAATTTGATCCTGAGGATGTCATTGAGACGTGCATACGCCTGATAAATTATCTTACTGAGTTACCAGTTGATCGAGCTCCAGACTCATCTATGGCGGTGGATATCGATTTGACGGATAAATGCATTTTTGATGTCAACACGCACACTAGTAAGCAGTTGAGACACTTCAAGTATTGCATTATACAGTTCATCAGCATCTTGACATCATCGCCGCAATTTATCAACAAAATTGCTGCCCTTTCGGACGAAGAAACGAATAAAATGAAATCTTTCTATAAGAACATTATCATTAAGATCCTGATGTATATTCCGGAAGTGTCAAAGGCAACCGAGAAGAATAGTGACACCACACAACAAAAGTATTGGAAGGTTATGCTGCATCACTGCTACGATATTCTGGATAATACAATATCCTTGCTATCACCAGAAATGCTTTTGGTTGTTGTCCATGGTCTAATGCAGCACAAACTGATTTCAGTCCGCAAGAAGGTAATTGAGTTGCTCAATAGTAAATTACAGCACAAACAGGATTTCTTCAAAGAATCTGATGTAAAAATGATAATGCAATTGTTGGACCCGTTAACGGTTATAGTTGAGTCTATTGCTGATGAAAAGAAATTACCGGAGAATGCAACAATCACCGAAATGAATTATATACAGCAGATCGCATTAATTTCCATTAAGTTATTATCGAAAATATTGGCACAAAACTTTCCCAACGAGTTTAAAAAGATTCTTGATCTGCTTACGGAGATTATTAAAAATCGAAAGGAAATTTCACGTATTGTGTTAGCCACAGTAATCTTGACTTGTGCGGAGCTCTGTTCAAATTTGAAAGCCTTTGCAATCTCCAGCCTATCCAAAATTATACCGGGAATCATTAAAATCTTACAAGATATTATAGTAAAAGGAAGTTTTGCTAGTGATCCGGTGCTCCTGAGTACTGTCACAGCAATACATAAAATTGTAGAAGCTCTACCACTGTTTCTGAGTCCGTATATTGTGAACATAGTTACTTACCTGAGTCAACTATGGGGAATAATCCAAAAAAATAATTCCGATCCTAAATTAACGGTGATTGTGTCAAAATTAACAGCAACATGGCAAAAGATTGCTCTTGTGGTACCGGCCCGTGTTCTTATACCATCTGTGGACCAAAGTTATGAAAATTTAATTGCTGAAGGAGATTTTTCAGCAATTGGTCCACTAATGAGCTTAATATCGGAAAGTTTTGTTACAATAACAAATCAAGATGTGGCCACATTTATGCCAGAACTGTCGACATTCTTTTTGAAGTGTCTCCAATTCCGTAATGATTACTTTGATAAAGATTTACAAGAAATCGATATAATTGAAGGCCACACAATCAAAGCGTTTTCAATTCTAATCTTAAAATTATCGGAAAATGCTTTTAGGCCTTTGTTCCATAAAATTTATGACTGGGCGATACGGAATGGTGATTTTAAAGAACGAACAATTACATTCTACAGGTACAGTGATTTATCTTTTCCTTGAACTCAATTATTAACATTTTTCTTTCTTTTTAGATTATCAAATAACATTGCGGCTTCACTGAAATCCTTATTTGGACTTTTTGCGGGAATTTTTATTCAGAATGCGGCTACATTACTTGACCAATGTAACATCGCAAAATGTAATGAAGAGAATCTTCAATATTTTCCAGATTCCGAGGAGAAGTGCTCCCTGTTGCTTGTCAACATAATTAAGACTTTATCCATCGTGTTCATGCACGACAGTCAGAATTTCGTGAATGCACAGCGCTTCGATATAATGATGCAGCCAATTGTTGATCAACTAGAAAATGAATATGTGATCAAGAGTGAAGAAATAAAATCGTTGGTCTCGCCTTGTTTGGCACATTTGGCAGCGGCCGTTGGTGACGATACACTGTGGAAGCAAATGAATTACCAAATCCTAATGAAGACAAGGCATAATAATCCGAATATTCGGTTGTTTGCACTGACTACGTTTGTCGATATTGCTAAGAAATTAGGTGAAGATTTTCTTCCATTACTACCAGAGACGATTCCCTTCTTGGCTGAGCTGCTTGAAGATGAAAACAATGAGGTTGAGCGTAGCTGTCAAAAGGCTGTACAAGACTTGGAAAAAGTACTGGGTGAACCACTACAAAAATATTTCTAATCATGTTTTATGTAAAATTAAAATTTAAAAATTTATTTCAATGTAATAAATCAATGATGGCTCTGACTTTACCATCAAAATAAAATTAAAAAAAAAAGATTTTTTGTGTTCTTGGGAAAGTTGCATTAAAAAAAAGTTTTGGTTTATTTTACGGTGTGAAAGTTTTTGATTTTACGTCGAAACGGCGACTGTACGTATTAATACGGATGAAAGTTCACATTCTGAGAACAATCGTATTGCTGGAGTAGCATCTGCTACCACAAATAACAGGTAAATGCAGGGTTTTCTGTTTAATAATTAAACGTAATTTAATGGAATGTTTAGTGAATCGTTTGGTCTAGCAATGACACATTTTCTTTTTCTGATAAAAGACGTAATAAGTGTTTAAAAATAGATGGTGCTGTAAACAGTTGATTTAAGATTTTTCAATTCTCTTATCACTTGGAAATTAATCATTTAAATCTTCTAAAACCAAATTTCAAAAAACTAAAATTACATTTATTTACCTTAAACAACAAATGTTAATAATAAATTATCCACATAAAAAACAAATAGAAAAATAAAAAATAGTTAAAACAGAAATGTTGTAAGACTTTTATATGTTCATGGATATGTTGACGTTGTATCTCTACTATTGTTTACATCGAAAATAAATTTGTTTCCACCACCAATATAAAATTAAATCGCCAACAACAATTTGTGTATTAAAATTAAAAATATCATCTAAATGATGCTTTAGTAGTGATATAATTAAATTACCCAAAAGAAAAACTGTTTTTGTTTTTCAACCTACGCACGTTGATTTAAAATTTTTATTTTCCACTTGTTTACGGCTAAGGGTTTTTTTTTTTTTTAATTATTAATCCATGTAAAAAGGTAAATATTTGATTAGAAAAAGCTGCACAATTCTTGGTAAAAGGTTAAGAACAAAACAAAAAAAAAATGATTTAAATCTTAACGGAAAGATCATTATTATTAGTAGGTGAGATGAGGTAAACATTTATCAACAACGTACTTTGTCCTGAGTTTTAAATTTTTATTTTTATTTAACGTTAAGTTGAGTTAAGTTAGTACGATTATCAACATCAAATGAGATAATAAACATTTTAAGCTAGTTGATCGAAAACCTTCATAAATACGAAACATAAGCGTTCACAGGATGAACAAAAATAAGGACGATTAATTATCCATTTATTTACATAAAAGAGGAAAAGTTAATCAAAATGCTTTTAAAAAAAATGTATAAAAAGGGATTTTTTTTTTGTGGTTAATATTTGTTTCTCCAGGATTAAATATGTTTTTTTACGGTTGATTTTCTTAAATCATTATTAATCCTAGGATTAAAACAAAAAAAAAAAAATTGTATTTAAATTTTCTGACCCTTACGGTACGGTTTAACGCCTCAAAGGCACCATATGCTACTTGTTAATGAATAAATTTATTAAAAAATAGCAAATAATTGAGCTTAAGCTATGGCTTAATCTTGATTTTTTTTTTCTTTCGTTTTTCTTTATTAATATGTGTTAAATGTTGTTATGTGACACAGTGGAGGACACTGATAAAACACTTGTTTAACGTGAAAAATACTTTACTAAAAAAGCAATAAAACGAGATGACTTAAATTCGATTTGTAATGATAGAAATAAAAAAAAAAAAAAAAACAGTGAATAAAAGACAGAATTGTAAATTGTTATGTGGTCTGTGCTGCTATTGATATATTTTTCTCACATAAATGATCTTTGTGTTATGCTTTTGTATACATTTCGTGCTTTTCCATATTAATATAAAAATTTTGCTATTCTTAATGCTTTCAGTTTAACGCAAAGTTAAGTTGACGCAATATGAATTATTATTATTATTATTATTATTCGCTTTATATTCCCTTAAAGACATCAACTTATTATTTATTACTGATCCAACATTGACAGCTTTCTTTTCTTTTCGTAATCATTCTTTCCAACTGTGTTTTTGAGTAGCTAGCAAGTAGCTTGCAAAACATTTAAAACATATTTTTTTTTATATTTGATTAATGAATAGAAATGTTATTTTTTTTTTTTTTATTTTCTTTTATTATTATTATTATTATTATTATTTGTTTAGGTTAAATATGCTGGTTTATTATACTAATAGTGTTGTTACTCAAGAGTGTTATAAAAATTCTTGAGTTAAAATTATCCTATGATTAAGATAAAATAGTTTCTTTACACTTATTATTATTATAAATGTTTATAATTATAATGATTTATCACTATTTTTAAGTATTAATAATTATTTTAAATAAATATTTTTGAACCGTCTATAACTCTGTTCCTGTCAAAAGTATACAAATTAAAAATGAAGAAAGTTCTTTACATTTCGCTTTGGTTTTGCTTTTGCTTCAGTTAATAATAATAATTAATTATCCGTAATTTATTTTGATTTGTTATTATTGTTGGGATTTTGGCTTTTAGCTTTAAACGCTTTTAATAGGTTGAAAGTTTTTATTGAAAAAATGCTTTAAGCATGAATGTTTGTAATTAATTGGTGTTGCTATTGGTTAAAGTTATGTTTGGCGCTTTCTGATTCGTTGTTTGTTACTTTTCTTGCTTTTTGATTCGTTGTTTGATATTTTTGGTGTTCTCTGATTTGTTTGTAATTTTTCCACTTTCCACAGTTTGTCGATGAGATCTCACTTGGAACTGTGGGTTGTTTACCATAGCTTTCTGGAGATCTTTTATGACATCATTTTTTTAGTTTTTGAATCATATTTTACACTACCTTCTGATTCGTTTCTTTCCAAAAATCCATAGTAACATCAAAAAATTACTTCATATTATTAATTGTCAGGAAGGTGCAAGAAATACAACCGTTTTGGGACTGTTAACATCATCAAAAGATATTTTCACATTTTTCTATCTATTCTAGTTGTTAGTTTAATTTTATTTGCAGCTATCTGACCTCATAAGCTTCAAATAATATTAAAAAGCTTGCCCATGTGTATAAATCTTTAAAAGCAAAATGTATGGATGGAAGAAAAAAAAATAAAACTACAAAACAAAACAAAACCCAAAAACAATGTTTAATCCTTTAACAAGAATTATTATTATTATTACCACACTAACTAAGCACTAACACAATACAGTTTAGTATAACGCTCAACTCTACCATTACTATAATATTCTACAATTTGTCCTAAGATAATTTCTATTTCCTTTATTTTATTTGTAATAAAAAATAATTATTTATCATAATAATAATAATAATAATAATAATAATAACATAAGACGTAGAATCTTATATCCTTTAAATTATTTTTTCTTTTACATACAACAAACAAACAAACACACACAGTATGGTAAATATGTGTTAAACAAAATAAAAAGTAAAAAAAAAAAGTAGAAAATAAACACTTTTGACGTCCATTAAATGAACAGAAGAAACAAGAAAAGAAAATTAGAAACAATCTTGTCACAAATTATATAGATAGATAGATAACTAGATAGAATTTTCCTCTTTTGGATATGATGAACATTACAACATTTTCGTTATCCTTTTTTCCCTTTTTTTTTGGTTATTTTTTGATTTGCTTAAACCGTACCGTTGGATAACAACTGGACTATTTGGTTTGTTATAACGAAAGACAAAAGTTCTTGTTGTTCGTTGTTGTTTCTTAAATGTATCCATTGGTGGTGATTGGTGTTTTGTAATGGCTACTCTTTACTGTGATTAAGATAAAATTATTTAATCTTATTTAATGTATATTGTATGTTCTAATATTATCTACATTTATTATTATTTATTTATTCTATTCTCGCTTTTCGTTTCTTATTATAATGCAGAAGAATAACAAAAAAAAAAAAAAAAAAAATGACACACATGTAAGGCATATTTTTACTTTATATTTTTACCTACTTTATTTTTTTTTTTATACATAAATTGTTATGTAAAGGAAGACACAGTCTCGCTCTCTTCTCTCGCATTTTAATATATAATATTAAAGTTTTGTTTGTTCGTTTTATATATTATTATATCGTTGATATTAACAAGTAAAGTGACTATATTTATATTATATAAATGTATATGGTAATGTTAATATTAATATCGGATGTTAGATGATAATATATTAAAGTACTGAATGGATAAGAAAAAAAAAAAAAAAAAAATACACAAGAATATTTCAAAAATCATTCAAAAGAAAAATATTCATCATCATTCTTCCTTTTATTATTGTTTGTTTGATATTATATGATGTTAAACAAGCTTTTATTGTTTATATATTTAATAATTGTGATTAGAATAAAAAAGATACAAATACCAATAAATTAGAAAATCAAAAATAATTGCCATCAATTAATGAATTTTATCTATAATTTCTAATACTTGATTTACGTGTGTATGGAAATTTTCTTTAATTTTTTCCCAACAATTTTTTAAGCTTAAAAATATTAAAAGTTAATTAAAAAAAAAAAAAAATTATTATTATTATTGTTATCACACAATAGATACAGAATATTAAGTAAATAACTGAAAATTTTCTACAAGTAAAATTATAAAATATTTTTGGTTATAATAATAATATTAAGCTCTGCTTAATAAGCAAAAGCGTTTTTTTTTTCTTTTTTTTTGTTAAACTTATTTTTAATCGTCTAATTTATATAGTCAGCTGTTTTTTTTTTTTTTTTTTTTTTTTTTTAATTAACCAACCAGTTAGCTTTTATTTGTAATAAATTAATAAATTGTTCGATTTGATCGCATCTTTCTTAAAAAGAATTAAATTTTTTTTGAAAGCTTTTGATAAGCTAATCTCCCATGTTAATTTAAAGGATTGGATTTTAGGTACATACATATATGTGAGCGTTGGTTTTAAATGTTTTAGATGGAAAACAATCGTTGGTAATGTGTAAATCTAATCAATCTTAACCATTCGGCTGTATACAAATATTTCAGCACTTGTAGCGCTTAAGGAACTTTCATGAGAAAGGCTAATATACCTAAATTCCTTTCAAACCTTTGAAAAATGGTTTGAGTCCAGCTAGTATTTCAGCAAGTCTAGCATAACTGTGATTTCAGGATCATTTATTAATCGTACACGGCGTTTCTGTTTCTTTAACCCAGCACTACAAATATAAGAAGAATATTTTATTCACGGAAATATGCTTGATTTATAAATAATTTTGATCCTTAATTAAAAATCAAAACTTCACCTAGATTTTATTGTTTTTCCAGAAAAACTTTTAAACCCAAGTTGATTGATTGTTTCAAGTCCTACTGGCGGTTGATTAGTCTGAAATAAACATTTTAACGTGTGCTTATCTAAGAAAATTGATAAAACTATTTTCATTGCATAAACATAGAGCAAACATCAAAATGTAGATCAGGAAAAGTACACAGAAATGTGTAATGATGATCAGAACGGTATCGATACAACAAAGATTCTTCTTTAAACAAAAATTTAATATATATATATTTTGTGTTCTGTTTACGTTTAACAGAATCGACAAGAATAAACAAAACACAACAATGTATCAAAAATGATCTAAGAATCTATCTATCCAAGAATAATAAGATGATTTTGTTTGTATCTATTTTGATGTATGATGAACGATGTCGTTGTTTCCTTTTCTTGTAATTTTACGTTAAAACTACTGTACAGGAGTTTTCATTTCTTGCATTGTGAAAATAATAATAATAATAAAAATAAATTTCTATAAGGTAGTAAAATATAGTATAAGAAAACGTAAAAATATGCATATTCAATGAGTGAGCATTTTTTTTTATTTTTAATATTAGAAGAGAATGAAAAAAAAAAAAATAAAAAACATTTTTTTATTTTCCCTCATTTTTATTCGGTAATAAATTTATTATAATTTTTATTTATTTACTTATTTTTTTGTATTCTATTTTCTTATCACATTTTTATCATTCTTTAAACTGTCGTAGACGACGAGTTGGTTTTATACTGTGCATACATAAAGTATATACGTAAAGGATATTACAGTATAGAGTACAGATGGGTGCAATCGTGACTATTTTTAGGGGGTGTAATATACATACATACATACTTTCTCGCCTTTTTTTTTTCTTATTTTTTTAAACAAAAGACTTTTTAAAGATTTTTTTTTTTTGCATTTTTTATGGAATTGTTTGTGCTTTTCGTCGTCCCCATTTAATACTTTTTTAAAGTGAATTTTTTTTTGTTCTTTTAAATTAAAATTAAAGTTTTTTTTTTTTTGCTGTTGTTGTTTTAATTTGAATTTAATCCTTTTTCTCCTTAATTTAATTGCTTGTAATTGGTTTTTATCTTAGTTTATTTTTATTTTTTCGTTAAGTGCTTTTATTGTTGGTGGTGTAAGTTGATTTTATTTTGAAATGTGCTGAGTTCAATGTACAGCGTTTTTTTGTATTAATTTTTTAAGTAAACTTTCTTGTATTGGTCATTATTTTGTGGACATTTAAAGCTATCATTACTTAGCTAGTAATTGAAGCTTTTTTTGTTGTATTAAAGCATCAGGTTTTTTATTTTTAATACAAAAACTTTGTCTGCAGCGATCACTTTTTATGTTATACTCGATCTATAATAATTTAACTTTAAACATCAATTAAATCCTTTCGTATCTCTGTAATTTTATTCAGAGACATAAGAATTATAATTACAAACTGAACTTAGAATTACCCTTTAAAAAGCACAGTTACTGAAAAATATATAAATAAATCAAATTTAGACAGCAAAAAGCATTATTTAAAAATGTTATCACCGTTTATATACAAAAACAAATACAGATTAGACCTTTAACACTATATATATAATAATCCGTATATATTTCTCATTTTATTATTACAAGAAACATAGGTGGTTTAAATAGCATTTATGTGTATATGTGTTACCTGCGTTTTTATTTATTTTATCAAAGAAATTTATTATGTTTATAATTTTTTTTTATGTCTTTATATATTTTCTTAAACACTTTGAATAAATGTAGTGAAAGTAAGTAAATAAAAGCTTAAAAATATTTTTGTAATAAAAAAAAAACTATGCATAGTTTACCATAATAATAATAATAATAATAATAATAATAATAATAATAATAATAATAATAATAATAATAATAATAATAATAATAATAATAATAATAATAATAATAATAATAATAATAATAATAATAATAATAATAATAATAGTAATAATAATAACACCAAAAAAAAAAAACAATTTTAATTAAAAGAAGAAAAAAAACATTAACAGGGTGGATGAATTTTATTTTATTTATTTATTTTTTTTTTTTTGAGTCATTATGCAAATACATATCATCTCTACCACTTTAATATTATAATTTATATATATATATAGATAAAAAAAAAGAAAAAGAAAATAGTAGTAATAATATTACCATTAATTTAAACACTACTAACACTACTAGTTTATATTTACTAACTCAATTTAATATTTTAAATCATATAGAAAATTTAATAACAAAATGAGAAAAAAAAAAAACGAAAAATTTTTTAAACAACACAAAATCACCGTCACAAATGATGTAACAACTTTTACATTAAAAACTCTAACTCACACCATCCACCCATACATTTATGAATTTTATTTTAATTATTTATTATTATATTATTATATAAACTTAACTTAACTAAACATAGAAATATATAACATATAACAAAACTATTATTTAATAAAGCACATTTTCATACAAAATCTCTAAACTAAGCTAAACTTAAATAAAAAAAAAATTAATAAATAAAATTTAACCAAAAACAACACACAACATACAACAAAACACACCCCCTGTAACACGATATATATATATATATATATATATATATATATGTTTATGTCTATAACATAAAATGATATAAATAATGAGAATGAGAGAGTTAAAAAAAAAAATTATTATTACCATATAATATGGATATTATAACACCATATATGTTTTATAATGACTGGTAGAACTAGTTAAAATAATTATTAATAATTAAACACCTAGAAAAACCTATTTACCTTCGTTTTTTTTTTCGTGCTTATTTTTCATTATTATCTATACGGGGAATCTGTGTGTGTTATGTAATTTACTCGAATAATTTATTAGTCTAGCTAGCTAGCTAGCTAGGAATTAATTTTTTTTTTTTTTTAACATTTTTCTGTCTTTTGTTGGCTTTAAAATTTCTTCTTCATTTTTTTTTTATATAATAATTATTTAATTATTTAACTATCTCCTCTGTTACTACTAAGTTAATTTAATTTTTTTTGTTTTTTGTCATTTTATTTCGGGGAAATTATATAAAAAATGTTTGTTTTAATGATAAAACAATACGTAGGGAATTTAAGATTTAATTAATACTTGTCTGACTTGCTATATATATATATATATATATATATATATGTAGTAATAGAGAAAATCAAAGGCTTATTAATTAAATACTAATTTCTCTGTTATTCATCATAATTCAACGAGTAAATTGTTTAGATAATTGAGATTTTTTTTGTTTGGTGTTTCGTGTGTCTGTGTGTAATACAAAAATTATCATTATTTTGTTGCTGATGGTAATGCTATATGGATTTTATAACAGGGATGAATGGTTTATTATTAATTTTTTTAGCACCCTGGGGATTATTATTTATTTGACGTTTTATTAGTAAAGTTCATGAGGTTTATAGTAAAAAAAAAAAGAAAAAGCTTTTTGTAAAAGGTGGCTCGTTGTTTTTTAATTCAAAAAAACTGTCTGATAATAAATCCATCCAATAAAATCACTGAATCATCTCTGTATATATTTTTATATATAAACGTAATTAAAACAATTAAATAACAAGGTTTTTATAACAAGTACACACTCTAAAATACTGTAAATTCTTTTATTTATTTAATTTAAATTAAATTAAATTTTATTTTTTTTTATATATAAATAATTTTATTGATAACAGTAAGTAAATATTAAAAGTAAAACAACAGAAAGTACTTGTCTTGTGTACAAAAAATAAAAATTAAATATAAAATTAAATTCAAAAAACAGTAAAATTAATTACAATAAACAACGCACAGTGGGCTTTCACATGAAATTAAAATTAACGAGTAAATAATTTAATTATTATTTTTTAATTTATTATTTATTATCTAATTAATTAATTTGTTGATTAATTTTGTAAGGAATATATTCTATCCGTATATTACGAGTGTTATTTTGTGTTATAGTTTTATGTTTAGTTTATTTCTGAAAGTTACATAATAAAATAAAAAAAAACAAAATTTAATTAAATAAAAGTTTTCAATTTATTATTATTATTATTATTATTATTGATAAAAATTGTTTAAAAAGTATTATCAATACATTTCAATTATTTTATGTTTATAAATAATATAATTTTACAAACAATTAAAAGTGTTATTTAAAAATAAGGTGATAAAAAATGGATTTTCCTAGTAAAACATCTGATAAAATTCCAATTTTGTTGTAAGTAAAAAAAATTTTTTTTATCTAAATAACAATGGGGTGTTCTGCTTAATATAGAACATTATGCGGTTGATGATAACCTTATTAAAAATGAATTTATTAAATAAAAACAAACACTAGAAATAGGCATTAAATACTTCAATAATTAATAATTAAAAAATTAAAAAAGTTGTTTTATTCAACTGTTTACCTTATCAATTAATTATTCACATTTTTTATTTGTTAATTATTTTAAACTGTATTTATCAGTGTGACAGGTAAAATTATAATTTATGTTTAATAAAATTTTATCTAATGGAAAATTAAATTGAATTATTATGAAGTTGTTAGCGTTTCTATTTAAATATTTAAAATAATTTTATGTTAAAATCTACTCAACTGTCACTCTATTTCGCCATTTTTTAATTTAAATTAATTTCTCATTTGTTATTTAACTTTTAAACCTTCTAAAAAAAAAAAAAATTAAAATGTTTATTTTAATTATCCGGTAAAGTAATGTTATTTACTTTTAATTGTTTCTTTTTCATTATTAATGTCTTTTATGCTTTTTTTTTTGTTAATAACAATTAAATAATTAAAAAACAATTATTGAACATTTTAAGTCTTATAATAAATACTGTGTATCTTATGTGTAACATATATAAACAGTTTGTTTATTATTTTTGAATCAAATGTAAGAAAGTTTATTTAATGGAAATGCTTTGACAATGAGAAAGAGGGATTACTTTTTCTATACTTTGTATACTTTGTTGAAAAAAAGACTTAAATGAATTTATATGATTTTTACTTAAGAATTTTATTACAAAGTATGTATTTATATATTTATTCGTTACAATATTTATTTATCACTATAAAAATTTTATTAATCATTTATTTAAATATGTTTTGTGTTTACTTTGGAGAAAAAAAATAATAGACTTTTAACGTAAACTTTTCAATTAAATGAATTAATAAAGAATGAAGCTTTTATTCAACTTTTTTTTTTTTTTTTTTGATTGTACAAGCTTAAACTAGTTTTTGTTTTATTTTTTTACTATATTTGTTGTTTAAATAATAAACCTTTTGGCACGTTAGCTTGACAGATATTTATTTTGGTTACACTTTAATAAAAAAAAGGCTTTAAAGTAGCTGAACATGGTGAAATACATTTTTTTTTCGTATTGTATTGTTAAACGACAAATAAAGTTTGATAAAATCGTCATTCACAACTGATGGTGGTTGAAAATGATAAAACAACTACGAACAATAAAAGTTCAAAATCATTTATAATTCATTGAAAAATAAAACTAAAAAATTTGAAAAATGAAGAAAAAAAGCTTATGAATTTGTCATTTGTCAATAGGTAACCGACTAATTATTAGTAGATTAGCTTTGTGATATTTATTTTATTTTTTTTATTTTTATTCGTTTAAGTTAATTTGGGAAGAGAGTGAATCAAAAAAAAAATCCCACAGGGAAGCAAACAACGGAACGCAATCGGTAAATACAGGTTACAAAATAATTTTTTTTTTCTCTCGTAAATACCAAAAAATGTTTATATGAAAAATGAAAAAAAGCTCTCACATACACAAGTTACAGCCAGCAAAAGCATTGATGGTTAAAAATTATATTGATAAAAAAAAAAAAACGAAAACAAAAATTCTCTGCTTATTTATCTGTCTAAATGTCAAAGGGAGTTGAAAGCCAAACCAAAACCAAAAATCAAAAAATAAAAAATCTATATAACCGATAATAACAACGAAAAAAAGCACACAAAATCGGAATTTCCGACTTTTTTCATATCTTTTAGCAATAACATTTTTTATTTTTTGCTCCTGTGTTTTTGTTTTTCATCCATTCTCTGCTTTCTTTCTTATTACAAATTTCTTCTTTTTCATCAGATGATTTTCAAATCATGTGTGTGCTTGCTGGTTTTTTTTATTATTTTTTATGGTTGAGCATGAAACCAGCTCCCATAAGGGTAAACGTAAGACTTGAAACGAATCTTCAAACAAGTTGGAAAAATATTAAAAAATGAATAAAGAAAACGAAAAAAAAAACAAATAACCGACCAAACCGATAAACAGAATTTTTAAATTGGTTGGTTGGTTGGATTGTGCTGTGTGGATTGCCACTGTTGCCTAGTGGTATTAGGGTGGATGGGTGCCCAACACAAGTACAAGGTGGAGGCCCTCACAAAAATTTAGACTACAATAAATAAATAAATTTGTATAAATTTTCATTCTCAATTTTTTATTATTTTTTTTTTTTCCGTTTTCAGTTCGTTCGTTGTTTATTCCAATTTAGTCAATGTAAAAAAAAATATTAAATGAAATATTCTTGTGTATCTGCGTAAAGACAATAGTGAATATCAAACACCATCCATACACTCAGTTTGTTCGTAATTTATAAATAAAATAACAAAAAAAAAAAAAAATTGTTAAACTTTAACACAAATGGGTCCTTATAGGGTTTACGATAACACGCGGACAAGGCATTTTGGGAAACAACAAAGATCTATTTTTTTTTTTGTAAAAGAAAACCCGAATAACAAAAACAAAAATAAAAAAAAAAAATTGAAATTGAACAATAAATCGATTTTATCGTTGTTTGTGTTTGTGGCTACAGCAGAGAAGCCACAAAGTGATGCGTGCATTTTTTTGTTTTTGTTAAAAATGGAAAATCTGCTTCAATTTTTTTTTTGTTTACCTACAACACTCTACAATCTATCGCAATACACATTGGAAATTTCTATAAAAAAATATTTTTTTGTTATTAATTCTCTAGAGAAGATTTACTATTGAACCGTTTTTTTTTTTTTTTTTTGCTTCTTTCGTTATTGTTTTCAATTTTTTGTTTTCTGCTCTATTTTTCATTTTTTATTTTTATTTTTACTCAGCGTCCGTCCACCTTCACAATTTTACCAAAACGACTATTTGACTGTTTTTCGTTTTTTTTTCTTTCTGGTATTAGAAAACCTTATACTCTTTACCACAAATGTTTGTTGTTTTTTCTACTTTTATTATTATTATTATTATTATTATTTTGCAATAAATTTATAAAAGGGATATGGACACAATATACCATCACCAAAATACAACAGAGTAAACCCCCTTAGGCAATTTGTCGTGTTGGATACATATACTCGTTGTATATTTGTTTTTTTTTTCTTGTTGTTAAATAAATAAATTTTCTAACATATAGCAAACAAACACACACACACACACACACGATGCAATTCAAAACTTGAGAAAAACAAAACAAAACAGAAAAAAAGAAAAAAAAAACGGAATTTCTTTTACCAACAATAGTTCGATTTAAATCTCTGTGGATTTAATAGCATAAAAAAATAAATTAATCGAAATCAATAAAATTGAATTTTACTGGACTTTTAGTGAGGATGCTGTGTGCTTTGTTGTGATTTTTTCTTTTTCATTTTGTCTGCATTTTTTTTTTTTTTTGTTTTGCTTGTTTGTTTGTTATAAAACATGTACGTAAACAAGAATTGTTTAAGACTCTTGTGAGCTTTAAGTATATAACAAATATATAAACATTGACCAACCTTCTTTGAAATTTATATATATAGAAATAATTTTTTCTTTTTTCTTCTAATTTTAGTGAGAAAAGAAATTACAATTCAACATCAGTATCATCATTAGATACTCAACAAGGTGGACAATCGCAATCACAATTACCAGTTATTTATTGTGTGCACGGTAATCTAGCTAATGGTTGTTGTAAAATCGAACAAACGAAATCACTACCGCATTGTCATCCGCCAAGAGACGTTGGTATCGATACAAAAGCAAGACGTAAACTAATTATTGCATGCTGTCTTTGTATTTGTTTTATGATTGTCGAAATAATTGGTAAGAAAATATAATCATTTTTTCTTTGTTATATTAATTATTTTTAATTATTTATTTTCTATGAAACATTAAACATAACAGGTGGAATTTTATCAAATAGTTTAGCAATAGCAACGGATGCAGCACACTTATTAACAGATTTTGCTAGTTTTTTAATTTCCTTATTTGCCGTTTGGTTGGCTGGACGACCTTCAACGAAAAGGTAAAAATTAAATAAAATTAAATTAATGCTACAGGAAAACAAAAAAAAAATTCTTATTTTTTTCCTTCTTGGAAATTATTTTAATAAAAATAAAACGCATAAAAAAAATGAAAAAAAAAAAAACGAAAGGAAAAAAGGAAATCCATTAAATAAATTAATAGTCAACCTTATTATAGGTTTTTTTTTTTTGCTTCCGTTTTATTTATATACAAACACACACACACACACAAAGCATAACATAACGATAATATGACATTATAAAAAAAATGTATAAACAACTTGCACACCCAAATAAAAACTCCAAGGAAAAGTAAGCAGCGAGCAATTTCTAATGATTAGAAAAAAAAAATAAAATTTCTTTCTTTTCTTTTTTATCTAATTAATAAGTAAAAAAATCGCAAAATTAAAAACTGCTAAAAAAAAGGTAGAAGAAGAAGAAAAAATAATTAACGTGGAAATTACACCTTGTTTGTCTCTTGTTTGTTGTTATTGGTATCACAATTAACACACCGTCACCACCATACCTTTAATTGAATTTTTTTTCACTCTCACTTACTCTCTCTCTCTCTCTCTGTCTACTTTTCTGAAATTTTTACCGTCGCTATCACAAGTGAAAATAATAACAAGAAAATTATTATTTTTTTTTTTTTAAACTTTTACCAAAGTGATTTTATTATTATTATGATTATTATTATTATTCGTAAAATAAAAGTGGGTGTTAAGGTGAAGCAACACAGCCGAATACCAAAGAAAAAAAAACAACAGCAACCACCTGCAACAATAATAATAATAAAAATTATGAGGTGAGGTTTCTTGTTGTTTGGTTTTTTATTCTCCATCTTCTTCTTCTTCCTTTCTTTTTAAGAATAGTAAATTGGAGATTAAACATGTAAGAATGTTTGACGTGATAATAGAAGCGATGCTATGTTGTAGGTAACGATAGCATTTTTATTTTTTATTCTTATTACGACGTCTTGTTTGTAAAGATTACGTAAATTTAATTTCTTTTAAAAAAATTTTATTTATCTTAATTACACAAAGAGAGAAAACAAAGTTTGATAAGGAGGATCCAGTTGAACAGATTAGAAAAAGCAAACAAAACGTAAACAACGTTGTCTTGATAGAGAAATTATTTTATAAAGATCCGATTAAACAATTAAATTTTTTTTTTGTAAAAAATTATTTAATAAAAAACTGTACGGAACTTTGTGTGGAATTTTATTTCTAGAAAAAAAATTAAAAAATATTTGCTTAAAACACGACAAAGTATATAGGAGAATATCGCGTTTCATTTGAAAACCATAAGGTTGAAATGTTTGCGAAAAAAAGCTAATAGAAAAATAAAAATTTTAATGAAAATTAATTAAAAAGTGTAAGCACAGCACTAAACTTTATGCAATTTTTTTTTTTTTTATTTTATTTATTTATAATAATTATTATTATTATTTTGGTGGTGAAATAAATGTAATAAACTTTGGTGTTATTTATACCAAAAACACCTAGTCTATTTGTTGGTGTACAAGCACAAAAAATAAAAAAAATAAAATAATAAAAAAGTAATGAGAAAATAAACAGAAAGAAAAATAATTTAACAAACACTGTGCTGTTGTTTTTCTGTATATTTACTGAATAATAATGAAGCAAAGAAAAAAAATTAAATAAAATAACGAAAATAAGAGGAAAATTAAATAAAACAATACAAGAGGATGAATAATCTTCCGTATTTTGTATAATTTTTCTGTATTTTTATACCAGGCCAACCTTACGCATTTTTTTCGTTTACTTTTATTCAATACATATTATGCCACTCGGTTTGTGTTTACTATTTCCAAACAATCGTTACTTGCAATGTAAAGATTGTTTTTTTTTTGGGTAAAGTTGTTGGTTAAAGTAAGATATTTGTACAATTTAAAAGGAAAACAAAATAAAAAAAAAATCATCAGGAGGCAACACAAGTACCGAATTTTAGTATTTCTTTAGCTGAATACAAATAAATAGAAAGAAGGAGAAGAACAAAAAAAAAATATTACAAGGGAAAATAATAACGTGAATCCTTATTTTTATGGGGTTTATTGCTTTACCATATTCACTCCCTATTATATACATAATTCTAGATTTTCAGCTTTTTTTTTTGTGTGCCAAAATCGCGTGAATATAGAAATATACCAAAAAAAAAAAAAGAAGAAAAATACTGTTGCGCGCCCTCAGCCAAATACATTTTAAATAGATTAAATTTAAAATTCAAATATAGTGTGTAGAGTTTCGTTTTTTTTTTAACAAATAAAAAATAGAAGAAGTAAAAAAAAAAAAAAACGAAACACATTAAGGGTATAATAAAGTTACGGAGGTGGTGACTGCTTACTTTTATTTGACTTTGCCCACCAACAAACGCTTAAATATTCCGCAACGCAAAAAAGAAAAAAAATGAAGAAAAACAGTAGCCAGCCTACAACGTATAATCCAAAAATGGACTTTTAGTTATTTATTTATTTTATTTAGCTGAATGATAACAAAGAAAAAAAAAACGAACTTTATAAGAGCTTTTATTTATTTTTCTTTTTTGCTTTAATTTCTTAATTGTTTGCAAAGTTTAATTTTTTTTTTAAATTTAATTAAAAAGATTGTCATTTGGATGGTATCGTGCTGAAGTACTTGGTGCTCTTATATCTGTGCTAATGATATGGGTTGTGACTGGGATATTAGTATTTTGGGCTGTACAGCGTGTAAGATATCAAGACTTTGAACTGGACGCTAGTTATATGCTGGTAACATCAATTATTGGTGTTATTGTTAATATTATGTAAGTTTAATTTTTATTTTTTCATTTTATAACAAATTAAATTACGATATAACAGAATTATAATTATTATTTATTGAATAATTATGAAATTAAATACATTGTATATTAACAGCCCACTGGGGGTAATGTCTGATTAAATAAGCTAAACGCTATAACGTATAACAGCAATCTAAACACAAAAACAATAATAATAATAATAATTATTATTAAAACAATAATATTTTAATTATTTTATGTTAATTAATGTTTAATATAATTGTTTAATCATTTTAAATCATTTATATATTTAATTGATTTTATATAAAAAAAAATATATATTTTAGTATGGGATGTGCACTACATCAGCATGGACATTCGCATGGTAGCAGTAATAAAAGTACTACCGTTGAAACAGCACATCATAGTCATGCAGCAGTAACAGTTGATCATGATGAAAATAATATAAAAAATAGAAATGACACAAATATAAATGTACGAGCAGCATTTATACATGTTGTTGGTGATTTTTTACAAAGTATTGGCGTTTTTGTTGCATCATTAGTTATATACTTTAAACCCGAGTATTTAATCGCTGATCCAATATGTACATTTATATTTTCTATTTTTGTTATGATAACAACATTTACAATTATCAAAGATGCGCTAATGGTAAGTCAAAATAAAATTTTAATTAAAATACTAGTTAATGGGTAAGGAATTTTATGATGTTGTTATTTACGCGAAATTTATATAAACATTTTTTGTTTATTATTTTATTATTTTCGCTTTTCAAAGTTTTAAGTTTTAAATTAAAATCCATTTTATATATGTAATTAACACCATTTCGTAGAAAATATTTTTATATCTTTAACTTAAATTAAATATTTTATTTGGTTGTTTAGTCGTTGGGTGGGTGAGAAAAGAAGTCAGACAACTACCCAATGGCTATAGCCCAAGTATAAGATTATAACCGAATAGTATTACAAGAATTTGTAATAAATGAAAAACGACCTTTGTTGGCATGGTACACATTGGAATTTCAAATATCATTTTAAGCTTATTTTTCAACATGACTGAATAATTTTATGGACAATCAATTGATGCTTGGGCGTATTGTTGCTTATGGAAATTATCGACAACATGGCTCCTTGTTTCATGTTTATCTTTGGAAAACTAAACATGTTTTCTACTTGATAGAATTAGCATTTATTTACACGTTAAATGCCATCCACACATAAACAAGTGTTACTAGAAATAGTTTAACAAAAGTTTCTACCATTTGAATTCATTTTTATTTGTTAAAGAAATTAATTTTCTTACTAATTACTTCAGTTTACCAACTGTTGGCCCCTGTTATTTATTTTATGAAAGATTTGAATAAATTTTCGTTTAGAAAATTGGATCAAGTAATAAATTGAGCTTAGAGAAACTAATCTAAAACAAGCCTTACAAGATTAAATAATATTTATTTGTAATCAATAAGCTTTAATGAGATAAAAAAAGAAAGAAAAAAAAAAAAAATGTTTTCAAGAGAAAAACATGGAAAATTGATTAAAATCTGTACGAATATTACCACCTTGGACGTTATGTGTATAGATTTCTTGAAAATAAAAATACTAAAAAAAACACTTTAAAGGTTAACAATGTTTAAATTAAGTTAAGTTTAGGAAGAGAATAATAATAAAATACCTGTCAGTAGCGGGATGAAATAACAAGAAAATGTTGAACACTCGAAGACTTTATCAGTTTTTAACGAAAACACCTATCGTTGCTTTTTTTTTTCTTCTTCTTCTTCTACTGCTTCTACTGCTTCTGCTGCTGCTCCTGCTTCACTGGGTTTACTTATTTATTTTTGCAACAACATAAAATTCATTCAAATCAATTTGATGAGTGAATAGCATACATAAGATACGGCAGCAAACATACAGTACATACTCATGTGTGTTACGTTACGTTACGTTACGTTAAGTAAAATAAAAAGTAAATAAAGTTTAAAAAGAATGATGGGGTTAATGTATGTGCATGTATATTTATATATATATATAAAAAAAAAAGGGAAAAGAATTCTGGTCATAAAACACTTCTTTATTGAATAGAAATTGTATGCCCCCCAGTGCCACCCAAAGCAAATAAAGTTATCGCGAGTTAGTGAGTGACTTTTCATAGCTTCTGTAAGAATAAAGAAATAAAATTGAAGACACGTCAAGGGAGCGAGTAGCGTAAAGCAGTAACCTGAAAATTTGGAAGAAATTTTATTTTTTATGTTAGGCGAAGGGTCCAAATTCGTACGTAGATTTGTGATTTAATTTGATTTGATTTAGCCTCTTTTTTGGGGGTGGTAATTTTATTTTTAATTCTGTTTGTTGTACCTCGTTGATTTATTTCACTTTGATTTGTATTTTGGAAAGTACAAGTTACTGGAATTAGAAAATGTTCAGCAGAGGAACACATGTTTCATCGCCGCATCGTTTTAAATGACAAAAAAAAAAATAGAAAAGGTTAACTAAGGTAGACAAGAACAATAAATGCTTCCAACTATTCAATTACAGGGAAGAAAACCAGTAAAAAAAAGTTTACAAAATTAATTTGTTTGAATTTTATTACAAAAAAAATTTTCCTTATCTCGATTTTTTAATTGACTTGAATCAATATATGTGCTTGCGGGAGACGGTTGGTCGATTTCAAATGGTTTTTTGTTCTCTTTTTTTTTATTAATCTTGTTAAGAAAATTAAAAACAAAAAAAAAAAAAAATAACACTGAAAACAATGGAATAAAGCTGATGCTGGAAGATGGGAATGAAAAAAAGGTACAACATGAGAGCATAAAACGAGGACAAAAAAAATAAAGTTAATTTAATTTAATTAACTGATGAGTTAAGCCCAACGTTTCGTTCACTTCCCAACCTCACCTACTACACACAATATGGCTAAAAGTTTTCTTGCCGCATGGTAAAGTTCGTTTTTTGTAATTTTCTGTCTTACTTTACTCTCTCATTGTTTTGTTTTATCATTGATGGCAGTTTGTTATAATTTTTCTTTGCCTTTTTTTCGGTTTTTATTATTTTGTTTTCGTTTTGGGATTGCGTGGTATAGGATATGGTTGTTAGATTTTTCGAGATCCTTTAGCAACGAATTGCTATTTAATGTGGGTGCATTAATTTTGTTTTATTTTCTTTAATTTTTTTTTTTTTTTTTTTTTTTGTTTTTTGTAATACCGACCGACCAAAAAGTCTTAGCACAATAAAAAAAAGTTGACCCACAAAAAGTTAGTGATTCGTTTGACATTGCTCGTTCAATGGTTATTTTGCCTACTTGTTCTTCTTCTTTATTATATGTTTCCAGCGGAACAGAATGTGGAGGAACAAGCAGAGTAAGAATAAGTTGAAGAAAAGAAAGAAAAAAAAAACGAAATTTCTTGTAAAATTTTCATGTTTTATTGTGTTCTTCTGAATTTCTCTTCGTTTTTTTTAAAGACAAACTGGAAACGACGAGCACGAATAGATGAAAATCATGTTAAAGTGTCGTAGAGAAGGAATATAAAAAAAATATTTTTTTTTGTTTTTCTTTTCCTTCCTACAACTTTCTTTCTTGCTGGCTTGTCTTATTTATTTTGCTTATTGTTTTAGAACTTTATTTGTTTGTTGTTTTTTTTTTTGGGGGTTTCTCCTGTTTATTTTTTTTTTTTTCTATATTTATTTTAAGCTTTTTTGTTGTTAAATAAATAAAATAATAATAAAGTTAACATGTTTTGTTTGTTTGTTTGTTTATGATAAATTTATGATAAAAGCATGCAATAATGATTTATTTTGCCTTATTCTTGGGTTTTTTTCATTCTTTTTCTTTTTTTTTTTTTTTTTTGATATTTCTATTAAAATTGAGTTTGATTTTAAAAATTATTTCATATATATGTACATCGAGATGAATAAAAATAAAGAAAAATTCATAAATAAATAACAATTTACAAAAAAAAAAAAAAAAAAGCTTGAAAAATCGGATAAGTCAGATTTCCATAGAGAAATTTTTTTTTCTTTCTTTATTTATTTTTTTATTTCTTATTAAAAGTATTTTTTTTTTTTTATATATAAACAAGAATCAGTTTCGAATTTTCATTCATATTTGTTATCTGTTAACATGACTTGACTTTTCCGGTGATTTTCTTCAATATTGTTATGCGGTTCAGTGCGGCAACAATAATTCAACTCAACATATAGTGGATTTTCTTCGGTTTTTTTTTTCTGCTTATTTTCCGTTTTTCTTTCTGGATCAAGTTTTCGTTTTTGTTTCTTTATTTACTTTTTTTTTTTTTTACTTGGATTTGCTTTACTGACTGTCTAACTAGAAAAGCGCCTTCTACTTATATTTTTTTTTTGTTTTTACCCACTAAATCCTCTTTTCTATGAATTTAATTTTTTTTTTTTTAAGTTAGTTTTTGGTTTGCTTTTGTTTGATTTTGTTTGTTTTTTTGCTGCTCCCTGTGTGTGCGATAAGCTCTATTTCATATGTAGAGTTTAATACTTAAAAAGAAAAAATTCTTAAATAAATAATTTTTTCTCTTTTTTTTTACGTTTTCCTCATTTTCTTGGCTATTTGATTCATCCTACGGTTACTTGGTTAATAGAATCGAATTGAACCGTATCGACTATGGTTCAGTAAACTGTTGAAACACAACTATATATGTTGTATAAACATTATAAATGTTAAGTATGCTTGTATGTCCGGTGTATTATCCTTTCGTTGTAATCTCCTTTTCCTGTCTTTCCCCCCATATTCAGTGTTGTAACCAGATAAACATACAAACTAATGTTATACCAGTTAAATAATAATAATCAACAAATAACACCTGAATACAACACTGATGGTATTTCTTTAAAGCTTTTATATCATAAATACTGAACAACGACGGACACACTCGACTTTCTTTTATTTAAAGTACATTGTCGTCCCACTCGACTACATTTGATCTGATTTTAGAAATTTTCTATTTTTCCAATTCTTTAAGCAAATAAGATAAAAAAAATAAAAAAATAAAGAAAAAAAAAAAGATTTCTTATTGAGAAGAAAATTGCTTGTGAGCTTAACAGAATTTCGTTTATTTCTTTACTTTTACACTTGAATTACTTTTTTCTATAGAATAATTTCTGAAGATTTAATCATAAAATACAGTAAAATCAACTTAAGTGATGACCACCACCGCTTTAGTACCGGACGATAATCTTAATTCAGTTGTAATAAAAAAAAAAAAAAAAACTTTTTTCTCTCTTTTTTTTTTTTTTTTATAATTTTTATTTTATTTTTAGGGTAACAAAATCAATTATTAAACTTAAATTGTTTTTTCTTTTCTGTTATTTTTGATTTTAATCTACCTGTATACCTTGTATGCTTCATTTATTTTTTTTTTAATTTCATGATAATAATCGGCTTCTTTAAGATGATTACTTGGAATTGGTTTTAAAAATATATTTCGTTACAAATATAGCATGAATCAGTTTTCCCATTCTCTACATCTTTTGCTTTAAAAGTTTTTTTTTCTTTCTTATTTTTTATCTTTTCTATCTGATATTCGGAAAACCGTAAACCAAAACACACTTAAATTATAATAAATTTTGTACGAAAATTTTAATATAAACGATATTAAACAAAAACCTTAATAATTTTCACATAATTAACGAATAGAGTGTGATGTGGCCTTTTTTATATAATCGAAACCCCATACTCTTGGGGTTTTTCGTTTTCTTTTCTCTTTTCTCTTTTCTCTTTTCTCATTTCATTTTTTTTTTTTTTTTTTGTAAACATAAAAATCTAAACTTAATTAAAGCACAAAGATATATGAAATAATGGCAACAATTTTGTGGTCAGAATTAAGAAAGCTTTTCGGTTTTTGATGAAAGTAATTACAAAAAATATGAACCCTTTTCTATTATTTTTCTAAATGTTAAACCAAGAATATAAATTACCACAACCAGAACGGAATGTATTGGCAATAATAAATAAATAAAATAAAAATATTATAATTACAAAATAAAAGTGTTACGACGTCTTTATTTACATTTATTGAGTTATATACAATTGACTGACATTAGTATATAATAAAATTTTCTGTATTACTTGTAATTTTATATATATATATATATATATTTCTTTTTATTACAAATCTTCTGCTTAAAAGAAAGCTCTGTTGTTACTTCTGTAAACGGGGAAATAAAGATGTTTTTCTTGCACCAATTTTTGCTTGCCTGCCTTCTTCTATCCATGTTATTATTATTAAGGAAAGTAAGAGTAAAACAAAAATTTTTTTTTACTACATATAAACCATCTATCAAGTGTGCACAACAGCGAAAAGCTGTGTATCTTTTTCATTGTCAGAAATATATATAAAAAAAAAATAAAAATTTCATTTCTTGTTGGCGGTGTTACAGCAAATAAGAAACTTACTTAAAAAAGTGGTGTACAAAGAAAGCACAGGAAAAAAATGTATAATAGTAGAAAAAAGAAACAAATATAAGAGTTAAGAGTAGTGATACTACCTACTACCGTTACTAACACGAGAAATAAATGGGGTGTGCTTTTTCTTTTCTTATTTCATGTTTTCGCTGTCTTATTTAATAGTGAATTGGCATATATTGTACAACCAGCACGCACATTATCTTATTTTTTAGCAACAAAAAAAAAAAAATTCCTTGTTATTCTGTGGTTACATTCACTTCGTTTTTGCATTTTAAAATCATAGTCGTTTCCGTTGTCGACATGATTTTTATTTAAAAAGTTAAAAAAAAAAATAAAAAAAAGCTTAACGTTTTCATAGAAATAACAAAAAAAAAATAAATTTGTTAAAAAAGCCACAACAACAACAGCAGCAATAGCAGCAGTATCACCAAAAGCAAACCAAAAACATAGTAAAAGCTCAAAAGGAAAATAATATAATGTGAATATCGCTAAATTTCTCTTCTATTGTTGTCAGTTTAGTATGTTGAAGGCACCACAACGATGAAAATGACAACAACAACAGCAATAATAATAATAATAATAATAGTACAACGGCGGCAACAATACAGCAGCAGCAACAGCAACATAAAAAATTTGTGAAAGTAAAGCAAACCAAAGCAGAAAAAAAAAACTGAGTAAAATAAAAGCTGTGCGCGGCTTGGTTGACTGCTTTTGAAATGTATAGAAAGATATTTGAAAAATGGTTTAAAATATAAAAAAAAAGGAGAAAAAGATGAAGAATAATATAAAAGTCCCTGACTATGGATATATAAGAAGCGACTTTATTTGCCCTGGTTTTCATATTCATCTCATCTTCCTCGTGAATATTGTTGTAAGTACAAAATCGGATTGTAAGTAGTTTGCTTGCCGCTACAGCTACTACAACTATTGGTGATGTGTACTTGTAGAAGAATAATATAGATGCGATCGGCATCGTCGTCTTTGTGAATGTATTTATGTAACACGAAAATAAATCGTTGTAAAAAAAGAAAAGTTATCGTAAGCTTTTTAGCTTATGTTTTTTTTCTTTTCAAGGAAGATTTTTCTGCTTTTTTTTTGGTGATAGCGAGATTTTTCTTTTTTTCCTTTTTCCTTTTTAGCTATGTTGAATGGCGTTGTTTAGTAAAAGCGCTTTAGTGACACGAAATATTTGTTTACAAAAAATAAATAACTAGGGGTTTTCGTAAATTTTTTTTGTTTTCTTAAAGGGTTGCGTTTTATTTACTTTTTTTTTTTTTTTTACTAGAAATGAAGTAGACAGAAAAAACTATTAGGGCGAATAAAAAAAAGAAAAAAAAAAAAAAAACTCCTGACTTTCTCTGATGAAAAGCTCAATTTATAAAGACAAGACAGATACATACTTAAGTCTAAATTATACCTTGAAGTTTATTTAAGCGAAAATATTAGGGAAAGAAAAAAAATGTTGAAATTATTGATATCTATTATCTCCCCTAAAATTGAAGAAGATATTTGATAATTTTTTTTGTTTGTTTGTTCTGTTTTCCGTAGTCGTCTCTCATTATGTTTTAATTTTTTTTTCGTTTTCCTTTCTGTTTTTTTTCTTTCTTTTTTTTTTCATAATAAAAGAAAATGAAATCAACGATATAGAATTACTTAATTTTGATTAAAAAAAAAAAAAAAATACCGAAAATTTTCTTTGTCATTTGATAATTTCTTAATTAATTGAATAAATTTAAAACGAATGAATTTTTGATTTGTTACAAAATTAATTTTTGATTTCCGTTTTTTTTTCTTCTTTCTTTCTTTTTTTATTTCTACAGGTGTTAATGGAGGGTACACCCAGCTACCTGGATTATGAAGAAATTGTTCAAACATTTTTACAAATAAATGGCGTTAAACGTGTTCATAATTTACGTATATGGGCATTAAGTATTAATAAAAATGCCTTAATTGCCCATCTGGCGATTGGTAATTAAAAACGAAAGAAAAAAAAAAAAATTCTTTTTTTAAAAACTTTTTGATTAATTATTCGTTTTCCATGTGTTACAGATCCGTCTGCAAATCCTGAAGTGATTTTAAATGAAGCAACAGCACGTGTACATGGTAAATATGATTTTTTTGAAACAACATTACAAATTGAATGTTTTGATCCAACAATGGAGGATTGTATCCAGTGTCAATTGCCATCAGTTTAACATAAATAAATTTAATTTATGTTAATAAAAAATAAAACACAAAATTTAAATAAATAATAAAGAAAAAGAAAATTTAGTTAACTGTTAATAGATGAAGAAAATGAGTGTTTATCCCTTATATTTATTCTCGTCCAATTTACTTGTAATACAAGGATAAATCCTACCGCCTTGTAACTATAAGTCACCATAGTAATAGAAATAGAAAAAGCGAAAAAGAAAAATAGAATGGCGTTAAAAATGTATGCTATTGAACCGAATCCACATTATTGGGTCGTTGAATCTCTTAGAGCTTTGATTTCATTGAAGCGAGAATACGTTTGGATTTTTTTTTTGTTTTTTTTTTTTGTTGCTTTTCTTTCTTCAGTAAAATGTGATGTTTTTCACGTTTTCCCAATTCCCTTGCAATGAACATTTTCGTTTTTTTTTTCCCTATTTTTCCTTTATTTCTTTTCTTTAAATAAACCATTTCACCAGACTTATATCTTATTTTACTTTTTTTCTATCTATGTTTGGTTGGATTTATTTATTTCCTGTAATTTTTGCACTCCGCCCTGGAGTTTCTTTTTTTTTTTTTCTTTAATTTACCACCCTTCTGCAGTAAGTACAGATTGTTTCCAATTTAAAACTGTGGTGGTAATAAATATGGTGTTATTGGGCAATATGCGTCATACAGTCTTGAAGGTTACCTGGTTTGAATTAAAAAACGCGCTTTCTGTGTGTGTCCTTCAATAAATTTAATATATTGTTAAAAAAAAAAAAAAACACAGAATTATTATTATTTTTTATTATTATTGTTATTATTTTTTGTTATTGATTTCATTTGTGCGAAATGATGGTAAAACGACGTGCAAAACAATTTTTTTTTTTTATAAATAAAACGCGTTAGGCGTGTTTCACCCATTTATATTCTCTGCCAATATAATTCTCTGTTTTCTTTTTGTTTAAATAAAAATAAATTATTATTATTGAATATTCAATTGAAATTATCAAACACATGAATAGCATGAGTAAATTATTATTATTATTATTAACAGAAAAACGGAAACCATATACGAAAAAATAAATAATAATTTTTTTTTTTTTTTTTGAAACAAACAACAAAAAACAAAAGATTCATTCGTTTTATGTATTTAATATGTTTACAAAGCATAAATAATAATAATAAAAAATAATAATAGAAAAAAATAATAATATTTAAATGAAATAAACAAATAAGAATACAACAAGCATAGCGATATAAAAATGATGTAAAAAAACAAAAAAAAAAAAATAATAATTTTTTTAAATAAATTATTACTTGCTGCGTCTGTGCATATATATATGTTTAACGTTTTTTACGAGTACCAGGTGGTATGTGACGTGCATATATAAATATTATCCACCATTTACCACCCTCTTGCAATGCTTTTTTTTTTTTTTTTTTTTTTAATATATCGTCGTTTTATTTGAAATTTTTTTTTTGGACATTTAACTAGAAGAGAAAAAACTGCATCCAAGTAATGTTGCTGCAATTTCTTCGTTTATTTATTGCTTACGTGAATTTCACGTAACATTAGTGTAACGTAGTTTACAGACTAAATTTTTGGTAGTCAAATCATACAATTTAAGGTAATCATCTCGAGTAAAAAATAAAAAAAAAATAAAACTCATTTTGAATTAACACGTCTGTGGATACATCGGTTTATTTTTTAAAATTTTATTATTGGTTTGCTGCTGGTTTTCACATTTTATTTATTAATATTTTTGTCATTGGTGTAAATAAAAAAAAAAGCTCTAGTCTCCTGTTCAGTAATAAATCATGTGAACCAAGCATAACAAGCAAAAATGGTATTAAAAAAAAAAGTGCGAAGAAGCGTTAAACAAATTTTTTAGCTCATCTCCTATATTCGTTCTACCTATGCCACACACACACATGTACGATTGAATTGAATTTAATAATTTTTTTTTTTTTTAATAATATTTCTATCTGGCTGGTGATGTTGTTGTTTTGGCCAGAAATCATGTAGAAATAATAGGGTAACAAAGGGTAAATGAGGGATGTTATGGTTTTTTTTTTTTTTTTCATTCTTTCTTTTTCTACTATTCAATGGAAATTCGATTGAAATTGGAATATTCGTTTTCAGGTTTTAATTCAATTACGTCCGGGGAAAATATGATGCGATGGTATGACTGGAAGGGTAATATTATGACGATGGACAACGATGTGATTTTTTCCCTTTTTTTCATATTTTTATTACGTTTTAAGGATCAATATAAAACTCTTGCTATTGCTTTTTGTAACGTAACCACCTTATGGCTATTATAATTCAACGAGAGATAGAGAAACTTTTTTTTTTATCTATAAAAACTCAATAAATCTAATAGAACAAGCAGTTTTAGCAGTCATAAATCGTGTGATTTCTATAATTTTGCTTCTTTTTTATGTTTTTATCTTCATAGCAGAATAACGAAGTTTTTTCTATTTTTTTTTTTTTTTGTACAAATGTGGTTAATTTTTTTGTTTTATTTTTAATAAATGGTAGATCATATAAGTGGGTTAAAGTTTATTGCTGCTTGCATCACCCCCACAATACAGAATGTTTGATCGAATTACACGCGCCTATTATAACTATGTGAATAAAAATGATCTGATGTCAATGATGTTGTTTTGTTGGCGTAAACTCCATTGTTAATGATAGTGATTTTTACCATTGTTTAAGTTTATTGTTGTGAGTGAATAACAAAAACGATTTTAGACAAATCGACATCAAAAGCTAAAATACAGTTATCATTAATCTCAGCAGGGTAGCTGATTGGCACCGATGGTTGTTTGGCAGGTTGCTGATTGGTTACCTTTTTTATGTTGTTGTTTCTTTTTTTTTTTTGCCTCGCGTTATTGGCCCTTGTTACCTGTCATCATATAATGATTATTTTCTCATTAAATATAACAATTTTTTTTTTTTACCACTATAGTTTATTCGATGTTTTGTTGATCATTATTATAATTACTTGACTTATCACATGAGAGCAGGTGTTTTTTTTTTTTTTTTTTTTAATAATCGTTTAAAATATCCAACAATGGATGGACAGAATATTTTTAGCGGTTTTTTATTATTATGACCGCATTTATCTATAAAAAAAAAAACGATTTTAACACCCCTTTGATGATACTTTAAGATAAATTATAGGTAATTGTGTGACCAGCCAATGTAATAATTGTTATTAAAACAGAAAACAATGACATTGGGTTAATTTTCGGTTTAATTTTTTTTTTTTATTGCTCGTTGTTTGCTTTTTTTTCTCTGTGTTTTGTTTTTAATGTTTAATTTCAACCTGGAGGGTTAAAAGCGAGTAAAAAAATCAACCAACCAACCAACAAAGAAATTTACATTATTTCCTTGTTTTATGTATTTATTTATTTTTATTTTTTTTTCATTTCATATGCTTTTATCCTTTTATTTCACATTAGTTGGAGCTTTTTTTTTTTTTTCGTTCCTTTGCTTTTCTTAGTTTCGTTTTAGGTAAATAGTTTGTTTCTTCCTTCTTTTTTTTTTTGTATTATTATTCTATCTTCTTGCTGTTGTTATTCTTGGTTGGTTGGTTATTTGTTCTTTGAAATAAATGACTAAGCGAAAATCTACTCTAGTCTACTCTACTTTTCTTTTCGTTTTTTTTTTTTTTTTATTATTTTACCTTTACTTTGCTTTCATTTCACTTTAACTTCAATTTACCTCCTATACACGTTGCATAAAAGACACATTTTTTTACCTTTATTTTTTTCTGTGTCATTTCTATTAAAATACAATATATGTGTACGTAATATGTATGAAACGCGCGACCTTAAACTTATTTCCCTCTTAATACTCTTGATAGATTCTCATGAATTTTCTCGTTTAGGAGGTTTGCTTTTTTTTTTTTACCTTCTTCTGGGTTATTGTTATTTATATTAATTTTCTTTTCTTTTTTTTTTTTGCATATAAATTGTATTGCCTTGTGCGCTTTTGCCTTTGTTTCATCTAGTTACTAAAATAGCAACTATAGCCAGAATAACAACAACAACAACAACAAACGAGACAAAATCGATTTTCAAAAAAAAAAAATAAAAAAATAAAACCGAAAACTATAGACACATCACAGAATATAGTTGGAAGAAGATAAACTAAAATACTGACTATAACTATATAGAAAATTGTGATTTTTAGGTGGTTTAGGTGAATTGGATTTACATTTTTTTTATATTTTAGTATATTTAGAGTTAGAAGTGAGAGTTATGATGTTTTATATGGAAATTGGGTGAAAATCATGTTGAAAGTATTTTTTTTTGTTTGTTTGTTCTTTTATTATTATTGTAATAAAAAAAAAGCTTAAATTTCCCTTTTTTTAATTTTATTTCTCCTTAGTTTATTATGAATTTTTTACTGAGTTTTGTTTATAAAAGAGTTAAAATTGTTTTCGCATGCAGATTAAAAGTAGAAAAAAATTTTATTTTGGCGGATTGGTTATGCAGATTGTTTTTATACTTTATAAAGAAGAGTCAGTGATGCAATTTTGTGCTTTTTTATTTACTATGTTTAGTTATTATATTTGGATTGGGTATTGTGTAGGTGGATATGAAAATTTACTAAAATATATACATTTGAACAGTATAAAAACCGCAATAGAAAAATAACTAAAGAATTTACTGTATGATGTTTTACTGTATCTGATGATAATGTTTCTAATAATCATATAAACAATAATAATCAATAAAAATGTTGATAAATGAGATATTTTCTACACTAGACAGCAAATAAAGAAAAAAATAATAATAATATTATTTTTTTTTTTATAATAACTCGATTATTGTGTTGCAATTATTATGCTTAGTTTTGTGAATAATTTATTTATTAATGTTTTTAATAAATATTTATACAATTAAAACATAATAATTATTATTATCTGAATGAATAATAAAAGTTTAAATATTTGTCACACTCCTATATTAGTGTTAAAAAATACTGCATACGGATATTCAATTTTAACTTGATTTAAAAATTTATTATTATTATTTAGCGTTAAATCATAAATAAAGTTAATAAAATCATTTTTAAATTGATAAATATTTATATTTGCATAAAAAATATATAAAAAAAAACGTTTTCAATTCAATTCAAATTGGTAAATTCATAAATTTTGTGATTTTCAGCACATTAATAACCTTTAAGCGGTCAATGTTTGGTTAACAAGAATTTTAATTTGTGTATTCTAGTCATTATTGTTCTTTGTTTTGTCTTTATTTCCCTTTAAGCATGCAATTTACTTTCACTATAACGAAAGTTACGAGTAAAAATTAGAAAATCCTTCATCGGTGACCTTTCTTTTGATTTTTTTTTTTTTTATTTATCAAAATTACAAGTTTTACGATCATTTAAACTCCTATATATTCTACATTGTTTTACTTTTTCTTTCTTTTTTTTTTTCATTAAATAAATGAGACATTGGAGAGTTTAGATACTTTTGTCAGAAATTGTAATAAAAAAAATTTTTTGTTTGTCTTGTTTCTTAAAAGAAAATAACAAGAAAAAAAAAAAAAAAAAACTAAAAGCGGAAAACATCACTTAAGGAATGTTTAAATAGAAAAAAAAAATAAAAAAGTTTTTGTTAAACACAAGTCATGTTGACTTATTATATGAGTAGACTAATTTTTTGTTTTTTATCTATATCTATCTGGTGACTAGTCTGTGTCGCTTTTATTTTTATTATTTCTTGTTGTTTTGCTTCTTTTTTATTCTCTCTCACTCTCTCAACATTTTTCTAAAAATACTATTTGTTTGTTTTATGACAGAGTAAAACTTTTCCAATCTAGTAGTAGAAAAAAACAAGAGCTTTTTTTTTTTGTTTAAACTTTAACATCATCGTCGTCCACTGGTTGAAATGTTGAATGAAACAAAAATAGAAAAAAAAAATATAAATCTGAAAATAAATTGATATCCCCGTACAACAGATACAACAGAAAGTTATTTTATAAAAGCTTGAGGTTTAATAAAATTAGAAAAGTTGTGATTTTTTTTGCAAGTAAACAAATAAAAATAAATTTTTGTTTTTTTTTTATTTATCTCTATGTGTACATATGAAGCGCAAACTCATAGCATAACATGTAGTGTTTACGGTAATTATTTAATCTAATTACCGGTAATCATTAATTGATTATCTAAAAAAAAAAAATTATTATGTGTTGGGGAAATGTTAGTTGCTGCCGGTGCTTTTGACTGTTGACTAACTAGATATTTACCTCGTTTTGAGATCACGCTATGAAAACTATAACCAATATTAGAGTTAGAATGAAAATACTTTAAAAAAAAAGTCTTTAAATAAATATTAACGTAACGCAACAAAAAAAAAAAGGAAAAAATAATAACAACAAAGACAATTTCCGCTAAAATGATATAAATAAAAGTGGTAAAATGATGGTACTACCTCCTTGATAATAGAAAAAAAAAAAATGTAAAAATGTAAAAAGACTCGTGTGCACGATGACATGATCAAAAAAAAAAAAACTGAATAAGAAAAGGTAAATCGAAATAAGATATCATCATCATGTGGAATTGACGTTATTACAGCAAATAAGTAAACCAAAAAAAAAAAAGGAAAAAGAAAAAAACTTCACCAACCAACAAAGAACCAAACAGGCAAATAATGTGTGTTCTGTCGTGTGTGTGTGTGTGTGTGGAGTAAACAACAGCGAAAATCTTTTTAAAAAAGAGTTTTTTTTTATTTTCCAACTCTCCAAAGAAAAATCGTAGAATTATTATGGAAAGCATCGCAATAAGAAAACAAAATGAAAAAAAAAAGAAGAAAAAAGAAAAACCACCACCGAAAACAAATAGCTAAACAAGTATTGACGAGTAAAAGTAGAAGAAAAAAGTAAAAAAAACAATCTGAAACAAACAAAAGAAAATTGATTGAGTTTAAAGCAGAATAAAAGTAGCGAAAAAAAAAAGCTCACCAAAAAGCACAGTCAATATGATTATTCTTTGTTATTTAATATGTTTTTCAAGCACAATCACGTGCTAGTGTAGGTGGTTTCACTAACTTCACTCAACTACAGATTGTTTTCGGTTACAAAATTCAACTATGATAGCAGCATTTATTTTTCATAGCTATAAGAAAAATAAACTTCAACAAAGTGGTAAACGGTGGTGGTAAAAGTCAAATAAACATTTGTAAATTCTTGATGGTTGTGTCTTGTAGAAAAAAATTAAATCAAAATTCAATTTTTTTTTGGAAGGCAATATTTCACGTGTTTTTCACTCCTACAATCGCGCAAAAATTTTCATTTTATCGTCCTTGACAGTTATTTTTTACATTTAAACTTGATTTACTTTTTCAAAGAAAACTTTTATTATTACCAACAGCGCAAGTAAGAATAATATTCCGTTCTAAAAGAAAATAAATTAAATATGCGCGTAGAATTTAAGCCACATATTACCACAATAAATCTGTTAACGATTAAAGTAACCAGTCATAGTAAACTAACTAACTAAACATCGGAAGTAAGTTAAATCAGCAAATAAACAAAGAATCTGCCAATTAAAACTAGCTTAGAAAAATCTAGGCAACAAAACAGCCCACCCCCCATGGTACAGGTAATTTACCATAAAATGAAACAAAGAAAAACTCTTAGAATCTTCTCAATTGGTTTCATTTGGTTTATGTTTTACAAATTAGAAGAAACAAATAGAGAGAAAGAAAAGAAGATGGAAAATAGCATTAGGTAAGCTTAATTAGATTAAATGGATTAATTATAGGATTTATTAAGAGAAATATAATGTAAATAAACCACAAAAGCATTACTTAGCTTGGATGATAGACGAAAGTTTTTTTCTTTTCGTTTTATTTGTTTTTGTTTTTGTTTATAAACGAATAATGTCCATCCCCACAATGGTAAATGATAGTAGAAATGTGTTTTGTGATATAAAATGTATATAAATAAATGCCAGGAGTATATTATGTAGACATTGTGGTGGGTCATCAACTGTTTAGTGATGGACAAAAGTGAAAAGTAGTTGTTTTGGTCAGGCAGGATAATGTGACAGGTGAGATTTCCCGTTGTGCCAACAGCACGTGTGTATACATCAAATATTATTATCATTATTAATGCCATCTTCCACTACGGTTATATTATTTTTATAATATTACATTTTAACGTATTAACGACACTTTAAAAAACATCAAAGATTTTATTTAATAAATAATATTTTTTTGTGTAAAATAATCAAACAATTTTTTTTTTCTTTTTTTTGCTGATCATTTTCTATCGATGGTTTTCATATAGCCTTTTAGCGGTAATGTCTGGTATTTTTTTTTTATTTTTTAATTAAAAAACATATTAATATCGACATTGATTATAAAATAAAACAAAAAAAAAAAAAAAAGGTAGGAAAAACAATTAAATGATGGCAAATGGCAAAATAATAAATAAACAAAGCGTTGAAGATTTTTTTTTTTGCGTTTTTTTGAGTATGATTTTTGCTTTGTATATCAGGTAAGGCTTGACAAAAATGATTAAAAATGAATAAAATAGAGCAGCGGAAATACAAATTTTCGTTATGTTTCGTTTTATTTTATTTATTTATAGTTTTATTGACAAACAATTTGTTTTTTTTTTGCAATTTATTAATAAAGAAATTTTTTTTTTATATATATTTTATTTGTTGTTAATCGATTGTCAAGTCATCGGAAAATAATAATAAAAAAAATTTTATTTATTTTTTTATTTAGTTGTAAAAATCTATGTTTGCTTTACGTTTTTGTTATTATTATTTTTTTTTTTTGCCAATGACGGTTGAGTATTGTATTTTCCTAAACTTTTGCCTATCGGTAAAATATACATAAATCATGTTGGTTTAGGTAGGCAAGTTATTAAAATTTGTTAGTTACTCTAGGCAGACATGTCAATAGAAATATATTTTTTAATATAGGTAAAATAGGTAAATAGGAAAAAAGCAAATTAAATAGTAAAACAGAGAAAATAAAAATGATAGGGAAGATTAAATAATCTTTTTTTTTTTTTGGTAATAAAATTATTAAAAATTTTGCTGCTTCTTCTCCTTTATCTTTATTCACCGGCTTAATATAATTTTTTTTTTTAATAAGAATTTCTTGTGGCTTTTAAGTAACATTACTTTAAAAAAAAAATGTTTTTAATCTAATTTAACATGACTTTAGAGAGAACACTTATAGAAAACAAGATAAGTACAGAACATAAGCATAAACCAAAAATCAATTCAACCAACACTATATATACGTTCAAATTTGTAACTTTAATAATATAAAAAAAAGCACAGAGAAATATAAATCTAAACACAACAATTCAGAAAGCATAATACAACCGTAGTCATGTCACTGGTATCAGACCAATTCGATTGATAAAGAATGGTGAAGAAAAAAAGTGGCTTTTGCTTTACTATTACAAGTAACGAAAAAAAAAAAAATGTTGGAACATTGTAGGCTACATTTATAACCCCCACAACCGGTATAAAAAACTCTTTCAAATAAAACTGAATTTGGGGGAGTAGATAGAAAATAAAATAAACGAGAAAAAACTAAATAAATTAAAGCATCTAGCCAGCCAGATGTCGTTTTGTTTGTGTCTGGTTATTTTTCTTTCAATGTTACAACATTGCAACAACGATTGGTAAATATATAAAAAAAACTTAACGTAAAAAATCTATTTCTGTTAACATAGTGAAATATCCTTGGATTTTTTTATTTTTTTTGTATTTATTTATTTATTTATTTATAAAGTGATGCTCTATAGTGTTTAGGAGAGTAAAATATCTGGCTGGATGGAAGTAATTTTTCAATTGTGACATTAAAATCGTTTTTTTTTTTTTTTAATTTAAAATAATGCAAAAATTGCATTTTAAAGAAGAACACTTTTTTTTTTAAAGCGTACAGCTTTTTAAAAGCACAGAAATACTGATTTTTATGTTTTTGTTGTGTCTACAATACAGAAAAGTTTATGCAATATTAGAGTCACTGACAAGCTAGGGGAGCATTTTGAAAGCGTTTTTTTTTTTTTTTTTGTTGTATTTTGATTGTAACAGAGAAAATAATACAAAAAAGTAAAGGAAAAAAAAAATATTTCACGGTACATGGAGCACAAGCAGAGGAGGATAACTGAAAAATAAAAAAAATATATATAGACATTTAAAGTTGTTAATGTTTTCTAGACAATAGTCGAGACAACTTGAGTGACAGTTAACATGGCAAATTGCTTATAAAAAAAAAAAAAAAAAAACAAGGACAACAAATCAAGGATTAGGCTAAGTGGAAAATTTTATACTTTTTTTTTTTATTTAATTTACAATTTTTATTACTTTGAATATGATTTTTGTTTTGTTTATTATTTATTTTTTTTTTTTTTACAGCAGCTTTTTATTTTTCAGCACACAAAACACAGTAATAAAATTTAATATGTTGCTGACATCGAATGCTGTTGACACAAATTATAATAAAAAAAAGGAAGAAAGAAAAAACGAATTGAATGCAAAGTAAGTTTATTAATAATTTTTTTTTTCAGTTATTTTTTGTTTAAATCAATTAAGCTTATAAAAAGCATCATGGCTTGAAACATTAAGATTTTTTTTTTGTTAACCCCTAAATCTATCTCAAATTTATTTATTTATTTACAACACAATTTTGTTGTTTCAGTCATTATTAAATATTATTTTAATTAAGAGTTTTTAATTGTAGTAGTATGCAAATTTTATTTGTTTATCAAAATTGATTTACTATTAAAATAATTTTTACTATCACTCAATAATTTTTTACCTATAATAGAAAATATAACGATTGATCAACTAAGCAATAAATCTATACGTAAAACACTTATTTAATCAAGGGATTTAAATATTTTATCTTATTATATAACGATGTATGTATTCATTGTATAGCCTCTTCACAAATATTTTCTAAAAATAATTTTCGTAAAACCACAAAAAATCAGTATATTTCGTCTGCATAGTTATTTTCTATACATAAAATACACAATTCTAGTATTTTCTACTTGTATTTTCTACTTTGCACACAAAAATATTTTATTTTTGGAAATAATAATTATACTACAACGTCTAACCAATATAATACTTGAAATATAGTATCAAAAAAAAAAAAAAAAAAAAAAAGACAGAAAATTCAATAGCTGTGATCAATTGTAACAAAAAAAAAAAAAAAATAAACAAAATAATTTTTTCTTTTTGATGTTAATAGGTAAAATTTTAACAAGCATAAAATACCCCTAAAATACTGCACACAGTGGTAAGAATGTAGATTTTATAATGTACACTGGTTTTATTCATTTTCATTATGTTAGAAAACTTTATTTCAGAATTTTACTATTTATCTATCCCCAACATAATACAGATAGAATTTATCTAATTGGACAGTTTTTGTAATATTAGTTCTACTAAAAATCTTTTAACAAAAACTCTCAAAGTGTGCACACTCCTCTACAATTCAATATTTGTTTCGGAAATTCGGTTTAACAAAAAAAAAACAAAAACAAAAATAACAAAATTTTTAAATAAATACCAAAAAAAAAAAAAAAACTTTTTCACCCATATTTACATGATTTTATAAATCAGGATTCGACAGTTAATTTTCATTAAATTAAACAAAACAAATATTTGGTGAATAAATTTCCGATGCGTTTTGCACCTGGTGTTTTAACGAATTGTTAATTTTTCATATTAAAAAAAAAAAATAAAAAAAAAAGCAAACGGTGTTAGTCATTACCTGTCAACGGAATAAAGAGAACAAGAAAAAAGTCTATCGACTGAATATTATTTCCTTTTCATAAAAACTCCCCTTACTTATTATCCTGGGGAATGTAATGCACTTGGGGTTGATTCGGCGCATCACTATTCAAACTCCCCACAACATATAAACTCTTGTCGATTGAGGGGTTTTTAGTACAAAAACACTATAAAAAAAAAGTAAAAAAGAAAATTTCATATCGCTTCAGTTCGGTACGAACGATAATATCCAAATTCTAGGAATTTGTATTTTCTTTTCGGTTTTCTGTTTTATTTATTTTTTTTTTCTGCTTTTGAGTTTTGTGAACATGAAATGAAAGTTAATAATAATTATTTTGTGAAAATATTTTTCAGTTGATCGCCAGATTTAAGAGCGTTGTGTTGTTCTAACGAAAAACAGTAAACGGTTCTATGGTGTTTTTTTTTTAAGCGCGCTGTAGCACACAGATAATTCACCATAATTACGATTAAAAGTCGTCATCGGTTATTTTATTTATTTTTTTTAATTTAAATTGTGCTTGAAAACCCGTTGATATTTTTTTGTGTGATAATTAAAAGCTTTTGTGCTTTGGTTTGTTGAATTTTTTGTGATTTTTTATTTTCCTTTTTTATTGTTTTGTTTTGTCAAATAAAAAACGAATGTGACGAATAAATAAATAAATCGAAGAATCAAATCTAAAAAAAACACCAAAAACCAAAAGGCCAGGCCGTATCAGCTTCATTTTCAGAAAGAAACAAACAAAAATATAAAATAAAAGCGAAAGAAAAATCCTTTGAAATAAAATGAAAAAGAAAAATCAAGTTCACAAGAACACGCGATGTCTTGCTAGTTGAACCCCTTACAAGTTGCGTGAACTTCTTAGCTTTATTATTTTGCTTGTTTATCCTTTTTTTTTTTTTGCTACTGCTGCCTCAGATATATATTTATGTCGTTTTGTTAAGTTGCCACCTTCTTTCATTTTATTATTTTATTTTTTTTATTTCACGTGATTTTCCTTTTCCATTTACTTATTTTCCTTTATTGTGTTTCGTTTTATACCTTTTGTCAACGTAAATTGCGTGCTGCTTACTGTCGCTCATTTTAGTTTAGTTTTGGCTTTTTTTTTATTATTATTTCTGACCTGTTTTTAAAGCTTTCTCTATTTTTTGAAGGCGTAAATAAGTTTGGCTGTTGAAAATGTTTTTTTTCCGTTCTTTAAACTTGTGTCTTGAGGCAGGACACGAATTTTTTTTTTTTTTTAACTTTGGGTTAGGTCATGAGCGATTTTATTGTATTTCCGAAAATGATTTGATTTTTTTTTATTTTTTTATTAATTTCTATACGAAATTTTAGCGTCATTTTTTTTTTTGATTTTTTGAAAAAATAATTTATTATTTTTGTGATTCATACAGCGGAGAAAGTTTAAAAATGAAATTATTTCTACCATGAAAAAGAATTAATCTTTTCGTAGAAAAGGAATTTGTTTCGTAGTGAATTAATTATTTATTTTTGTGATTAAAAGTTTGTTTTGTGATTAAGATTGAGTAATCAAGTATTACTATTATGGCTTGAAAAAAAAAATAATAAAAATAGAAAAAAATTAAAAACAAAGTGAAATCATGTGAATTTTAACGAAAATTTCCATTCTATTTCCATTGAAAAAGTGTCCGTAAAGTTACGATAAAAAAAAAATACAACAAAGTGTGTTTGTGTGTGTGGCATCTTTTTTTTAACGATTTTATTCCTTAAAAGGAAAAAAAAAAAAAATATTCAAACAGATTATATGACGATGAAAATTTAAATATTTTTTCCTACCAGAGAGAAAAAAATAAAAATCTGTTTTAATTGGTGTGGAACGGAACGGTGTTGTAAAAACGACACAAACAACGATATAAAGTAAAATAAAGTAAAAGAAAGAAGGTGATGGAGAAAAGTTAAAAGAAAAGTTACATGGGAAAAAGTTTAGGAAAAGCTCAACTTACAGCTCTTATGAAGGTAAAATAAAGAAAACAAAAACAAAAGTTCTAAACACACCACATATAATTTTTTTTTTTTTTTTGTTTTCGCATAGCAAGTCAATTGCTATTAATAATTAGAATACTTTGCTGCTTTTCTTTGCGTCAACAATTATTTCCCTTTACATACAAATATTACTAATCCTTTGTATAAATGTTAAATGTAGACAGAGCAGAATTGTGGGTGTAAATAAACTGAGGAAAAAAAAATTTCGTTTTCCTTTTTTTCTTACCTCGCTTTGGGATTTAAAAAAAAAGAAAACTTTTTCCCCGTAAAAGTTTATTTTTCGTCGCTTGTAAAGTAAACTAAAGCAAAGTCTTACACGATAACGATACAAGACTACGACTAAAAGAAAGCAAAAAAAAAAAGAAAAAATGTTTGTTATCGTGTTGGAATATTATTATAATTATACATCGATTTGTTATCATTTCAGTTTCGTTTGTTTTTTTCATTCTTTCTTAACACTGTGGGTTCGAAATACATCGAAAATATAAAGTAAAAACAGAAACGAATGGAAAAAAATAATAAAACGTGAAAATTTATGATTTACGCCACATGCAATTAAGTGATTAAAAATTTAATTTTTTGTTTTTTCTTTACTTCTTTTATAAGCTTTTTTTTGTGCTTTTTTCGGTTGTGGTTTATTAACTTAATTAGTGAGTGGATTTTGATTTTTTCTTTTTTTTTTTGTACATTGCCAAAAAAAAAATTTTTTTTTTAATTTATTATTTCTTTAATTGGGGTTTTTATTGGGGTTTTTATGTGCTTTTATAGTTTCGTAAATGAAGGAAATTAAGATAAATTATTAATTTTTTTTTTTTTTTCTATTTATAGCAAAAAATCGATAAATTTATTTTGCGTTGTTTTTTAATTCTACGCTCTGTTCTTTCTTTTAATCTGGTTAATGTCACTTAAATTATTATTAACAGTTATTACGTAAAAGCTGCTCTATATTTTTGACTAGATTTACTTATCTGGTTTTTAATTTTTTTCTTATTCTTTTTGCAATTGTTTTAATGGATTAAACGTTGCGCTTCCGTAATGTGATTTCATATTTTATTAAAAATTCTTGTCGGTAGAATTTTTTTTGTTTTGTTTTGGTACACGTTTGGTGGTTTTTACATATTTTTTTTTTCATGTCCCTGTACCTTAATTTAGTTGCAAATTAATATTAGATGATGACGACAACTATGACCATATACTATTGGCTAGCGTATACTGTGGTGGTTTTGTGCTTTTTTAGTTAATTTTTTTTTTTGCTGTATTTCTCTCAGGAAGGTTTTTTTTTCTGTTTTTGTTTGTTAACTTGTTACATATATATATTTTTAATATTTAATTTACTAACGTAATGAAGTTTACTCATCATATGCCAATGTGTATGTGCTTTATGTGTATACATATATATATATATATAATTTTTGGCTGTAAGTTGGAGCTTTTCGTTCAATTTAGTCTTTTTTTGTATAACAGAGAAAAATGTAAATAGTATGCGGTAGACTGAGGTATGGTTATTATTATTATTATTATTATTATTATTTTATATATATTTTTTGTTAATTTTATTTAACAAACATATCACCACTATATAATGTACACCACACATTCTATAGCCGCATATATGCGGTTGTAATTTATACATTTGCACATAGATTTAGTGGGTAGGCATAACTCTACACTCATTTCTTTTTTTTTTTCAACTCAAAAATGTTGTTTATTTGTTGATATTTAAACATATTTTCATATATATATATATATATATATATTTATAGAAATAGTATGAGTGTTGTCAGTACATTTGGAAAAAAAAAATTTAATTAACAAAAGAAAAAAAAAACAACCAGGATAAAAATGAATTCTCATTTACCTTTGTACTAAAAAAAAAAAGCTTTATTTCCCATCTATCCACACACATATGTAGATCAGTTTTATTATTCTTATTATCATTATTATTATTATTATTATTATTATTATTATTATTATTATTATGACTATACTATGTCATTAAATTCAAAGTTTACCTGTTTGTTCGAGTTTTTTGTTTTACTTTACTTTACTTTAACTGAATGTTTTTCTAATGCAGAGAAAATATTATTTTGTCGCACATAAATTGTTTTCTCTCTCCTACATCTTATAAATGTTTTTTACAAAATTTTATGTTACATTAATGTTAACGTTAACATTACCATTGCTATTACCATGAACGTTAGTGAACAAAAACAGCAACAACAACACAGTATATCTGCATAAATATGTATGTTTAATGAATATCAAATTAATTTTATATATCAAACAAGTTATTTCGTTTTTTTTTAATTCATTTCCTACTCATCTTTTTCACATATCCATATTTTTCCAAAAATTACATTTTAATATAAATAATAAATAATAAATAATGTATCACTACGTTATAAATTCAGAGCCAAATTTCTATCGTTAAATATAAATAAATATATAAATAAATAAATAAGATGAAAAATGTCTAGAAATTTTTTTTTTTTATATTTTGTTGTCATTTATCTATAGTTGAACTATGATTATGTTACATGTCGTTGCTTAACATGACTTTACAAAGCTATATTTCGCTCCATTTTTTGTAAGCAAAAATATGTTACTTGACATTACATGGCGTTACTGTGACAGTGTTATCTTTAATGTAATTTAAAATTTATTTTTGTTAGAAATAAATTCTTTTTAAACCACTTAATGACACTGAACGACCTTAGTTAGGGTAGAAAATTACATTGTTTTTACCTTACACGGTTCATATATGTAAAGGATATATAATTTGGATATATATCCACTAACAATAATTAACAAATAAATAAATAGACAAGAAATTATTCCCAAATGTCCGAAACCTTTTGTTATAAACATAATTCTTCTTTCATAAATTTTAATAGAGGATTTTTCATACAAATCATCACCATATCCTATATTATTTAATTAAATGTTATTAAAATTTTAATAAGGAATTTTCTAGTTTTATTACTTTAATAAGCTTAGATGTAACATAGTATATGGTATTAATCAGTCAATCATGTATTCTTAATAACATAATTAACTTGTTAAAATTTATTATTTAAATCGTTTTTAATACGAATTTTTAATGGTAAAACTTAAATATGATCGTGGTAAATAAACTCATCGGAGACTTTAAACATTCTCTAGAAATGTAATTTGTTCCCCTTTAACATATTATTTTTTCACTTCCTTTAACCGGTTGTCAGTTCTGAATCCTTTAGTATGAGTTATGAAATTAAATTCAAAGCAAAATGAAAAAATAAAGAAAGAAAGAAAGAAATCAATAAAAATTATGGACACTTCTGTATGGCCTTAAAGCAATTTTTTCTGCAATATTTTTTTTTTTTTATATATACGGTAGACAGTAGTTATAATAAGAATGAAAAAAAAATCAGACATCGTCATCATCCATTTATCAACGAAATAATAATAAATCTTTAAAACATTTATGACAAGACGACTAGTTACTTCGTTTTTATTTTTTTTTATTCCTATCTTTCACGTTAATACATAATGCTGAGGCTTTTTATTCTTTTTTATTATTTATTTTACTTGTTAGAAAATATTCAAAATTATCATCTCATCATCATCATCCCTTATTTAGGTTTTATTTTTCATATTATACAAAAAAGAAAAAAGTTTATGATAATAGAGAAAATTGTTACGTTCTATAAAATAATAAGATTTACGAGTCTAGTCTTTCTCAACGCAAATAAAGAAAATATCATAGATCGTTTCAAAGTCAAATATACTTAAAATATACATATAACAGAGGTATAAAGTAACAAGAGGAAAATAAATAAATAAATAACACATTCAATATATATAAATATGTATCTAGATTTTTTGATATAAAATTTATTTTTTATTTTTATATTTTATGGAGAAACAACGAAACAATTTTTTTTTATTTTTTATTTTATTTTTGCGTAAATCACAAATAAATAAAATTGGAGACTCAAAGTGAAAAGTATGGTAACGTAGTGTAACTTTGTATTATGTAAAGGAAATAATAATAATAATAAAAATAATAATAATATTCACACTGTGATCAAAGTTAAGCTTTTGACAAACGACAATAAAAATCTGAAATATTTTACGATTTTATTTTTTCTTTCATTCTTCGTTTATTGTTTTCAAGTATTTATGTATATTTATGTATGTATGTACGGAATGGTAGTAAAATATGTTTGAAAAGGACGACAGGTTTGTCCTCCTGTTAAATATATATTTAACTGTGACAAATTAAGGGTTGAAGCCTTGTAAAAGAAATAAAAAAAGAAGATATTTGTACATCGAATAGATTGTTTCAAGCAGTTTTTTTTTCTTAGTACTTGTTGTGTAAAGCAACATCTTAGAATGTCCTTTAAGTTCAAAAAGTTTCTGTAATAAAATAGAAAACACATCACCTTGTATAAACATTTTAAACATCTAAATCAAAAAATATATTCATAAATCAGTCTGTAAGCAAACGAATGCAGACATCAAAACCCTTTTTATGTTTTTTTTTTATATATTTTATATTTTTACTTGTGTACTTTACTTGTCTAATGCATACGATACGTGTTAATGCTTTATTCCACAACAACGCGTATATATAACCCATCGAAATAACTGCCAACCACACGACAAATATTGCTTCAAGTTGAATTTTATTTTTCCTTTAGTATATTTCGTTGCTTTTTATACTTTTTACTTTGTTTCCGCTATGATGATGATGATGATGATGACGATGAAACGAAATGATTTAAACTTTTCTTTACATTAAAAGCACATAATGTTTAGAATATGTTTTATAAAAGATTTTTGACAAATAAATAAATAATAAACGCGAATGGAGCATGAACAGCACGAAATCAATTGAAAATATATAGAAAAATGTGAAAATTCGTATCACCACCAAATGGGAATTTGAAATATTTTTCTTGTTGTTGTTTCAGTTGTAAATTTGAGTTTTTTTTTTTTTTTTTTTAAAGCTTGTTATTCACCAAAGAGAAACTACATTAATTTTGCTACACTAGATCTTTGTAAATAGTAGTAGAAAAAACAATGAACCAGTGAGTGTGAAATTTGTTATAAAAATATAAACAGAACAAAAGCTCGTAGGCACGCAACGGAAAATTTTTTCTTTTTCAAAATGCCATTTTAATATTTGTTTATTCCTCTGCTCATGTTATTTTTAGGTAAATTATTTTTATTTTTTTTTTCTTTCATTTTCTATGGCAAAAATAGTTCTCGTTATTTATTTTATTCTATTTGTGTGCTTTTTTCCGATGGGCTGTTTTTTTTTTTCATCTCTCTATAGTTTATAAACAGACGTCCACTTTGTTTTGTTGTTACTTACGTTTCCTTTTTATTAACAATGTGTGCGTCGTTTAGTAGTAAACTCACGTTAAATGTAGGAAATGCTTTCGCTTTTTACCTTTTTTCTGTGTAGCTTTTCTTTGCAAATTTTCTTTTCATTTCTTTTCTTTTCTTTTTGTTTTTTTGGTTTTGTGATAAGACTTTTCGACTTTTCTTTTTCTTTTTTTTGTTTATTTATTTTTAAATACATAATTCAGATTTACGACATTTCTACGTATGTTTATTTTGTGCTTTGTTTCGTTTTGTTTTTTTGTTACATTTCTAACGCGTTTTTTATTTCCATTTATTTATCAGAAAAAAAAAAAAATAACTTTTTTCTGTTTTTACTTCTTTTTTCACTTTATTTATTTTGTGTGGGTGTATGTGTGTGTTGTTTTTTGTGTTTACGCGGTTCATTTTGTACAATTTTTTTTCACTGTATAATAGTATTTTATGTAGCAACATCGTGTTATTCGTTGTGCCCTTAAGGGAACTTTATGTCTTATGCTAGTCAGTCAGCATTTTTTATTTATTTTTATTTTTATTTTTGTTACTTCCCACCCACCCAGCCTATCTAATTCATATTCTTTTGTTTATTTATTTCAATTTACCTTTTATTATAAATTAAAAAAAAATTAAAAAAAGCTCACATATGAATTTACTTTTTTTCGTGTGTTTTTCTTAGTTATTTGTTTGGTTTTATAATTTCATTTTAAACATGAAATGCTGAAGATGTATGTATGTATCATTTGAATGGTCGATTAGGGGAGTAACGAACACAAAACCAAAAAAAAAAGAAAACGAAAATGAAAATGAAAAAAGCAAACAACACAGAAAACTCATTGTAATAATTTCTGTTTGTAACCAGTTTGTTATCATTTTTATTATATTTTTGTTATCTTACTCGGTTTAGCACCCCCGGACACCAATAAAACCTTAACATTAATTTTACCATTAACGAACTGTTCAAATTTACAGAGGCAATGGCATTTTTGTTCCTGAATTCACAGCAAAAAGAAAAATATAAAAATACGAAAAGCAAGGCAAAACAAAAATAACAAAAATAACAAAAATAACAAAAATTCGACCAAGTTCAAAGTGTAGACTCAATAAAGAAGAAAAATTTACAACAAAACACAACACAGAAGGGAACTTAAATTTAGTCTATTCAGTAGGCTTTCTTTGAAAAAAGCTAAGAAAAGAAAAATTTCTATACGAAAGGCCTTTTTTTTTTTGTAACAGTTTAGAGAGAAGAAAAAAAAAATTCCACAGAACAATCATTGTTTCTTCTGTTTGCTTTTTTTTTTTTTTTACCTTTTTTTAAAGCTTTCTTTTAAACTCTTTATCCGGTTTGGGTGTTTTATTTATTTATTTTTTTTTTTTTGGTTTTTGTTAATAAATAATCCAAAGATAAAAATACATCAAAAGCTCGTGCGCTTTGTTTTCTTTAAAGGTAATTTTCTGCAGTACATTAAGGTACTCATCAGTTGTACAGATTTTTCTTTCATTAGTTGTGAATCAGCAGATCTTGATCTATTTATAATGTTGATCTGGCGTAAAACAGTTTCACTAGAATATGGTTAAATGTCTTTACCATTTATGTTCTTAATAGGGAAAGAAAAAAATAAACATTTTCTTTCTACCTGGAAATCAGATAATAAATCGTAGAACAACGATAATTATTGTTTGTTTTTAAAAGTTTTTAACGTTATTTCCTTTAAAGCATTTCTTTCATTTACCTTTTTTGTTTTTCATTATTTTTGTCATTTCTCACAGTATTTTACTTTACTCAATTTTTCCATCTTTACTTCACTATTTCTGTCATGTCGCATTTCCATCAAGTGAAATACAAGAAATAAAAAACATTTTATCATCATTTTCCGACATACGCGATGGGCTGTTTTTTTTTCCTTCACTTCTGTATTAAGCAATAGATACAGCTTTGTTTATTTTTTTTTATTTTTATATACAACTTTCCTCAGAAACGTACACTGAGAATTGAATATAAATGTTTTCTTCATTTAACATAATAATATTGTTGGATAATGCTTGTATGACTGTGTAGGTAAAATGTAAAAGAAAGTAGGTGTTAATGTTAAAGGTATAAAATAATGGCTGTTGTTGCCTTATTTATTTATTTATTCATTTAATGTTTTTGTAATATTTTCGTAAAAGTAAACAGCAAAGACATGAAATAACTTTTTTTTTTCTTTTCTCTTATCTTATTTGTCAAAAGTAAATATTTTTTGTATAAAGTTGTCAACTTTTACACATTTTTATTATCCCTTCCATTCCTGTATTTTTATTTATTTATTTTTTTTTTTTTTTTGTACAAATGCTAAAGGCTCCATTATACAAGATTCGTTAATTCCTCCTTAATACTACAATAATAATAATAATAATAATAATAATAATAATAATAATAATAATAATAATAATAATAATAATAATAATAATAATAATAATAATAATAATAATCATAATAATATTCTTGTTGAATATAAATCACTTGGAAAGATTTCTTTTTTTTCTTATCAAAAAAAAAAAAAAAAACACAAAATTAATTCCCTAACGTAAATTAAATTATTTTTTTGGATACAAGATTACACTTTTTGATCGACAAAAGAGTATTTATTATAAATATAACTAGATTATGATGAACTTGTTAATTAATTTTAATCTTTATTTTCTAAATATAAAACCGTTAACACTGTTTTCTACCCTAAGGATAAAACAAAAAAAAAATTCATTTTCATTTTTAAACACAAATAAAAAATCAATTATTATACAAGGATTATTAATATTTAATAAATAAAAACAATTAAATGTTCCACTTAATTACACACACACACACTTTAAACATAAAAATCTAATATAAAAGGTAAATTAATCATAGTCTTTAGTGATTCCTGTCTTAACTGTTAATTACGTGTTAATTAATAATAAAAAATAAATTATGCTATTGAAATGTCATTTATTGAAATTAATCTTTGTTAAGTTAATAATAAAAATAATTATAATTATTATTATATTAGTAATTAGGGGCAATATAGTATCCGTAACACGTTATTACGAAGAAGAAGATGAAGAAAATGCTTAAATGTTTTCTTCAGAGTAATACAAAACGAAAAAAAAGGAAGCAACACTGCCTTCACGCATCATTAACATTTAATTTTATTTCATTTCGACTAATTACCACAGTAACATTATTATTATTATTATAATTATAATTATAATTCAACGTGGGTCACCCACCTATCCACTCATCCGACCAAGGAAAGAATGGAAAAAGAAACAGAAAAGTAAAAGTAACAGAAAAATCATATTCCTTCATAAATACTTTATATATGTTCATCCATCAAGAAAGGAAAAGAATGTTAAAGAAAAAACAGAAAAGAAATCAAGACAGCAACAAAACTCCCATCATGCATTTAATTCAGGAAGCAAAGTTTACAGCAATTAATCTCTTTATCATTAAATTAGTTAGAGTTATCATTTAACTTCTTGGTGTTGTATTTCTAGATTTTCTCCATTTTCTTCTTTTCTTTATTTATGTAATTTTTCATATCTTTACTGACATACCTTTAAGAAATACTTTTCTTTAAAATATTTCCCTGCCAAAGACAACTTTAAACATATTTCGCATGTAAATTATGTTTAAAAAAAAAACGAAACGAAAATGATACGAATGAATAAAAAGCGGCTGATTATAGGATGTGGAAATGAAACGACAAGTAACTTGGTTAAAGTAGGGTACGTAAGGTAATATTAAGTAAATTTGAATATGTTAGTAACAGCCAGAGGATCAGGTGTACCCTGTACACTGCATTATACACTCACTTCAACGATAATACACCAAGTACAAATAAAAATTATTCATATTAAAATTGTACAGAATTTTCGAGTAGCAGGCAAGGTATAATAATAATAAAAATTACCATCGTTCTGGTTGTTCCACAGCCATCAACATTACACGCCATCATCAGTGAAAATTCCATTTAAATGGCATTGTTCGTAATTATTTTCTGTTTTCTTTATACTTTTACTCGTCTATGCTTCTACCGTCGCTAAAATGAAATATTTACTTAAAACAATATAATTAGTTTAATAAGGAAGATGAAGACTCGGATCTAGAGCGTAGAACTGTTATAAAATACATTATTTACCAACATTTCGGTATGTTCTTCCATTCTGCGTGTATATAATTCATGTATTACAAAGGCACAACAACGGCGACATTTTACAATCATTTTTCTTACAGCTTTAACAAGTCAGTTGTTTTTACCTTTCCCGTAACTTTTAAAGCCTAGGTCTTTATATTTTTAAGTGCGATTTTCTGACTTGGTAATTGTTTCGCATAATTTTTTTTGTTCACTCTCTCGCTCTCTCTGTGTGTTGCTATCCTTAATTAATTATATTAATTCCGCTTAATTGCGAATGGGCAATGCTTTTATAAACAAATAGAAATTTCTTTTTTTTTTTAATACAAGCAATTTACGTTTGTTTAAACAGTGAAACATCTAGATATTTGATTAAAAACAGATTGCATTAGATGAATTCACTTGGTGTGTGTGTGTAAGTCTGGTTTTTTATTTACTTTTTTTTTTTTTATTTTTTAAAAGAAATAAAAAGCGAAGGAAATAAAAGATGGAAAACTACTTTAAAGAAAGTACTACTCTGTTTAAAAAATAAAAAAAAAAAAAATTTCATTTAAAGAGCTTTTTATTTTATTTTTCTGTATTTCATCTTAAAAATCCATTAACACAGCACCAATCTTTATAATATTTTTTTTTTCTTTTCTTCCTTTTTTTTTACACAACATTTCCTCACAAGTGCTGAGCTGCTTACTTCTTTTTCTTTTTATTTTTTTTTTATTCATTTCCCAATACAAAATGAGAAATAAAAAAAAAATAATAATAATTTTAATTCATTAAAACATTTCTAAGCGTGTAAAAGGTATAAATGCAATCAATAAATAAAATAAGTATAATAGGTCCGTGCTATTAATTTAATAAATAAAAAATAAAACAGAATTTATTGGACTGTAATAAGTTTAATAAAAAAAAAAAAAAAACAGAAGTAAAATATTTATTGATTCACCATTTTTCTGATCTGTTTTTTTTTTTTTTTTTTTCTCTTTTTAATTCTACACAATAAGCTTTTAATTAAAGATAAAATGTTCAATCAACGAAAAATCAAAATCAAATCAATAAAGCTAAGCGAAATTAATTTTTATTATTATTATTTTTTTTTTTTCACTTTGAATATAAATAGATTTTTTTAATTAATTGATTAAATTATGTAATCTGATTTAATAATGAATTTGTTACATGAAAGCTTAACAAATTGTCTTATCAAAGTAATATTATGCGAGATAGAATATTTTATTGCTTTTAATTAGCTACTTTATTGATTGTGTATTTTTTTTTTCTTCGTTTTTCTTTATTAATATAAACGACAAACGATTTAATATTACATTAATTTTCCACTAATTAGACATTATATGATTTAATTAATTTTGTAAAATGATATTTCAATATAATTTCTCTTCCTTACCTTTAAGGTATTGAAAATAGAAAAGTAACAAAAAAAAAAAAAAAAATAAAAGAAAAAATCTTCCCTTCGCAACGCTAACAATTTATGTAAATTTAATAAAGTTTCGGAAAAAATAATTTTTTTTTTTTCATTTTTACATCTCACCTAGGGTTTTTTCTTATTTTTTTATTTTTTTTGATTCGGTTAAATGAAGCAGAATAAAAACGCCTTTATTCCAACATTTAATTTATTTAAATATTATTGTCTCTTTGCTGTTAAATTTAATTTACATTTATTAAAAAATAAAAATAAATAAATAATAAAAAAACGTTTTTCATACAAAAATTATTATTTAATTCGATCGTATCTTTGATTTAATATTTCCAATACGAAATAAATGTCGCTTCATTGTGATTTTAATAATAAAAAACATTCTTCTGCCTATTATTATTTAGATAAGAATATTTTTGGCCTAATTAATTTCAAGCAAAGAACCAAAGTTATTAAAGAATTTTATTAAAAAGCTTCGCTTTATTGTTTTCACATTTCTTTGTTATTAAACTTGGCTACCTGAAGCCAAACTGAAATACTTTTATTAATTAGTTTTATGTATTTATGAAAAGTATTTCGTAACTGATTTTCTTCAATTAAATTTTATTGAAATATGCTGGAAGAATACGGCAAATACCTCTTTCGTTTTTTGTTATTTTTTTTTTTTTTTTTTTTGTTATCAAGTCGTTTATTATATTTATTATTACCTCGTTAAATGTTGTATCTACATTAAGTTCATATAACAACATTTAACCTAACCATGTATTGATTCATCCATTAGTCGGTTGTATTAAATAAGGAACGTTAGCTGGCTGGTTGGCTGTATAACACAGTCGGCATCTGGAATTGCTATTACTTCTGTAGAATTTTTTTTTTTATGATTATGTCTATACCGTGGCACAAAAAACTTTTATTACAACAAAATCATATTGTTTTCTCTGTATTTATATTTATTTAACTTTATTAAATATTATATGTTTGTTCTATAAAACAATATTATTCTACTTAAAGAAAGCAAAATTTTAAATGTTTATTTATTTATTTATTTATTTTAAAGAACATAAAACCAGAGATTTTATTATTTAATTTAATTTAATTTTTTGAACTTTGTACTCTTAATAATAATACCTTTGAAAAGACAAATAATATTATTATTAATAACAATAATAATAATAATCAGCAATGTTAGTCACGTACTAATAGCCAAGATAAATAGAGCAGAAAACAATTTTAATAAGATTATATTTAGAATAGAAGTTTTTTGGAGATGTACATTAAGCTAGGTTAGGTTAAGGTACGTCAAAGTAAAATAAAAGCTTAAGTTAAGTAAATAAAGGAATAAGAACAAAAGTCATATTTTAACATTATAACCCAAGAAGAATGTTTTATTTTCATCAAAAAATTGTTTATATTTAGTTTGGTAATAAAATGCTCACCATCAATCATGAAAGTTTTAAGCTTTTTCCTTCAAACATTATTATTTAAATCAATAAACGTAATGCTGCTACTATTTTTTATGAAAAAAGAAAAACCAAAAAATATTGTTTTTTGTTAACAAACAGCAATAACATGAAACAAAGAAAATCATCATTCACAGCAGGATGGTTGTTGCTTTGATTTCGTTTTACCACTAAAACCGCGTAAAACATCTTGCAATTGTTTTTTTTTTTTTTTTTTTTTTTTGTTTTTTAAAGTCTTTTTTGACGATAAAATAATAAACCCACTACCAGCACAAACAAATTACAAACGGAAGGAAACGAAAACGGAAAATGTACCGTGGTATGGGAAAGAGATTGGTGTGACATTTTTTTTTTTTCCCTCAACTTTTCCATGTTTTTATTTGTCGCGCGCTCCACTACTATTATTATTATTATTATTTCACTTATGTTAATAAAATTGTCTAACTACGTGAATGAAGATGAGTGATTGTTACAAGCTTGACATTGTCAGCAAAAAATAAATAAAATAAATTTGGAGGACGACAACAAAAAGTGGCAACAGTCACAGTGTGATGGGACTTGTTGACTTTTTTTCCATTTTTTTGTCAAACAAAAAAAAAAACATTATTTTTACTTTGAATTAATAAATAATAAAAATTTTTAATAAACATTTTTCTTTTTTATTTTGATACTTTGTCAAAAACTAGCTTTTTAGTGTTGTTGTTGTTAAAGCTTTCATTGTTAAATAATATGAATACAGCTTGTCTAATTGGGATAGTAATTTATGTTTATGCTTTTCCATTATTATTTTTAGCAACCCAAGTGCACAGAAACAAACAAATAAAATGAACGAACGTTGGGAAAAAGCCTGAATATTCATTCGTTTTTTGTTTTTTAATTTTTATTTACTCAGCATTTTCTTTAGGAAACTTAAAGCTTAATGAAAATATCACCATCTTATTATTAATTTTCTTAATTGTTGACCTTTTTTTTCATGAGCTTTCTACGTATTTCTACCTCCCATTCATTTATTTTACGATAATTTAATTTAATTTAAATTAATTTTCTTGTGTTCGTTGTCTTGCCTTGCTGTTGTTTATAATTTCAATAAGGAAAATTCTTTGCTTCTTTCTTTGCTATCATAAAACACCTTTGAATAAACTTTTTTTTCACTGTTGTTTTGCATGGAAAAAATATATGGAAAACAGAAAAGTTTTCTTAAGCATTACATGCTTAAATATTTTATCTAGTTAATACCAATGGTTTTTAACTAAAAATATTGCAAAAGTTTCTTTCTTTTATTCCTTTTTTTGATACAAATTTATGGTGTAGACACAAGAAAATTATTGTCGCGTTTTATTTATTTTCATTTCTTTTTTTTTTTTCGTTGTTTTGTTGTTTTTTTGTAAGAGATTAAATTTTTTTTTTCTTTATATTTTTTTTATTTTGTTTATTTTATGACCAAAACGACGCCAAATATGTCACATTAATGACGCCTAATTCTATTTTATTTATTTTATTGTTTTGCTTCGCTGTTTCTTTTTTTTTTTTATTATTATTATTATTATTTTTATTTTCATGTGCATCTTTCTTCGCTTAAAGCTTTTATTATCAAGCTTTTATATATATATATATATTTATATATATATATATATATAAATAATAACATTGAATAGACGAAAGCAAAGTTACGTAATAGAATATATAGCATTAAAGCACAATAATAATATGGGAAATAAATCGAAATATAATAAAGTTAAACAGCGACAGGAAATAATAAATAAAAACGAAAAAAAAAAAATTGATAAAAGTGTAAGAAAGATGTGTAAATGGCGTCGTTAAAAGTGTGATAATCACCAATTTACGCCTTGCCACCCGCTCCAGACAAACAAAACAAACAAAAAAAAAAAAGAAGGAAAAACGGAAAAATAAAGCCAATTCAAGCATACAACCCGTGTCGTACCATTTGTCAAATATTACTTTATTCCTCATTATACAATATCGTACCCTTCCGGACGACATCAGCTTTTTCATATATTTCTTCTATTTTTTTTCTGTCTCTTCTATTTGTTTTTGTATCAAAATTTTACACAAGCAAAAAAATCTTCGCACTCAAATTTAATTTTTTTTTTTTTAGTTTTAGTTTTTATGTTTTATTACCCAGCAAAATACGATAAGGTGACTATTTACCAGCAACCAGTAAAAATAAAACTATATACCCACCATCCATTACCATCAATAGCAACATATGGCTAAGTTTTTTTCGTTTTTTCGTTTTTTTTTGGTTTTTTTGTTTCATATTGGAATTATTGACGCCACTCGCAACAAGCACTATATAAATAAAATAAATATAAACACTGAATACATTTATAAAAATTCTTAAAGAATGGATTCTATGGTAAACAATTTTCGTGTGTTTATTTATTTATTTTTTTGTTACTTTTATTGAATAAAAATGAGCAAGTAATCGGTTAACAAACAACCAATGCAAACATTTACCTTTCCATTTAATAAAAAAAAAAAAAAAAACGGGGGTTTATGGTGTTGGTTGACTGGGTGGGTGATACCAAGTGAGTATGGTTTAAGTATAACGGATAACTTAACAGTTTAATGGTTACACAATCTCATACCAATGATGAAAAATACAACAACAGTAGCAACAGAAGCAGCAGGGAAAAAAAATCACCAATTTAACCATTTTCGTTCCTTCACTATATAAATTTCGATAAACATATATTTATGTAGACATTTCTTTACCAAGTGTTTATGCTTTAGACCTTTATTTTCGAAATGTTATTTTTTTTTTTTTTACGTTCACTTCTGCTTCATTCTACTTTCTTCTGTACATTTTGATAATGTGATTTGTAGCAGGTTGTTTCTGAAGGATGTACTCTACTGTGTGCCACTATAATTTACCAACAACGCCGATTACTACTAAAAGGAGGTAATAATAATAATAAAAAAAAAAAAATAATAATAATAAAGGCTTGGAATTATATTTTTATTATTTATTAAATATTAATAAATAATCATTACCTAGCCTTAACCACTTTACCACAACTTTTAACGAAATTAATTATTTTTCCGTCTTTTCTTTTCTTTTCTTTAACCAATTTTTGCTTCACTTTAATTTTCCTGCTGTGTCAGATTGAAAATCAAATTATCTATTCATTGGTGTTGTCGATATTTTTTTTTTTTTTTTTTTTTTTTTTAGAAGAAGAAAATGGTAGAAATAAAACACCTTTGAAGACATGAAACAAAAAAAAAAGGAGACTAAGGCGCGTTCGTTGTTGAAATATTTATGAATATGAAGGAAAGTATTTGAAAAATACGAGGCGGAACTACAATTCACATTTATCAAATGTATGTGGAATTTTTAACAAGTTAAAGACAAGACACAAAATCCTCCTTAATATGTTACATCGTTTTATTATTTATTTATTTATTTCAAAGTATTGATAACGTGGATAAAAGGCTATAATAAAAAAGGTGCACGTTGCTTTCTCAAGCACATCACTATCGAAGCTAATCAATTTTTCTTCTCCCCGATTTTTTTCTTTAGAATTAGCTAAATAATCAAACTAATTAAATTAAAGTTATTTCCGATTATTGTTATTATCAAAAAACAGCATCGGGAATTCATTAATTTCTATGAAATTTTAGAATATTTTCAGCAAGATTAATTCCAGCCAATTAGCTTGCGTTTCTTTTAAATTTCCGGTCCTCTGGTTGGTTGATGTGTCTCAGTTAAAAAAATTTAATTGGCATTGAGTTTATGAGTATTAAAAATCCCAAAGTTCCTCATTGCAATTTGTAATTTGTAATTTTCTGCTTTTTCTCCCTTCTTCTTCTTGTTCTTGTTAAAAGCTTTAATAACTAACTTTAATTTAAGCCAATCAAGCTACGTTTTTATTTTTACTTTAAGCTTTTACAGTATTTTATGAGATTTTTCTAAATTCCATTTTTTTTTTCGTATTCAAGTGGAGAAAATTAAAAGAAATTCATTAAAATTACGAACGAAATTTTTTTTTTTTTTTGCATAAGTGCACAGTTTTAAAGTTTTATTATAATTATTATTTTTTTTTTTTTAGTGTTTTCGGGTGTGTTTTTGCTTTTTATATTTTATTCTACTTTGTTCATTCGTTCGTTAAGCTTATAAATACACAAATATTGAAGGTTAGTTAATAAATGTGATGTAATATTTGTGTAGGGATTATGGATTGTGGGTAATAATATAACAGTAGTAACACCAATGTGTGTACAGTAGTAGTAGCATCAACAGTAACAGTAGTAACAGTGGTAACAAATAAACAAAAAAGCACCCTTTTGAATAATAAAATATACAAATGCTTTTAAAAGTGGATGAAACAAAAAAAAAGCACAACCATCACCAGTTACCCAAAAAAAAAAAAATATTATTAAACTTTCTTAATGTATTTTCTGTAAAATTTCATATGAACATAAAACAACGAGTCAAGCGTCAAAATTTTCATATTAACATAAATAAACAAATACAACATTCATATGCATTAGTTAATTATTTATTTAAAACAATTAAGCTTTAATCGTGTATTATAAAAGAAATATAAAACTAGCGAGTTATATAAAACATACAATGTTATAGCGGGGCTGAGTAAAAGTAGCGCACAGTAAAGCTTTATTGAGTAATACGTTAAAGTCATTAAAGTAGACAAACAAAATTTTCTTTCTTTCTTTTTATTAAATATTTAATAAATTTTTTTGTTTTCGTGAATTTGAAACTTTAAAACGAGGACAACAATACAGAAAAAAAAAAAAAATCTTAAATTATTTATACAAGGTTTTTTTTTCTGTATTGTTGTTGGATGTGTAATAATGTTATAAAAGGTACGAAAAGCACACTAATACATCGCGGATATAAATAAAGCACAGAGAGCACGATACATTTTGTTTTCACATCGTTTTTTCCCCAAAAACAAATTTTTTTTATTCTTTTTTTTTTTGCTTTTGTATTGTACTCGGGAAGCAAGAGAATAACAATGAATGCTTTGGTCTTGTTTTGATTTAAATAGGAAGGAGAATCAGTTTTTTTTTAACCGGAACTGTTGTTGACTTTATTCATAAATTTTTATGCAATCTTTAAGCGAATTTTCAATTATATGTTCCTCAATTGATGCATGCATGCTATTCACATGCATTTTTAGTATGCTATTACGGGTTGACTCTAGACGAAATCGATTAAAAAATCATATTCAAGACATCTTTAGTTGGTATATTGGATATTAAGGACTATTTATTCACTTTTAATGATATAAATCGACAAAAATACCGGAAAATATAACGTAAAAATCTCTTGAGAAATGCAGTGAAATTTTTCTATAAAATTTTTCGTTTTCTTTATAAATTCACTTTAAAATTGATTAATTCACGATCAAATTATTATTAAACAAAAGGTAAAACAATTTATTAGCTTGATTGATATAAAAAATTAAATAGCATAAAAAAAAAATCAGCAAATTATCATCCCCTTAGTTCAACGATAAATACAAATAATAAGTCATTGATTTGGAATAAATAGGGAAAGAGAAAAATGAAAAAAAAAAAGATAAAATCAAATTATAGCGAAATTATAAAATCAATTTTGTTTTGTTATCATTATTATTGATTATCAAAGATAGCAAAACATAAATAAAATTAAAAATGTAGGAAATATTGAGTAATAACATCTTTAAGTAAATATTAAAAGAAGCATAAAGAAGATTAGTGAAAGGGCAAAGCAAATGTAAAACAAAAAACAAATAAAGGGAAGATTAGATAAAGAGAGGAAAATGACGGTGGAAAGAATTGCAAAATTTGCCTTTTTTTATTTATGTTTATAAATAATTTTCCGTTCATTTTTAAAATAAACGCATAAAACATAGATTTTCTTTTTTATATTTCTTAACCACAAAAACAATATTTTTTTATGTTATTACCATTCCACCATGTTCTGAGTTTCCTGTTCGCGATTATTTTTTTTTTCTTTTACATTTCTCTTAAGATTCGCTTCTTCTTTTTTTTTTTCGTTCCTATGTTTTTTATTTAAACATAACTCTTGGGCAAATGTAATAACCATAAAAATTTATGTCTTTGTACGCGCGAGTTTTTTTTTTCATTCTATTTTGCTTTGCTCTGCTCTGTTTTTGTTGTGCAAAATGCCAAGCTTAAAATAATAAATAAAAAATTCAGTAAAACAAAATGATGAAGGAAATTTTTTTATTATATTTTCTGTCAACCAAAAATAAAATAAAACAAAAAAAAAAAAAACGCGTACAGACAGACAGATATGTTACCAGTGGAAGTAACAACAAAAACAGCACCACCAATAACAATAATAAAAATAAAATAAAAAAAAAAGAAAAAAAAAAGGAAAAATTAAAAATACACAAATATTGTGCTAAATCAGTAAAATCTATTTTATGTTTTTATTTTATCGTAACACCAAAACAGGGGGCCGTACACAGAACAACAAAATTATTTATCGAAAACGGCAGCAAATTGCAATTCAAAATTATCAACACCAATTTGACAAAAAATACCACATGCAAAAAAACAACAAAAACCACCACCACCACCACCCACATCTCCTAATTTATATTTTTTTTTTTTTTTAACGAATAAACCGTGCGTTGTACCTTGAATAAAAAAAAAATTGTTTTTTTTTTTTCGAGAAAATTACTTTTTAAACGTAATTTATTTTTACCGGTTTATTTCCGTTAAATTTATTTTTAAATTGTAATTAATTTGATTTGGGATGGTTTTTATCATTGATGGAAGCGTAATTTTTACGTAATTCTATTTGTTATAGGCGTTCAAGGCAGATACCCTAACAATACGGCTGCTGATGTGTTTTTTTTCCTTTTTTTTTAATGAATTCAAAATATTGATTAGAACTTTCTTTTTACGATTATTGATTATAAAAAATAAAATTTTTGTATGCATGGTTATTGGTTCTTTAGATTTCATCTGTTTGGTACTATGTTATCTACCTTCTTTTCTACAAATACTATTTATAGTTTTTCTCATAGATACTGTTCATAAGATTATAAAACATTCATGCACCGTCAAAGGTCATTGGTTTAGTTCACTTATCTTAATAGTTTTCGTATTCAAAAACTGTACGGAAATTAGTTTTATTAGAAAATTAATAATAAATGTTTTTCTGAATAAATAATAATAAAAAAGAATCCACCTCCTGTCTTTCCCCGTCCAAAGTGAGTCAATTATATTTAGTCGATTGAATAAATTAAATAAATTTTACCAATCGATTTTATTAAGCAAGTTAAAACAGGAAGTTTCTTCTCAACTATGCAAAGCTTATCTTAAAAATGTTAATTTTATAGTTGGTACATAAACTTGTGTTTCATACATAAATTCACTGTTTTTTCCGTGGTTTATTTATTATTTTTTTTTTTTCTATAATCGATCATGGTGATTCTCTCTGTGCGAAATAATTAAATTTTTATGATTTAAATAAAAAAAAAAAATCAACAACAACACAAATAAAGCTGCATATCTGGTTAAATAAATAATAAAATGGAAAAATGATTGAATGAAATTTGAATAAAATTAAAAATCAATATTGTCAATGTTAAGAAGAGAATTATCATGTCCTGGATAAATATAAAAAAAAAAAAATTTCACTGCCTCCATATGGTTTTTTAATCAAAAATCCATATAGTGTCTAAAAATAATCTTTTTTGTACCTCCCCACAATAAAATATAAATTTAATTACAGGTCGACACCATCGACTTTTACTTAAAGTTTATTTCGCTTGAAACTTTGAGGTTTTTTTATTCTTGCCACATAGAACTTTTACAGTTTTATTTAAATTGCTTTCATTTTTCTTGTTAATTAAATTTTTTTTTTTATTTTATTACAATAAATGTTGAAGAAAAGCTTTGTGATTTTTTTTTTCTTTTCTTTATTTAATTAAACGTAAAAAAAAAAATAAAAAAAACAAAATTTATGATTAAGCATTGTTTTGTGTATACATAGTTAACGCTGACCTTTAATTGTAATAAAAAATTGTTGTAGGTAGCCCTTGTGATAAAAATCGGTGACAGCACAGCTCAATATTTTGTTGCGAAGGTGACTTGACAGTCATTAAGGATAGAATTATGATAACTAAATGTGGTTCGTACATTCAGTGTAGGCAGAACCTTAATAAAAAAAAAAACGCCCGCAAGGCAATTTAAACCAAATCCTAAAGCTAGTTTAAATCTAAGTAAACTTAGCTCTCTACTTATGTAGATATTATTTACTGAAAAAGCTTCTTTTTTTTTTTTGGAAGTTTTTTCTATCTCATTTACTTATAACTTACATGTTTATGAATATCTATGATCGAAAAATATAATATTTTGCCTGAAGGTGTTTTACGCATTTTCCTTTTGTCTTGTATATTTTTTTTTTGTATATTTTCAGTGGTTGATTATTATTATCAATATTCTTTTATTAAAAACTTCATCGTTGTCTTGTTAAATAACGAAGCAAATATAATAATAAAAAAATAAAAAAGAATAATAATAATGGCATGTGCGCGATCATCAATGTCTAAACATTAACAAAATTTACCTTCATCGTACGAGTACGTTATGCACAGTACTGTACAGCACATGATATTTGTTCATCAACGAAATATAATAATAATAATAATAATAAAATACGATAAAAACACAATATAATTACCTAATAAACGTGTTCTCTGTTGTTATAAAATTCATTGCTTTAATGTAATGTATTGTTATTCGTTACGCTTATCCCATGTATATAATGTGGTAAAAAAAGAGTTTTTTTTTTTTTTTTTTTAATTTTATTTTATCCTCTTAATTTATTAGAAATTCATTATAAATGACTCCTCATGCTTATTTTTTAATGATGGAAAAATAATAATAATAATAATAATAATAATAATAATAAAATTCCCTTAATATCCCCATTTAACGTTTGCATAATAAAATTAAGTTGATTCAAGCAACAATGTAAATAACTTGAGAAGCTTTTTCTCAGCATTTATAGACAGACTAGCGAATCTTCAACCAGCAAATTTAATTTTCTAATGAATATTTTACATTAATTCACTGCTTTAAAGTGTTTAACGAAATATGAATTTCATTAATCGTAATGCATTTACCAATTATTACCTTTCTTCTGTCCATTACAATAATCTTTAGGTTGCACGCAAAGCACGTACAGTATTAAATCGATTTACCCAAAAAAAAAAAATACATTTTTGCTTAAAACCCTTCTCACTGTGTCCAATTACATAAAACCATCCATTTGCGGTTTCAAAATAACAATAAAATAACAATGATAATCTGGTCAAGTATTCGCTATTTCGTTATAACATATTACATAAAAAGTGTTTCATAAACAAAATCATCAACAAAAACCCATCATGATTTTACCTTTTTAAATAAATTTTTTGTTTTTTTTTTTTTTGCAGCAGCAGCAACGTAGCAAAATAACAGAAAATTCAGCGATGGCCATCTATAGAAGTGTTAAATTACCACCAGCTACAACTAAAATGAGTCAAAAATATGATAAAATCTAATTAAAAAACGTTGGAGAAAAAATTCAGCGAAATTCACAAAAAAAAAAAAAACAAAAATTACAACAAGGAAAGTAAGTTTTATGCTGAGGAATTTTTTTATTTTTGCATTTTGATGGTTTTTTCTTGCCAAAAAAAAAATCTTTTTTTTTTTAATCGTTTGAATTATTATTTAATTAAAAAAATTATTTTTTAATTACAGGAGAAAATAATAATAATAATAATTCTAGCTGTGCTGGAAAATAATTGTTTTTTGAAAAAAGAATTTTTCGTTTAAAAAAAAAAAAAAAAAATGAAATTAATGATTGGAATTTTTGTTATAATTATATTATGGGAGACGCCGATACACTATATTGGTGTAACTGGATGGAAGTTAGACAATCGTTATATAAAACAAACAAATCAGGATATTATGTATATGTGCCCATTATATACAATGTGTCACTGTGCCAGCTTACCAAATGAAACGGGAACATTACTTGAAATTAATTGCAATGAGGTTGCACTCTATAAATTTCCAGGTAAGAATTTTAATATACCTTTATTTAAATTGTTTTTGTTTTTTTTTTGTTTTATTATTTTTATTATAATTATTATTATTTCTAGTATTCTAGTGTAAAGAATTTTTATTTTTCATTTAAGCAAATAGCAAAAAAAAAAAAATATTTCTTTCTATTTTTTTTTTTGTTTAAATTGCGAAAGTTTTTTTTTTATGGTATCAAGTATAAAAAACAAACTGTGGCATAGTTTAATGACAAATTTTTACTACTTTATACAAGTGTAATTTCTTTATAAAAGGATACTAAAGATAAAAAAAAAAAAAAATTACGTGGAAAGTTGAAAGAAATTTCATTGCAGTAAAACTATTTCATCAAATTAATAGAAGAAAGGAAAAAAAAAATGTCTAATGAAAAACATTCTTTAACGTAGTATAAAAAAATCGTTTTAATTGGTTTTATTATATGACAATCACAGATTTATGCTTTTAAAACGTAAAATAATTGTTAACAATTACAAGAATATAAATGTTTTAAACGAGTCATGTATTTAGTTAAGTCGGTATCACGAAAATTGACTGTTAAAATGGTAAAAGATAAACATCGAACATCGAATAATAACGTAATGGATACAATTTTTCTTTTTTATCTTTTGGCAAATAAAAGCGAGCGAATATCATTGAAAATAGATTTTTTTTTTATTTTTCATTCCTCTATGTTATTATTATTTTCTTTTATTTTTTCTTTCTTTCTTCTGATGTGTGATAATAGAAATGTAGAGCAATCAAAAAAAGCTTTTCTTGTTCTCCACCTCTCCTAGTTTATCGTGCATTGCTTTACTTTACGTTAACATTAGTGAAAATTCATTGTGAAATAATAAAAGAAAATAAAAAAAAAAAAGAAACCCATTGAAAGTAATGATGTGGTGCGGTTAGAATCAAATGTGGTTGTTATTTGTGGGTGTTTATATATATATATATATATATGTGATTGAATATGTTAGCTAACTGAATGGGTCACGTTCCAATTCACATTCGAAATTCATCTCACCAAAAGAAAAAAAAAAAAAAGAAAAGAAAAACTAAAAATAGCCAATCAAATGTATGGCAAATAAAGCTATAAATACGTTTTGTAAATGGCTTTGTAATAGAGTATCTGGTTTCTATACCAAATATCATTTTTTTTTTCATTTTAATCGATTCAAAGTGCATATTAAAATGAAGAAAAACATAAAGAAAATTTTAGCAGATGGTAGCAACAATGAAATATACAAAAAAAAAAAAAATAAAATAATTATTCAGGTATCATATGAATTGCATTGCTTACAACCAGAACAATTAAGGAACTGTGAATCCCTATTTTCATTAGTAAGTTTTGTAGGTGATTTAAACTATCCTGCCAGTTATATATATATATATATCGTAATGTTAATAATAAAAATACCAAAAAAAAACATATCATGCAATGAATGTAATAAAGCAATTCAATTTGAAAACTTTTCATTAAATCAAAAAAAAAAAAACAGACAGACAGAAAAAACTGAGTAAGAAAACAATAAGAGTTCAAGATGATTTCCTATAGTTTAAACTGTAACAGAAGAAGAATGAATACTTTTATATATATATAAAAAAAAAGAAAGAAAAACAGCACAGAAGCACCATATTCTTGAAGCATTTATCCTTTGTTTATAAACTAACAACAATCACAAAAAGTTGTAAGAGAAAAAGAAGAAGGAACATTCTGGTATTATAAAGTGTTGGCACATTAAAATGTAATCATTTTTGCTGTTTTTTTTTCTTCTTTTTAAACCATAATACCAATTTCACCCAGAATTTCCTGTTGTTACTGCTGCTACAACAACTACTACTACCACCACTGCTGTTGCTACTTTTATTTTTCTTTATCGTTTCTACCATCTAACAATAGCAAATAAAATAACAAAAAAAAAAAAAAAACTACAAAAACCTGAGTGAATTGAATAGAATAATGAAAAAAAAAGCTCAGTTAAAACCGCATTGCATGTTAAAATAATAATTTTCTGTTGCGAAACACAAAAAAAAAAGAAAATAGAGAGAAAAACATCACTAAGATGTTTTCAATTGTTGAATTGTTGCTTAAATTAAAATAGAGAGGAAAAAAAACACAACAACAAGAATATTCAACAAAACTAAAAGTTTTTGTAAGCTTTCTTAAGCTTACTGTTTTGTTATTTTTTGTTTAGCCTGAAATACAAAAAACGAAAAAAAAAAAATCGTAACACGAACAAACGTAAATGATGAAAAATAGTGAACGGAATAAATGTTTCTAGAAAATAAGTGGTTATGGAATACAAGTGGGATTCGTAATTGGATCATTTGAAGCAGCAGATTGTTACATGGAAGAAAAATTAAATAATAAAAAAATTAATCAGCTTTAAGATAAAAAATAACGCGAACAAAATAACGCTGCCATCATCTATTATTCCATAATTGAATATTGCAGCGCCTCAAATGATTTTTCCCTCATTTTTCATATTTCATTTTCAATTTACAAAATGGTCTATTGCTGGATTTTACCCAATATTACTCTTACGGTTCTCACCTCATATCCCAAAACAATAAAAAAAAAACAGAAAAAAGTTTTGCGGCTTGTTTTGCCTCTAAACACCTACATCAATAAAAAAAAAAAAAAACTTTGGACCGAAATGCTTATCAGATTCTTAGCTCAATGAAAAACAACGTGCAAGGGTGGCTTGTTATTCATTTTTTAACGATAAAAAAGTAACACAAAATTGGTGTGAACTCTACTGTTTTCAACCCAAAAATTAAACCGGAAAGAGTAGTAAGCGAATTATAACGAAAACATAATTAAATAAGAATGTAAAATATATGAGTGGCGATATAGCAATTGTCGGAAATGCACCATTATGTATGATGGTAAAGTAAGCTAAAGTGATTATAACAATTTATGCAAAAATTTATCTTCTGCTTATGTATTTTATTATTTCAAAATAAAAATGAAAAGGAAATAACATCAGGTACATTTAACCTAGGCGTTATGAAGCTGATTTTGTTTTGCATGGTAATCAGGGTTGACTATAGCCGTTTGACCTTTTTTTGCCTGTTTTACTATTTTCTAAACGAATCTTACGATTTGTACAACTAACTACGAAAAAATTAGTTTTCCTGCTAACTAATTTAAATACCTGAATTGGTTGATTATAATTTCTTTACTCGATTCACATACATATACGGGTTTCATTCTACATCCCTGACACATAAACAAAAAGCATTAAAAGCATTAAAACTTCAATTAACCATATCCATGTTAACACGCAAAAAGACAGTAAAGTCTAAGTGCTCGTAATTATTTTTATTAAACAAAAAAAAAAAAAAAGAAAAAAATTATATTCCTGCTGCTACAAAATCCTTACCCTATTGCGCTGCCTAGCAAAACATATGATACAGTAGCCGAATAGACTTTAAATTAAACTATAATTATACACACATTTTTTTTTTTTTTTGTTGTATCTCATTTATCAAAAAAATAATAAAACAGAAAATTTTCTATAAAACTGAAAAATTATCATTTATGTTAAATCAACACAAAAATTCCTTTCATTTCACTTAATTACACACAATAAATAATTGAAGCACAAATAAAAAAGAAAGAAAAGTTTTATACCATTCCTTTATTTTTATTATTATTATCTTGAAAAGCTGTGCTTTGGTTTTTGCTATTGTATTCGCTCCAGTTCTACACTCTAACAGAGGTTAAAATTACCATTTAAAAAGTAAAGCAAAGCGTAGCAAGTAATAAAAATTCCTTCATATCATGTCAATGGTTATAAAATAATGGATGGAGAATTTATATACATATATATATATACGAATTGCATAAATAATAAAAAAAAAATGCTTTAAATTAATTTTAAATTATGCATAGAAATTTAAATTATCGAAAGATGATTTGATAAAGAAAATATAAAATAAAAAAGAAAAAAAATAATAATAATAATATAAATTAGCAAAATTTTGTTCCTTAAACATATTTTGTTCGCTAGTCGCATCGCGGCCCTAATAGCCTCCGGAAGTAATTTTATATAAAAAGAGTCCAAAAACACATACAAAAAAAAAATAAAAAATAGGAAGCAAAGAAAAGAGAACGAACGCAAAAAAAAAATGTTTTCCCTTTATATTCTGTGTAAAAAAAATGGAAAAAAAAAAGAAAAATAAAACGAAAACAGACAATAACGAATTGTAAAAGTAAATGAAATTATTATGATGAAGCCGGAAAGACGAAACGAGTACCAAGTACAAAGTAACGAAAACAAAATAAAAATGAAATTATTTATTTATATTTGCCACCATTTTTGTGTTTTAAAGCCTGAGGATATGTATAGGACGTAAGAAAAAGATAGAGAGAAATAAATTAGCTCTTTTGTACCATCATAAAGCTCACAAAAACAATTTTTCATTACAATTTCATCACTAAATAAAATGATTCACAAAACTAATTACTTTTTCATTTACTTGTTTTTTTTTTTTATTTTATTCATAATTTATTTTTTCCGTTGCAAGGATTTTCCGGTTACTTTTAACTTTTATTTTGTTTAAATTTGATTTTAACTGAAAGTGTTCAGCTGTCTTAAATGTTATAATTAATAGCCTGTTTCTATCAATCAATCATTTAAATAATCAATAATTTAATGAAGGAAAAAAATTAACCCCCTAAAGGATTAACCTTTAACAACTTTATACACCTTTAATAAAATTTGGTTAATTCGGTTTAAAATGAAAAAATAAAAATTACAAAAATCGGTTATCAACTCAATTCACTTCATTTCTATTAATAAAAACCTAATAACTCCTTGTTTTTTTTTTTTTTTTTTTGTCACATAATGTTTTTTCTATTTTTAATCAAACAAATCAAATATTATTTAGGTCATTCGTTTGCAATTACAACAACTGTCCAGTTGATTTTTCTATTTTTATCTAATTTTAAACTAAATTTGTCATCCAATCAATAACTAAAAAAAAAAAAAAAAAAACTAAACGATGAAATGAAAAATAAATAAAAACGATCGAAAAAAAGGTTTTTTTTTTTGTTTTTACTATTAAATAGCTTTTAGTATTGTTCAAACTAAATTGAACAAATTTTTTTTTTTTATTATTTAAGCTGTATTTGTCGTTTTCAACAACAATCATTTCATTCACGGCAATGTTTCAATAAGAAAATCATAGCAAAGCACATTTTGCGATACGGAATTTAGTCTCGTTTTTTATTTTTTGCTCTCTTTTATTATTATTACTATTATTATTGGGACACATCACCATAACATAATCAAACACTGGTAAATTGCGCTGAATTTGCAAAATAGAAGAAGAAGAAAAAAAAAATATTGGGACAACAACAGCAACAATAAACCTTTTGAAAAATTTATAAAACGTGCAATGGACGTTAGCCAATTTTTCTTCAATTTGTTTGTTCGTTTGATGATTTTTTTTTTTTTTTTTTTTTTTTGTTGACTTTCCCTTAAATAAAAATAAAATATAAAAACGACGAAGAGACATAATGATAATAAAAAATCAGTATCTGTCGTAATGCGACGAAGTTTCAATAAAATATTTATCAACAGATGCTTTTTTTTTGTTAAATTTTTTATTTTCTACCCCACTGTGTTCTGGTTTGTTCATTAATTTATTTTTCATTTTTTTTTTCTCCATTTGTCTGTCCGGCTAGTTGTCAGTTAGTTTATTTATTTATTTACTCTACGAGCTTAATAATTTAGTTTATTTATGTGATTTCAACACATTTATTGTTTATTTTAATTATTTCATTAACAACAACAACAACAAAAAAAACCTCCGAAAAGTCTGCACGCCTTACATAAATAAATAAAATAAAAAACAAAATTAAAGCCACGCTTAGCTACCACGAAAAAAAATTTTTTTTTTTTTCTTTATGTTGTCACAAAGAACCAGAGGTGCTTTTTTTAAAAATAAAGCTAAAAATAAAGTGAGGCTAAAGCATTGCACATTTGAAAAATAAGGAAAAAAATTATTTTAAAATTCATATAAAGAAAAAAAAAAAAAAAAAAACGGAACAGAAAAGGTCGGTAACGACAACAGATGCTCTCATACCTTGAGATTTTCGCTATTCAGAGAAACGAAACATTTTTTCTTAACGAATTTTGTTTGCGTTTTTTTTTTTTTTTTTAATTTATGCTTTTTTTCTTATAGTAGGGATCGGACAGCAAAAACAAAAAAAAAATAAAAATAAATTGTTTGTATAGAAAGCAGCAATACACTTTCAGTCTCAACGGAAGCTTTTAAATTATGCCCACTGTATTTGTTTTGTTGTTTCGCTTATTTATTTATTTATTTCTATATGCTTCAGCTGAAAGAAGGAGGGAAATAAAAAAAAAAAAAAAATTACGAAAATTATGGAAAAAAAAAAAAAATATTTTTTTTCCATACACTGAGGAAGTGTACAAACGGATGTACTGCAATTTTTTTCTTTTTTTTTTGCGCTCTCTCACTGCTTTAAACATAAATAAATATCAATTCACGTTTTATACCTAAATTGTTAACAAACATAATTAAAATATAATTTTTTTTTTTATTTATTTATTTATTTATATTTATTAACCACCCAAATGGGGGTGGTATATTATTAAATTATTTATTATTTTTTTATAAAACGACAAAAAAAAAAAAAACGCGAGACTACAAATCAAATAAAGTAATTTCATTGACACAATACCAAAAAAATATATAGCGTGTGCTGACTGAATGACAATTTATGTACCAAAAAAGGCTAAACCAAGGGTCTGAGAATGTTGGGAATGTTGTTTTCGAATTCAGGAAAAAGAATTAATTTATTTGAATAAATCAAAGAGTGACTAGTTTTTCACATTATATAAAAATAATAAAATTATTTTTGGTTTTTATTATTTCTTACTTGATGTATGCATAGAAAATGAAACGAAACGAAATAAAAAATTTAAAAAGTATACGGAAATTAGGTATGATGTTACCGAAAGTACAAAAAATAAAAAAAATCTTGCAACCCACACGGCATTGTAGCGAACCTAACAAACGACAAAGAATAACCCAACAGCAACAATACATTTATGTGGTAAATGTAAATATTATGAACAGTTGTGCACCGAGTAAATAAAGAAAATAAAAATTATTATTATTAATTATTATAATGAGGTGAAATAACGATAAAAAAATAAAAATACGAAAGGTAAACAATAATATTATTAATAGTGCAAAGTCTTAAATAAATAAAGTAAAATAAAAAAAAGCTTGACTAATGGGGTAAGACACAGAAAAGGGCATTAAGGGTAAAATTTCATTTATTCAAAATAAGGGATGGTATTTCTGTTTAAACATAGGCTAAAATCTAAATTGCTTTTTATATTTTCAAAGAAAGATCGTCGCCGGACATAACAATAGAGAAATTTCATAGATAACAACACAAAAAAATAAAAAGCTCTATATAAATATAATCAAATTATTAACATTTAAGTGGCCTTTGTTCTTTATCTTTATTATTTTCATCCTTCTTCCGTCTTCTGATGTCCTTTTGGCTTCCCTTTTATTTTATTTTTTTTTATTTATGTTTTTATGTTTCTAGATTAGCTTTTTTACTTTTTCATCCTTCTATTTTTTGCGTTTGTATAAAACAAAAAAAAAAAAAACAAAAACTAAATAATAATAACACAACCAACATATTGTTCCAAATGATTTTTTTTTGTTGGTAATTACGTGTCTAAATGTCATATTCCAACGGTCATCCCCATCCATTTAATTTACTTTTCTTTTTTTTTATTATTATTATTTATTTATTTTTCCTTGTTATTGTCATCGAAATGATATACAAAATAGAAAAAAAATGTCACTAATTGCTTATATGTGTGTGGTTTCCCAATAAACATAAAATATTATAGAGTTGGATTGAGTGTTAGGGTCTAACCAGCATGAATAACCAAGTTGGCAATATGATGCGACACCAAACATATGTCATTTGTCAAATAAATAACGATCAACAGGACTATAACGAACAGCAGGAAAAATAGTAAAAATGAGAATAAAACAGAAAAAAAAAAATGTTTTGAATCCTTTACACCTTTATACCGTTTATTTAAATAAAACAAAAGAAAACCAAAAAAAAAAAAAACATTAAACAAGGTCATAGAACTGTCAAAATATAACGGGCAATTAGTTTGATTAAAGATTAAATACGGACAAAAAAAGCTCGGCTTTTATTTTATTGTTTTGTGTGGTCACAAAAAAAAAGAAATTTTTTTTTTTTGAACTCATTTCATTCTGTGGGTAATAATTTATGTCATATAATCACCTGATGTCTAATATTATAATTAAAATACAGTGTAGACTCGATGAACTTGGATACTTGGCTTTTTTTCTTTTTTTTTCTACGTTCAGTTTCAGATTTCCTT